>JBAMCI010000196.1:4488500-5155500 GCA_037075265.1 Drosophila nigricruria
TTAAAATTTTTGAAAAATATACTTTCTCATATAAATATTTTTGTTAATATATTTTATTATATTATATAAAAAAAACTTTTAAAATATTTTAACATGAATATTTCCTCTTTTAATGAATTAAGGAATATTATTATTCATATTAAAACTTTAAAATTTTGTAAAAAGCTTTGGGAGATTTAAAAAAAAATTTAATTAAAATTATTACTTTAATAAAATATTTTTTTTTTTAATTTTAATCAATTTTAATCTGTTTTCAATTTCTTATATTTCCTTTCACTTTACATCTTCAGCTCACGTCGTCAACTCTTTCCTTAACTCAAAGTCTCATATACCCTTTCATTGTCATCTGCAGAGTATATGCACAATTTTTGCCAACTGACCACAGATAAATCAGCTCATATTTCACTTTCAAAAAAAAATTAAAAAAAAAAAAAAAGGAAAAATAAGGCGCACAGGCCAAGACTTGTTGACCACACACAGAAACCTTAACAAGTCGCTGGCATTTCCGTTGTAGGCGTCGCATGTAATTAACTTTTGGCCCTATGAGCAGGGTAACGAAAAACCTCTCTCCCTCCCTCTGCATATCTCTCCTATGTGGTCATGGTTTTTTTTTTCGCCTGTGCTCGTTACGCTTCATTTAATATGCAGTTCCTGAATACGTTTTTTATGTGCGCGCAAATTTTTCTTTCGTTCATTGCGGTTCATTTATATTTTGTCACATTTCATGTGCATGAGCGTGGGCGCACAAAAGGGGGTGTGGCTGGGGCTGTGACTGTGCAATGTATGTTGGCTTGATTTCGGCCGTCTGATAAGTGCCGTTTGCTGACTTTATTTATGGCCCAGTTACCATTTTGGCAGTCAGGCTGAAGGCGGCCTAAACGCTGTAAACTTTATTAGCAGGATATGACAAAGCAGGCGCCTGTGAATGTAAATCAAGTTGATGAAGAGAGAGAGAGGGAGAGAGAGAGACTATGCTGTTAATTCTAGCTTGAAAATAGCTAAATGATATTGGTGAATTGCAGTTGCAGGTTAGATTAAAGAGATGTATATATATTTATATGAAAACAGAGCATACTTGAACCAAAACAGAATATAAATAATAATGTGTTTGTAAATTTTAATGATTTATGTAAACCAAATCAATATAGAAACCAAAGAATCATGGCATCAACTCTTTTTTAAGTTTTGATAAAATTCTGCGAGTTAAACAACTTCAAGTCCCACTTTTTACTTAATATTTCTATTTTTGTTTATTCCATCTTGTCTTTCCAAAAATATATATTCCATAACGCACCCACGCTTTTAACAAAACTTTCAATTCAGCCCAATCTTGTTGAACTCTCACGCAAATATCATTCACTAAGTATCTTCAAGTATTACAAAGTGCCCACTATTTACTCTCAATAAGAAGAAGAAGAAGGAATGAAGCAACAAAGCAAAACAGAATGAAATAGAAACAACTTTCACCTACGTTTTCTGTGCTGTGAGACAAATCTCTGACAGATTTTGCGCCATTTTATGACACATTCTACAATTGTTTTGAGACTCTGATCTCAATTGCCAGTCGCACAACAACTTAATCAAAGTGAGCCAAACTCATAAATTTCTTGTCGAGTACTCAGTATTGGGTGCTGTACATATAATTATATGCATGAAAGTCTCTCTCTCAAGTCTCTTAAGTGAAGAAAGTTCAGAAGATTTGTTGTGTCTATTGTCAACAGCTGGCAACTGGCCAAAATGAAATAAAAGCAAATTTCGCACATTATTCAACTGTGTTCTACGGCCCAACAATACAAATGAAAGTGTGTGGCATCAATAAGCGGCATGAAAAAGAAAAGTACAAAAGTACAAATGGGCGGTAAACGCCCAAATTGGCAGCACTTAAACGACAGTTGACGGACAGCAATTGGACGAGGGAAAAGCACAGTCATGGAAAGTAGATCAAGAGACAGAGAGAGAGAGAGAGAGAGAGAGAGACAAAGCAGCTGCTGGATTAGCTCTAGTAGTTAGTAGGGTGTCTTTAGGGAAACGATAGGTATTTAAACTATATTTATGAGAAGTGTTAAGATGCTCAAAATGAATCCTTAAAATTTCAGTATATATAAAACATATCTACCTAGTGGGAATAGGAGCAATTTACTCTCATTTCTAGCAAATTTGTTTACTTAAAAAAATAATCAAATAATCTTAAGCCTTATATAAGATATTTCGATATAAGCTAGAAATAACTTAAATGATATCAATGCAATACCAAAAACTCAGTAACTATATATATAGATTAATTGCTGAGTATTCGACATTGCCTTAAAGTTATATTCACTTTAGCTCCATCAAACTATTGCCTGTCCAACTCAATCAATAAATCTAATCTTTCTATTACAACAAGTTCTGCATCAACAGGTGCTTGTTTAGATTTGTGACATCAAGAGTTCACATAATCTAGAAATGTTTATTTAAACCTTTTATAACTGAACTATAATGATATGCAACAGCAGCAGCAACAGCAGCGGCAGTTATGGCCTATTAGATATGCAAATCGAAACAAAGTTTGCAATCAACCCTAACACATAAATTAGCTAACAAGTTGCCTGCCATTTGATTTCGTATCTCTTCCTCTCTTTCTCTATTTCTCTGTCTCTCTTTCTATATACATATGTGTGTGCTTAGCTTGTCTGTACAAATACGTATCGCTAATCTTATCGCTTTGGCCATCCAAAACGGGCAAACACTAAAATACACAACCATTTAAAGTACCCGATGGCAAGTACGTCATTGAACTTGACTTTGAAGGCGTTCCAGTCTTAGTTTTTTCGAGCGCAGCTCACGTTATGACACTCGATGTCAGTTAGCATACGCAGGGCGGACAGATGTACAGATATTCAGACACAGATACATATGAAAATCTCGTCGTTGCGCTCGAAACCAGTTATTAAAGTGCAAGTGTAGCTGTAGCTAAGCATGTGGCCATTTAATTGTAGACTCGTCCGCCAGAAGGCAGCTCAAAAATTTAATTAAAAAAAAAAATTTTAAAAAAGCAGTTGCATAAATCGTACTTATATACAAATATATATATATATATATATATATATATATATATATATGTACATACATATACATATATATAGAGATATGTATATACCTAAAGCGTGGGTGTTTCACAACGGGCTAAGTATGCCGTCTGGCGCTGTCTCTCGCCTCACATTCGCATGCTAATTAAAAAAATAAATAAAAATATATACATATAAAATATATTATATATTCTCGCTATATGCGAAGTTCGAAGTGCGTTTTGCATTTCGTCATGAAATACTGCTCGGCTTTTGCGCAATGACTCACGCATTATTAAGACAAATTCTGTAGAAAACACAAAAGAAATCGTAAGGGTTTTTTGCCAGGTTAACAAGTTGTCTGTCTGTCTGCCTTTTGTGCCCATTTACAGCAAGTTTGGTGCTTAAGTCTTTTGTTTAAACTTGTACCAGAAGTGCGGCAGATCTTCTGTGTGTTAATAAAGTCCAATGACTACCTCAAAAAAATATTGTTTGGTGCCGTTAGCCTGCCCGAAATTACACAACTTAACGGTTCATTTAATTGTAAGTCAGTTCAACAAAAAAAAAATGTTAACAAGCAATCCGAAACAAGGTTGCGCGCAATTTTTTAATGCATTTCAAAAGTTAAGGAACCAAAATTGAAGTATTTTATAAAAAAAAGGCAAAAAAAACTGTCAGGCAATTCGTCAGTCTGTCAGCCTTTTGACAGCTTAAATTGTTTTGGGTTTTTTTTTCTTTGTTCTTTGTTTGTTCTGTTTTGTGTCGGTCGAGTAATTTTGAATTTTCATTCTTTGTTTCGCATTTCAGTGCAATTTTTCAGTTGCATGCGGAAATAATCACTGCGGAGCTGGGCTGCTGCCCGTGGCTTTATTATCATGTTGAACAGAGCATATTATGAATACAATTATGAAATTAGTGCGCAGTTGTGGAAGAGTAGCTGCTTAATTTGTGAAAGTAGGAGCACAAGTAGCACTTTCTGTATATACATGGTATAATTCATAAAAGTCTTGAAGTGTGCAAAATATAAAATATAAAATATAAAATATAAAATTTAAAATATAAAATATAAAATATAAAATTTAAAATATAAAATATAAAATATAAAATATAAAATATAAAATATAAAATATAAAATATAAAATATAAAATATAAAATATAAAATATAAAATATAAAATATAAAATATAAAATATAAAATATAAAATATAAAATATAAAATATAAAATATAAAATATAAAATATAAAATATAAAATATAAAATATAAAATATAAAATATAAAATATAAAATATAAAATATAAAATATAAAATATAAAATATAAAATATAAAATATAAAATATAAAATATAAAATATAAAATATAAAATATAAAATATAAAATATAAAATATAAAATATAAAATATAAAATATAAAATATAAAATATAAAATATAAAATATAAAATATAAAATATAAAATATAAAATATAAAATATAAAATATAAAATATAAAATATAAAATATAAAATATAAAATATAAAATATAAAATATAAAATATAAAATATAAAATATAAAATATAAAATATAAAATATAAAATATAAAATATAAAATATAAAATATAAAATATAAAATATAAAATATAAAATATAAAATATAAAATATAAAATATAAAATATAAAATATAAAATATAAAATATAAAATATAAAATATAAAATATAAAATATAAAATATAAAATATAAAATATAAAATATAAAATATAAAATATAAAATATAAAATATAAAATATAAAATATAAAATATAAAATATAAAATATAAAATATAAAATATAAAATATAAAATATAAAATATAAAATATAAAATATAAAATATAAAATATAAAATATAAAATATAAAATATAAAATATAAAATATAAAATATAAAATATAAAATATAAAATATAAAATATAAAATATAAAATATAAAATATAAAATATAAAATATAAAATATAAAATATAAAATATAAAATATAAAATATAAAATATAAAATATAAAATATAAAATATAAAATATAAAATATAAAATATAAAATATAAAATATAAAATATAAAATATAAAATATAAAATATAAAATATAAAATATAAAATATAAAATATAAAATATAAAATATAAAATATAAAATATAAAATATAAAATATAAAATATAAAATATAAAATATAAAATATAAAATATAAAATATAAAATATAAAATATAAAATATAAAATATAAAATATAAAATATAATATATAAAATATAAAATATAAAATATAAAATATAAAATATAAAATATACAATATAAAATATAAAATATAAAACACAAAATATCAAATCTAATAAGAACTTCATCATATATATTCCATTCACGCCTATAAAAGTAATATCAACATGTTAACTCATTGTAAAAATCAACGAAAATACTCATCATTTGCATATCAAACAAACTCAAAAAATCTTTGACTGAGCTCATTTAATGGGCACACAGAAAAACGAGCAACAAAAACTCTCTCGCACGCCCGACTGTCATTTGAGTCTTTGTTCAGCTAACGCTGCTAATCAAAATCGCAAATATTTGCCATAAAATGAAGTCAAGTGTTAAGAAGTAACGGTAGCGAACGCAAAAAAATGAGATAAAAAATCGTGGCAAATTACCAACAAATTTGTAGACGATGATTTTCATGAGGAAAAACTTTCGCGTCGTAACGCACTTTTACCCGTGGGGCAAATTACACAAGAGACGGCTCAGATTTCATGAAACATAACGCATACGCAACGAATAGGTGAAATTACGCATACGACACGAGTGTTAAGTGCATGGGAAATAGACACCAAGCACACACACAGACACACAGAGTGTGTTGGTGGGCGTTGCAGGAAATCATAAAATGTAATTTTCATTAGACGGAAGATATAATGCTGTCTATATAATATATCTGTTACTTTTGTCACAACAGCAACGCGGATAAATTTTAATACAACAATTACCAGTTTTCGCCGCACTTGTGGGCAGAGTGTGAATGTCTGAAAGCTGCAAACTTTGTCTCTACTCGAATTATGTAATTTTGTTTGCAATTTGGCAAGACAAAAAGGCGAGCAGAAAAGCAAACAGATATATATATGTAAATGCAGAGAATTGCAGGCAAACCAGTTGCCATTCATTTTACAACTGGCTAACAGCACATTACATTAACAAAGCCATAAATTTGTGTCGCTTAATTAAATTGCAATCGACTCATTTAACTAATTAATCAATGCAAATAGCCAGTGGAACGCCCACAGGCAACAAGTGCGGGTGCTCAACAGTTCGAGTCATATCATCTACATTATAATTAAAAGATTTGCGCATTTATCTAGTCTGTAGACCCTTTTCATCCCCCCTCCCCTAATGCGGAAGTCGGCTCGAAAATAAAGAAACATTTGCGTGTCTCTAATAACAGACGCTAAACGAAAACATTGCGGTATGCTGCGACCACAAAATAGTTGAACCTAATGTTGAAAAAAAAAGAAGCTCGAAACAAATTTATTAAAAATGAATTTATTTTCGAAACAAGTCAGAACCTTGCTAGGGGGTATAGCCGACTAGATAATACTCGATCAGAACAGTTAAATTGATGTGATATATTTTGATATGTATTTCAAAACTCTTAATCAGAAATCTCACTTTATAAGTCAAGAATAAACAGGAGAATATATTTTCAAATTCCAAGCTTAGTTTATGTTTTAGCATAAAACTAATATACTCTTTTCACAACCCAATCGAGCATAACAAAAAATACAAGCCACAAACAAAACATCTTAGCAAAAGCAACAAAAACAAAAGCGGCGCAGCCTCTCGTATCGAGTTAGATTTATAATACGGATAAAATGACGCAGACGGAAGCACAAAGCACACACAAATTGCCAACAAGCTTGTGGTTTATATATATATATATATAGAGATATATAGTCTGACTCTATATACATATATATATATATACATATCTATCATTTTTAATGCGGGGCGTTGTTTTCTTATGTGCCGCACTTTAATCAAAAAGTATTTATAATTGAATTGTAGCAATGGTTGTGCTGAAAGCTTGAGCCAAACATCAAACAGATTTGAGATACTGAAAATTGAGACATGTGCCAGTATATTGTTGAAATAAATGTATATAAATCGGCCAATGTTTGAAGTCAAAGATTAATGCTGAAAGCAGAACAGATAAGCGGCAAAAAAAATAAAGGTGGACACAGCAAGGAAGTGAATAATTCTTTGCTGAGAGAGATTATTCAAATGATATGAAAAGATTTTTAAGAAATTTGAGCTTAAAAAAAAATATATTTATTATTGTACGAGTGAGCAAGAAAATTATAGTTCTTTTTTAAGAAAAATTAATATAATAAACAAACAACATTTATAGAGTTAAAAAAAGTATTTTTTTTTCCAAAGAAACATTAATATAATAAATAATAAAAAAATATATTGAAAGAGTTCTCTTGAAGACTCTAGAAATAGGTTTTTAGCGAGCTGAGGAAAGACAGAAGGTATACAAAAATGTGATCTCTGCTATAAATTTTTATGCCTAAACATATTCTATATAATAAATATGTTTTAAATAAGCAATTAAGTTTTAAAATCATTTTTGAAAGATTTCTTGGAAGATTATCAAAGACTCCACTTGAGCTGTGCGTGCTACAGAAGGAGCCAGGTATAAAACTTAAGGTCTCTAGCTTTTATACTAGGTTCTCAGATCAATTCATATTATATGCACAGAACAGACAAATACTGCTGATCTATCAAGAATATATATGCTGCCTAACCTCTTTATACATTTATATTCTCTTATATCAGATTCTTATATCTTTTCAATGACTTTAAATATATATACATATCTCGTATAAACATTTCACAAATGCAATTAAAATAATCGAACTATCTGATCGACAAATCTTGAGCAAATAATGATATATGGTTAAGCTATGTTGTATTTGTTCGCATGTTATATCCAGTTGTGATTGCTGTCGCCTTGCATGTTGCCTCATGTTGCTTGCTTTTTTTTTTTCTTCTTTTTTCACACTTGCGATCAAGTTTGTTGCCTAAGTCTTTAGTATTTATGGTGGCTGTCAAACTGACGCATGGTCCGACACGCGCGTGCTTCTGTTTCAACATTCGAATAAGAACACACGAATGTGCGCGCCAATTATGCAAATCTTTTGAGTCCAACAAGTGAACTGCAAACAAGACGAGATTTGCATTTCGGTCAATTGTTGCACGACTTTTTTTTGTTTATTTTTTTGTTTGTAGCGCACGCGCTTAAAATAACAAAAAAAATGTATATAAATTGGTACAGAAAAAAAACAGATTCTTATTTAGCCGCAGGCTCTACAATAGACAGACCTATTTTTTACTTTTGCCACTTTTTATTTTTTACTCATTCATTTTAAAGTTATTTTTGTTAAACATTTTTTACGCACTTTCAATGCCAGACGCCTGCGTATAAAAATAAAAATGGCCAAGAGTCAACCCACGCTGCAATGCTATTTTTAAGCAAACAAATAAATCAATATATATATATATATATACGACTTTTTTATGTATTAATTTGTCAAATGTAACAAAAAACCTAAAAAGACGGATTAACCTACATAAATAACAATATTTTGAGCCAAATTTTTCAATTGAACAACAATTACTCATCGCATTTCGTATGCAAATGCAAATAACAAAAATAAATAAATATATATATATTGATAAATTTTTATATATACATATATATATCTCTCGCCCAAAGCAACTTTCATAAAAAAAAATCAATTTTTTTTTTTGTAATGCTTTGCGGTCTATAGCAAACTGTAAAAATACAATAATATATAAATATATGTAAGTATAACAGCTTACAAAGAGAAAGAAATTCATCGCAATATTATTATGATTATTTTTTTTTCGCACTGACCTTCGCAATAGCCGCGGCACATGCTCATAAAAGGTCCGCTAGCCCATGTTTACCAACTAGACTTGAACGTCTCACGTTTGCCAGCGGTTCCCAGCTGGCAATGTGGCTTTGCGGTTACATAGCCCAGAACTAAAAGCCACATAACTGGGAAGTTTTTTTATGGGTTACACGAGTCGCTCGCTCTCTCTCCCTCTCTCTCTCTCTCCATCTTTATCGCTGTCTAGTGTGGTCTATGCATAACTAACTTGTATTACATATAACATGAAAAAATAGTATATGATATATACAAATGGATATACTAGTATATATATAAGTATATATATATATATTTCAAAAAAAAAAAAGTTATGCATAAACAAATAAACAAACAATAAAATATATTTACAAATAAATAAATATTTTATTTAAATATTTAAAAAATTGAAAATTGAAATCAGTTTTGGATCATCAAGTTCAAGCTTTTCTTTTCTTTTTCCAAAACTTTTATTCATTATTTGATCTATTATATATATCTTTTAAATATGGCAATATCTGATTTTATGCCTTATACTTCTGCTCTCATTAAAAGACAACTGCCTTTGCTTCTATAAATATGCAATCTAAAACATTTTGCATAGTTTGCAGCTAAGATTTCTCTCTAATTCACAGAGAAGATAAATTCCAACTACCACAATATTTTCAGCGAGATTAAAAATATTATAATACATCAATAAAACACATCTATAAATTTATGTTAATGCCTTACTAAAAGTCTCTTTAAATTCTCACACAATACATCACCTTCTCCCACTATCTCTAGATCAAATTTCTTTCACTTCGCTTACAGTTCAATAAAGTTCAAGCAAAGATTGCAGATAAAAACACTCAAAAAGTTAAGTTTTTGACAGCCATAAATATATTTTAGAATGTTACCCAACACACACAGCCACATACACATTCATTTCAGCTGGCCCCTATCATTTAGTTAAATAGTCTGGGCGTCCAGGTCGCAGGCAACAATTAATACACGTTCGGCTAACTAATGCATACAATTTGTTTAAATAATGTTTGAGCTGGCGCTGTAACCTTTTATTTATTTTTGTTTTTTTTTTTTTTTTTTTTTTGCACGCTGACAAGTTCAACGGCGATAAGGTTGAGAAATGAATATCCAGCGATTAGCTGGGCATCGGACAACGGGAAATAAATAAATAAATTGGCAACGCAGTGGTGCACAGCAGCATGCGGCGCGTATGCGATCTAATTATACATAATTGCGCATAATTAAAATTTAATTAACACAATCAAGAGCTGCTCGCACTCGGCTCACAACACAACACAACACAACACAAAACCGGCAAAACGTGTCCACTCTGTGTGAATGTGAATGTCTTTTGGCCAAGTTGCGTGCGCCGGCGAAGTAGTGCAGCCATTTCCAAGCATTTTCTTAGCCAACAACTTTTATTTCTCGGCTTAAGTGTTAAGACTAAGAGACTGGAGCACAACGCATTTGGCCAAAAACCGAAACGAGTGCAAGTTCAACGGCGAAAACGAGTTTCACATTTTATTTTATTTCCAATTTATTTTGTTTCTATGCCCATTTTATTTGTGTCTTGTTGGCCAACTCGCGTCATATATGAGGAAGTTAATGCCTGAGCACCGATTCAGTCGCTCCACACGCAAAGATCAGCGAGATGAAAACCAAAATAAAAAATAAAAAAGAAAAACTAAACAACAGTTACTATTTAGTGCGCCCGACATCGGTGTTGGCATCGGCATCGGCATCGGCATCGGCGTCGGCGTCGTCTTTGCCTCTCCCATAAAATATGCAGTAAAATTGCTTTTCTTTAAACTTGACCAGCGGAAAATTGGGTAGGGGCGCGAGGCGGGCGCGCTCAACTGGTATTCAAAGTGGGTCTGGGAGTGCAGCGCCTAGTCGGTTTCTGTGCTAAATTCGGTTTATTATTTTGTCAAACTGGCGTTTCAGTGTTAATGCCACCTGAACACTTGTTTTCACAGTGCCAGCGCACAGTGGGACGAAGTGTAAGCAACTCGAAACGGAATACAAAATTATAGAAACTGAACTTGAATTTAAATAAATATATTTAAAGAAAAATTTAATATATATATATAAATGACTGAGATATATTAAAAAAAAAGAAAGAAAAATAATATATAAATAGTTTATCAGAAAGAAAAAAATAATAAAGAATATAGATAAAATAACATAAAAAATATAATAAATAATAAGAATGAAAGTATATATATAGAAAGAAAAACTAATGAATATAACTATATATTCAGAAGAAAACAATTAAATATAACTCCAAATTAAATATATTTTTTATTTTTTTAATCTTATTTATTAATTTTTTTAGTTCATTTATTTTTTATTTATTTATTCATTTATTTTTTTAATTTAATCATATTTATTTTTTTCTGTTTTTTTTTTATATTTGTTTTATTATTTTTTTTTAGTAAAATAAATATTAAATAATTGAAAATAAAAATATATATAAAATAAAAAAAAAAATATTTACAGAAGGAATTTATTAGTTGAGCTTTTTAATATAAAAAATTGTTCAATTTGTATTTAAAAATTAACAACAACAAAAAATAGTTATGAAGCAAAAATTAAAAAAAAAATAAAATAAATTATTTACAAAATTTTAATTTATATTTAAGCCCAACTTTTATTTATTAATTTATTAAAATTTGTTCAACACTTTTACAAAATTTTACTTGAACCACTGTTATTGTATGTGCACACCCATGTGGCTCGACGATGTCGTTGACCACATTTAAAAAAAATGAAATTCTTGCGCAAGTTTGACAATAATAAATGGATTTGTGCTGTCATTGCGACATGTGTTTGGTATTTTGGACAGGCGATGCTTCGACTGACTGTCCAACCAGCAAAAAACAATTCAATTAAGTACCTTAAATAAACACAAACAGAGATAGAGAGAGAGAGAGAGTAAGAAAGAGAGAGAGAGAGAGAAGAGTACAAGTATTTTAGAGGCGGAAATAGACTGTGACATCCGCCGAGTGCTGACAGCTTCAACTGACAGTCATGCTTGAGATCAACGTGCGCCTCTGGATCTAACACATCCGCTGGACGTTGGCCGCAAATTTAATTAGAAATCTGCACGGCTCTCGTCTTGAGGCGTTTGTTAGTTCAAGGCACTCGGTTTCCGGCACAGCATAGAAAAAAAAAAAAAAAAACAATCTACATTTTCACACTATGCAATATAATTAACTAACGAAAATTTCTTTCTACTCTGCTCTTGTCATTTCAGCAAACACACACAGCAGCGGCAGCAACACAAACTAATAATAATAAAAAATAAAAGCAAACAGTCAGCAAAGCGTGCAAAAAGGAAAAGCAAAGAAAATTATCATAGTTAGCCCCATGCTTCCAGCTGAGGGGGGGACTGGGGGCGGAGCGCACAGTAGCTTCTAGGCTAGAACGTCGAGAAAATGATTATGATGATAATAAATTAAAGTTGCCATTAATTTAGTAACGAAAACGGCTGTAGCAGGCAGCTAGAGCCGACCAGACGGTAGCATAATAACAATAAATAATAATTTGAAATAGGTAAAAGCGAATAGACAGAGGGGCCTCAACTGAAGCTGGAGAATTGGAGCCAGTGCAGCAGCTAGAGCTGCCCTCCAACCACAAAGCATACCATAAACAACTCTCAGCCAAGAGCAGCTCGAGCGCGTCGAGTGTGCAAATTAAAAGCGCACAGTAGCACGAAAGGAGCAGAAATAGCAACAACAACCACAGACAACATGGAAGTGGCAACAACAAACAATCACAGTCAGAGCCATCATCATCATCATCATCATCATAATAATCATAATCGTCTTAGTGGTGGTGCTGTCGACAGTGGCAACAGCATCAGCAGCGTCGGCGGTTCCCGTTCACCATTTCAGCGCGAGGTGCGTGAATGGCAACGCATCGATCCGGACACTGGAGCGCTGTTCAGCGGACGCTTGGAGGCAGATCGCTGGATAAATGGACCACTGAACAGCTATGGCAAGGTAAGAGCATAAAACTATCAAACAGTGAAAACCAAAAAAAGAACTTACACAAAAATAAAATGCCATTGCTTAAATTAAGTTTTCTCAAAGAGAATCACAAGAGCTGGGCTTACATGAATAATCTACTCAAAAAATGAATAAAATTTTGAAAAAAGTTTTAAATTTAAAACTATAAATATTATAAATATTTTTATTATTTGACATATTTTACTGCTTATAAAAAGTATGAACAAAAAAGCTGCACAAGCTTTTATCAAAATTTTTTATATAATTTTGTTCGTTTAGTTTCTCTATTAAAATTATTAAAAAACTATTATTAGAAAGGACTATAATTTAAAAGAAAAACTATATTAAGATAAAACAAATTATATTTTATTATCTTTCAATTTCTGCTATAAATGATCAACTACAATAGAAATTTGACCCATTGTTAGCTATGAAAAAGCTAGCTATTAAACTGGGACCGTCTGAAAAATCATAGTTCTCTGAATTCTCAAAGGAAGAAATTCATAATTTTTATATATATTATAATATTTTTATTATAATATTTATATATATTGTAATATTTATATATACTATAATATTTATATATATTATAATATTTATTATATTAAAAAAAAATATTTTTTTTTACATACTTAAATGCCTATAAAGTCAGTAAAAAATACTCAACTTTGACTCTACCCAACTTCCACACAATTTTCTCTCAGTGCATAGTGCGTTACTCGAGCACTGATTGATGCCTAGTTGAAGGCTTAATTCCTGTAACTTTTGTTTACAGTCTGCGTTGTTTGGCTTTTAGTTAAGAATGGGCAGCAAAGGCATTTAAATGAAATTGAAAGGCACGCTTCAGGCTATAGCACTCTAAATGTAGAGGCGTCTACTAATTTAGTGCACTCCGCAACGGGCTGGCCCATCTGAGTGATTGAGCTTGATTGCACAGTTTTGGCTTTGGCTGCCCCTTTTCGATTTTAATCAGTTAATAGTTTATTTAGCTATCAAAGCGGAGGATGCTTTGGCCAGCCCCCAAAAAAGAAGCCAATAAAAGCCATGAGAGAGTTAAGTGAACTACAAAGTTGGTTATGATTTCAAGTTAATAGAGTATAAATAAAAAAAATGTAGAAAGAGCACAAGATTAAATATATTAGCTAAATATTTATTTGAAGAGAATTTCAATTATTATTTAATTTAATTTAAACGCTTCCAGAATCAACTCTTAACAGATTCCGAAAGTAGTTAGACAACTTGGCTAACAACTCGCTTAAGTTGATTACAATTAAGATTTTACAGTTTGAAACTTTATGGCAATTATCTAAGCCGAAAGATTCTATTGATGCCACTGGGCATGCGGCTCAAACCGTTAGCTACGCATAGCTAACTTAGACTTGGATACTTTGTATTCGGATGGCTGGAACCATTTGTGTGTCAGCCAACTCTGCGTCTAACTGCATCTGCTTTGACCATCTTCACTTGGCCATAATTAAACGGTCGCACGCACAAGCTGCACGCCAGATACACACGATGTGCCACTTATTAATCGATTTGCCAGCTACAACTTTTCCACAAAAACCCAAATAAAATACAATAAAAATTCTTTCGCATTTATAATTGCGCCAACAAGTCCAAGTCCGTTCAATATATACAAGTGTTTATATTGCTTTTGTTTTGATTTGCTTGGTTACCTTTCCACACACACACACGCACACGCACACACACACCTCTCTCAATAGCTCTGGTAATTAATGCGCGCTCTTCAAATTTCACTTGTCTTTCGTTTACGTTTTGTTGCCCCAATCGATTGCTCTAGAATTTGTCGGTTAATTTTAATAGCAAACGCAACAACAGTAAATTTTATGCTTGCTCATTGAACATTATTGAGTGCCAGGTGCCATCAGTCAGTCGTGCGTGTGGTCAAGCTCAAGAGCAGAGAACTAGAACTAGTCTTACTATGATATATCCTACATAACTTTGAGCTCTCCCTCTCCCTCTCTCTCTTTCTCTTCAACTATCTCTTGAAGTCATGCCAATGCAATGACATCATCTTGGGCTACAAATGTGAACAACCTGTGTCAGTTTTTTTTTTTTTTAGATCAGTTCTGATAACAATTAATAGCTATAGGAAACTTTTTAAATTGCTTTTTAAGCAGCTTTAGATGTTTTTTAATTGAATTTGTTTTTTTTTGTACCAATTAATGGAGCTATTTTAATATCTTAAGCTGCAGACTCATAAAATATTTGAGAGTTGAAACAAATTTAAAAACTCTTTTTATATCAATATATAAAATATATTTAAATTATAAATATATATAAATTATAAATATATATAAATTATAAATATATATATAGATTATAAATATATATATATCAATTATAAATATATAAAAATTATATATTTTTCCATTTTAATATTTTCTTTATTTATTTTCCAATTATCCAAACTCATCTGCTTCGCTCTTCTACTGTTCTTTGGGTCGAATCATGACTTGAGCAAACGTCAGCAAATTCTTTTGCCATTTGTACCAATAGAATCCACTGTTATAGGGTCCATTCAAGTTACTAAAAATTACAAAAAATACAATATTAAATAATTTTAAAATTAAAAAGAAAACCCTTCTCCCACATACCACTGATAACAATTGTTGAACCACCAGCCGGAGCTATTTTCATCAGCGCAATTTCTATTGCTATTATCATTATCCAGATCATGTGTGGAGAATTGCATATTCAAGTGAGTAGCCATGGCATCACCAGCATCTCCTGAGTAAGTGCCCAACGACTTGATTCTAAACGAATCATTGTCATCGGCAATCAGAAAATTATCGTAGCGCGCAAAGCGTGTTTCGTTATTCGCATTCTTCAAATATATATATAGTTCGTGACGCTGTGAATTAGTTATTTGATGCAGTTTATCGAGTCCGATGAAGAATTCGCCTCTTAAATCACCAAAACCCTGTTGATACTCTCTCCAGTTGCGATTAAAACTGACTTGTCCGTCGATACGACGCAAAATGACAGTCCAACCGGCATCAACCAAGTTCGAGTCGCAGGACACTTGAAAGGGTTGCGTGCCCGGCACTTTGATCTCATGCAACTCTGTGGATTTGCATAAGCAGCTGCTCGTCTGGCATTTATTGCTCGATTGCCTCAATTCACTCAGTTTCTTTTCCAGCTCTTCAATTTTCTCCTGTTCGCTGATCGTTTTGATTTGCAGCATTGCGATTAATTCATCTTTTTTCTCAAGCTCCGATTGCAAGGTCGCCACTTGACGTTCCAGACTCGGATAGGTTTTCTATATAGACTTTATTTAGTTGGGCTGGTAAATAGGTTATATATCCAAACTTACCGGCATTCTTTCACAATTTACCACACATAGCGGCGATAGCAGCAAAAAACTTAAGGCAATTAAATTTTTTGTCATTTTTAAGTTCTTGTGTTGTTGTCTGCGAACCGTTTGACAAAAGAAACGAATTGAAACTAATTTAGAATATAAACTAAACGTTCTATATAAACACATTCATTGAGTACACTTTGGATTCAATTGCATAAATTAACGTTCAGTTTGTATTGTTTATATAGAGTACATATTATTTATAAGCTTTGACTTAAATCATTTACATAAGACCTTGTGCTGAACTATGTTTGGTAAAATAAAAACAAAACAATACAAAACAAATATATATATATTTACTTCGAAAAAATTTCACTTGAATTGAACTTAAATTATATTAAATTATTTGTAGGTATTTCTAAAAAAAATAAAATAAAATAAATATATATAGTATTTTTTTGTCAAAAAATTTCACTTGAATTGAATTAATATGGAATTATTTAAAGGTATTTATAAAAATAAAATAAATAAATAAATATATATATATATATATATAAAAAAAATAAATGAAAAAATATATATATTTTTACGTCAAAAAATTTCACTTAAATTGAACTTAATTCAAATGGAATTATTTAAAGGTATCTATAAAAAAATAAAATAAAATAAATATATATATTTTCGTCCAAAAATTTAATTTGAATTGAATTTAATTTAATTTATATGGAGTTATTTATAGGTATTTATAGATATTACTATACTGTTCGATATCTAATTAAATACACAGACTTTATATGAATACAAATATTTTACCAATATTTATTAAATTCATTTAACAATCTCACCTTTCAATATCTTTTTCACATTAAATCAGCTAAATTCCAACATTTATTACAACATTTTTAAAGTCATAAACTTTTACATTTTGCCAAAGCAGTTTAAAAAATATTAAAAATAAATATATATATAAAGAGCTTTTAACAATCGATAGTTACATTCACTCACAAGCAGTTTATATGCCCTTTTGCTTTACAACATATGGCTGCAGGGTATACAGAAACTTGCTGAAAGTTGTATTTCGCTGAACTAATCGCGATTGAACTTTGCTGCCAACTGTTGCTGCTGCTGCTGTTGCTGCTGCTTGCCAATCGCTAGAATCGAAAACAATCAAAAGAATCCCATTGAAGCTGACCAGATCCAGCTCCAGTTAGAGAGTCCATTTCAGTGGTCAATTTAAATAGTCGCGCAGTTCACAAATTTGATTGCCCGCATTTTTCGACTAGGGGGGAATTGATATCAATGCAAAGTCTATGCCCGCTGTGTCTGTTTGCCGACAAAGTCAAAGGCAAATTTACCGACAGCAAATTCAATTGAATGGATCGCGATCTTTGATTTGTGCCAGGGCAGATGCGACCCAGTCCAGAGCAGCAGCCAAGCACCGTTAGACAAGGCTTCATTAACATTATGGATAGGTTGTACGAAAATTTACATTTTTTTTTTTTTGTTGCTGCAGACAAGACAAGGTGGCGGCAGAGGTGGGGCAACTGTGAGCTGTGGCATGTGGCATGTGGCAATGCCAAGCCGAATGCAGTCTAACGGTACAAACAGCCGACGTCTTTGTGGGTCACTAGGTTGCCAACAGGCAAAGACAGGCGCGCGCGCGCACAGCATCCACGAAGATGTTTGTTCTCCTCTCTCAGTTGGAATTTGTTGGGCTGCTCAGCTGGCGAATGGCTCGTAAATTACATTGCAACTAATTGAAGATGTCAACTGACGTGTCTTGCTACAATTAAGCTTCGCCAGTTGTTAATTTCCGGTGCACAGCACACACACACACACACAGACACACTCACTCGCATTCACTGCATTTGAACACTGCCCACAACTTGGCCATGATGCGGTCATGAACAGCGAGGGCCCACATATGATTTACTCGATATAGTCAAACAAGCTTTAAGTACTTGTACTCGTACTCGAACTCGCACTCGCACTCGCAGTTGGTACTCACATGATCATAGACGACGTTGCTGCTCTCTATAGAGATATAAAGCCAACGAGATCGTGACAGAAATAATGCATATAAAAATGTATATTATTAGCGTTTAAGAGGCGCAGAGCTTTCGACCCAGGCATGGCCAACAAAATGGCCATTGTTAGGCAGAAACCAATTTAAAATGCACTATGCTACACAGTGGGCAAAAAAAAAATATTTCAAATATTTAGCGTGAAAATATATAAATAAATTTAAATAAAAAATTAAATCAGCAATCTATATATTACATAAATTTTTTAAATGTGTATTTATGTTTTTAATTATTAACTTGTAAAAGAAATAATTTAAATAAATATATATATAATAAAAAATTAAATTATATTTAAAATATTTTCGATCTTTTTCACAAAAAAAAAATATTTATATATATTAAAAATTAATATATATAAAAAATATATATATAAATATAAATAAAACATTAAAAATATATTAATAATTTTTTATCACAAAAAATTAGTAATATAAATTGAAATTATAAAATTATAATAAATAATTATAATAAAATATATATAAAAAGCAATTTTAGAGCAATTAAAATATAAACTAATATTTAATTTATAAATTTAAAAATTACCTAAATAAAAAAAATATGGATTGCACAGTTATAAAAATATTAATATTATTGATATAAATTCATATTTATTTATTAAAATATTCAAGATTAAACTTCTTCAAAAAAAAATTATTTTTTTAAATATTTTAAGCTTTAAAATCTTTTTAAAATTTAAAGAAAAAAATGTTTTTTCGATGTTGTTTTTGATTAAAATATATAATAATTGATACATATATAATATATTAAATTATATATTTTTCATAACCGTCCCAACCACTGTGCAGGCAAAGTCAGTGCCAGCTAAAAATAAAAAGAGTCAACGCTTTGGCATGTCTATGCAGCGATCTGTGCAAGCCCTGCCGCCAGAAAAGGCGACATGCATGCGCAGACATGGAGCATATGGCAGGCCAAAGACTGACACAGCCAGACGGACGGACTGGAAGACAGACAGAAGGCATAGACAGAGCAGGCCATGAGCCGAGATAGACAGTCAATCTTATGGCGAGAGACAGCCACGACGACGACGACGACGACGACGACGATGTTGCGGGCAGCATCATTAAATTCGTTTAAAGCATGGAACGGGCGAAAATATATATATATATAAAGTTTTTTTTTTTGGCATAGGCCAGACCAAATGAAGCAGAGGCGGGCAGCAGCGAACAGCAACAGCGTGTACAACGTCTACATCATCACGACTTTTGGGCTCTGGGTATCCACTTGTAATATATGCGCGTCTCAGAGCATGGCAACGTCTTTTGGCCCGCGGCCCGCTGCATTTTGCAGCTGCCGCATTTCATTGAACCTTCAACTTGACTTTGAGCCAAAAGCAAAAGCAACAGCAGACAGCAGGCCATAAAGCCATTGAGCATTTTTCAATTTGGCTATGCGAGGCGCGGGATCTTGGCTTTATCAGCCAAACAGCCAAGCAGCCAAGCAGCCAGCTAGTCAGCCGCATGGGGGCTCAAGTTCGAGATCATGACACTGATTCCCTGATTGTTTGGCCATAGCGAAATATATATAAAGTTTTTTTTTTTGTTTTGCGCCAGCTGCTGCTGCTGCTGCTGCTTTGGCTGCCTTGATTAGAGCAGACCCCTGGGGGAGTGTGAGTTTTCAGCAGGCATGCAGATTGGCATAGCTTAATTAGACCGGCTGCCAAGCGAAACCAGGCCAGGCCAAGTCGGGGCACATAAAGCTCTCCAGCGGGCAAACAGTAAAGCCACAGCCTACACATACATTCCAGTCAGCCAGGCTGCCAAAAAGAGGTCATCGATAGACACACACACACACACACAGCATGTAATACATGGCCAAAAGGAGATTTAAGACAAGTCTTCTCTTTTGTCTGCATTTGTGGCGTGAGAAACTCAGCGGACAGAACGTGCATCGCCTCAAGGGTTCGAAACTTTGCTTATAATTTATGTCTGCACCGCAATTGTGTTTCGTACCAGCTAAGTTGGTACTTGGTACTGGATACTTGGTATCTGGTACCTGGTACCTGGTACCTGGACATACCCTTGGCTGCTGCTCAAGGATGAGTGTGTCTGTAGGGAGCCGTCAAAATTATTATGCATTTGCATTTGATGCCTGCGGTCAACATGCGCTGACTCAGCGGAGAATCGAAACGGGTCTAAAAGTCAATCAAAAATTATTAAAGTTAATCCTGAAAGTTGGAGCTGAATGCATTTGGGGAAGACTGATATAAAGTTGGCAAAGGCAGCAAAAGTTAAGAGAGTAATTAGATTTATATTGATGTGTATTTAATGATAAAAGTCTTTGGCGATATTTTGTAATTATATTACTGATAATATCCGCTTAACATAAAGAAATATAATCTTGTGGAATTGATTGGAGAAGACTTTTACTATAGTTGATATATTTATGATATTTTTATATATATCAGAATATAATAAATTTGTTGTTTAATTGCTTATAAAATTTTAGTAAGAGCAGCGATTTTATTATTTATTTTAAAAAATTATAATAATACAAAAAAAAATATATTTATTTATACAAAAGTTTATACAATTTTATTTTCCAAAGAGAATAAAATTTCTTATGCAATTCTCTTATATAAATTTAATTTGTATAACTCAAGATCTTCCAATTATTTAATATCAGCATAAATTTGTAAAGCTTGAAAAACTCTTTTATAAAATACTGTATGATTCATATATTTAATATATTTAGAGAAACATAATTTTTAAATGTTGTTTAATAATACAAAAAAAAAACAAAAGTTCTTCAAATTCATAAATAAAATTTTTTTAAATAATTTTTTTAGTAATGCTTCAAATACAAATATTTATATATAATTAAATAAAGAAATATTTTTATACAGAAATATTTTTTTTAGTATTTATGCATGAACAGATAAATTTTTAAAATTGTCTAAAATTATTTTTTGATAGACATTTCACTATCAATCATATAAATAGTTTTTACTATAAAATGAAAATGAAAATGAAAATATAATATATTGTATAACCACAATATAACGACAACAATAACCACAATTACCACAATCTACACAGGGTTATGTGTTAGTCAGAGAACAAAAAGTGTATGAGTCAACCCACAAATAGTCACTGACAGCATCGATGGTGGTTTATTCTGTGGTTTCATGTAACAAAGAACATTTGTTCTCAACTTTGTTGTTGTAATCAAATTTTATGTTTGGCTATTGACTCAGACAATTGTTGGCGCTGTTGTTGTTGTGCATTTGCATGGAAGTGGAGCATTGAAAATGCATTTGGTTTTGGTCATTGACACGAATATGCCCAACTGAACCCTAATAAAAATTCGAATGCCATAAATCATCGACATAATCGATTGCCACAATCGATCTTAGGGGCCACACAGTCGCAAAGCCGATAGCTGCTCGTGTGTGCGTGTGTGTGTGTGTGTGTTAGCACGATCCAAAAATCAACTGTTAATTGTTGCACACGTAGAAAAGGGTGCAGTGGATTCTAGTGGTTCCAGTGCTGCAATGGCTCGCTTTTGGTCACGTGTCCAACACAGCGCGCACAGCTGTTGAGATAAGAGCCAAAGCAAACACTTGACGTTCAAGTATATTGGCTAACAACAAACAGGCGCCCGCGCCCCCTTTTCCATCCACCTCGACCCACTCCCACGTACCCATGCATGCAACACCAACACGCATACGCCCCATTGGACACACCTAATAAACTTGCATACAATTTTTGACAGCCTCATTTGCACACTGGCTGTTAAAAGACATTGTTATATGTGCTTAGCTTGCCTATGTACTATAATTTATTTGTTTTTTTTATGGCCTAACATATAAATGTGCAAAAGAGACTTGAAAACATCTTTAAATTGCATAATATGCAGAGCTTAAGGATCTGTCAAGACAGATCTGTGGGCTGTCTGATTAAGAGCTTGCACATAAATTTTAAATATTAATTTAAAAAGAAATATTTGTAAAAAAAAATAAATGTTTTGAATATAAATTTATATACATATATTAATAAAATTAATGAATTTTTTCTATTGCAATAAATTTTTTAAATTAAAAAAAAAAGGTAATTAAAACTTTTGTAATAAAAAAAAAATTATTAAAAATTTTTTTAATAAAAATATATATATTAATTTAGTTTCTAAATTGAATTTTTTTAACAATATTATTTAAAATACATATTTAAAGAATTTTTGAAACTATAAATTTATACATTTAAAAATTTGAAAAAGAATTTTTTAAACTATAAAAAAATCAAATTTATATTTCAAATTAAATTTAAAAAATACTTTTTTAAAATTAAAAAAAAAAACAATTCTTAAATCTACAAAAATATATATATTTATAAATTTAAAAAACAATTTTTGAAAGTATATAAAATTTATTTATTTTTGTATTCTGCATTAATTTTTTATAAATTAAAAGCAAATTATTTAAAAATTTAAATACTTAATATAGTATAAATTAGTTCTTATTCCAAACAATTTTCCCTGCTACATTTTGGAATAAAACAATAAATTAGCAATTTATGGCCTTTCTAGCGGGTTGCATAGAGAAACAAATTTCCAATTAATGTTAGATGATTGACCAATAGAGTCTTAGCTAGCTTTTCTTAAGGAGAGCCAATTGGCCACATGGGCCCACCTACTAAACACGCCAAAAACTCTTACTAAACAAAAAAACAAATATTAAATTTAAACTCAATCATAAAACAATTAATTAAGACCTTGTTATCCAAATACTATATCCAACATACACATAATCCTACTATCACTCAAATCCAAACACTCTGTGTCTCTTCTCTCTCTCTCTCTCCCTTTCTCTCGCCCGATATTGTAGATATCCGATTCCCAAAATATCTCACAGCCGAACGGCACACAGCACACACAGCGTAAGCAAATGGAGGTGCTGCGCACCGCCAATGGCGCCATGCAGGTGATACGCACACAGACAGTACAAAAGACATCATCCACATCCCGTTGGTCCACCTCCTCATCCACCACAACCACACAGCAGCAGCAGCACACCACCACCAGCAGCACCACCAACGGCAGAGCGCCAATGGCGCTATGGGCGCCTAGGTCTACCCAAGGCGTTGACATTTGTGAGCTAAGCGAAGATGACGATGATGATCATGACTATCATGATGATGAGTATAGCATACATAATGGCAGCGACGCTGGCGTCGTCCACGAATGCACGACTCCATCGAAATCAGGCACTGGCCACAGCCAGGAGCTAGTTGATGATCATGTTGATTTTGTTGTGATTAATGGCCAGGCGGACGACGACGATGACGACGCAGACGACGGTCATTTGCACAAACTCGGCCACAATTTGTTACCCGATACTGCGCCAAGTTTGAAATTGAGCAATCTAATGGTAAGTTGTGCCTAACCGCCCGCCCACTCTACCTACCTGCCTACCTGCCTACCTGCCTACCACCTATCATCCATCAGACCCCAAACATCCCGCTAAACATAGACCCTATCTCAATGCCTATGCCTATGCCTGGCCAAGGCTCCACCAAATGCGGTAGTCGTCGTCGTTGTCGCCGCTTTGGGCCGTCATTTTTCATTCGCTTGTTTGGCGGCTCATTAGCATGCGGCGATGTTTGCTTTACGGTTTGTGTTTTGCTTCTGTTTTTCTATTTTTCTTTTTTTTCTTGCTTTCTGCTTCCTCTTTCTATGCGATCCCGGCCATGGCAATGACCGAATATGGCTCTTAACGATCTGTTTTGGCTTGTGAAAAACTCGAGTAATGGAAATCATGAAAACTTTTTACTCTTGTAATCATGATCTTTACATAAATAACCAAAAGAAATGAGAAAGAGAGAAATGATAAACATGAAATGGAAAGGGTATATTTTGCAAATTGCTGGCAATTGCTAAGCAAAAAAATCATCTCATTTACAAATAAGGAAATAAGGAACTATTTTTTGTATTATATAGATAATAGCAGGTGATTTTCGAGAGCTAAAAAGCAGTAATAACAAATGAGTAAGCTCTAGTCGGGCGTGCCTGACTAGGAGCTACCCTGAACCTTGTGAAGAGCTGCGCTATGCTTCTTTCAAATATACCTAGAATTTTCAGTGGATATAGGGTATACTAAGCATATATGGATATAAATATACAAAAAATTATAATAAAAAATAATTTTAAGAAAAATTTTAATCAATATCTAAATCGAGAAATATAGAATTAACTGCTGCTGTCTGCGCATAAATGGAAACTCAAACAACTTGAACAATTACATATAAATATTTAATAACAAATATAATAAAAAATATTTTAAAAAAATTTTAAATTTAAAAGAAATAAAATACAAGTTTTTAATTCATTTTAAAAATATTAAATAATTATATATATATATTTATATATATATAAACATATATATATACATATATATATGCATTACCACGTCACATTTTGACACATTCCGTTTGGCAATTGGTTGAACGCCATAGATCATTAGATCACGGTTAGAGCCCACAAAGACCACGCTCCGTATGTGACTCAAAATATGAAACGCCTGGCAACAAACGATAATTTTGATTTGATTTCGAATAGTCAATTAAGCATTTAGCGCTTAAGCCAAATTTATTAACAGCAATCGAACCATTTTGGCTACCAGACATTTGGGTCATGACTGCAAAGGAAATTCTTGGCAAAAGGCAACGCGACGAATCGAATCGCGACTTGGTCATTAGACGAACAGCAAAAAAAAAGTGTTTAATTTAGTGAAAGGGGCAAAGGGAATAGACGCGACGAGACGCGCCGAGACAATGCTCGAGCCAAGCTCAACGCCCACTAGAAACATGGCCATGCCCATCAATCTTGACACGAAAATTTCTTTCTTTTTTATTGTAAATTATGGGGAATGCGTTAAGACGCAGACAATGCGGGAATAGAAATGAAATGCGGGGGGAAATATTTTATTAGTTATTAAAAAAAAGAAATGTAGAAATATTTTTTATATATGTGAAATATTTGATTGCCATTAATAATAATTTTTTTATATTATTTTCGCTATGCATAAATGAAATTAACCAAATGAAATGAAGGAAATTAATCAATAATTGATAGATCATTTCATATTATCTTATATCATATATCAAAGCATCATCAAATGTGTGGGAAATTTGCTTTTTCATAAGCTTGAACAGCCCAAAATCAGAATTTAAATATTCTTAAATTTAATTGTTTTAATTTAATTATTAAAAAAAAAACATCAATTTCTGAAGAATCGTAGCTTATGTTTTAATATTTAAGATTTCACTATCATTATCTAATTTTATCTAATTTTAACAGTTCTTTTTCAATATGAACTCAGACTAAAGTTCATTGCACTACAGAAAAATTTTACAATTAATTAAAAATATTAAATTGATACAATATTTTAAAAAACTTACCTTTTAAAATAAACTTTAACTAATCAGCTCAAAGAATTCTTTTCAATATTTTACAAAAAACTTTACAGAGTAATTAAAAGTTAAGTCTGCTGTCTGGCTGTCAAAATTTAGCTCCAAAATTAACATATTTATAATTTTTTTCATATTCAATATTTGCGTTTCTCAGAATTAAGCTCAATTTCTGTAGATCTCTAAAGTGGTGCTTCCCATACGCCCCACGCTTCATTCACATGTCAATCAGACTTGATACGCCCAACACTCAAGTTAAGCGCTCATTATGCGGAAATCCATAAATTACGTATATTTAGTATTTTTAGCCTGAATGTAGGTAATTTTCTTGAGTGAGATTTTCAACAGAAATGTTCTTTGCTGTTTGCCTAGAAAATAAATAATATTTAGTAATAATAAAAATTTGGTTAAAACTTACAATTTGAATTAGGCATTCTTATGGGCCAAGGCTTACGCAAGTCAAAAATTGATTGGTTTCTTAGCATGAGATGGTTTTTTTTTCTCTGTTTTTTAATTTTATATTTATATTTATATTTATATATAATTTTATTTATATATTCATTATATATTTATATTTATATACTTTTTTATTTTTATTGAATATTTATTATTATATTTATATTTACTATAATTTTATAAACTAGGAAATATTTAATTTAAATAATTTAAAATTTTGTATAAAGCTTACTGTTTAAGGTACTCAATTTTACAGCTTCTCAGTTTTGGGAAAAGTTATTATTTTAAATTTTAATTAATAAATTATTAAAGTAAATGGCCAGAGTTTTTATATATATGCTGAGAAATTATTTCCATTTTTAATATATTATTATATATTATAGTATTATTATTATATATTTTATTATTATTATTATATATTATAGTATTATTATTATATATTTTCTTATATTATTATTAGCAGTTAAATTATGTCCATTTGCTGAGCTCTCTCACTCTCTGTGTCAATTACAAATGCGAATATAATTTATATTGAGAAAATGGGAAACTCTCTATGAAAAGCATGATTCAATTCATTATTCACTTACAAAATAAATAAAATTAATTAATAATTTAAAAATAAATATTACAAAAACTTAAATCTATTTCATAATTTGAACATCAAAGTATTTTCAACCATTTGCTCAGCTCTCCACAAGCCCATGTCAATCACAATCAATCATATTTTAAGAGCTTAAAATGCGGAAATACACTCGTATAGTTGTTTTTTTTTTTTTTTAAGAACTTCCTTATGAAAGACACTGCCCCTGCCCCTGCCCCTAACCCTCATCTCTGACTGCACTCAGCTGTGCTAATATATTTTTGTTTTGTTTGTTTGCCATTTACAGAAAAGCAGTTCGAGTATTTCCAGCCAAAGCAGCAACAATTCAAATTTAACAACTGCAGCGGGTGGAGCGGCTGGAGCAGCTGGCAGCAACACCCACAGAAATGCGGGCAAAATAAGCCTACATGCAATTGTTGGACAGACAGCAGCAGCAGCAGCAGCAGCAGCCCCAGCAACATCATCAGCTTGGCCCCAGCGACTCGAGCAGGCTGACTTATATGGTCAGAGCAACAACAGCAACAACAGCAACAGCCAAAGACGTCGCGTGGGCGTTGCTGCTGACGTCGCTGCTATGGCGACGCCAACGCTGCGTCGTGATTTGGAAAGTTTCCGGCATTATGACGATGACGATGCCACCTCCATCGATGAAGATTTGCGGTAAGTGCTGCCAAAAGATTCAATTTGAAATTGTTCAACATGATTTTTTCATTATTTGCTCACCTGCTCGCAGGCTCAGCGCACGGCATCAGCGTCGCCAGCAGGTATCACAGTCCGTCTATGCACCGCCGTTGCCCGTTAGCAGCAGCAGCTTTGGCAGCAGTCTACAGCGTGCCCGTTCCATATCCACGGATGATCTCAGCAACGATTGTTGGCAACAGCAGACCGGCGGAGAGGAGGAGCTGCCGTGCGGTGATTGGCGACGCGTTAGCAAACTCCGTCGCTCGTTTCAATCGCAGGATTACCATAACAAAGCACAATCTCGACCCCGTCCATTGCCATTGGATTTGCCCAGCAGTTCGGTAAGTGTGGCCCGTATACGGGCGGAACTGGAGAACGGACGTAGGCTAAATACGGCAATGCGCAACAATCACGTGGATCTGGCAGCACTGGACAGCATACTGAACACAACAGCCGCAACCGTAGCACCAGCAGCGGCAGCAAACGCCGCCGCAGCAGCTGCCGCATCCCCATCCTCGAGCAAGCCGCAGCAGGCGAAGCGCGGAACATTCTTGACGGCCGCCTCGCTGCAGGAGATACGCGGCAAATTGAAGAAGCTGTCGGACGAGAGTCTCTACAAGGAGGATTTCGTGGCCAACAGGCAGCCGGCTACAAGGGAGGCGCCGGCTCCGCCGCCATCCGCATTCCGGGCCGTACACAATACGCACAGCCTGGAGACGCGTCAGAGGCCCAAGGATAATAATTCCAGTGAATGGCATTTGCGCCGCAAGTCGTACGGCTTTGAGAAGATGTCGCCGCCAGAGAATCGCAGCATCTTTCGCGTGGACGCCTCCACGGACAGCGGCCTGGGTCGCTCGGGCGAGCAGTTGGGCAATTGGTCGCCTACGGAACGTGGCAGCGCAGCGCCAACTGCAGCTAATGGCGCCGGCTCGACAATTATACACTTTGGCCGACAACAGCAGCAACAGGTGGGCAAACTGGCAAACAGCAGCGAAACGGAACAGCTGAGCAAACGACACTCGATTGCCGTCGAGGAAACTTGGCGCGACATTAGGAAAACTTCACATGTAAGAAGAAGAACAATAACTAATTAGACTAATAAGAAATATCGATAGCAGCTACTTCGCGATGTATCGAGTAGATTGAGTAACTGGGAACAGTTTTGTGCTCTTAATGGGAACAGCTTACAGGTTAGGCAAGCAGAAATAGCTCTGACACTACTAAGAAATATCGAGGGCAAGTGCAAGTACTGGTGTATGAAGCGATGTATTATGGAATCACTGGGAACGGTTCAGTTAATGAGAACAGTATGCACGTTAGGCAAGCAGCAATAGCTCTGACGCTACAAAGAAATAAAGAAGGCACGTGCTTGCCTGTAAAGCGATGTATGGAGTATGATGGAATTACTGAGAACAGTTCAGTTAATGAGAACAGTAAGCAGCAAAGGCTCTGACTCTGGCTTGTCAATTGGCAGCACTGATGCCAATTGCTTTGAGTTATCGATATTTAAATTTAATTTCAAATTTCTTCGATATTTTAACATTTTGCTTACATTGACCCGCATTTTACATATATTCAACGTAATTTATTGATTTTTCTTGCCATTTGCAGGTGCATGTTAATGGCGATGCCATAAATGGCAGCAACAACAACAACAACAGCTCCAGTCAGCTGCAACGCAGCAGCGCACAGAAACGCGTCGAATTCTGCAAGACCGAAGTGCACTTCGCAGCCGAATCGGGTCGCGTTAATATTGTGGAAACTGATGGCAAACCGCCGCCCACGCAAAACTTTCGTCGGCGTCGACGCACCGCCAGTGGACCGCTGCAGAGTCTGGTGAAATCGGCCAGCGTCAGCAGCACGACCACCACGACTAGCAGCAGCAGCAGCAGCAACACCACGAACAACTCCAGCAACAATGTCACCCACTTTAGCGACGATCCCACGGTGCGCGCCAAGACAATTGCCTCCAGCACAGTAGCCTATCGCGCCACACTAATGGAGCCGCCAGAGCTGGTCACCCAGCCGGTGACGGTCATAACGAAGCCATTAGTGGAGCCACGCTACAGCTTGCTGGAGACAACAAGCTCCACGTCACGGCACAGCTACACCTCCACCAGCGGTGTGGACACCACGGACAATGAAACCGACGAACTGGCCAATATACGCGGCATATTGAAGAATAAGCCAGTCAAACCGAAACCCTATCATCTGGGCGAGAACATTGAGAGCGCCGATGTGCTCTGGAGCGTTCCAGCGACTATGAAGAGCGAGCATCGTGAGAGCAGTCCGCCAAGTCGTGATAATGGTGAGCATGAATTCGTTTACTTTACTTTGCTTGATTATAAGAGCGTAAGCTAAGGAGTTATGAGAAGGGAAATTTATAAGAGAGTTTGTTCATGATTTCGATTACTTACTTTGCTTGATTATAAGAGCGTAAGCTAAGGATTTATAAGAAGGGGGATTTATAAGAGTTTGTTCATGAATTCGTTTATTTACTTTACTTGATTATAAGAGCGTAAGCAAAGGAGTTATGAGAGAGGGGATATATAGGAGAGTTTGTTCATGAATTCGTTTACTTACTTTGCTTGATTATAAGAGCGTAAGCAAAGGAGTTATGAGAAGGTGGATTTATAAGAGAATTACTTATATTAGCGTAAGCAAAAGAGTTATAAGAGAGGGAATTTATAAGAGAGTTTGTTCATGAATTCGTTTACTTACTTTGCTTGATTATAAGAGCGTAAACAAAGGAGTTATGAGAGGGGCGATTTATAGGAGAGCTTGTTCATGAATTCGTTTACTTACTTTGCTGGAGTAGAAGAGCGTAAGCAAAGAAGCTATCAGAAGGGGGATTTCTAAGAGAGCTTGTTAAGTTTTACGTATGTAGGTGGAATATGAGTGTTAAGAAAATCTGTTTGGCTTAGAAATGCAATTTTTAATTTGAGAGTATAGAAATTCACAAAAGCATTAAAATTATTAAACATATATTATATATTTTTTTATTATATATTTTACTATATTAAATATTTAATGAATAAATATTATTAATTATAAATTTGATTTAAAATTTCTAAGAATTTCCATACTTAAAATTCTATAGAGCTTTTCTAAACAAAATTAAAATATTTAATATAAAAAACTTAATCATATGCCCCAATATTACTTAAATTTCAACATAATTTGTTACTTCAAAAATATAAAATATATAAGAATATATACATAATCCATAAAGATAATTTGGTAAATACTATAAAAGAATAATATTTTTAAATTAGATTATAATTTTAATATGATTAAATAATTGTCTCTTTATATATCTTTTATAAATTTAAAAAAAATATATACAAAAAACTATATGAAGAGACAATCAAATAGAGTTTATAATCTAATTTAAAAATAATATTATTATATATTAATTTTAATTTATTTTTATTTTCATAAAATTATTATTATATTATTCTCATTATTATATTATTCCTATTATTATTATTATTATTTTTTAATAATTTTTTAGTTATTTTTTAACATTTTTAAAAATCCCCGAAAGCACAATCTTAAACAATCGTTGCGATTGCCATTAATAAAAATTTTAAATTACTGCTATTCATTCTCTTGCCACACACAGTGATTGGAAAAACATAAATAGATTGTGATCATAATTAAAAAAAAAAAAAAAAAAAAAACAAATCATCAAATTGTACAAAATATCTTTAAATCTTATGTATATTTGCTATAAATTAGCCAACAATCTCTATAAAAAAAACTTATCTAATCAACTCAATCTTAAACCAAAAACTTAATTAAATTTTAACATATTTTCGTTGCCATCAATTAGTCAAACATATAAAGATTATAATCTTAATTTGAAAATATTCTAATTGATTTTCAAAACCAAATTTATGTGTATATTCATTTATTATAAATCAGTCAATAATGTCTAAAGAAATAGCTCTTATCAAAACGATTAAATCAAATGCACAAAATTTAATTAAATTTTGAACATTATACTTCAAGATTCTGATCATAGTTTAAGCAATTTATATATATATTAAATCAAACATTTAACTAATGCAATTCCCATTTCACCCACAGCCACTGGCGAATCACCAATAACCACCAAATCGGTGGCCGAACGAGTGCGCATCGTGGAGCAGCGGCAGTTTGAGAAGCAACAACAGCAGCCATCGCCAGCTGGAAATGGCTATTCGACCAAGATCAATGTGAATCTGGGCGCCGAGGAGTGGAACGAAACAGGTTGGTATTTAGTTGGAGCAAAACAGAAACTTTAATTAACTATGTATAGCTGTTGCTGCTGCTGTGCCTGTATTTTCTAGTGTCTTGTGTTTTATTTTGTTTTGTCTATGCGGTTTAGTTGTAAACTCCTCTACTTGATTCTCAATTCGTTTAGTCTTGTTATCGTAATGCATGTCTCTATGTCGCTGCTTCTATTTCGCACTAAGCCAATTCTTAACTCACTTCCTAACCTAAAACAAAATCAACAACAAAATTTATGCTAACCAGTGTTGGAATGTATCAATTCATATATGAAAACTAATTTGACTCGATGATCAATCATGACTGAAAGGCTAAGTTGTAAATTAAAATTAAAAAAAAATTATATAAATATATTAGATAAACTAAAATTCATTTAATATAGCAAAAGTTTTTATGAATTCTAATTCAAATTAATTTCTTTTAATATTTATATTTACTGTATGATTAAAAGTAAATATTAAAAAAAAAAATAAAACAATAGCAATAAATAATAAAAAATAAATATATATATTTAAATTTTCTATTAATATTTATGATTCAAAATTTTACGAGCCATAAAATTATTAATAACTTTGTAAACATTTTTAAAACTTTGAAAAATCAATTTTTTATTGATTAAAGTCAAACATATAATATTTAAATTAACATTTTATATACATTTTTTTAAACTCATTAAAATATTTTTAAATTTATATTCTAAATTCATAATTTTTAATAATTAAAATAAAGTATATATATTTTTCAAAATTAAATAATTATTTACTAATTAAAAAATTAATTTAATTATGCTTTTACATTTTTTATTAATTTATAACAATTTCTAGATAATTTGTAGGAATGCAAAAATAATTTTTTTTAATTTAAAATTGTTTTTATATTTCCTTATTAATAAAAAAATAATTTAAAAATTTATATTTTTAATCATATATATTTTAAAAAAAATTTAATCCCAAATTAAAGTAATATTTGTTATATATATTTTTAAAAATTAATTTTATATTTATGATTATATTTTATATTATGATTATAAACAAAGTTAAATTTAAAAAAATTATTTTTAAATTTCTGCAAATTATTTTAAAATTGTTTCTATAAATATTAAAACAAAAAATGTTTTCAAATTGGAAAACAAAATTAATTTAAATAAATTTCAAATAAAAAATATTTACTTTCTCATTTCAATTTAAATCAATTAATAAATAAAACGACCTAGCCCAACATTTAACAAAAACAACTCTAACATTTAGTCATGATTATCGCAAAATTAATCCCTCCCAACACTGTCGTTTAATCCAAGAGCAAATCATACATACAAAAAGCAAAAAAAAAAAAAAAAAAAAAACAAAAAGAAACACCAACAACATTTTTCTCGCACATTTCCCCCATGCAGGTCGTCGTCGCAGTAGCGCCCAGGAGCTGCTGCTGCAGGATTTGCGCGCCCATCAGCGCATCCTGGACGAAGGCCTCAAGTCGACATCGTTGATAATGAAAACCATGCGATCGGCAAGTGAATTCGATGAGGCCATGCGTCGACTGAGCATAGCTTCGATCGAGTCCGCTCTGATACAGCCCACAATTGTGGTGCCGACGCCCATGTTGCGCTCGCATAGCTATCAGGAGGGAGAGAGCAGTCGTCGCACCTCGACCACATCGATTACCAGCAGCGATCTATATGGCAGCACTTTGTACGATTCACTGCCCCGCACGCCGCTCGCACCGCCACGTCTCAAGCTCTTGGGCAATACGCAAATACCTGTGAGTCAGCAGCTGACACAGCTGCGTCGACTCTACGATGCGGCCGATCAGGAGGAGGACAGCGCCGATGAGGAGGTCAAACGCTATTTCCGCGAGAGCAACAGCGATAGCGGCGGCGGCACGCAGTGCAGCTCCTCGCCCGAGGATGTGGTGCTCAAGGGCATTGAATACTCGAGCAGCTGGAGCCGACTGAAGGCCAAGCGCACCATCTGGAAAATTGAGGCGCAAGAGCAAACGCTACAGCGCGCAGGTAAAGGGAGTGGCACATTGCCGTGTTCAGGTAGAGGAGTTTACTTAGCGTCTAGGGCTCAGGCAGCTTGAAAAGCCTAAAGCATCAGCTTTAATATAATTTTTCTCTCTATTTCCCTTTGCAGATCTGCCCAAGTCGAATGTGATGAACATAGCGTTGCATGCACCGCGGCTGCAGAAGCCGAAGCCCACACCGCCCACGCTGCGCATCGGGCAGCTGGTGCCGGTGGCCAAGCCACGTACGCTGCTTGTGCAGCCGCAGCCACAAAAGCAGCTGCAACACGGCCACACGGACAATGGCGATGAGTCGGGCAGCGAGTCGCTTAAGATTGTACGCGAAGCACGCGGCGCACGCAAGTTGCGCGAGCATGAGCTCTCCTATTTTGGTGTGCAACATTCGACGCCAACGCCGACGACGACGGCGATGCCCACGCAGACCAACAGCAAGTTGCATGCCACGCCCAGTAATCCAAGACGCACGCTGCCCACGCGCAGCAAGCAGAGCCACAACGAGGAACCAACGAATGCATCAGCATCAGCAATGACAACAACAACAACAACAACCACAACCAAGTGGCAACTATTAAACGATCGACCCGATTTACTACGGCACAGTCCACAGGCCAACGATAATGTCTACGACAATGATGAACTAGAGGAGGAGGAGGAGGAGGAGGAGCAGCAGGAGGATGCGGAAGAGGAACATTGCTATGAGAACATAGCCAACGAGCTGACCACAAAATTTAGGGTCAAGTCGCCCTCGCCGGGCAGCTACGAGCGCAAAACGGATTTGCAGCGCGATGCGCAGATACTCAGCGAGATGACACGCAATGCTGATCAGACCATGAAAGTGGGTTGCAGTTGTTATATTAACTATACCAATCTATTGTATTATAACTTAATCCTAATCCTACTTCTTAGGCCCTCTCCGATGAGGCCGCTTTCAAGGATCAGCGACGTCGTTCGTGCTCGCTGCAGCGTCGCAGCGCCAAGCCTTTGGCCACCATCGATGAGAAGGTCAAGGCCGATGCCAAGGCATTGAGTGTCGCGCGCGGCACCTTTGCCTCGGAGGCGCGACGCAATTCACGACAATCGACACCATCGCCAACTCGTGCACGCAGCTCATCGCAGTCGTCGATTGAGTGCTGTCCGCGTGATCGTTCGCGCTCCAGTTCGCGTGAGTCGATGACCCACGGAGGCGGCTCGTCCGACGAGCAGTTGAGCAAACAGCGCGTAGAGCGCTTGCGCATGCGCACGCCCAAACGTGAGAAGACACGCCACGAACCAGCCGAACATCGTTCATCCCGGCAGAGCAGCAGCAGCAGCCACAAACCCAACAGCAGCAGCAGCAGCAGCAAGCTACGCAGCAGCTCCAGTGCGACGGCAGCGGAGAGCAAGCGCTCACACCATCACAGTCGCCATCGTGAGAAGGAGCACGGCAGCGAACACTCGACCAAACATAGTTCGGGCTCTGGCTCGGGCAGTCGACTGTTGCGCTCGATGCGTGTCACCGAAGAGAGTCGCCCACGCCCCAGCAGCTCACAGCGAGACAAAGAGCGTGAACGAACACGCGGCTCTGAGAAGCATCGAGATGAGCTAACACGCTCACGTGGTAAGTCCACACAAATCGAGTCGAAAACTACATTTCCTACATGCGTTTTGCCATAATCTCTTTTTGCTTTATATATATATATATGCATGTGTATCTATTGCAGAATTACTTGTTTTGGGCTTGCTCATAATGGGTGCCACACAGCCGATTCGGCTGAACAAACGCTTTAGGTTAGCCAGAGAGAGAGGGAGAACACAGCATTCAATACAAAAACTAAGCTGCACCAGCAATAGATCATAACTTGACAAAGTAGCTGAGATCAAGTGAAAAGCTCAAGGCTATTGCTAATTGTTGCTATTGCGGCACTCGTTTCTATACATACACTATGCTGCAAGAACTGGGAATGAAAGCGAATTTAAATTGACTTAAAAGCAATAGCTAGAAATTGGCTGATATTCAAGACAAAGTCTTTCATTCCCATCAGCAAAAGTCAGTCACCAATACACATGCCATATTTAAGCACACACACACCCACACATTTAGTTAGTCTAAAACCTCAGCTAACCGTCTGTAGCTCAGTCAAGTTAAATTTTGTGATTATTCTAACTGCTCTCTGTTTGTAAATCCAATTGTCACTCATTTGCTATCCTTGCCATTCCATACACAGGTCACTCCAGTCGCTCCAGACACAGTGAGCCGAGCGCAGCTGTGCATAAGTCGAGCAAAAGCAGTCGCAGCAGCAGCAGCCACAATCATGACACAACAATGTCCGCACACAGAAAGTCCACAACAACAGCAGCAGCAGCAGCGACACCTAAAGCAACAACAAAGTCCACAACAGCGCACAAAGCAACAACAACAGCAACTGCACCAGCAACAACAACAACATCAGCAACAGCTACGGCACCAATCAGCACAACAACAACAACAACAACAACAACAACAACACCGCACAACGAACTGACGTACGTATACGTAACGAATTTAGCCAATACACAAACCGCCGAGGATACCGACTATGCCAGCATCGATGATGCCGCAACAACAACAGCAACAACAACTGCAACAACAACAACTACAATAAAGCCCACAGAACAACCATTGCCACTGCCTTTGCCGCCGCCGCGTCGCAAACGCAAACGTTCACTATTACCCGTGCCCATACGCTCCACAGCCACGCCCACTGCCGCTTACGAGCATCGCATTAAGCTGGAAATGATACCACAAGCGCCCAGCTATTCAAACCAATCGACATTGCGCTGCAAGCAGCCAGCAGCCGCACGCAAATCATCACTGAAATGCACTCAATCGACCAGCTCGAGCTTTGCCTTTCTGCCCTATTTGCCGGCCAAGCGCAACTCGAGCGTTAGCCATGTCTATGACAATTATCTGCTATACGCAGCGCCTGCCACGTTGGCTGGCAGCAAACTGCGACCCTATCAGCACAATTTGAGCAATGAGCATGCCCAGCTCTTTGGCAGCAGTGGTCGTGGCGGCGCTGGCATTGGGAGTGGTCCGCTGGCCGGACGGCTGGGTAGCTGGCCGCAGCGTTTGCGCATGCGGCAGGTGCGCAGCAGCGTCTCAACGCATCAGCCCTTCGGCATCTGCACATGTTCATAGTCAGCGCTGGAGCAGATCAGAAACCAAATAATAGCAAGTCGCACATGGATGGGCGCAAACCGGATCTCGTCACAGTTAACAGACACTGACACCGACACACTGTCATAGTCACAGTTTTTCGCTCACGTTTAACCACCTTTGCACGCCAACAATATTCCTACCTTTATATGCATATATATTTATTCCTTTTTTTTGGGCATTCTTTGATATTTATCTCACGAAACGCAGCACGCAAAATCGACACGAAATATATTAAACAAATTATTTATCGAACAGAGCGATTCGCAGTTATCTAACCTGTGTTCCTCCCCCCCATACTAATACTACTTAAAAACTCGAGCGGGCGACAGACAGTGTGAAAGGGAATGATAAAGTGAGTGAGAGAGAGAGAGAGAGAGAGAGGGAGAGTGCAGGCAGCAGCGTCGGGTTTTCTATATTTTACTTTGGAGCACACTCGGCCTTGCACATAGAAATAAAAATAAAAATAAAACAAAAAGCAAAACAAAAAAACAAAAAAATCCCCGCACACACAAACACACAATGAATGAAAATGGTTCTGTTTTTACTTTTCACAGCGTAAGCGAAATTTTCAAAATTTTGAAACATCTACTATTTATCTAGTTAAGCAAATGGTTGGCATGTTGTGAATGCATTAGGCACTTAGTAGCTAACCGGGACAACAACTTTCTGTAGTACTGCTGGACTAACTTTTCTAAACAAAAAACCAATAAACTAATAAGACTCAATTCTTTCCCGCTTTAACTCCATCTATGGATATGATAGAGGTATTTTTTTTTAGGAAAATTGTAGTTCGATTTGAATTAACATATCAAATTTTGATGGAAATTAAAAAACAATTGCCAAAAATATATTTTTTTTTATAATTTTTTTGTATAGAATACTTGAAAAGATTGAAACATATTTTAAGAATCATTAAAGAAGTTTTTATTTTTTTATTTTTATATAGAATACTTGAGGAGATTGAGACTTATTTTTATTTCTATGTAGAATACTTGGAGAAAATTTTTTTTTTATTCTTATGTAGAATACTTAAGGATATAGAGACCTTTTTTTATTTTTATGTAGAATACTTGGAGAAATTTATTTATATTTTTATATAGAATACTTGAAGAAGTATAATAAAAAATAAAACAAAGAATTTGTAAGAGTTCAACAAAAATTTTCAAGATAGACTAAAAACGAAAAGTCTTAAAAAATATTTAAAAAAATATTACATAACGAAAAGAATATTAAATAAAAATAACTTAGAATTTGTGAGAGTTAACTAAAAAACTTTCAAGAAAGACTTAAAAAATATAGGCTTTTAAAAAATAAAAATAAAATAAAATAAAATTTTTAAAATATTTTTAAAACAGCTTTAAATAAATATAAAAATTAACTGAAAGGAAAAATGAGTTGAAAATAAAATTTAGTTAATTTAGAGAATTATATCAGTTTAAAAAAAAAATAATAGCCACAAAAAATATATATATCAAACAGGAAATTTAAATATTTTTCTATACTTTGCAATCAAAACGCATAAAATAATTTTTAAAATATTTTGTTTAACAGCTATTACCAAATATTTCTTTAAGGCTCTTCAAAACAGTAATCAGTATATATAGTAGCTTAACAAGAATTGTTTTAAATTTGATCATATATATTCTAATCAAATACTAAACTGCATGAATCTAAAAACAAAACAAAGTAAAAACTTAATTTTAATACTCTGCTCACACTCTAGTAGCACGCTCAAACCACACTTTTAGTATCAATTCTAAAAACTGACTATGAACATGTTGCTGGAAAAAGAAAAAAAAAAATATACAAAAATAAACTACAATCTATAAAAAAAAAAACTATCATCAATGAAATTGGAAATGAAACTGCAAACAAATAAACATCAACATCGCTCGCTCTACTCTATTTTTCTTATGTACCAGACAAAAACACTAAACTGGAACTACGTAGTGGAAGTAGCACATTGGTATCTACTCTATAAAAGGATATGTTGTATATGTATAAAAACAAGTAGCAAGCATATTAAACTTGAATAGTAAAAAAGACAATATTTCATCTATGCTAATATCAAGTATTTTCTATCTTACTGCAGACACGGTAAAAGCACACTGAATGGACATCAGCATCACCATCATCACCAGCACCAGCACCAGCATAGTAGCAGCAAACACCATGGAGGACAGCCGCCACAGCATCATGTGCATAGCCTGACAACGACAACAATTGCGGCCACAAAGCATCAGCGGGAACGCCATGGCAAGGATAGAAAATAATTAGCAGAGGGGTTCATCGAGCCTCGACTATCACCTTAAGCACTAGCTGAATGAACGAAGAATGAAGCAACGAAAGAAAATGAAAAACTACTAAAAACTTATATTAATAGACTAACTAACTGATTTATATAAATGCTTTTCTACAAGGCATAATGCGATGCCAATTTTATGTGAATAAATCTGGTAATTTTTGAAATTTTTCACGTATTTACAAAAATTTCAATAAAATTACTGGCAATTGGCAAAAAAAAATATATCTATGGAAAATGATATAGAAATGTTTTAACTAATTAACTTAATGATTCGATGCGTGCAATTTTCAAAAGCAGTTCCTTTCGCATTCACACACACATCCTTATATACATATATATATTTCTAAAACTGTAAAAAAACACACATCTTTCGGCATAAGCACCAAAATTCAAGTATTAAACTATGCCAGAGCCTCCGCCTGCGCCTCTCTCCTCACTACTGAAACTAACCCACTCTATTACATTAAAAGATTTTAAAATCAATTCATATAAATATTAAAATAACAAATGATACTCATATATATTCTTTAATAGTTTTTAAGTTTTATAATTCGCCCATGCGACAATATATTCCATTTATACAATAATTTTAAAAAGCAAATTATTTCGCACACGAACAAAAAAAAACAAAAGATTAAGAAAATGAAATTTTAGCTTGTGTTTTTTGTAAAGTCTTTTTATGCTACATTTCGATTTATTATTTTTTAAAATAAAAATAAATATTTTCTGAATGAAAAATGTGTTTATTTTTGTTTGATATTTTGAATTTTAAGAAAATCTGCAATTTTTTAGTTTATTTATTTTTTATTATATATATATTTTTAGCTGCATTATTTTTCTTTTATCAAAGAAACCTATTTTGCTTTTTAGCTCAAGTCGTTTATTTACTTTAGATTCGGAGAATTTACAGTTTAAAATATTTACTTAGCTGCAAATCTGTTAAATGATCTATTATTTATATAATTTCAAAAGTAAATATTACGCATACGCACCGTACAGCAATGAAAAGTATTAAGTTATCAACATGTTGATAGCTTTTGTGTTCTTAAAAGATTTGCACACATGCGTTGTGGCATATCTGATAGGTGTAGATATATATAGATATACATACATATTTATCTATATATAAATACTTTTCTTAATTTATAAATAAATTTTAAATGTTAAAAGTTTGAATATATAAAACTATTTTAAATAGGTAAAACAATGCCTATTAGCATATTTTTAATTTAAAACCTTTAGGCATATTTAAAATGTAAAAATGTAGGGTATTTCAAAGTCGATACAACCCTACCGCAACCCTTTTAATGCTACAGTTATAATTCTACCAAGTACGTCGACCATTCGTGCAAACGTTTTTTATCTTTTCGCCACTGCGACCATCTACATATGTAGGTAAACATATAGCTCTGTACGAGTATATATATATATATATATAAATATATGTATACTTTGACAGTATGTGGTATATAGATACGTCTGGGTGTTGAAACGGCACACGTCAATGTGATTTTTAGTATGTGAAGGCTGAAGGGGCCGCTCAGTTGTATTCGAAACGTTGTTACCTACGCCAGTTAGTTTTATCGAGCTGTTTGCCGGCTGACAGAGAAGTGAGTAAATATATATTTAGCAACGTGTGCCGAGCAGTTCTCACAGCGGAATATACTATAACAATTATTACCATATGCATAACCAATAAAAGTAAAATATAAATATAAAAGATTGAGTGAAATGTCAGTTTTGATTGTCAATTATAGATGTCTAGGCGTATATATGTATAATCAAATCATTTGGTGATTCATTAATATAGCCGGCATGAGTCATCCGTCTAATCAGTTAACTATCAATTTTGTGAAATATGAACAAAACAAAATCGTTATACAAGTCTATACATTCTATATATTGCCAACGAACTTATCTGTGAACTTGAAGTGAAATTGTGCTCTGGTGTGCATTGCTCTAATAAATTTTGATAAGGCATTTTGAGACGTCTCACAGCGAAAGGTTTTACGATTCAGATTAATATATCTATAAACTAGCTGACTATTGACAGGTGTACAAATATTTCAACTATTTTATATATATTTTATATATAATCTATAAGTTATTGTTACGTTTCGAATCAAACTATGTTAAAAGCCTTAGTCCACTTATAAAAATTTTGAAGTTTGATTAGATAAAAATATAAATATTTATTATATTTTTCTCTGATTTGCTTAAAAGGTCTAAAATTTCTTTTAAAAACTAAACAATAATAAGAATAATATTTTATTGAAAGTATTTTAAATAAATAATATAGTAAAGCTATTAATATAATATATCAAACATTATTATATTAATGAAATATTCTTATCTTACAATTTAAAAAAAAAAATACAGTTTAAATTTTTTGAAATATTATAAAAAAAAATTTACGATCTTTTTATTAGTTTGCAAACGTAAAAAAAAATATATTATATTAATTTCTAATTATTACTTCAAGCTTAAAAATATATTTTTAAATTAAAATTATTTTTTATGAAAATTTAAAAATAAATTTTTTAAACATAAAATATTTTTTATACAATTAAAAAAATATTTTTAAGTTTTATAAAAATTAAATAATAATATCAATACTTAAATACATAAATTTATAAAATATATAAAATATTTGTTGCTACTCAACATGCATGAGTAAAGCAGTATTTAATTTATTAAATGAATATATTATTCACAAAAATATTTTAAATTACAAATAAGCAACTGTAAGCGCTCATGAAAAGTTTATTTGCATTGTAAGCATATGCGAAAGATTACACAGAAATTTCGAAATAAACCTAAACAAATATGTAATAAACAATGAAAAAAAAATTAAATAAACAATAAATACATATGAAAATGAATTAATAAAGCGCAAATAAAATTGACGTGTTACAAAAAAATTCAAAAATAATATATATGTATACAAAAAAGTTTTTTATACATAAATAAAAATATATATAATTGTACACAAAGTGAATAATTAAATTCTAATTTTCTCTGAATTCCGTGCACTCTGACGTATACTTAATATAGAACAAACTATTTCTAAGAACTGCAATGCATATAAATGCATCAATATATATGTTAAATATAAAATATTTGCTTAGCTTATGTTATTCAAAGAAGTGTATGTAGCCTTATCTTATCTCACCCAAATTAGGTTTATCTTGTCTGAACAGCAGCAGCAGCAACAACAAAAGCCATTTGCTCGCTGACCACATTTGGCTTAAACAAAGTGTTTGCCATATCATTTGCCGATAAGACAACGCAATTTTATTTTTCTATTTTTATGTATATATGTAAGTGTGTGTGTGCGTATGATTTTTTTTTTCTCTTTTGTGATTAGAAACAATGGAAAGGAAAAAAAATAACTGACTTTGGTTACTTGTTGAGCGCAATTTATTAACGTTTTGTCTTTAATACGCGACGGTTGTGTATTCTTTTGTTGTTGTTCAATTATTGTAGGTATAGCTAATGAGCATTATTATTTTGTCCCTTCAATAACACAGTATATATTTCTTGTTTTCAGAGTGTTTAAAAAACTGCAAACATGTCGCTACTAACGGGCAGCGCAAATGCTGTGAAGTACACACTATTTGGATTTAATTTGATCTTTTTGGTAAGTTAAAAAAAAAAAACCATAAATTTTCTGACTCATTGCACAATGCATTAGTTTGAATAGAATTTACATTAGTTCAAAGTCCAACAGCAAATTAGTTTAACTATCTGCGAATATATAATATATGTATAAATATCTATATACAGATTAGATAGACTATATATATATATATTATATGCAGCTAGCTAATTTGAGTTAATTGGAGCAATAAAATATTAGTTTTTGGCTCTCTTTTTTTTTGCAAATTGTGAAATTAAGTTTACGCTCTGTAATATAAATATATATATATATATATTAATCACATTATCTTTCCGATAAGTTAAGGCATTGACAAATTTTTGGTTCAAGTCATTAAGATAAGAAACACATGTTATCAATTATCTATACGCCTCTTTTTCCTGTTACAAATATTTATGAGTACAATAATCGGAATGTCAGCAAAGACTCAAATAAATAAAAAAAAAAACCTATTGTTCCTTGAGATATAACAAAAACAATTAAATAAACTAAGCTAAACAAAAAATAAATTGAAAAAAAAAAAACAAATTTAAAACAATAAATATTGAATAACTAAAAAATAAATAAAATCAAAAATAAATCAATTAATTTATCAATTTTTAAATTTAGTGCCTAATTTAAAATATTTAATAATAAAATGTTATAAAAAAAATTAATTCAAATAAAAATATTCAATATTACAATATAACTAAAAAAATATATTAAAACTATTTCACTTTAAAATATTTAACAAAAAAATTTTATTTATTCAAGTTAAAAAAAAAAAAAAATTAAAGGAACATTATAATTTGTTTAAATATTTTTTAAATAAATATGTATAAATCGTTGTGCAAAAAAAAATTGGAATAGGTGAAATATATATTTTCTTACTATTTATTTTGAATGCCAAAAAAAGTTAGCTGTTCTACCGCTTCTTAAACATTGTCATGCAATCATTATTATTTATTCTGATAAAAAATATAGAAAATTTTGATATTTAAATTTTATAAATATTAATATTGAAATTCTTTTTGACAGATCACTGGCATTATACTTATAGCAGTTGGTGCTGGCGTTGGCGCCGTTTACACTGGCTATGAGATCTTTTTGGTCAGTAAATTCTTTTCGATACCAACATTTTTGATTGTGATCGGATCGTTTATCATTGTGATCACATTCTTTGGCTGCTGGGGTGCATTAAAGGAGAACTATTGCCTGATTCTCAGCTTCTCGATAATGTTGTTCATCATCTTCATTTTGGAGCTGGCAGCTGGCATCAGCGGCTATGTGCTGCGCGACGATGCATACAATTTGATAGATACTTCGCTAAACAAGTCAATGAAAAGCTACTCAAATGAGACACAAAATCCAACTACAAGACTTTGGGACGATGTCCAGCGCAACTTCGATTGCTGTGGCATTAGGAATGGCACCGACTGGAAAGAAATTTTCAATAATGATGAATTGCCAATCTCGTGCTGCAAAATACCAGCTGGGGCCGTAGGCACCTTTAGCTGCATGGCGGACAGGAACAATAATTATTTGAACAAGTATCAGGGCTGCTTGACCGGCTTTTCCGATTATATAAAAGATCATGCAGTTAGTTTGGGCGCTGCTGGCGTTGTCATTGCCGTTCTACAGGTGTGTTCACTGTACTCTATATATATATATCTATTTATTATTATTATTGAACTCTCATTGTTTGCAGTTCTTTGGCGTCATCTTTGCCTGCTATATAGCACGAGAGATTAAAATACGCAATGGCATCACGGGATTCATGTAGAACAATGGATGAATGGATTGATTCTATTATTTTAATGGAATTTCGTCAAATCTTAAATTATTCTTAAGCACAATTTTGATTCGCAATTTGTTCTAGCTTTGTCGCGCTTCAATACAAAATATATTTGTAAATTTATAATTATTTTATGAATAAATACAAACTTAGCTATTATATTGGCCATTGACTTTATGGAACCTAAAGACCCCAATACGAAAATACAAATCTAATCGCCTTTGTTCTGGGAAAAATAACACACTCATTCAATTTGCGTTGCATAAAGTATCAGGTGTATATATCTATATATATATATATATATAAATTCTTGATAAGAAGAGTGAGCTTAGTTAATCTATCCATAAATGTCTGGCTGATTGACTGATTAGGTGATAGGCTTATATATTGACTGACTGAGAGAGTAATTGACTAAACGATTGATACTGATTGACAGACTGATTGAGAGAGTAATTGACAGAGAGATTGACCGAATGATTGATACTGATTAAGTAATTGATCATGAATGATTAACTGATTAAGATAGTATTTTACTAACTGATTGACTGATTGACCATGAATGATTGAAAGATCAAATGACTAACTGATTGACAGAGTGATTGACCAAATGATTGATGGGGTAATTGTCTAAGTGATTGCATAGCGATTGACCGAATAATTGATACTGATTGACTGATATTTTCCTTGATTGATCGATTAGTTCACTGGCCTATTGATTGACTATAGTCAAGTGACTGTCACTGACTCGATTAATTGATTGACCAATTGCTCGGTAGATTGAGCAATAGCATGATTGACCTATGGCAGACTATTTCAATATTTAAATTATTGATTGATTGATTGGCTGATTGAAACTAGCCATATAACAGGCAAGGTATCTAACAGCTAGTTAATTACATAAGAAAATAATTTTAAAATAAATTTAAGTGTATTTCGTCTGTGAATAAGTTTTATGCAGTCGATCGCGACATACTGATAATTGTAATGGAAATCTCTATGAGGCAAAGGTCAGATGTGAGATCGATGTAACATCGATAAGAATGCGAAGTCTGAGGCTTAATCTTGTGCTGCGTCTGAAGCTTGAATTAGTTTGAAAACGATTCTATGGTGCGACAGTTGCTAGTCTTCAATACTTAAAATGGCAAAATATCTCGGACTGTTCCTTATATTAGTGATATTTATATCAATGAAAGTGAATTTTGCGGTAATTGCAAATTCGGTGAGTTCTTACGTTTTTTGCTTAGAAGGATCTTGAGCACATTGATAAATTATAAGTCTCTCGACTGTCTAAATATGGAAACAATATTAATATATATATAATAATTCGTTTTATGCTGTGTTATTCGATCTATATGTTTATTAAACAATTCGTGTGTCTTCTTTATCTAGCAAATAGTTTTCGTCCGTTAGAGTTTGCTTACAGCGAGTCGCTCTGAGCTCAGTCCTCGCCTATGGCTCTCTTATAGGTGTCCTTAATATGCTCAAACTGGATATATTTTGTTTTACATAGATATCCTTAGTGGTGAACACCCTTCAATGTCCTTTGCTGATGTAGCCCTTTTATAGGGACCTCTTTCTATCGCTCTCGACTCATACTTGTTCTATATATCTCAGACGTTTGACACACATATGTGATTTACAATTATAATTTAAATTTCAGCATAGCACAGTGACCAGAAAGCTAGATAAGACTATGAAGCCCTTTCTTGAGCACGCCTCATCTGTGTTCTCGAAGGAGAAGACTCTAGCAGAAATACAATTGAAAGTTAATGAATGCAGTCTAAATATAGCAGTTCTAAAGAAAACAATTGAGTTCAAAGACCATCAATTGGCAGTAAAAGTTGAATTACTTGAATCCATGGATAAGCACTTGGCTACTCAGCTTCAGTTAATTGAAGCCAAGGATAAGCAATTGGCTCTTCAGCTTGAATTAATTAAATCCAAAGATATGCAATTGGATCTCCAATCGAAGCAAACAGGATATCTGGAAATGTTAGAAGGATCTAGTTGCAAAGGTAAATCGATTGCGTCTGTACTGAAGTTGCCCCACAACGAGCCATTCCTCGTGCCCTGCGACTCAAAGATAGCGGGATCTGGTTGGATCGTGATTCAACGTCGGATTGATGGAACCGAAAACTTTTACCGCAACTGGGAGGATTATAAGATAGGTTTTGGAAACGTACAACATGAATACTTCATAGGATTAGAGAAGATCCATTTAATAACGCAGTCGCAGCCTCATGAGCTATATATTCACTTGATGGACTTTAATAATGAAGTTCGTTATGCCCGATACAGCGATTTTCTTATTGGAAGCGAAGAAGAAGCGTTCAAGCTAGTTAGGCTTGGCGATTATTCTGGAAATGCTGGTGATTCCTTTAAGTACAATATAGACATGAAATTTACAACAAAAGACCGAGACAACGATGTTGGTGAAGGCAACTGTGCACAAATGTATGAGTCTGGATGGTGGTATCTCAACTGCAGTTACTGGTAAAAACAAAACAAAAAGTCATTAAAATTCTACAATCTATTGATCTTTTAACCATTTCAGTGATTTAAACGGACGATATACATCCGAAGATGTTGGACTAAACGGAAACAAAATATCTTGGAATACCTGGCATCATAAGCCGCTTAGATTCTCTCAAATGATGATTCGGCCAAAATCTTTTAAAATACTTTAATATTTTTGTATAAAATTTTGAATTATATTTTTACAATTTTTAATATAATAAACCAACTTTGAGCATGCATATTTATCTATATAATGAAAATGGGATGGTGTTAAAGATATATTCTCTTTCAAGGGAGACAATTTAATATTTTGATATATATTTTGCAGAGCTGGGGGAGAAATTCGACTTACAGGGACGAGTCCAAAGTGTATATATAATATATATTAAAAGTCTTACATTATAATTTACATACTATAATTCTATTTAAAAAACGAATTAATATAGTTTATAGTTATATTTAGAAAAATAATAAAAATAAAATAATAGTAATTTAAATTTAGAAAAATAGTAAAAAGAAAATAATATAAAAAAATATGAAAATTAAAATTTATTGATTATTATTTTATTATTATTTTTTCAAATATAATATAAATAAAAACTCAAATTTATAAATTATTATTTTATTTTTTTAATAATTTTTTTTATATAATATTCTTTTTATTTTATTTTCATCATTTATTTCTATTTAAAAGATTATTATTTTATTATTATTATTTTTTGAAATATAATTTAAACTAAAACTCAAATTTATAAATTATTATTTTATTTTAATAATTTTTTTATATATTATTTTTATTTTATTTTCATCATTTATTTCTATTATTATTCATGTTGTTTTACAAATATTTATATCAATAATAGTGTTGGATAATTTATTTTTATTTCTTAAAAATTAATTCAAAGAAAAGAATCCATAAAAAATCCATTTTATAATATTGCTAAAATTATTTTCAACAATGAATAGAAAAATATTTGATAAAATTGGAGCCCAAAAAGTATGCAACATAAGATTTTAGTAAAAATTTATAATTAGGTAACTCTAGCTTATTAGTTTACTAAAAGAGAATTCTACGTTAAAAAATAAAATAAATGTATTTGCCCAACTACAATATCTAATTGCTGGACAACTGTAGAATATATAACATGTTCAGTTCACATGCATGACTACAGCCAATGAATAATTGAAATGGTTTTGCTTGCAGTGTTATTTAAAAATCGATAAAGCATAGCAGTTGACTCATTAAGAACTTGAATATATAGTCGAATCGATAGCACATGCTCCAGTCCACAATAACCCAACCCAATGACCTTGCACTTGAGAAAACCTTTTTAGGTTCTTTATTGTAGTGCAAGGAAACGTGTGATTTGCACTCAGTAAGGACTTTTATATATATGTACATAGTATATGACAAAAGTCGAATATCTCTATAGAGTTGAACTAATTTCATATTTTATTGCAAAACGTAATGAATTGAATGCGTAATCTTATCGCTCGCTTTTATCTAGTACATTGAGTAAAAACAATGAACATTTATTGGCTGATAAGCGGCCAAGAGAGCGAAAGACAGAGAGAGAGAGAGAGAGTGTGTGTGTGTGTGTGTGAGTGTGTGTGTGTGTCTGGTTATGGCTACTTGGCCAAGAGCCGAGTACTGTTTGGCGTTTGCAACTGGCAGCGTTCCCGTTCTGAAGCTCAGTCAACGTGTAGCCAGCAAAAGTTAAAGTACGTTTTGTGGGGGCGGAGAAAACAAAAAACAATAACAAAAAAAAATAATAAAATAAAAAAAAAATAATAATAATAATTAAATACTCTTTATAATTAACATCTTGCAGCAAACAGCTTTGAAAAAACGAGAATAAAATCAAATTGAACTCAACAAAATGGCGAATCGGGAGCTGGAATTAAATTCCGGAATGCGCTGCGCCAAATATATGCTCATCATAGTGAGCTTTATGTTTGCGGTAAGTTTTATAAAACTTAAAAAAAAAATATATAAAAAATAAAAGTAAAATATATGATTCATAAGTTGAAAAGCGCCGCCATTTTGATTTCATATATATATACTTATATACATTTATATATATATATATATTTGTATCAAAGCTTTGATGATAACGCGATTTTTCGCGCTTATCAGTTGAGTTGAGCAATTGTTGTGGTACTTGTGAATCATATACGTATGTAAAATGTTCAGTCGTATATAAATTTGCCGTTTGAGAAGCGCAGAGAAGAGGCGTAGAGACGCGCCTATTTGTTTTCCAATAAAGATACTCGACAACAATTGCTGATAACATGCGATTGTGATGACGCGTTTACTTAACCATGAAACTGAATCAAAACCTAAATTTGGAAATATCATATATGTTCCCACATATACTTCCGCTCTAGAGCTATGTCTGAATTGCCATCTGAATATTTTATGCTCTCAATGTTTACACTCACGATAAGATAATCAATACTCAAAAGTCGAGAAGAGCGCAGCTCTAGCGTGTATTCGAGTATATTCCAAGGTTTTTTATTTTACTCATTTTTCTTCTCATAATTATCTGACGCAAACAATTAAAACAGCTGCCAGACAGCGTTAAATATTACTTTTTACTCATTACCTAAGTACTTTTCAACTTTGGAGAGAATTTCTCAACACCCTTTTTGCTTTATCTGAGAGGGGGGAAACTGAAAAGTTTCTTACTCAGCGTCTGGTTAACTTTTTATCTATTTCTGTTTCACTGTAGCTATAGTCAGCTGCTTACCTGTAGTTTTGTTTTTATCATTTAAAATACCTATAAGTCAAAACGGATGAAAGTATTTACTAAAGGAATTATCAGTTTTGCTATTTTCCAAATGATATGAAAGCAGCAAAATGCGTTTGTGGGTTTCTCTTGAATTATATATTTTAATATTAAAATATTTTAAAATAAAATTGTAAGCAAAAATAAAGAAACAAGCAAGAAATTACAACAAAAATAATAATAATAATAATATTCAAGAATTTAGATGCAAAATCAATATAAATTAAAATAAAAAAAAAAAACAATTTTTTTTTTATTGAAAAAATTTTAATATATAAAATAAATCATCAAAAAATGCGGTTAAATTTTGACAAACCTAGAAAAAGTTTAAATATGAAACTAATTCCATTTTACAACATAAAATATTTTTGAAAAATTATTTTTCCATAAAATTATTATAATACAATTTTATTTTAATTTCCTTTTATTAAATTGTAAAAAAAAAATTTTTTTCATCTGATTTTCTGAAAGTTTTTGAACTATTTTTATTATTATTAATAAAAATCTTAAATAAATAAAAAAATTAATTTATTTGTATGCAAATTATTAGATTCTAGATTTTTAATTTATAAGAAATATTTTAAAACAAAACAGAAATTATTTTTTTTAAATGTTATAAAATAATATTTTTACTTTAAAATAAATGATTCTTCATAATTAAAATACGAATTTGCAAGTTTAGGGAACTAAAAACTAGAAACTATTCAAATCGATACAAACCCATATATTAGAGAAATCTGGCAATGAATAATATATTTGATGTACATATATATAATTATAGGTATATACTCAACTTACTTAAGCTAAATGCTATTTGACAAGCGATTGCTAACTGAATTTGTTAGCTGAAATATTTTTACTTTTTTTTATATTTTGTATATATTTATATATATATATATTTTTTTGTAATCCCCAGCTGACAGCTATATTGCTGATCATGGTTGGCACAACCATTCAGGCAATTTTCGGCGACTTTAGTCTCTTTATCGATGGACACTTCTCGTCGCCGCCCGCCCTTCTGATTGCTATTGGTTTCATACTTATTGCCGTGGCCACACTCGGTGCCTATGGAGCGGTCAAGGAGAGCGTTATGGTCATCAATTTGGTGAGTGTGTAAAGAACATATATATACATATCTAACCTAATCTATATATATATATATATTTATATAACATAATCCATTTGTCAGTATGGTGTTTGTCTGTTCCTCGTCTTCATACTGGAAGTGTCGGCGGCAATCGCCGCTTTTGTCATGCAATCGCAGGTTAAGGAAATGCTGATGCGCACCATGAACGAGGCATTGGTCGCATACGAAAAGGACACCACGGTCGCTGCCGGCGTGGACTTTATGCAATCTGGTGTAAGTATGCTTGAAGGTCTTTCTATATAGAAATATAACTATATATATAGATAAATATCAAATTTAACTATTTATTCTTATTTAAAACTATTATATATTATTATCGAACATATTGCATTGCATTTAATTCTTAATTGTGAATTTTTTTTTTATTTTCTAAGTATTGTTTTAATTAAAAATTTAACAAAAATTTATTTACCTTAATAATTTGTTAAATAAAACTTAAGTTATAATTTAATTTCAATTTACTTTAATTTATTTAAATATTCATTAACTTCTGTTAATTTATAAAATGATAAAAGTAAAGTAAAATTTATTTTAAATTTGCCCAAAATTAAGTTCAATATTCTTAAGTAATTTATTAATAATTAATTATTAATTAATAATTGTTTTTATATTAATTAACTTCGTTAAACATAAAATTAAATTAATGAATTAAATATAAAATTGTTTAAAATAATTTAAGTATTCTTTAGCTTATGTTAATTTATATATTTATAAGAGTATTTTATTTAAATTTATATTAAATTTAATCAAAATTTTATTAAAGAAATTTATAATTTATTTTAAATTTAATTAAACTAATTAAGTAATTAAATGATAATTATTTTTTTTAATTTTTTCATTTTCCTTAAATTTAAATTCACTTAAATTTATTTATATATTCACTAACTTCTGCCAATTTATTTAACTATAAGAATTAATAATAATTTATTCTAAATTTTTTATTTATTTATTTTTAAAGCTGATATTATTTACATATTATAAAGTAAACTATTTATTAAAATATATTATAATATATATATATATATATATATTTTTTTTTATTTAAATATATATTTTTAAATATATTAAATAATTTTTATTTATCTCTATTTAATTTATTATTATTTTTTAGTTGGGCTGCTGCGGCGTTGTCAGTCCCGATGACTGGAAGGAAAACTATTCGCCCAACAAGAACATGAGCCACCTGGATTCGGACGATGTGGTGGTGCCAATCTCATGCTGCGGCAGCCTGGCCGAGGATCCCAACGACAACAACGAGGTGAACTGCTTGGAGCCCTACGAATATGGCTGCTTCAACAAGATGAATTTCATAATGTCGCAGAGTGCGATGCTGATTGCCACGGGCGCAACAACTGTGGCCTTTGTCCAGCTGCTGGGCGTGCTCTGTGCCTTTATGCTGGCCAAGACGTTGCGACGCAACAAGTCGATACGCGAGGCACGTCGCTGGCAGCTACAGCAAAGCCTGAGCGTACTCATCTCCGGCGGCAAGATGGGACTGCCGGCCAACTCGGCAATGAGCGGCTATCAGCAGCTGGAGAATAGCAATGAGGTGGGCACCCACGAGCCCTACACCTACACACCCCAGAGTCCCAGCGTCAACTGAGGCGACAGCAACTATACATATTAATAAAACCACAAAATAATAATGTAAAAAAAAAAACATATTTAATTTGTTAACTAAACGAAATCCAATGCCAAAGTCAAATAAAGCCAATCGGTTCTAGGACTGTTGTCGCAATTCCTTGTCCAAGTTCTTGAGCAGACGCAGCTGCTCGACTATGCTGGCCGTCGACGTGCCACCGATTGCATCATACTGCTGCACATTATAGCCATAGTCGGCCACGCTGGCTATGTCGGCACCAAATGCCGAGCATATCTGCTGCAGCTCGCCCAGCGGCACCTCCGTTATGTCGACGCCACGTTGCTCGGCCAAGGTGACGACGCAGCCGATGTGATGATGCGCCTGCCGGAAGGGAATGCCCTTACGCACCAGATAGTAGGCCTGAGAGCAGAAGTAAAATGTAAGTGAAGTTGATTGATTGACTGAATGATTGAATTGTGGGAGTTAAGCAAACAGATGATAGATCTGAGAGCAGAATCATAATGTAAGTAAAGTTGATTGATTGATTGATTGACTGACTGACTGTGTAAGTGAAGTTGATTGATTGACTGAATGATTGATGACGAATTGTGAGAGCTACAAATAAGTAAAAACTGCAAATAACCAGACGATAGGCTTGAGATCAGGAGTTTATCAAATTGATTGATTGATTGACTAACTGATTGATGAGGAATTGTAAGAACTAGGAAGAACACGCACTTGAAGTCAGATAATAGATGTAAAGGCATAATCAAAATGTAAATGAAGTTGATTGATTGACTGAATGATTGATGACTAGGAAGAACACGCACTTGAAGCCAGATAATAGACGTAAGACCATAATCAAAATGTAAATAAAGTTGATTGATTGACTGAATGATTGATGACGAATTATGGGAGCTAGAGAAAACGTAAAGCTCTTAACAATCAGATGATAGACAGATCAGAACAGAACTGAACAGAAGTTAACGAAGTTGATTGACTGACTGACTGAGAGACAGATTGATGATGAACTAAAAAGAAGAAAACGCGCTCAAGAACCCAATAATAGGCTTAAAAGTAGAATCAAAATCTAACGAATTACTGATTGATTGATTGACTGTCTGATTGATTGATTGATGATGAATGGTAAGAGATTGATCAATGCTTAAAGGCTTAGATATATAACACGTACTATATGGAACGGCAAAGAGAACAATAATAAAGATATGAGGTTTACTGATTAATTGAACGACTGATTGGTAATGTATGTATGTATGCTTATGTATATATAAGTATTTATTGAAAAAATCTCTCACTCACCCAATCGGTGGCCAACATGTCTGAGCTGAGTGCCGATTCCATTTGATGTCGCTGCACTTGCATGGTTTCAACCACACCCACAGCGATGTTCAAACATTGCGTCAGCTTATCGTAGGCCTGGAAGCAATATTGCTTATCGAATTGCAAATCCTTATTATATGTGGAGGGTGTGCCCTTGATGGTCATCATGATGCCCGTCAGATTCGATGTAATTAGACCGGAGATGCCGCGTATTAGTTCCAGGCTGTCGGGATTGCGTTTCTGTGGCATCAAACTGCTGCCACTGGAGAAGCTGTCGGCGATCTTGATGAAATCGAACTCCTTGGTGCTATAGATAATGAGATCCTCGGCAAGGCGAGACAGATGCAGGCTGATCATCGAACAGCAGTAAATGAAATCAACTGAAAAGCAAGAGGGAATCATATTAGAGTTAATTCACTCTGAGATCACTGTGCGCCTCTGCCTCATCGCCTTTCTATGCGATTCACTCACCCACAAAGTCGCGATCGCCCACGGCATGCATGCTATTGCCAGTGACGCCAGCGAATCCTAGACGTTCCGCCAGCCAAACGCGATCAATGCCCAAGGGATTGCCGGCTAGAGCGCCACTGCCCAGGGGCAAGATATTCGAACGATCACGCAACTCGGCCAGCCGCTGGCAATCCTCGCGCAGCGCAAAGGCGTGCGAGAGCAGCCAATGCGAGAACTGAACAGGTTGGGCACGCTGCAGGTGCGTATAGCCCGGCATCAGAATGCCCAGATGTGTTTCGGCTTGCTGGACAATGGCCTGAATCACCAGGCGGAGGCGACCCAACGTCTCGCGTATGGCCTTGCGCAGCCAGAGCTTCATGTCGGTGATCACCTGATCGTTGCGACTGCGACCCGTATGCAGACGCTGGCCCAGATCACCGATCAGCTGTACGAGCAGCCGTTCATTGACCGTATGCACATCCTCGTCGCTCGCCTCGAACTTGATCAGACGTTCGATCCAATCATAGCGTATTAGCTCTAGACTCTTGCTCAGCTTATCGCACTCGACGGCATTCAAATGACCCGCTCGCATCAATGCCTCCGCATAGGCCTTGCTGGCATCCAGATCGTCCGCATAAAGTCGTGCATCGTGTGGCAGACTGATATTGAGCTCCTGCAGCGCCTCGTGCGGCTGCCCACTGAAACGTCCACCCCACAGCTGATAGGAGCAGTTGACGCCCGCTTGCTTCCCTTGTGGCTTTTGCGTCATTTTTATTTGAGTTGAGTTGAGTTGAACTGAGTTGAGTTGAGTTGAGTTGAGTTGAGCTGAGTTGAGTTTGAGTTGCTTCACGTTCGACGATCACTCACTGAATGCGCGCTGCTTGCGTCGTACAATTCTATAAAAAATATAAATTTTTATAATTGTGTATATATTTTGAATTTATTGTGTTCGGTTAAGTTTTTCTTTTTTTTTTTATATATAATCTTAGCCTTATCTTTGGAAATATACGTTACTTTCCCATATGATTTTATGACCGCTTGTTTAAGCGATAGAGTCAAACTGATCCGTTGCTTTCAAGCTGAAGAGAGCACAACTAGCACAGTGGTTGCAAGGCAGTTGTTTGGCATTGAAAATTCAATAGTTTTTTTTTTACATTTTTAAAGGGATATATATCTGAAATCTTAATTTTTTGTTGTTGAGGCATTTATTTCTTTGTGTAAAAATTAAAATAATATTTATAGATTTTTTTTAGTTTTATTATATTTGTATTTTACTTTTTGGTTTTCTTTTTTATTTATTTATATAATTAATAGTAATATTTTATATTTATTTATATATGATTCTATTATAATTTCATTATTTATAATTTATATAAATGTATATATTAAATTTATAATTTTATTTTTATTTATTTTGTTTGTATGAAAAATATTTTTTTTGGTCGCATACCAAAAAATATTTTCTAATTATTTAAAAGGAATTTTTAAAATTAATTGAACGTATTTTTTTACATTTATTTATATTAAATTTAATATCTTATTTATATTTATATTGAATATATATCATATTTAACATTTTCCAAAGTATACGATATTTTTTTTTTATTAAATTTGATGCATTTTTTTTATTATTACTGAATTTAATTTTTTTGTTTACATAACTAAAATTAGGTAGCTAACGAATTTTTTCATTTCATAATATTTATTTAATTTATATATATATATTTTTTTTTATTACAATTAAATTAAATTTAATTAAATAATTTTTTATTAGTATTTATATTATATTATATTTTTATAAATAATATTTATTTTTAATTAAAAAATAAAATGAAATTCATTACAACAATTATATATATGAATAATCATCATTATATATGTATATATATATATTTAATTATTAATTTTAATTTTTTAAGTTAATTTAACATATTTATAAATATAAAAATTACAAATTACAAAACATTTGTGGCTTGTTAAACAAAATTCCAGATTACAAATACTTGATAAAATATTTATAACATAATTATATATTTTTTAACCACTGTGCAGTTAGTAAAAACCATTTGACTTTAAGTGTAAAAAGGAGGGCAAAAACCATTTTTTTCTCTTTTGCAATGTTTTTTTTTTGTTTTTTTTTTAATTTGTACTCTTGATTTAGTCTATAGACAAACAAAAACCAACAATTATTATGAATACAAATACGACGCCTTATCAACTATACAGACTAATAGCACTTGAAGTGTAGCCTCTGACGTGCAAGATTACAAATTTTGGATTGTGATAAGCGCAACTGGCGATGTTTTTTTTTTGTCATTGTATTCATTTTTCTTTTCATTTCTTTTCATGTTGTGCCACACACACACTCACTAGAGATCCTCCAGAAAGAGTTTGTTTAGCTCGCAGCACAGACGATGCAGTGGCAGGCCCATCACACAGTAAAAGTCCCCGTCGATGCGATGTATTAGAGCACCACCCGGACCGTTTATCCCATAGCTGCCAGCCTTATCGCTGTGGGTGAAAAGTTGAAACACAGGTGAACTGACAAGTCTAAAAAGTTTACATTTATACCCTGTGCTGTTATAGCTCAAGATGGGAGTATTAAAACAGGCATTAGAGTGTGTGGTGAAATGTAGGAGAAGAGGATGAAGGTAGAGAGCAGTTCTCATATATCTATTCAAAGCTTTAAGCTACATTTAACTTTCTAATTAACTACTTTCTATAAACTCTCTCTTATCTACTAATCTATTGCTCAATCAGTCAATAGTTTTATAATTAGATCTAACAGCATCTAGCGCATCTAGTTACAGGTTCGACAACAAGTCTATGCTTGCTCCTACTTACAGTGGATCCCCGCTGTCCACATAGCTTTTGATCTGCTGCTCCGTTAGCTGGCCAAAGTAAACGTCCGCCGTATCCGTAAATTGACGAACGCCACTCGAATGCTTCAAGACGACGCCCGTAAAGACGCGATTGCAGGCGCCGGAGAGCCTAAGAGCAAAAACAAATTGAATTAATAAAAAAATAAATAAATTATATATATAAATGGATTACTTTGTCAGCATCCGCACAGCATCATCCGCATCCTTGGGCTTGCCATAGATCTCCTGGCCGAGCGTAACCATTGTGTCCGCCGCGATGACGATCAGCTGACGGCCATCGCCAGCGCAGTCGGCGTCGCTGCTCAGACGCTGATAAACTTCCTCGGCCTTGCCCAAAGCAGTTGCCTCTATATAGTGGGAGAATTGTTTGAAATCACTGCTATTCAGATTCTCTTCAAATGTCGAGGGGCAGAGCTCTGCGTTGAGACCCTAAAAAAAATGTTTATATATAAATATAAAAAAATTTAATTAAAAATTTGAACAAACTTGCCAACATTTGCACTAGTTCTTGGCGACGCGGCGAGCCGCTGGCCAGCACTATGCGATAATTGTTTAATAAATGTTTTATGGGCGCCAACATGATGAAAACGAAACTATTTACAATTTATTAAGAAAAACAAACCGCGTAACACGAAAAAACCAAAACATGTGCGCGACTATCGAGCTTAGACTTATCGATAAGTGCAAGCAAAAAATACTATGGGGTGCTAAAACATGCCAAATGCTAAAAAAAAACGTATAAATACTGAATTATTAACATTTTTAATATATATTAACAAACTAAATTGAGTTTATTGAAATGCCTTAAATTTTCAATTAAGTTTGCTGGCATTTATAAACAATTTTTGTGTTATTTAAATTGACGCCCACGCTGAAATTTTTGGTATTTAGGTATTTTAACAGCATACCAGCTCTAGCTATCGCACGGCCGCCACAATCTATCGGTCAAGTGCAGGCGTCGCGAAACACTTCGGCGCGGCGCGTTTTAGTTTGCCAAAAAAAAAAACATTTTTGTTGTGCAATTGCTAAATGAAAAAAACCAATATAAGCCGTTAGACGCTGCCTGCCGCTGCCACATGTAAATTGCCTTGATATTAAACAGAAACAAGAGCCGAAACATAATGAAGAAGCAGCAGGATGAATTTCGCTAGCATATGTATGTATGTATGTGCGTGTATGTGTGTGTGTGTGTGTGTGTGTATAGTACATGTGTATAAGTGTGCCTCTAAATTAGCTTAGTGATATTTTTAATTGTTGCCATCGACATCGCCGACGCTGACGGCGACGTCGACGTCGCTGCCGCATTGTCAAATTCAAAGTTCCGCTATTTAGTTCACATTTACAGCTAGGCAGCAGCAGAGCTCGTGGCTACGTGCACACTTAACAACAACAAAAACAACAACAAAACAGCCGAAAAAAAAAATAATAAATAACGGCAGCGTCGTCGTCGTCACCTTGAAGTGCCACTGGCCGCTGCCGCTGTCGCAGTCACAAGGCGCACGCGAGCCCTCGCAGTCGCTTGTCGCCGGATTCGCCGTTTCGCCCATTTCGCCTTGCCGTCTCGCCCCCACAACAACAAAGTCCAAGTCTGGGGCAGACGCTGCTGCTGCTGGGCTCGTGTTGGTGTCAAGGTTGGTGCGAGATAAAAATTACAAAAAACAAAACTAAAGAGTAAAAAATAAAAATTAAAATTTAGAAAAAAATAAATAATTAAATCAAATATAAATATATAATCAAAGAAAAAGAGTGCACACATACATAAGCACATTAGCTGTTAATTCCCGTTAATCGTGCTTTCATCTACTAATAAATACCGCAATTATTTGTTTACTTATGTCAGCGAAGTTCTTGTGTTTGTGCGAATTTTCAATTATTGCGTAAACAACGTAAATCAATGTAGACGATTTTGCGTGTAATGTTAAAGCAGCGAGGGCTGTTTTAAAAGTTCCTAACAATAACAAAAAGTGCGAATTTGACAAGGCAAATTTAATTTCCCAAAGGAAAAAGTGCATAAAACTTTAGTTTCTTTGAAATATAAAAGCGAGGGCTGCCTCAAAAGTTGACAATAATAATAAAAAGTGTGAATAATATAATATAATATAATAATAAATAAAGGCGAATTTGACAAGGGAAATTTAATCATTTAGTAATAAAAACTGAAGAGGTGAATTTAACAAGGGAAAAAAATAACTACACATTTATAAGTTCTTTAAAATATAAAAGCAAGCAAAAATTGCCAATAATAATAAAACGAACAAACGAAAAAATTACTTACAATTAAATAAATTGCTTAAAATATAATTCTTAATTAATTTTAATTAAAAGGAAACACTAAAAATTGTATAAATTTTGTAAGCAGCCCTCGTTTAATTATATGAATGACAAAGCCAAAACGGAAATGATATATATATCCTCTATTTATATATACAAAAAAGCAAATATAAAATTAAAATACTAGTAAAAACCAGTAAAATGAATAAACATTAATTATTAGTCAAGAAATATGCGTTAAAACGGTAAAAGCTCAACTTGAATAAACCAGAAAAAACAGAATTTCCGTTATATACCCGAAAAAAAAAACAAAAACAAACTGGCAGTAAACTGCTGCTCAAACTGTTAGCAGACAGTTAAGGAGCAGTGCTTGCAAAACTGTAATGCAATTGTGCTTAGGAAAAGCTAAAGCTACATATGAAATAAGCTAACTCTCTTTCTCTTATTCTCTTTTTTAGCACACACACATCGACCACAACTTTGTAGCTAAACATATCGCGTCGCGCTCTCCCAACGAAATTACTCTCACGTCATGTTCTCACTACAGCAACTGATCAAAGCGACAGCCACAGCCACAGCGTCACCAGCTGGCAGCGGCGTTGGCGGCGCTGCTGATTTATACAAGTTCCTTAGGCAACTCAGCAGCGTGAGCGCACGCGGCGTGACGTCATCAACAGCAGCCGAAGCTACAGCTACAACTACAGCAACTACACCAAATCACTCTAGTCAAACGGCATCAAGCGAATTGAACTTCAGCGAGAGCGTCAGTCACAATTCGCCTTCGATAGCGCACGGTTGCTGTTCGAGCGAATCGAAATCGGAGTCGGCGCACTTTGGCAATATATCAAAGCAATTTGTACACAAGCTACTGCAGCAGCGCAGCCAGGACATACAGCGTCAGCTACATACGCAGCGTAACGGAAATAACGCTAAATCCTCCCATCCGCAACAGCAGCAACAACAACAACCAGCACAGCAAACAACTACAAAATTTGCAATGTCCTCACTGGCAGCGGAACCTCTCCAAGCGGAAATCTCCACCAGCGACGGCGGCAGTCTAACAGCTGCCACGGCGGCAGCGAGCGAAGGCGCTGCCTGCCACGATGCAGCCGCCAGTGCGGCGGGCAAGAAGCCCTGCTTCAACACAGGCCTTGCCGACATATTGCAGTTTATGGAGCTCATTGGCAACCTGAAGGTGAGTGCAATGAAAAAAGTGCAAATCAGAAACATAAAGAGAAAGAGAAGTGTTAGAGTAACTGGTTACAGTTCCTGCTGGGTCTGCAATTGCTCCCTCATGCTCTTCCTGCTGGGTGTTCTATTGCTCTCTCATGCTTACGCATCGATTTTTCAACTAAAGGAGCTGATTATGCTGTTCTGATTTCTTCGTTCCCCCACTCTCTCACTCTGTCTCTCTCTCGTGCTCACTGTTTTTGTTTCAGTTTTGTTTATTTTTATTAGTTTTTTTTTTTTTGGCTGTTTTTATCGCCTACACGCTATCGCGTGACTCTGAGATTATTATTATTTTCTTTTTTATTCCGTTTCGTAACGCAACTGCCAAATTTTTAGGCATAGCGTAGGGGACGTAGTGGATTTTCAATGTCTGTCACAAGGTTTTATTGTTTTTGAATTTTGAAGTTGAAGCGACCGTGAAAGTTTTTCATTTCTAAGTTGATTTAAAACAAAAAAAATTAATATTGGTTAAAGTATTTATAGCTATTTTAAGGCATTGAAAAAAAATTGGGAAAGGTATATATAAAATATATAAATAAATATAAAATAAAATATAAAATAAATATAAATATATAAATTAATATAAAATAAATATTAAACATATAAATAAGTATTTAAAAAAAATATATATATATATAAATATATATAAAATAAATCTGATCACAAGTTTAGCTAACAGTTAGCACAAATGGGTGCTAAGTGCAAAAATTATTTAGCAAACGGAAAGCGAAAAGAAATGATAAATATGTTATTCTAAATTTGACAGACAGGTCGCACTCTATAATGATAATAAACTGTAAGGGAAATATCCACTAAATAAATATGTATATATTATATACACATTTTGTCAGAAAACTGTGATAAAATTGTTTGGAAAAATATGTAGAAAAGAAAAAGAAGATATATAAATCTTTAGAAAATTTATCATATACAAAAAGTCTTAAAAAAATGGAATTTTATGTAGATAAATTAATTTAAAATGGAAATATATATTAGCGATTTAATTTTTATTTCAAATATTTTTTAACAGTTTGTAGTTCTAAATTTTTAGCAATTTCAATTTCATTTTCAATGTATATATATATTATATAAAATCTTGAACAACAATTTTAAAAGCGAAAACAATGCAAAAAATTTGTTTTCTGTTCTATTGTTTTCATATTTACTTTTCTTGTTTTCTTTTTTTGTGTATCTAAAGAAATTCTCTGTGTGAACAAGATTTATATATATATATATATATTGTATAAGGCCTGAGGCTCTCTGAGAACTTGTTCTCACTCACTGAAACATTACGTTGAATATTTAAATAGAATATATGTATATATCTATATATATCTAGAATATTTTCTGTTAACAAATTTGTTGTTGATTTGATATTTGTGTTTTGTAGTCTATAAACAAAAGCAAGCAAATTTTACAGTTGATCGATAAGTGTGCATTGTACAAGTTATCGATTAGCACATATAACTCGATAAATGTCTAAAAGCTTGCTTTTACAGCAATGAAACCCTAGATCGTTAGCTATATATGTATGTCTATAATCCACATTTAATTAAGGGCTTCGATTTACAATAATTAAATATTATTATCATGAGTGCCGCACGCTTCAATTGATAATCATTTCGCTCTGTGCCCAGTGCCCCTTGTGCACACTCACGTTTATTTGTATTATCTAATCAGCATAATTGATAATTTCAATATGACAAATGGGCTACGGAAATATATGAAGTCCAATTTCTCTATCAATGTGTTCGTGCGTAATTGGAAATATATGCGAAAGAAAAGCAAAGAAGACAAAATTCACCTAATCGAACTTTGTATTCAGTTTTTCAGAAAGCAAAAGAGAATCACAAAATGGCTCACGTGAGCAACGAAATGATATATATATATATATATATATATGTGTATATATTTATTACTGTTTTCATTTGAAATCAGCTGAAATTTTTGTGAAATAGCTGAGACAAGCAGAATTTTTATATATATCATATAATATATATAGATTGACGTGAGAGTTAATAGAATATTTGCAAGGCAAATTGGCAAAAAAATAATATTTAAAATGTTTGCATTCTAAAAAATATATATATCTATATATCTAGAGAACAAATCATTCTAAATTATATACACACAAATATATATATCTATATAGCTAGAGGGAAAATATATAGAGCGTAGAAAATATATTGAAGAAAATAGCAATAAGAAAAGGCGAACTTGTGACTTTGATCTTGGCCTTCAAAATGTAGACGCAATACACATGGCGATATCTCATGCCATATATCTATATATAATATAACCTGTAAATACATATATATTTATATATACACATATGTATAAGCAGAGCTTTCGTATCGACAGATTCATTGCTTGAATTGCATTGCTCAAAGGTAAAAAGAATATTGGATTACGTGTAATACAGAGACAAAATTCAAAACAAATTTTTAAAGGCTCGACTAGCAAAATACCCTGTATGAAAAAATATAAATATTAAACTGAATAAAATAAAATTTATATAAAAATATTAATATATAGAAAAACCAATATATTTATATATTATAAATCAAAATAAAATAAAAAAAAAATTAAAATAAATACATAAATATATAATTACAAAATTTTTAAAATATTAGCAGAAATATATAATAAAATTATATATATAAAAAATAAAATATATGATATTATTTAATATATATTACAAAATTTTATGCAATATATTGCTAAGATTTGAACAGCTTTTAATCAAGTCCTGGGTGCATAGAATGCTTTGTTTTACATAGATTGTTTCAAGCACTTTGTCTAATTAAAAAGAATAAAAGAAAGTGAGAAAGAAGGAAATAAATGAGAGAGAGAGAGTGAGGCAACAAAAGCCGGTGACATCGTCATACAAGGGTGTCATCCCCTACCGCACAGACCTTCAACTTAAACCCATGTGGGGCGAGAGCTAGGTGAATAGGCTATAGCTGTTAGCTGTTGCTATTTGATCAATAAACGCTTTTATTTATAGAGCCGCGCGCAACAAACAAGGCCCAAAGATGTTGCCAACATTCCATTTAATTATAATAATTACATATGATCACATTTACCCAGCGACTTATCTCGACTGGGCCTTATCCGAAACTCAATGTGAAAGTCATGTTATGGCCCATTTGCCTTATCAACGGACAGTCCAGCTATGCAAAATTACGTTTATGACAGATAGATAATACCACAAACTAGATTGACTGACTAAATTAATATAGTTATGTGTATATTTTTATTGTATTTGTTGTCTAATGCTGGATTTGCTTTAATAGAATTGTGTTAGTAGCTGTCAGATAAAAGGATTAGATAAAGCTGCTAATAACAAGTAGTAGGTTGAAAAGTTGGGGCTGTCCCTATGTGAGTTTTACAATTATATATATGTAAAGTATATTACGTAATTGTGAACTTAGGGCTTAATAGTCTAAAATTAAAATTATTAAATTAAAATAATAGAAAATATTGAAAATACTATAAATGAAAATTCTAAAAATAGAAAATTTTTAATTAATATTAATATAGAAAATACAAAAATAAAAGAAAATATCTAATTAGAAAGTATTATAAAAATACATGTACCAATCAGAAAATACCTAAATTAGAAATACCAATAAGAAAGCACAGAAAATTATCGAAAAGATATTACTAAAAAGCGAAAAATACCAAAGGAATTTACAAAAAACTGATATAAAATAAAGAAAAAAATAATAGAAAATACTAAACTAAAAAATACTAAAAATAGAAAAATACCAAAAATAAAAATACTAAAAATACAAAACACTAATAGAAAATCTCTTAAATAGGAAATACTTAAAATAGAAAATTTAAAAAATAGGAAGTACCAAAAATTGAAAATACCAAAAATACCAACAAAAAAAATGCAAAAATTCTAAAATAAAAAAAAGTAAATAGAACAATAATAAAATAGAGAATTATTAAATAAAAGGCAAAACAAAAATACTATAAAAAAATTATTTAAAATACCAATATAGAAAAATACCAAAAATGGAAAAATACAAAAAAACATCAAAAATATAAAAATACCAAAAATAAAAATAAATTCTAAAATAAAAAATTGTAAATAGAAAAATAATAAAATGGAGAATTACTAAATAAAGAAAAAGCTAAGAAGAAAATACTATAAGAAAAAAATATTTAAAAAAAAACTAGATAATAAAAATTATAAAATACTAAAAATAGAAAATACTAAAACATATATTATAATAATAATGAATGAGAAACCTTAACTTTAATCTGTTTTCTTTCTTTCTCTATAGCACACCAAACGGACCGGCTGGGTACTGCGGGATGTGAACGATTGCGAGTCGATCTCTGGCCATATGTATCGGATGAGCATGTTGACCTTTTTGCTGGACGGCAGCGAAGGTCTGAATCAGATACGCTGCATGGAGCTGGCGCTGGTGCATGATCTGGCCGAGAGTCTGGTGGGTGATATAACGCCCTTCTGTGGCGTGTCCAAGGAGGACAAACGGGCGCTCGAATTCAAGGCCATGGAGGATATATGCAAGCTGATCGAGCCGCGTGGCAAGCGCATTATGGAGCTCTTCGAGGTTAGAGGATATAGCAAAGACTTTAGCTTAAATCTGACTAAAATTTCTCTTTTTTTTTTAGGAATATGAGAATGCGCAGAGTGCCGAGTCGAAGTTTGTTAAGGATCTGGATCGTCTGGATATGGTGATGCAGGCGTTCGAGTATGAGAAACGTGACAATTGCCTGCTAAAGCATCAGGAGTTCTTCGACTCGACCGAGGGCAAGTTTAATCATCCGTTTGTCAAGAAGCTGGTCAACGAGATCTATGAGCAGCGACAGCTGCTGGCCAAGGCTAAAGGTGCTACGCCGCCGCCGGCCATTCAAGTGCCTGACATGTCAGCAGCAGCAACGTCCACAAATTTGGCCAATGGGCGTGGCAGCTCAAGTTGAAGACGTTGCAAGAGGGAGAGGAAAGGAGAGGCCAATGCACTGTGACGCTCTAATTGTTTTTAAGTTTTGAGATTTAGGTTTAGCACACACACACACACACACATAGAAAATACACTCATATACACACACCTACTTTATAAGCAAATCCAACTAACAAAGATTGTTCAGCCTACCTCGACACGCTCATAGCTAGCATATATATATATATATATATATATATATATACATACATAAATATATATGTATATAATTTTAATTTATTAAACAATTGATATAACTATAATTTTGTAGCTAACTTGACCACACCTTAGTTCAATTTATGTTTATATATATATTATATGATAAGCGTTAAAGCTATAGCTAAATACTTGATTCAAACAAGAACACGATTGTATATAAAGAAAGAAAAAACAAAAAGCAGCTTAAACAAATTGTAGCTAAATTTTACAACTGGATGTCGTCTCGAGCATCAAAAGAAAACGCTTAAACTATTTTATTCAACAATTTAAATCTACTTTTTATTCATTTCCTAAACTTACTTTTCCTTGAACCAACAGTTGATGTATAATTATAAACTAAATAAGAAAAAAATATTATAATATTAATAAAAAAAAAAAAAACTGTAATTTAAGTCATGCTACAAAACTGACAAAAAAAAAAATATCATAATTGCTATTTTTTTTAGGAGTAAATAACATTCTGCACAAGCAATTTCATGGATCTTTAGAAGGGTAGTGTATTTGTGCTGTGAGTGGAAGTTGTGGATGCTAAGAGAGGCAAGAGTTAGAAAAGTGCTGTGCTAGGCTTACTCAGCCAGAGAGCGTATATAGTGGATGCTAAGAGAGGCAAGATAAGCGCCGCAGTAGCCTTGGTACTGCTAAATATAGCTGAAATAAAGCCAGTCAATAATTCAAAATAGCTATAGTTTCCGCTAGCCGCTAGATCACAATTCTGCCCGACTTCTATGCGCTTGTAAACCGTCTCAACTGACGGCAAAATAGCTAAATTGCCAACACTTTGCCTTACTCAGCCAGAGAGCGTATATTTGTGGATGCTAATTTACATGTAAGTTGCGTAAATGCTATTGGTCGTTATGCTTTTGATACCGTTATATGAAAGCAAAAAGTGAGCATTGTGGATGGCATGCGCTCTTGGTTGCAGTTGAGTTGTGAGTGCGATAAAATGTGTTAAGATGGGATATTCTATTTGTTTATAAATATTTTTTTATTATTTAATAGCCTTTAACCATTAATGCGTAAGTTTAAGTAAAACGTCTATATATACAGTTATATATATATTTATATATATATATATTTATTTATTTATTTTATTGCTTACAAACACAAAACTTTATTGAAATAATTTAGGATTATAAAACACGCGGAGCTGATGATATTTGCTTGGCAGCTAGTGGATGCTCTATTTGCCATATACTCTGAAAATGATTAAAAATAGAAAATAAATAAGGTTGATATATTGTTGATTATATATTATATTATATTGTATATATATGATATTATATATTATATTATATATATACCTTCGATGACAATAAACTGATTGTCGCGCGATGATGTCTGATGCGAGTGTTGCACATGTTTTTTGGCCTTATCTGAAAAAGTTTAATATATAGTTATATTCTCTCTCTCTCTCTATATATATATATATATATCCTCTTTCACTCACGATGCAATGTTATGCTGCGCTCTGTCTCGCCTAATGCATTCTTAGCAATGCATTTGTATTCACCAAAATCGTGTTTGGTCAAAGGTCGCAGCGTGATGCGCATCACAATCCGATGTACGTGATCAACCGTTAGGGAATCGTAGCTGCCGCCCTGCAACAGTTCCTTATCTTTCAACCAAAAATTGATGGAAGCCGGCTGCGATTCGGTAATGCATTCGAGCGTCAACTTTTGGCCCACGCCCACATAGATAGTGTCGTAACGCGTCCAGATTGTGGGCGCAACTGATCGAAAGATAATTAATTAAGCTAAATAAAACGAAATATATTTATCAGACTCACAGTTGACCACAAGCATTATGCGCTTGCTGACCGTTGGCGGCACTCCATTGGAGGCGATGCACAGGTAAGCGCCCATATGACCGCGTTGCACCTGCCACAAGGTCAGATTTTGCGATTCCACGCTGTAGATCTCTTTCTGTTTCGGTTGCTCGTCGCCAACGTCGTCGTCCTTCTGTGTTGGCAGCCAGAGCATTGGCGCATTCTCCTCGCGCCGCCAGGTGATCGTGGGCTGCGGCACGCCCGTTGCTGTGCAGGTGAGCGTCACATTCTGACCGCTCGCACGCACCACATCCTGGCTGGTCTGATAGTCAACAATGTCCGGCGGCACAACCACATCCAAATAGCCCATTTGACTTTTCATCGGATCCGTGTTGATTTGGCACATATACCTTGAAGGAAAGGAGAATAGAGAGAGAGAGAGAGCAAAGAAAATTGATTTTTTTTAGAATTTTCTTGTACAATAATTTAATATCGAATATTAAATATATACTCTATTCCCATTAGGCATTAGGCTAGAAAAGGGTATATTAAACAATTTTCTTGTTACTTGTGAAATTTAAGGAAATTTATGATATTTTCTTATATCTTTATTAAATTTTTTTTTTATATATATATATTTATTTTTTTGTGGCAGATTAATTCAATTATTTTTTTCAATAATTTTTTTTGTTTATCATTTGTGAAATTTGAGAAACTATTTCTGATATTTTATTTTTGTTCTTAATTAAATTTTTATTCTTTAACAAATTTTGTTTGTGTAAAAATTTTCTTGGCTTTTCTGACATGCAATTTCTGATCAGGACAACGTGTTTCTCATGGTTCAGAAATCGTTGGATCAGTTCCTTGCGATGGTGGAGTTCCTTTTTTGGGTTATAGACAAACTTGCTTTTTGACTGTGAAGGTGGAATTCCTATCATGTGTCTTACACTATATTCATTCCATGAAACGATTTGGTATATCGATCGAATAAAATAAAAAATTAAAATTTGTATATGGATTTGTTTTTAAGCTGAACTACATATAATATATAAAAGTATTTTAAATATTTAATATTTAAGGGCTTACACTATATTTGTTGTATGAAACGATACTCTAGACATAGACAAACATATTCAAAGTCACTAAAATCACATATTTAGCTGACTACATTAGAAATCACAGCGGCCAGGATATCTCCTGGTCGGACACGGCCGACTTGAACTTTCTTTATTTATTATTTATAATATTCTTAAATTTAATTGTCTGATATTGACCCAATAATTATATAAAACAAATTAAAATTGTTGTTGAACTCGGGTATCAAAAGTTCAAATCTGATAACTCGGGCTGCTGACGTCAATTGAGGTTTGTAATAGTGATAAGAGTTACAAAATGCGAAATACGAGTTCTCTTCAATGAGATGAGTGAAGAGCTTGAATCAGTTTGAAATAAGTTCAATTGTGAAACAGTTGCAAATTAATAAAAGTATCAAAACAGCTTATTCAATATGGAAAAATATCTCAAAGTGATTTCCATTTTAATGATATTGATATCAATTAATGTCAGCTATGTGGCAATGGAAAGTATGGTAAGTATTTACTTAGATCTCATAAACATTAATGATAAAAAATATATATATATTAGGAATGCAAAGCTAAGAAAGAATTAGATGCGCAGTGCGGTGCGTATTGCTATCAGATTGTGAAGCCCCTTCTTGCACACGCCTCATCTGTGTTCTCGAAGGAGAAGTCTCTAGCAGAAATACAATTGAAGGTTGATGAATATATTAAGAGCATTGCAGATCTTCAGAAAACAGTTGAGTTCAAAGATAAGGAACTGACTGCAAAAGTTGAATTACTTGAATACAAAGATAAGCAATTGGCTTCTCAGCTTGAATCCAAGGATAAGCACTTGGCTACTCAGCTTCTGTTAATTGAGTCCAAGGATAAGCAATTGGCTCTTCAGACTGACCTAATCAATACCTATAAAGCTAAGAAGGATACGATTGAAAATGAAAATGATGAGGAAATATTAAGACTTAAATCATTGATAAAGGAAAAAGATCTTAGAATATTGGATCTTGAAGGTAAAACTGCTGCAATTGCTATAAAGATAAACGATCTCCAATCGAAGCAAACAGGATATCTGGAAATGTTAGAAGGATCTAGTTGCCAAGATAAATCGATTGCGTCTGTACTGAAGTTTCCCCACAACGAGCCATTCCTCGTGCCCTGTAACTTCAAGATAGCGGGATCTGGTTGGATCGTGATTCAACGTCGGATTGATGGAACCGAAAACTTTTACCGTAACTGGGAGGATTATAAGACAGGTTTTGGCGCCTTGCGGCACGAATACTTTTTAGGATTAGAGAAGATCCATTTAATAACGCAGTCGCAGCCTCATGAGCTATATATTCACTTGATGGACTTTAATAATGAAACCCGTTATGCCCGATACAGCGATTTTCTTATTGGAAGCGAAGAAGAAGCATACAAGCTAGTTAGGCTTGGCGATTATTCTGGAAATGCTGGTGATTCCTTTAAGTACAATATAGACATGAAATTTACAACAAAAGATCGAGACAACGATGTTGGTGAAGGCAACTGTGCACAAATGTATGAGTCTGGATGGTGGTATCTCAACTGCAGTTACTGGTAAAAATAAAACAAAAAGTTATTAAAATTCTACAATCTATTGATGTTTTAACCATTTCAGTGATTTAAACGGACGATATACATCCGAAGATGTTGGACTAAGTGGAAACAAAATGTCTTGGAATGCCTGGCATCATAAGCCGCTTAGATTCACACAAATGATGATTCGGCCAAAGTCTTTTAAAACACTTTAATATTTTTGTATAAAAGTTCAATTTATCTTTTTTAAAGTTTTAATAAAAATCAAGTTTCAGAATGCATCTCTTTCGATATTTTATATTATATTTATATTTATATTTATATATATTATTGATCAGGATGACGAGTTGTCTGTCTATCCGTCCGTGTGAATGCCGAAACTAATATACTCTTTTCACTTCGTGAACGAGTATAAATATGTTCATCATTCATAGCCTCCTCTCTTGTGAGTATGATTTATTGTGTGGGCTGATAAGAGCTTTCGCTTGATCACACGACGCCCTAAGGCTGGCAGTGCCCACAGAGATAGCTCAAGAGATTAAATGATCGAAGCAAATTTGTCATCTAGTTGGATTGTTGGATGTTGCATCGAGTATTGAGCAAGGCGTGCTTCGACTAATTGAGTAATTGACATTATTAAAGGTGTGAACTCATTCAGATCAAGTATATATATATATATATATAAATATATATATTTTCATTTACTTACCAACCACGATCCGATTCGTGTACATCGCGTATTCGCAGCTGCCAGATGCGATGTTCCGTATGTGAGATGCCGATGCGATGGTTTTTCGTGATAACATGATTCTGTATGCTCAATATGGTTTGAGTATCGACGCGCAGCCAGGCCACCTTATAGCTAACCAGATCGTGTACGATGCACGTGAGCAGCGCATCTCGTCCCACGGGTATCGTTACATTGTTTATGGGGCCACTAAATTTTGGATCCGCTGGAAAAAAAATATATGACGAAAAAATAAAAACAAAGTTTAACAATTCGTTGACATTTACGCTGCTTACGGCCATTAGGGTGTTAAATGGCGCACGATTAACGTACCTCTATAAAGGTAACGGTGCGAATTTGATGAGGTTTACAAATGTCAAAATGTGATATTTAGTAAATGAATTTAATTGAATTGGAATAGGCAGCAAAAACAAAATTTATTAAAATTAATTAAAAAAAAAAAGATTTTAAAAATATAAAAAAATATATAATATATAAATAAAAATATATTAATAAATAAATATAAAAAATAAAAAAATTCAATTTAATAAAAAAATATAAATTAATATATAATCATATATATATATATATATATATATATATATATAATAAAATAAATTAATATGAATAAACATAAATAAATAATATATGTGTTTAAATAATAAAATAATTAAAGTTAATAAATAAATTAATAATATATGTATATAAATAATAAAATAATTTAATTTAATATTTTTAATAAATAAATATGAATAAATATATAATTATATGTATATCAATAAAAAAAATTTAATTTAATAATTTAATAAATAAGTACAAATAAATAAAAAACGAACAAAATATAATAATTTAAGTAATTTAATTTAATAAATAAATTCATATAAATAAAACAATAGTTTCAAATGTAAGATTAAGTAATAAATTAAATTATATTTATTTAAAGTAAATAAATATGAAATATGAAATAATAAATACATAAAAACATCATATTCATTATAATAAATTCTGTTTGAATATTTGGATTATGCTTTAGTTTTTAACAATTATGCTGACATCTGGGATCTCACGCTTAGGGAGATTTGTTTAGAGTAGAAAATCTTTTATTAAGGCTGATATGTTTATGAAAGAATCAAGTTTCTTTTCTTGATATATATATATATATATATATATATATATATATATATATATATATATATATATATATATATTTCTATATGAAATGCGCAATGAATTCATCATTGTAGATATTAAGAAGAAGTAAAGATATATTTGATGTATTATAAATATAAATATATATTTTTTTTCATATAGAAACCATTATTGAATTACTTAGTTTTCGTATGAAAGTCTTTTTTCTTTACTTTCTATAACTTTTGATGTAAATCTTATATTAATAAATATTATATTAATATTTTTGTATTTATTGACAATAAACTGAATTTTCATGTATATATATATATTTTTCTATTTAAAATTATAATTATTTAAAATAAATCTAACTTAAGCTCACTTCTTGTTCGCTAATTCTCAAATTCAAATATTTTCACAGCTTTTCATCTGTCATTTCTAATCCACAATTAGGCTAGATAATAATAAATTTTTTTTTTTTCATTTTTTATTTCTGCGAGTGTCTGCAAAATGTCAAAAATTCCAAATGGAATGAAATTTTTTTTAAAACTTTTCCAGATGCCCGGCCAAGCTAAGGCAAATGATGTTCTTGTTGTTGTATAATTTTTTTTTCTTCTGTCACGCTCATAAATTTGATGTTGTTAACAGGCTGGCAAATAATCTAATAATTAGTGAAATTAGCTTTTGGGGTGACCCAAAAGACCTACTTGGCCAAAAGAAATGATAAGCTGCTCATAATTTGGACTTGTGGTGCGTCTTGCGATTGCGATGTGTCTGAATTATTGCTGAAAATTATTTTATATTTTGTTTGTACAGCTGTTTTTTTTTTGTCATGACTAATCTTTTAGAGCTTCAAAGTATTTAAAATAAATATTAGCTAAATAATATTTATTTATATTTATGTTGTATATTCATTTTGTTTAATTTTTAAATAATTTGTTTTACAAATTTTATTGGAAAGATTATTTTAATTCTTAAACATAAAATATATTTCTAGAAATTTAAAGTAAATTTTGCTACAAAAAAAATTTATTTATATTTTTAAAATCATTTTTTGTGCTTAATTGGTTTGAAATGTCTTTTTGATACACGAACATGACCTAAAAAATTATTCTATAATATTTGTATATATTATTAATTTATATAAATATTGAAAGCTTAAATTAAATAAAAATAACTTTGTTATATTTTATTTTTATATTTATATATTGTTATTTTTTATTTTGTTTTAAAATATATGCTATAATCTTAAATGTTAAATTAAATTAAATTATGTTAAAATTAATTTTAAAATATTTTTTTTAATGATTACTTCAAGACGGCTTAGCAAAATATTTCTGAAATTTAAATAGAAACTATTATAAACTATAAAATATATGAACTATTAAAATCTATAAAATTATATAAAAAATTAAATTTTATAGCTAATTAGCTAATTGAAAGCTCATGTTTTTGAATTGAATTGAATAACTACACAAAATGAATGCATTTGATTCTTAGAAAGCAATTTTGTTTTATTAATATCAAGTTGAAAGCGTCAACTTTGGCGTCGCATTTGAGGCTAACTGATAATTTAAGGGTAGCCAGAGCAACGAGCTCAACTCGTTAGAAGGGACGCAGCTTGAACACCCTTAAAACTGTGGCGTCGCCTTGCCGGCCATAACGGTAACCATCACGCCCTCAAATGGGTAGCCGTAAAAAATCACATCACATGGCCCTAACAAGTAGCATGATTTTGCGGCTCGTCGACGCCTCACATAGCAAATACCTAAATTACAATTATGACCAAATAATAACCCGAAAAAATGCAAAAAGTAAAACTACTGATGGAGTCTGAGTGAGCGAGCAAGGGAGAGGAACAGAAAGAGAGAGGGAGAGGGAGAGAGTGTGAATACCTGGAAAAAAATGTAAAAATACGGCGAACGTGTGTGCAACCTTTTTATTTGCCCATTTTGCAGAGTGTGCCTATGTGTGTGTGTGTGTGTGTGTGTGTGTGTGTGTGTGTGTGTGTGTGTGTTGTCCAACTAGTTTCAAGGGAGCCTATGTACCCAGTCATATATAGCCTATAATTTGCGATTATGTTTGGGTTCGCTGCAAACGTCGCCCATTGTTTGGAGCGTTTCGGTTTGTGTTGTTATTGCAATTTGGCTATTGCATGTTTGCATATTGAAACATTCCAACGTCTAAACACTTTTTACCTTATGAACTAGTAAGCTCACATACACGCACACACACACACACATATATGTCTGGCCAAGTTTGAGGGCTAACTTCACGTCTGGTTGATTACTAAATGTTTTGTTGGTTTGACTTTTTAAGCCAACAGAAAGAAAATCAAAGATGAATGCAAATTTTGAAAGTTTTTGCATAAAATATATATCAATATAGTTCTCTAATCATAGTTTGTATTGAGTAGAACTTTATAGAGATATATTAAATATGGGTACAATTTTGTAAGGCTTTCTCTTTGGCTAAGACTATCTTTTACATATGTTTTATATATTTTTTTATATTTATATATATTTGATGAAGAAACACTCTTATTTTGTTTGAAATTAAATATAAATACTAAATTAAAAAAAAAAATTATTGATCTGTAGTCATTATGATATTATTTATCAATCTTAAAATCAGAGCTTATATGCGCTGCTATTATTTTGAACACAACTGTATATTTTTTAAATTTATATATAATATAATTTTTTAATTTAATAAAATTATTTTCGATTCAAAAATATTATTTAAATTTTTAAAACAATATTTTAATGTTGGATTAGCCAATATTAATTTAAGATTCAAATTAAGCAAGTCTTTTGATTTTTGCTACCCTTATCCTGTTGATCACAACGAGATGCAGTCCATACTATTTATTATATGCCAAAGTAACCCTTTCGCCTAAACTTGACATTCATGTTAAACTTGAAAACATGGTAGATACTTCAGCTATATATATTTCAAGTGCTTAACCAGTTTTCAGTTTCATTTTTGAATTGAAGTTTATTTACACAATGTTGCAGTGCGATTTATCAATGCCGGGCAGGTTGTATATGTATATGTATATATATATATATATATATGACAGCTAACAACACCACTCCGGCAGGTTGCTAACTGTTGTAGACAACTGGCTGTTTGCTGGCCAGGTTTTACTGACTGCACGCATCTCATACCGTTGAACTTGAAACGGAAAGTGAATGTCCTGTCTGTTAGACACTCCAACTGTCTGACATATTTGGTGAAATGCAGGCAAAGGAAATCGCGTAACGAAATATGCCAGCACGCAATGTCTGCCAAAAGCGCTGCAGTTGGTCCGACTAACTCACTCTCAGAGAGAAATATCCAAAAAAAAAAAGAAAACTTCACCAAAGTGCCATAGGAAGTCGACAAAAATAAAAAAAATAATGTCGCCTTTCCGCTTTGTTTGTGCTGTCTTCCCACTCTTATCGTGCGTCGGCCGAGCTTGCCAATATTTTCCATGTTTATTTGCATTTTCCAGCTCTTGACACATTGATTTAAGCAACAATTTCTGATATATTTATCAATACTTGCTGCCAAGCTAAGTGAAATTGCATTGTTTTTCCTTTTATTTTTTTTTTTATCTAGCAATTTTCCCCTTTTTCTCTGCACGTTTTTGATTTGGGTTGTAGTCCGCCCCCCCCAACCAGCAAACGGAAGTCGCTCGTCGTTGTTAGCGTCGCTCTGCCTCTTCGCGGCAATATATGTTGGCCACAGTTTATTCACTTAGGGAACCGTTGAACTTCCGCTCGTTAGTATCGCTTGGCAGGCCTTTGCGTTAGCTATTTTGGCCAAGTTAAATGTACTCAATTAGCTAAACACCTCAAAATGCTATAGACAGACATATTTTATGCCTCTATATGGGCTGTATGGATAGTTATTTATATAAAGTTTGAGGCGTTGCGGTAGGATTTGATTGGTATATTGAAGTGCTACATTTTCAGCGCCATAAATTATAGTTTATAGTTGGCTACAATAAGAAAAGGGATCACGAGATATACTTAACACTTTTAGTCTATCTATCTTATTTTCTCTCTCTTTCTCTCCAACTCTCTTTCTTTCTCTCTTTTTTTTCCCTATCTTCCACTCTATATTTATTTTTCTATATTTTTTTCTCTTTCTCTTTCTTTCTTTTCTTCATATCGTCTTTCTGATTTCTTATTCTCTATTTTTCTTTCTGCTTCTTCGCCTCACCATTTTGCTTCTTTATCTTACATCCAATCTCTGTCTTTTACAGCCATATATTTGCTATTACTTAAAGTATCGCCTTTCTGCGTGATTCTCAATGAAAAAAACATATTAGGTTGCTGATTGTCTGAATGTATCAGACTTTTAGTTATTTGTGAGAATATTATTTATAGGCATTAAATAATAATTGCAATGAAGTTGATTTTCATTCAAGATTTTATGCTTAGTTTTAGCTTTTGTTTATTTTATTAATATTTATGTCAATATTAAAAGCATTCTTGTTCAATGAAAATTAATTTGTCAGTCTGTTCTCTTCTACAAAAAATTATAAAAATAATAGAAGAAATAGTCAAGAAAAATATAAGGAATATAATAAGAATATAAGGAGATGCTCTCTGTTCTGCACACATTTGTTTATTGTTTATATTTTGAAAACATTTTTGTTTTAGTTAGTTAAACCTTTTATATATAGTACATATATAATAACCCAGTTAACATAATATAAAATATTTATTTTATGCATTAGTTCTGAGTTCAGTTTCAGTCTTTAGATTAAACTTCATCTTCAACTCACAATTATTCAATTCTGAGAAAGTTGTGCTGCCCGGCCACACATATTGTAGAATTAACAAGACATGAACGAAGACTTTTTTCATATTCCACGCTGGGGTTCACATCAACCGAAGTGCAAACTTGAAGTGCAAACTCTAAAGTAAACTTTCTTTTTTGTTATTTTATTTTTTGTTTTTTTGTTGATTTTCCTTTATCACTTTCACTGCCAAATGGCCAAAGAGTTTCCGCACTACACTAACGTAGATTTATTTTTTCCGCTTTTCGCTAGAAAGTTGTCGCTTCCGCACGCGTCTGCACACAGTTACAACTGGCCGCGAACTGCGCGAAATGCCGCTGATAATCAAGTGTCAAAATTCATATTCAAAAATTCAAATACTGCCAGGCGCTGACTCCGACTCCGACTCCTGACTACGACAACGACTACGAGAACGACTCCGATTGCGAGTCAGGCACTGGCCATGGCACTGGGCGCCGCGGCGCTGCGCATGTGTCCTGCAGCCAGCCTGCCAAGTGGCGCCACAAACGTTGTTGCTTGCTGCCGGGTGGCATTGCCCGAAGCCCGACGCTGGGCAGTCGCCAAGGTGTTGACGCCGGCTGTTGCTACTGCTGCTGCTGCTGCCTTGGGGGAGGCTGGCCAAAAGGTATAAAATAGTAAATGTTTCATTCATAAAGTGCATAGCGTAACATTTTCATATGCACGTGTCGCGATATACGACGCGCGGCATGGCTGTTGGTATTTGTGACACGTGTACATGCACTCTCCATTCAGATTGGATATTTACAATTAAAAACTCGGATCAAAGAGCTGTCAATCAACACAAAGATATATTAAGGTGAAACATGAATAATAGGCAAAAGAAAGCTAATTAAATTTAGTTAAGCTGCAGCTATTTAGGTATATGAAAGCTTTAAATAAATAAAAATATAAATATTTGGTTTATTTTATTAGATTTATAATTATATTTAGTGCTAGTAATTATAATAAAATTAAAATAAAATAATTACTAATTTTTTTAATAAATATATGACTAAATAACTGAATATTTATCATTTTTATACTCGCTAAAGCTCATTAAACAGTTAAGAAATAGCTTTTAAAAGTAAAAAATCAAAGAACTTTATATAGTACAAAAATATATTTATTTGAAGAAAACTAATCTTCAAACTAAAACGTGGTTGTAAAAGCTCTAAAGTTATATTAAAAGTCTTTAAAAAAGTTTCTTAAAGCTAGAAGACATATATTTATCAAAAATATTGTTTTTTAATTTAAAGGAAAATACTTCAAATGGAAAAATACATATAACTTTATATTTCAATAATTTAATCCCTGCATAATGGATTAAATTATTGAAATATAAAGTTATATGTATTAAATTATCAAGTTTTATAAAAATTGTTTATGATGATAAAAAAAACTTATTAAAAAGCTTATGAAAGATTGGTTAGAACAAACACTTTATTAGACGAGAAAAATTTATTATATATATATTTATATAAAGTCTTAAATAGAGCTTTAGCTTAATTGTCAAATAAAGATAAAAGTTCATTAAAAAAGACTTAAAGGATATAATGACTATATATATTTATATAAGACAGATTAAATGTTATTGAATAAAATAAATATTATTTGATATATCTAAAAACAAAAGATTATGAATTTGAAAGAGATTCAAAAATATATAAGTAGTTCAAACAGCTTTGATGCTAGCTTTTAGTTAGTTGCCATAAAGAGTTTCTAAAACTAAGTAAAAGTCATTAAGTATTACCAGATCAGTTAAGTTTGTATACCTTACCAGTTTAAGTACTTCTTGACTTTAGTTTGGGTATATCAAAGTCGACTATTAAAATTTATTGCTTCATGATATTTGTCTTTGGTTGCAACTGAAAACTTTTGCCACCTGGCAACAATTTGTGGCCAAATATTTCTTTGGCAACTCTCCCTTTCGCTTAGCGTGGCAATCGTTATCTAATTATGCCCAATATGCCACACATATTCGCTGATGATTTTCCCCACATATCTTTTGTTTACGCATTGCTATTACTTTTTTGCAATATTCGCACTTTTCCTCCATTTACACATATGTGTGTGTGTGTGTGTGTGTGTGTGTCCTGCGCTAAGCATGCTTTATTATTTGGGCATAATTAGCGCTTTTCAATTTGGACCAAAGTCGAATTTGTTGAGTCTTCCCCAGCGAAATCTTTTGATTTTCTGCTTTTTCTGCAATATGCAAGTTCTCCTTTCTTATACTCATTCACGCAAGTGAAATGAGTATATTAGTTATGTGCAATGTCTGTCGAGCTGTCTTTTCGTTCGTCCGTAACAACTCAAACCCTTTCGAAGTTATTGAAGCTAGAGACTTGAAGTTTGGAATATATACTTGTGTATATATACATAATCTGATAAACTGTCAAAATTTACACGATGCGCCATACTAGGGGAATGATAAATCGGAAAATGCATTTTCCAGTACCTCAGAAACGTAACTAGTTGATGTGCTAGAGAGCTCTGCCTGTGGCTCTGCCTGTGGCTCTGCCCGTGGCTCTGCCTGTGGCTCTGATCTGGCTCAACTCAGCCTCTGATTTTGGCTCTGCCTATGGCTCTGCCTGTGGCTCTGCTCTGGCTCTGCCTATGGCTCTGCATCTGCCTCTTCTCTGGCTCTGCCTGTGGCTCTGCTCATGGCTCTGCCTATGGCTCTGCCCATGGCTCTGCCTATGGCTCTGCCTATGGCTCTGCCCATGCTTCTGCCTATGGCTCTCTCTCTGGCTCTGCCTATGGCTCTGCCTATGGCTCTGCCTATGGCTCTGCATCTGCCTCTTCTCTGGCTCTGCCTGTGGCTCTGCTCATGGCTCTGCCTATGGCTCTGCCCATGGCTCTGCCTGTGGCTCTGCTCTGACTCCGCCTATGGCTCTGCATCTGCCTCTTCTCTGGCTCTGCCTATGGCTCTGCCTATGGCTCTGCCTATGGCTCTGCCTATGGCTCTGCCTATGGCTCTGCCTATGGCTCTGCCTATGGCTCTGCCTATGGCTCTGCCTATGGCTCTGCCTGTGGCTCTGCTCTGACTCCGCCTATGGCTCTGCATCTGCCTCTTCTCTGGCTCTGCCTATGGCTCTGCCTGTGGCTCTGCCAATGGCTTTGCCTGTGGCTCTGCCCATGGCTCTGCCTATGGCTCTGCCTATGGCTCTGCCTATGGCTCTGCCTATGGCTCTGCCTATGGTTCTGCCTATGGCTCTGCCTATGGCTCTGCCTGTGGCTCTGCTCTGACTCCGCCTATGGCTCTGCATCTGCCTCTTCTCTGGCTCTGCCTATGGCTCTGCCTGTGGCTCTGCCAATGGCTTTGCCTGTGGCTCTGCCCATGGCTCTGCTCTGGCTCAACTCAGTCTCTGCCTGTGGCTCTGCCTGTGGCTCTGCCTGTGGCTCTGCCAATGGCTCTGTCTGTGACTTTGTTTTGGCTCAACTCTGGCTCTGCCTGTGGCTCTGATCTGGCTCAACTCAGCCTCTGATTTTGGCTCTGCCTATGGCTCTGCCTGTGGCTCTGCTCTGGCTCTGCCTATGGCTCTGCATCTGCCTCTTCTCTGGCTCTGCCTGTGGCTCTGCTCATGGCTCTGCCTATGGCTCTGCCCATGGCTCTGCCTGTGGCTCTGCACTGACTCCGCCTATGGCTCTGCATCTGCCTCTTCTCTGGCTCTGCCTATGGCTCTGCCTATGGCTCTGCCTATGGCTCTGCCTATGGCTCTGCCTATGGCTCTGCCTGTGGCTCTGCTCTGACTCCGCCTATGGCTCTGCATCTGCCTCTTCTCTGGCTCTGCCTATGGCTCTGCCTGTGGCTCTGCCCATGGCTCTGCTCTGGCTCAACTCTGGCTCAGCCTGTGGCTCTGCTCATGCTCTACTCTGTCTTTATTGATATGCTAAAAATGATATATATATATTCCAATTGGGAGCGTGGCGTGAATGAGTATTTTTCTGCCTGTAGCGTCCGACTGTAACGTTTTTATTTGGGGGAAAGTGCGAATATGTTTTAATTCTAATTAAGATTCAAAAGAAATTATACGTAATCAATTCAGCATTAAAGCAATTATATAAAATTAAGATTTTATCAAGCTTATAATTTATTTATGAAAATTTTTTTTTTTATTGTTTAAAATTTATTTAATATTTTTCTTTCAATTTAAATAAGAAAATTTTTTGAAACATAATCAAAATAGTTTGTATTTTTTTTATTACAAATATATATTTATATATATATTTAAGTTACAAATATTTGCTTCACCTTTTGGTCTTATAACTAAAGTCAATACATCTTATACATCTTATACATTTAGAAGAGGTGAAAGCTAAAACGCTTAGCAAATACACTCAACCAACTCGACTTTTGAAAGCTTTTATCCTAGAAGCTGAAAGCTGTTTATCTATTTCACTTCGCTAAAGCTATTTTTGGGTCGGGTTTTGAAATAAACTGTTTTAATATTTTTTAATTTTAATGAAGAAAAATAAAATAAAAATAAAAAATTTAATATATTTTATTAGGGCAATTAAATTTCAATTAAATTAATTTAAAATACTTTAGTTTATTTATTGTATTATAAAGTATTTATATAAATTATATAATTTAATTTATTAGTAATTTTTTTTGATATCTTGAATAAAAAAAATGTCTTTAATTTGAAAATCTATTTTGTCTTGGTTTTCGTTGAATCAACTTAATTGCCTGCATGAATTATTCGCATTGAATTGATGCAAAATGTCATTTAAATAATTGTAATGAAATGCGAACACATGTGTGCGGTTATTTGCATTTTACAAAATTAATATAATTATATTGATGCTTAATTTGGAAAACAAAAACATTTAATTAAATCAATGCAAAGTTCTCATTAGATATTCTGGCCAAAAAGCGAGTATCGCACACGAGCCAGCCACTTGTAATAAGTAGTACGAAAATACTCGACTTTTGTAAATGTTGTTATTGTTGTTGTTGTTATTACTGTTTTTATTTGCACAATAACAACAATGGCAGTAGCAGTAGCAGTAGCAGTTACAACAATAATACTATAAACATTAATGCTTAAACACAGACAAATAAACATAAACATTTATGTCAATAAAATGAACTGATGCTTGACCTGCTAGGTCAGATAAAATGTTCGTCTGGTTCAAGCGAAACGGCTGACAAAGCACACACACACACACACACACACACACACACGCACACACACACGCACACGCATGCACATGTAGACGTGCCAAAAAGCTGCTACATTTTAGTTAATTGCCTGTTCAAGCCCTGACCCGGGTCGGTCGTATCCTTTGCAACGTCTTTTGTCGAACGCTTTCAAGCATCTAAATATTTTTCGTCAAAGGCTGTAGTCGCACGCACGACTAAACAGAATTGACCCCATTGTCCCGCACTCTCGTACAGCAGGTGTTGACCGACTGCCATTTGGTTAGCCTGGTAATTGTTGGTGTAAATGCTGTACTAAACTGTTTCAACAGCTGCCTCTATTGCAGCTGCTGTTGCTGCTGTTGCTGCTGCTGCTGCTGCTTCTATTGCGTCTACTGCTTCTGCTTCTGCTTTTGGGCCTAATTGAGTTTGCATATGGTTTGCTTTGTACAATTAGATTATCTGCTCAGAATTTTCAGTATGCCAGCTTTAATCCTTTCAATTGAATATTCCATCACTTCTAGTTCGAAATGAAGTTTTTTTGTTTTTAATTTGATTAAATACAATTTTATTATCAACACAAAGTTGTTTTTAAATATTATTTTTACACAATAAACACGTATTGTACTCTATTTACAATAGCTGCCAAACTAAGCTTATGTATTGAGTTAATTGAATAAAGTTTTATTCATTTGCCTTTGTATAGCTCTGATATATGTGTGGGGTAGGTCAGACGGGTCGGTTTGAATTTGCTGCTCTCCGATTAAGAAGTCTTCTCTTTCCCATCTTAGAGCTGAAACCTTACCGGCATAAGCCTTCCAGGTGAAACCTTACTGTTTGCCATAACTCAGGACTCGGCGCCGTATTACTGCGTCCTCTAAACGTAGTCACAGACTCATTTCCTTAGTCAGAGACACAGGCAAGTACAAGTACAAGTACGACTAGAGCTTTCTTACTTGCTAATAACATTTTTTTCTTTGATAACGTTCTCACATATAATTGTCTGAAATTGATAAGCTTAGCCTTTTGACCCAATAATTATATATAACAAATTCGAATTGTTGTTGAACTCGGGTGTCAAAAGTTCAAATTTGATAACTCGTCGGGCTGCTGACGTCAATTGGCATTTGTAATAGTGATAAGAATTACAAAATGCGAAATACGAGTTTTCCTTAATGAGATGAGTGAAGAGCTTGAATCAGTTTGAAATAAGTTCAATTGTGAAACAGTTGCAAATTAATAAAAGTATCGAAACAGCTTATTCAATATGGAAAAATATTTCAAAGTGTTTTCCATTTTAATGATATTGATATCAATTAATGTAAGCTATGTGGCAATGGAAAGTTCGGTAAGTATTTAGTTAGATCTCATAAACATCAATGATATATAATATATATATATATATATATATATATTAGGAATGCAAAGCTAAGAAAGAATTAGATTCGCAGTGCGGTGCGTATTGCTATCAGATTGTGAAGCCCCTTCTTGCACACGCCTCATCTGTGTTCTCGAAGGAGAAGTCTCTAGCAGAAATACAATTGAAGGTTGATGAATATATTAAGAGCATTGCAGATCTTCAGAAAACAGTTGAGTTCAAAGATAAGGAACTGACTGCAAAAGTTGAATTACTTGAATACAAAGATAAGCAATTGGCTCTTCAGCTTCAGTTAATTGAATCCAAAGATAAGCAATTGGCATCTTTGCTTGAGTCAAAGGATAATCAATTGTCTTCTCTGCTCGAATTAAAGGATAATCAATTGGCTTCGCTGCTTGAATTAAAGGATAAACAATTGGCATCTCAGCTTGAATTAAAGGATAAGCAATTGGCTTCTCAGCTTGAATCCAAGGATAAGCACTTGGCTACTCAGCTTCTGTTAATTGAGTCCAAGGATAAGCAATTGGCTCTTCAGACTGACCTAATCAATACCTATAAAGCTAAGAAGGATACGATTGAAAATGAAAATGATGAGGAAATATTAAGACTTAAATCATTGATAAAGGAAAAAGATCTTAGAATATCAGATCTTGAAGATAAAACTGCTGCAATTGCTGCAAAGATAAGCGATCTCCAATCGATGCAAACAGAATATCTGAAACTGTTAGAAGGGTCTAGTTGCTTAGGTAAATCGATTGCATCTGTATTTAACTTGCCTCACATCGAGCCATTCCCCGTGCCCTGCGACTTCAAGATAGCGGGATCTGGTTGGATCGTGATTCAACGTCGGATTGATGGAACCGAAAACTTTTACCGCAACTGGGAGGATTATAAGATGGGTTTTGGAAAAGTACCACATGAATACTTCATAGGATTAGAGAAGATCCATTTAATAACGCAGTCGCAGCCTCATGAGTTATATATTCACTTGGAGGACTTTCAAAATGAAACCCGTTATGCCCGATACAGCCATTTTGTTATTGGAAGCGAAGAACAATCGTACAAGTTAATGAAGCTTGGCGACTTTTCAGGAAATGCTGGTGATTCTTTTAAGTACCATTTAAACATGAAATTTACAACAAAAGATCGGGATAATGATATTACTGAAGGTAACTGCGCAAAAATGTATGAGTCTGGATGGTGGTTTTATAATTGCAGTAACTGGTAAAAGCAAAACAAAATTCATTAAAATTGTACACCCTATTGATCTTTTAACCATTTCAGTGATTTAAACGGACCATATACATCCGAAGATGTTGGACTAAATGGAAACAGAATATCTTGGAATGCCTGGGATTATAAGTCGCTTAAATCTACGCAAATGATGATAAGACCAAAGTCTTTTAACACACTTTAATATTTTTGTAAAAAATTTCCATTTATCTTTTTTAAAGCATTAATAAAAAATAAAGTTTCAGAATGCATCTATTTCGATATTTCGAAAGTAATGTGAAGATACAAATTAATTTATTGTGAAAATGTATGTAACAGGCAAAAAGAGGCATGGCTGAATCTTATAAATATATAAATATATATATTCTTGATCAAGACGATGAATTAATTCGATTTTGGATTCCTTATTCTTTTGCTTTGTATAAAAGAAGCTTAGAAATTTTGTTTTCTAGCATTTCTGCGCAGGATTCAGTGTATCTCCAAGTCGAGCACTAAAATTATAAAAAATAAAAAATAATTATTTAAAGATTAATTTCAATATTAGTAGCGAAAAAAAAAAATTATTATTAAAAGTAACGAAAGAACAAAATTATATTAATATTAAAATTAATAAAAATAATATCTTAATAATATTAATGAAAATAATATAAATAAATATTATTTTAATAAAATAAAATCAACAATAATATGTAATAAAACTAGCATTAATTATATTCCATAGTTTATTACTTACTTTACTTCTACTCAGATTATCTTCCAATAATAATTCACATTAAATTCATTCCTTTCAATAGATATTTTCAAGTATTTTCCTGAAGTAAATTTTACAAAAAAAATAAAAATAAATAAAATAAAATATATTTTAGGCTTGTCATCGCTTGGTATGATACCTGTGGGAATTTGAAAATGCGTTTCGCTTCATACATATTGCGAATGCAGCGCAATGCACACACAAAATAGAAGATATCAATAAATATTGAAATACTTATGAGTCTAGGCAAATAATTCATGTTGTTGGCTGCCCCAGTAACCAGTTGCAAACTGGTTCCCCAAGCACCAAATGTGGCACATTTTTCATTTCAACACGAGCAATATTGCATTTTTAAATAGAAAGGGAAAGGGGCGAAATGGGGAAAGAAAAATGGGTTTCACTAATAAATAAAAACAGAGAAAATAATAAATATGCAACACACACAAAAGCAACAACAACAACAACAATAACAGCAACGAGACCAGAAAATATTTAAAAAAGCTTTTAAGTGTTATTGATAGTTGAGCGTTGAGTTCTCTAGCCTCTACTCTACCCGACTCTCCTGCCTCCACTCACCCCCCCACTCACTCGTATCCTTTACAGTGCCCGTGTGGCACTCTCTCTTGCTCTGCACAAGTATTTTGTTTCATTTGCCTGGTTTTTGCAAATGCTTTTGTATTTGTTTCTTTCTTTCTTGTTTTTTTTTTTTTGTTTTTTTCGTTTTTGTGGATCTATGCGAAGCTGTTCCTTCGCGCTGCTTTTTGCCATGAAAGTGGCAAGTTCGGGAGATGGGGGTAGTTGTGGGGGCAGCGCTTCCGGTTATTTAAATGCTAACAAATACAAATTGTTGGGCGTTTGCCGGACAGCACTCAACAGTTGTTTGGTTCGGTTCGGTTCGCTTCGGTTCGAATTGTGCGGCATCGCTTTCCACATTTTATCTTGTGCCAGAAACTGTTTTTGCATATTTGGGTTATATTTCAATTGTTGCTAGCGGTTTGCCTTTCACTATTTGAAGTTGCTACGTTGAGCACTATCGATTGCGGCCTAAGATAGGGATAAGTATAGTTTGTTGAGCAGCTTTCTTAAAGAATTTAAATCGAACATCATTTAAATTTAGAAAAGAATAATATATTTAAAATTTAAAATAAATTAATTTTAATAATTGAAGATAAAATAAATTTAATTTAATTTTAGGTTTAATAAATTCATTTCATATTATGCGGGAAATGTTTATTCAACAAAAATTGGAAAAAAAATAGATAATATATAAATAAAATAAAAATAAAAAATATTATTTTTTTTATATAAATGAATATATTTTTTTTTTTTATATTTTATAAAAAGTTCATTTTTAAATTCAAAAAAATATTTATACTTATATTTATATAAATAAAAGTAAATATAAAATCTCTCACCAATAATAAAATAATTTAAAATAAAATAAATTTTAAATTAATTTTTATAAATTAATATTTTGTTTAATAAATTTATTTTATAATGATATGTTCATTTTGAAATTTAAAAAAATAAATATAAATACACTTATATTTATATAAATAGGTAAAATATAAAAACTATCACCAATTATGAAATAATTAAAAATAAAATAAATTTCAAATTAATTTTTTAAATTTATATATTTTTTTTAACATATTTACAAACATCGTTAATTTATTAGTTTTTACTAATAAATACTGCTATTTTTACATATACTCTTATGTAATATATTATATATATAATATTATAATATAAGTCTTTTGCTCAGTAATATTATAAAAATATTTAAGTATTATCAAATTAAATGGATAAAAAAATATAAAATATTTTATAAAATATTTCTTGTCAATCTAGATATATCACTAAAATTCTTGTCTGCTTAAGATTTATGTTCTTTTAAATTCAATAAATTGTAATCCATTTTCTCTATATCATAAATCATTTACATTTCGTATAGAATTCAATTTTATTTATTATTAAATTTATTACATCACAGATTAGATAGATCATTCCGAATTCGTCTATGCTTGAACTGGATTTGCATTGAAACTTATGCCATTTTGTTAATCCATAGACAAGCACTTGGTGAACAGCATGGACGGCATTCAGAACACGCTTTCACGCCATATCTGTAAAAGTCCGGACAAAACCCCACGATGAGTGCATATTTTGTGTGCTCGATACTCGACAGAATTTATCGTTCCATTTCGTTTTGTTGTTGTTGATGTTGTTGTTGTTGTTGTTGATGTTGTTGTTGTTGTTGTTGCTGCTGCTGCTGCACTGCATTGTATATTTATTTGTACAATTTTGGTATTTTGTTTTGCACACATTGTGGTCCATTGTTTTTATCAACAAGCCGTCGGATGCGCGCCAACCAGGCAACAGCTATGCTGCTGGACACCAACAACGGAATACAAATAAAGTATAAAAAATAAAATTATTCAATAGATGCAATATGGTCACGTTTTCTCACAGTGGGCAAACACAAATGCGATTAGAGGGCCAGCGAGAGAGATGGGCTTAAGATGAAATGGGAGCAGCAAAAATGTGCTTTTGTTGGGCTTCAAAGTTAACAAAAACTTAAGAAATTATGGAATTTAAATGCGAGCATGGAATGTGAATATGGAAATCCAATTGGTTTTTGATATAAATATAAATATATTTTTATTAATTTATGTTAAAACTAAAATCTTGATATACAGGGCTCGGCACTCGATCCAACTTTAGACCATTGTCACAGTTGTCCATATAAAAATTTTCTAAATGACAATTCTGAATATTGTTGTCAATCAAATATGGCTAAAGAACTGACTATATCGGATCGCAGATCGGGGGCTAGCCGATATTTGGCCTGCAGTACCTTAGCGCCTAGCCAGGCTGTTTGCAGTATGTTTTGGCCATCTCTAGGATTCTGTCTTTAATTTTTGACAGCTTGGTGTCAATGTCCCCTGTTCTCAACTTAAGTCACCTCAGGTTTAGTTTCTTAGCAAAACTTAATAAATCTAAATACTCATATATATATAATATATGCTAAAAAAACACTCTAAGTGCAGTCTTTGAAGAGTTGCCTCATATGTGTAGCATAATTCCGACAACACTTCCGAGTTGCCTTTGAGTCACTGAACTAAGCAGCATCTGCCAAAAAAAAAAAGAAAACAGAAAAACCAAAACTGAAGAAGAGAAGCGAAAACTTTCGACCCACTTGCATGTTTAAGCTAGCAATGCGAGTCCTTCAATTATGCAGAGATCGCTGCTGCACTGGGTCGCTGCTGGGCGCATGATTGTGGCTAGAGATTTTCATAATGCCACGTCAACACGAGACACAGAAGAGCACAGAGCGGCGCGTGCCACAACAGCAACAGCAACAGCAACAGCAACAACAAGTGTCAAGAATGTTGTGGCATAAAAGAAATGCGTAGCATACTTTAAGGCGCTTAAATGCTCAACACCAACAGCGACGGCAGCCAGTCACATTTGCGCCATAAATAAAGTGGCATATGCGGCATGAAGTATTGCGGCACGACAGACACTAATGCAGTTGCAAAGCCCGTCTGGAGTAACTGTGAGCAGCTTGCAGCTTGCCGTCGGTCGCCGTCGTCGTCCTTTGCGCGTGTGGCAAGATAAATCTCAACAAGTTTTTATGCATTTTGTGCAACTACTTCAAAGAACTTCTTTTTCTTGTGGCATGACAAAAGTCGACAACATAAGCCAACCAACGCTGGCTGACTTTTTAAAAACTGCCAAGTCAAGCAAATGCGCCAAAAAGTGTTGCAGCTTTATGTGCTGCTTATATATATATACAATTTTGATATCTCTCTGAATTTACTTGTCTTTGATTAGCATCTGTATGCGTGTCTGTGCGTATGCGTGATGCATTACGTTCAACGGGCTCATTTAACAGACAAACAAACATCGAGCATACGCCATGTTGACCCCATTTTTATCAGCAAAGTGTTTTCACTGCATTGCTTTGCTTTTTGTGTGACTGTTTTTATTTTTCCTTACCTCTTTTCTTTTTCTTTTTTTTTTGGCTTTTACTATTGCAACTTGTGTCGCATGCCGCCTGCTGCCGTTGTCCTCTGTGTGCGTGTGCGTTTGCGTTTGCTTTTCGGCGTTTTTATAATGCCTTTCGGTCATGCTTTGTAATGCAAGCCAATGTAGAGTGCAATGTGTGTGTATGTGTGTGTGTGTTGTGTGCAGTGTGTTGTGTGTGGCAGCATATGCGGGCTACTTAGCTGCCTGTCGCTTCTTGTTTATGTTCGAAACTGAATACGTTGCGCGCTCTTTCGTTTGCTCTTAAGCAACAACTGGAAGTTTCCAGTGTTCATTTAAGAGAGATTCGGGTATAGGAGACTGAACTCGCTCTTTGCTATTTTTGAATATTTTTTAACGGTTTATTTAAGACTTTATTTGATCAGGATTACGCGAAGCAGTTTTTTTTAATATACTTAAATTTGATTAAATTTATTTATTTAATAAATAAATTTAAGCCTTGCATATTATTATGATTATTATTTGTAATATTTGAATATTTTTTTTTAAACATTTTTTTCTTGCATAGAAATATTTATTTTCATTTAAATATATAAAAAAAAAATTTTTATATTTTTATATTAAAATAAAATTTTTTTTAAATAAATAAATTTTTTTTAATAAATTTATAATTTTTAATCAATTAAATATATGAATTCCGCTGAATGAAATTTGTTGTAAGTAAAATATTTGCAAATATAATTTATAATAAATTCAAATTATTTATATTTTATTAAAGAATTACGTTTAAGAAAATATTTTTGTGTTTATTTGTTAAAGCTAAAAGTGTTTAAAAAAAGCTATTATTTTAAATGTATTATAATTTTTTTTTCATATATATTCAAAAATATGATAATCTTTTTTAGCTATTAATTACATTTTTATTAGATTTGTATTTTTAGAATATTTTTAGAATAATAGCAAATTCATAATAATTAAATAATTAAACTGAAAAATTTATACTTAGCATTGTCATATCATTTTGTATCATATCTAAAAGCGTTTAATTTGTTCAAAATTCCAAAAGTATTTATTTATCTCTTAAATAATGCAAGCAAATTTAGCAAACTAATATGTTAATAGCCTTAAAAGCAAAAGTTCTTTACATTTTGTCAAAAATACTTGGCTAAAAGAAAATAAGAAATGTAAAAATTTATGCCCACAAAGAAATAATAATTAAATTTGCCAGACTTAAAGAAATATATATTTCTGGTCTTATTTAAATATGCTCTTCAACATTTTATTTATTTATTTTACTTTAAAAATGCGTAAAGTTGGCTTTATTTTATCTCTCAATGCCTTTAATTTGTGCATTTGGAAATATTTGGAATATTCATTTCGCATATGTTTTTATCTTTCTATTTAATTGAATTTTATTTTATGTCTCTCTTATCAGTAATGTGTGAGTGAAACTTTGTGCAAAGCGCATCAGAAATGCACTTAAAGGCTTAAAACTGGCTCACATTATTGACATAGTTAGACAGAGCCTTTGCCGGCCAAGTGGGCCATTATATTTTGCAAATATTTAAAACAAGTTTTACTTTTCATTTAATTGTTGCTTTTGTTGTTGTTTTGTTTATCTGTGCATTCATCAGAAATGTTAGTTCAGTTGCTGACATTTTAGCAGCTGCATGTTAAGAGCTAAGCGTGGCTCACAAGATAATTGCCAAAAGTTGTTGAAAAAAAAAACAAAAATACAAAAATACAAAAATGTGGAAAAATGTTCTAGAAAAAAAAACTTTTGCCCAACATTTTTGCAGCTAGTCAAAAAGTTTGACCCTTGGGTCAAGCTGTGTCCTGGCCCAAAAACAAAAAAAAAAACAACAACAAAATGGAAAAACTGAAGTTGGCTAAACATTTTATTCTATCTAATTGAGTGTGTTTAAAGTTTAAAGTATGTTAAAAAACTTTTAGTTCAAAAAGTTGCCGATTTAAGCCAAGTGAACGATTGTAGCCATATATAAAGCCAATAACAAGCCGACAGACACTAACTGTTGCACTGAGCTCAATGCTCGTTGTCATTATTATTATTATTATTGTTATTATTCTTATTATTATTGTTATTGTGACTTACGCATTTTGATTGAGTTGCGAGAAGTTTTGCAATTTATTTTTCACGCTCGCCATTCGAACGGAAATGAATTGCGGCGCATAAAAATGGCGACCACTTGCATATGCGGCGGACATTTCCGTTGTGTCAATAAAAAATATGTGCATATGTATAGGTGGGTGTGTGTGTAAGCGCACAATAATAAAGTAACACAAATCCCAATTTCCGTCAATGCATATGGCAAATATTGCATGATGCACGCGGCGTATACGCAATGCAAGCCTCGCCATGCCACAATAGCTGTTGTTGCAGTTGCTGCACTTGTTGTTGCTGCTGTGGCATGTTCAGTTAATAACAGGCATTTCACATGTTTGCAAGGTTTTAAAGGTATGGCATCATACATCTTAGACAACGTTTTTTTTTCAATTAGCAATATTGTAGCTTAAGTTAGTTTGCAATGCAAACTTTGCATTGAATAAATATAGTATTTGATATAATTGATATTTGCTTGAAATGTCTGATTGACTGACTTAATGATTGAAGTTTGTTTACACATAGTTTAGTGAAAGAGATAATATTTATTTGATTAGTATGTCAAATGATTCCTTCTTGCTTCATTGAATCAAGTGTTTATTTAGATACAAAAAATTTATTTCAATTTTCATTAAGTATCTGCTCTGAACTTGGCCAATATGAAATATTCGTTAAAAATCTCGAATATTTCCTTTATAGTATTGGAATGAGAGATTAAAAAAAAAATTGATTTTATATAAGTTGAGATTTTTTGACAGAGCATAGGAACATGTTTAGATGGCATATAAATTTAATTTATAAAAGTATAAAAATAATTTTATAACATATAACTTCTGCTAATTTATTAATAAGTTTCTTGAGGCAAATATATTGCATTAATAAGCCAGAAGTCTAATTATTATAACATAAATTATATTGGCAAAAACTAAAATTCATGTATAGAACAAACATTTTCTATTTATGTTTATAAATATTATTAAAATTAAAACTTTAATAATTTGAGCAAAGGCTAAAACTCTTATAATATGCTTTGGAAACTTCCTTAAATAAAAAAATAAATAAAAAACATTTACCAAGTATTTTAAAATATTATTAAATATTAAAACTGCTATAAATATAGACTTATTTATAAAAAAAATAGGAAAATATATTATTATATATTATTATTATTATACTATTACTATATTATATATATACTGTCATATACTATATCATTATATTATACTTTCTAGTTAATCCCCATCAATTTTATATCAAATGATTTCCTGTTTCTCTTTTTAGCAGATTTTAGCATTTTGCTCTTAAGCAACAGATACTTTTTAGATCACATAAAATTGCATATTTATGCTGTTGGAATATTTGGATATTTGCTCGACATTGATAACAATTATGAGTTGGCTTTTTGGTAAAGTTTGCATATGATTTTAAGCTTAACTATAATTAAAGCTTCCTGCCAGTTGCAAGACAACACCAACAACAACAACAACAACAAAAACAACAACAAAGAAAGGAACAAACAAACATCAACAACAACAACAAAAACATGAGAAAAACCAAACTGTGAGCATAAACTTTGCCAGCGACTCATAACTTTTACTTTGAGCTGAAGCAAAGAGCATAGGAGAGAGTTGGGGCCGGAGATGGAGGCAGGTCAGGATATGCAGCAGGGCAACAATAAACCGAAAAGAGAAAAACTTTACAACACGCTGTAGTTGTTACCCGGCGTTCGTGTGTCTGTGTGTGTGTGTGTGTGGGTGTGTTAATAATAAACCAAATGAGTGTAAATTGCATTTCGTTAGTGGATGCTCAACTTGGAAATGATGTGTACTCAGCTGTTGAATAAACTAATATTTGCTTGAATTGGTTTGTGCTTTAGCATTAATTATCCAGTGGAGTATGTGAAATTATACTGGAATATAATGTGATATAATAAAATATTATTAAATATTAATATTAAATAATTAATATAATATATATATATATATTAAATAATATAATATAATATATATACGTAAAATTGTCTTGAAAGGAACTTGCAAAATATATTATAGTAAATTGAAATCCAAGCTGCAATTGATTTTTAAAATTATTTTATTTTAATTACTATTTTTACTATGAAAAAACTATAAATATTATATATATAATAATTTTTAAACCATTAATTTTCTAAGCAGCTTTATTAATGTTGAGTTTAGATTAGAATAAATTATTATATAAAGCAAACGTGCAGCTCAGCTTTTTATACAATAATAAAAGTCTTTGATAATACTAAAAATTCCTTGATGATAAAAACTTTTTATAATAAACTTTAAACATAAAACTTTCACATTAAAATATTTGAAAACAAAACTCTATTTAAATTTAAAACAAAAAAAACAACAATAAAAAATATAATAATAAATAAAAATAAAAATACATAAATGAATACAACAAAATAAATCAAAAAATATCTAAAAATAAAAAATAATATATAAAAATATAAATTTAAAAAAATATTATAAAATATAAATAATCAAATATATTATAGTCCCAAAATACTCTTTATAAAATGCTGTTGCATTGAATTGATTATTGAAACATAATATACCCTTTATATATTTTTAAATAGGGTATGCAACACTGAAAACTTTGCCGAAAGCAAATAAATTTTTGCTGTTGTTGCTGCTTTTTTTTTTTTTTTTTTTTTTTTTTTTTTGTTTGTTGCAACTGCGATTCTTATGCAAAAGTGTTAAGTGCGCGGTTTTTGGGGGGCTGCTGGCATATGTACTCTTACAACAAACATCAGTTTCTTGTTCTCCTGCGTCTTCCTGGTGCTGTTTTTGGGGTCGCAAGTTTTAAGAGCGAACTTTATGCTCTAATTTCCGAAAAGGAAAAATTAGCAAAGTATTTGCGCCATTGCCATATCATAAACTGGCAAAAGGCGAAAAACTGGAGCACAGCCATATAGCATGCATGTGTGTGTGTGTGTGAGTGTGGGTGTGGAGTTGCACACAAAAGTCACATAAATTTGAAATGACAGCACCGTTTTACAGTTTTTCGAGGTCGTGTGGTAATAAAGTTTACCAGAGCCACAGCCACATAGAGAAAAATGAGAGAGAACAAGAGAAAGAGAGAGAGAGAGAGAGAGCGAGCGAGTGAGAGACGAAGAGCAACAGCTGCTCAAAGCGACGCATGATGACAGACCAAAGTGGCAGCTAGTTGAGCTCTGGGGCAGTCCAAAAGCTGGTCCTTCACTTTCTCCCACACACAAACTTGGCTCGTAAAATATGTTTATGTCTGTGTAGAGTAGGCCCAACTATATATATGCATACATATATATATATATTTTGATATAAATATATGTATATACATATATATATATATATATATCTGCGTTCGCAATTGCTCTGTTGAGCTGCTCTCTGAAATTATGCAATGGGGATTATTTTAGTTAAATTGCCCAACTGCGTCGAGGGTCAGCAAGATAGACATGCAGCCAAACAGACAGACTAACAAACAGATAGACAAGCGAACAGGCACTCTCATATCGCATAAGCGCTTTTATGGAATCCGTTTAGCAGCAATGAATACTGTATTTGGACTGGGTTTGGACTCAACTATTATATATACAGCTCGTCTGACAGCTCAAGTTGGCAAAGTCACTGAAAACTCGAAAACTTTTAAATATGCATATACATTTTTCCAGCTGTTGAGCAATTTTAAATTTAAATTTAATTTTTATTCAAGTTAAAATCAAATTAAGATTTTTTGTTGAAATTAAATTTAATTTTTGGGTAATAAATAATTAATAAAAGTTTCGAAAAAATCAATTTGTTAAGATTTATTCGGGCTTGGCAACTTGGGAAAATTAATATACTCTACAATTTTACAGTTAGTAACTCTAAATTTCACAGTTAAATACCCTTAGCCCCTTCTTAAAGCCAAAAAGTAATGTTAGCTTCCTCAGTTTATCAGCTAAAAGCATCAAATGTTTCAGTTCAATTCCTATTGATTACCTACGCAAATAGATTTTTTGGAATTAAAAAACTTATTATTTTTTGTAAAATATATTTATTTTTTATAATATAATATTGGCTTTCGATTGGCATACTTTTTAGCGCTGATTAAAACAGATTGCCAAAGCCGCTTAGTTCAAATGCAAAGACCGCAAGCACAAAGCAACAGCATTTTGGGTTAGAGAGGAGGCGAGGTCAGAGCGTTGCCAGACTGCCAAACTGTGGCCACTTTGACACACAAATGTTATATAATTTCGAAATCGTTGCAGCCAGAAAATAAAGGCGGCCAGCGCTCTAATGGCCAAAAGCCCACAATTCGGGGAACGCGGCCCCTTGTCATTGATTTCTGGCATTCGAGTTTTTCGTGATTGAGCGACACATGCAATAGGAGCATCGGATCGGACAGTGGGACAGTTGGAGAGTGGGACAGTGGGACAGTGGAACAGTGGGACAGTGGGACAGTGGGATAGTGGGACAGTGGGGCGGATGGCACGTGTTTCGGCCATTTGGCATAATTAACGCGCAAATCATTTTGTGGCGCAGCTCGAAAGTTGGAATTGGGCCTTCGGCCATATTGACGTTTGTCAATTTAATTACAATTTATTTTTGCACATTTTAAGAATTGTTTTTGTTGATTTCTGATTGTTGTTGTTGTTTGTTGGGCCATGCGAACAATTTGGCATGTTTTGCGGTCTTCATTTTGGCGCATTGTTTAATTTATTTTCAACATTTTGTGTGTTTTGCGGCAATTTGTTTGTTGCTTGTTTTTCGCTCGTTTTTGAATGTTGTTTGATTTGCATTGTGGCTGCATTGGAATTTCCTTCTATTATTTATTTATTTCATTGTCTTTATTTCGGTTAGATAGCGGCTATGAATAAAAGCAGCTATTTAACGCAGTTTTATATGCAATTAAGTTGCTTAAAATAATTAATTTCGTTTTGACAACGTAAGCATATTGAAATTAATTCAAGTTATGTGAAATTTGGACTTGATTTAAATTAAATTATTAAATGTATTTAATATGTTTAATGTGATATATACTTAAATATTTAAAATTTATATTTTTTTTTCACTTATATAGTTAGCACTGTATATTTCTTTCAAGTCAAGTTATTCATGTTATTCGACATCTTTTTGAGTGCTCATCACTTTAAAATGATTGAACTGAGTACGCTTTATGTTGAGTTTGACAGGCTGATGTCGAGTGTTCACTCGAATAAGTATGAAAATGGAATGGACTTACTCCGGTCTGTTTATTGTGCATATGATAGTTGGAATTGCATGTATATATAACTCTGTTGTATAAGCTAAAGCGATCTATGCTGAACTGCTCTCCTACTCTGAGTGTCTTATATACTGGACATGGGGGTTACTTTGAGCTGCTCGAAGAGTCAGCTAATTGAGCTAAAATATCTTGGGCTCAGCTGCTTGGCGATCCGAAGAGCGATGCCTCTTATTTAAAATTCTTGTATAATAATTGATCTCTTTTGTGTTCCATCACATGTATTCCGAGCATACATTATATTTCCTTATATTTATACTCGATTGTATTTACTTTGAGCATGGTCGCATTTCATCTTCAAGCTAGAGCATTGTTGGTGTTGTGGTCAGTTTGCTGTGTCTTCTTGGTTACTCTCTGCCACAACGTTGCTAATTGTTGTGCTTCTTTTCCTAAATTTCTAATACACTGCGCGCTCAGCAGGATAAAGCATCCATTTCACATATTTGTTTATTTGCTAGTTAATTACTGCCTCATATTGCTCTACTGTTAACAATTGAAGCTTTTATGGCAACAAAGTCAACTTTTAGTGATATAAATATTATTCATCATACGAATGTATATATTTATATACATATACACCAAATGCTGGACAACAAAATGTAGTAATAAATACTATATTTTGAAAACAAATTAAATATGATATAATAAAATATTATATAAATATAAATAATAATTATATAAGATAATATACTATAAGATTATATACTATATATAAGATAATATACTATAACTAAATAAGATAATAAACTATATTATTATTATTATTATTATTATATTGGTCGCTTTATTTGATGAATTCATGTATTACACAAGTGTTAGTGTTTAATATGTATAATTAAGAGTATAGGCCCTTGACCTTTCCTTCTTAGACTGTGTATAAATTACAATAAATGTAAGATTATAATTAACATAAATAAGAAGGGGAAAAATGTATATAAAAACCCCCATAAAAAACTTAAAACTTAAAAACTACAACTTAAAACTAAATACTAAACTAATGTCTACTCTGGTGGTAATAAACTATATATATGATAATAAACTCTATATAAAGAATTATAATCTCCTCACTGTTTCACAATTAAATTTATGTCATGTCGATTTATGCTTTCAATTAGCTTAATGAGAATAAAATTCCCAAAATAAATACTTACCTATTATATACAAATATTTTGGCTTTAACAAATAGTACAATAATAATATAAAATTATATAAAACTTTGTAAATTCCTAGAAATAAATCGTGTAATTTAATTCTGTTTTCTATAAAAATATTATTATAAAGTGCACTAGATTTTAATGACTGTCAAAATGGTTTTTTGGTCCGCAGAGCTTACCATTAAAAAAAAAAAAAAACAACTCAAATGCCTGATTTTAGTGGCGTCCAACAAATTGACCCACTTAAGCTAATCCGCGTACAAGTCCAATTAATGCAAATTAAGCAGAGCTGCGCCCAACCGCCCTCGACATACAAAAACAGCCGCAGCTAAAAGCCACGCATAAGATTTCAGCTGCCACCCCCTACCCTCCCCTCCCCTCCCCCTACCCCCCTCTGCTTTTACGATTGAGGTTTTTGGTTGGAACAACTCTGACGACAACTCGTACAACATAATAAGGCTTATGCCACTGACTTTTATAGCCAAGTGGCGCGACAAGCCCTCGTCCCTCACCCCTCATCCCTCACCCAGCCAGAGCAGCGCAGCTCCCATTTGCGTGCGTCGCTAATTAGTGTAAAATGTTTCCTGTTATTTACCTTTTTCGGTTTTTGCAACACAAAACAAACGACAACGCGGCCTAATTGTAAATGGGCAACAGCAGCCAGCTGCGAGGGCAGCAATACAAGTTGCTAGCAGCCATAACAGGGATGGGTGTTGAAGTGAATTGCTATATCACTAACCGTTCTTCGGTTACGGTGTCGATTTTATTATTTGTGCGCTCGCTGACGTGACCTGTTTTCGTAATAAATAAATAGTCGTATTTATTTTGCAGTTGTAATCAACGCAATGCCAAACACAAAGACAAAATCAGCGCTAATTAACTCAAGGCCTGAATGGAAATAAATATAAAAAAAAAACAAAAACAAAACAAAGCAAGCAGCTCGTGGCTAAATGTCCTGCTGCTTAGCATGCAGAACATCAACTCGTTCGACTCGACTCGACTCGACTCGGTGTCGCGTAAATTGCATTTTAAAATAAATTATAATGATTATTATGTTGCAAACAACAGATGTCAGTCGGGCCATGGCATCTACTCTCTCCCTCTCTCTCCATCTCTCTCTCTCTCTCTCTCTCACTCTCTCTCTGTCCCTTTTGCTGTCTCGTTGGCAACAATTTAGCCCGTTTTGCCACTTTAGTCTTATGGGCCGCGCATAAAAATGTTAACTGAACAACATTAACGCTAGCATTTTATGACGTTGAATTTAATATTATTAAATCAGCGATGAGTTTATGAAGCGCTAAACTCGTCCGCGAATGCTCATGAATCCCTTGATAAGATTTCAGATTGATGTGCGTGTGCAAGCAGCTAAAAGTTATGCTATTTGATTCTGAACAGATTTCTGGGCGGACTTTAAATCATGCTCTATGCTGTTTTTGAAAAAAACTTGTATGAATGCAATTGCCTTGAGATTAATGGATTATGATATTTAATAATACTTTACTGTGAGTTAAAGTTTCGCTGGATACCCAAAATATTGTTTATAACGTTAAGTAAAACTTTTACGAATAAAAATACAAAAGGGGAAATGATAATAGTGTAACTTCATGGATAGTTTTTTGAGCTTTACACTAATTTTCTGTGTGTTAAACCTAAGGGTCACACATCAAATATTGTCCTACCAGGCTGATAAGTATAACGTTTACGAATACAAGCACAAAGAGCAAATGAAAACTGAGCTCAAATCAATAGGGTTTTTTTCAAAAGAGTTTAGTCTTATTACTACTAAGAGTTATATATATATAGTTATGTATATATATATATATGCATAAAGACCAGCAGCTGAAATATATTTATATCAGTGTATATATATTTATAAATTTATATATATATATATATATATATATATATACATATATAAATGTATAAATAATAAATATATATAATATATAAATAAAAAATTATTGATAACAGCGACAATAACAATCTGAAAACATATAAGAAAGCTCTAGTCGGAAGTGCCGACTGAGAGATACTCTGAAAATTATTTCGTGCTCTTCAAAAATAAGTTTTCATTGATTTTGGCAGAATATCCAAACAGTAGATATATATTTGCCAAAAAATATATTATAAATTAATAAAACCAGCTTGGATAAAGTTTCTAAATCAATTTTTAAGAATTTCAATGAATTGATAAATGTATTGATTAAGCAAACATGACTTCCGTGAGCTAAATGAGGATATACGCTTAAAATCTCATTAGCTTTTAAGTGCTTCTATATACAGGCAGACAGACAAACGAACAGAGAGATTGTTGTTACTGATTAAGAATATATTTAAATAAATTAATTATGGGATTGAACACGCCTGCTTATGGCTGTTACAAACAGTTTAATAAAACTATTATACCCTGAATTTTTATTTTCAATAGATTATGGGTAATATTTAGTATAAGACACTGTTCAACAAAATTAAAGCTGGATAGAGTTCTTAACACTTAAACAATATAAATTTAATTAAATTCGGTTTGGCTTTAGAAGACTATAAAGCTGAAGACAATTCCTAATTTAGAACAAGTAAGAACGTTGCAGTCGGGTGCTACCGACTGTATAATACTCAATGACAATCCAAAAACAGATGACGGACAGCAAGACGAACAATGCATAAAACCAATATAATTCTTAATAAGTTCAAGGCATTATCTTGTCACTTTTCAAACAGCATTTTTGTTAAACAGTGTAATATTTTTATAAATTAATCTTTCTTAAAGCTGAGTCTTGAACAAAACAATTGCCGTTTATTAAGCTTAGCGATACGACGCGACATTTAAGTGTGTTCAATATGAAAATAAAGTTTATAATTTTATTATTTTGTGCATTAGTGAAAGTTAATTATGGCCGTGAAGAAGCTGATTCTTCGGTTAGTTGAACAATTTCAATTGATTTTATGTTTTGAGTGAATATCAAAAATTTTTTTTTAGAGCTGTGCCGACGAAAAGAATTTGGGAAACACGTGTGGAAAATATTGTTATCGTATTGTCAAGCCACTGTTGCAGCAGTTTTCGAAGATGTCAGCAAAAGAACAGGAATTTGAAAAGCTATTGAGTAAAATTCATGAGCAGGAGATAATTATCAAGAACATGCAACTAGAGAATGCAAAATTTGAGAGTCAACATCAATTGTTTGCATCATGCAAATCTGAGTTGGCTGCTAAGGCTGAGCTAGTCGAATATAAGAAAACTGATATCAAGAAACTGGAACTCGATATCCTAGACTGTAAGTCGACGAAAATTGTGAAGATCTCTGAATTGGAAGAGAAGTTAAAAGCCAAAAATAATTTACTAGAAGCGAAAGTCTTGAGCTGTTCGAGAAATTCAAGCGATGTACAAGAGGCCAAAGTCTACAATGTCAAGAGCTTTGCAGTGTCGTGTGATTCGAGCTTGGCTGGTTCGGGCTGGACCGTTGTTCAGCGACGTATGAATGGCAGCGTTAACTTCAATCGCAATTGGAATGAATATCGTCTGGGATTTGGCCAAATTCAAGGCGAGTTCTTTTTGGGCCTAGACAAAATACATTTGCTCACCAGTTCCCAACCGCACGAGCTTTATATAACTTTGCGAAATATTGCTAACGAAACACGTTTCGCTCGTTATGATTATTTTCTTATCGGCGACGAGTCGGCAGCGTACAAAATTATCTCATTGGGCAATTATACTGGCAATGCTGGCAATGCGCTCCATCATCATATTGACTCCAAGTTCTCTACAATGGATTGCGATAATGATAAACTTGACGATGTGCATTGTGCCAAAGACTGGTTGTCTGGCTGGTGGTTCGATAAATGTTACCATTGGTAAAGCAGAAACTATTTTATGGTCTTTGGCTATATAAGTTATTTTTATTTGCTTAATCTTTCTAGCAATCTCAATGGTCTGTATAAAGATGTACTAAATAACGATGGACTCAAATGGAATCTCTGGAAGAATACGACTCAATTATCATTTGTACAAATGATGATTAGAGCAAAAAGTCTCTAAAAATTTAATAATCAGTTACAATTAAATATAAAGAAAATAATAGCTTTTGCCGTTTTACTTATTGATTTAATAAACATTTTGTGTAACTGTAAGATGCTCAGTTCTTAATCAACTCGACTGTAAGTCGACTTCTGCCTGACTATGAGATACTCTGAGCCCGACGCAGAGCTACAGAGGAAAAAGGGAGAGGCATCAAAACTTTGTGAATTCATCAACGAAAACAACATAGTAAATTTGAATTCTCTAGCTTGAAATGAATGAAAAATTATCTGTTCTAATCGATAAGGAAATGGGATGAGTTATCGATATATCATACTGCGTATGGCAGATATATATATATATATATATATATATATATATATTTATAGTATATATATTTAAAATTTTAATTCTATAGCTGACGAGCTCGTGTTCATACAGATGGATATACGAGCGAACGGACAGACAGTCATGGTTAGATCGACTCAGCTCGTCGGCTTGATCAAGAATATGTATACTTTTATGGAGTCTGCCACGCCTGTTTCTGCCTGTAATATACCAATTTTCACTCAGTTCAGATTATAAAAGCATTTCGCACAAATTCATACAATGAACAGTTCACATAGGTCAGATAATAAACTCGTCTAGAGCGCTCATACTTTTTATAATCTCTACTAAGTTGGCAGCATTCTATAAATACATGTATATAAATATATATATATATATATATATATATATATATATACATATATACATATATATATATATACATATATATATATATAAAGCCCCTAATTTCTAGCTAACCAAGAGCACATTTCGATACATGCGTCGGTGACTGTATGCGCATGCAACCGCTGAGCATGTTTTTATAAACTCTATGGTTAATATTCTGTTGGCCCACAAGCATAACGGTATTAAATGTAAATTATGCAGGACATGACACATAATCAGCGAACGCAGCAACGACGTGTGCACTTTGGTAACCACAGCGTGTAATTAAGTAAATATTTTTGTACATATTTGCGCATATATATATATAAATTTTTTGTTTATTTTTTCCACCTGGCCATGAACAGAGATAGCGAGAGAAGAGAGAGAGAGAGGAAGAGAGTACGAGATAGTTGTGTATAAGAATTTCATGCTGAAGCGTTGCATATTTGTGGCGTATGTTGCATGCAAATGGGTTTTTACTTTATTGGCCGCCATTCGCAGATTTGCAACATAATTAAAAGAAGCGAATGGTAATGGGCAGTGCGCCAAATTAAGTATACGCCACGCCGGCTTCAGACTGCAGGCGAAAATTAAAATAACCGCAACGACTAATAAAGCGAACCCAAAACCCAACGCAGCCAACTGCTGTTGTAGTATTTTAATTGTAAGTGGTTTATAAACGTGTGCGTACAACTTACAACTTAATTGCCATAACTCTGAGCCAAATAAGGAAAAACAAAAAGAAAAATAAATACAGTTACTACTACAACTATGCCAAGTCAGCTGCAGCTGAAATTTAAGCGGTCGACATGCCGGCCGCAGGTCAGTTGACTTGACATTTGGCAGACATTAAACAGTAGCTGTTGGCATTAACCGCAGGCCAGGTATACCACGGCCATACACACACACACACACATACAGAGCAGCAGAGGCAGCCGTCAGTAGCAGCAGATTTCCCCAAGGACAAAGACAACATCATGGAAATGGAGACAGCCAGCCAGCCAAGCAGGCGCCAGACTTGGACCCCAGACCAAAGACAACTTAGGCAAGCGAAACACAGTTCAAGTTATGAATAATTAATGTCTATCTCCTTCGCTCTATGTGTGTATAGGAGGTCTGCGTGTGCGTGTGCCTCTGTCTGTGTCTGTGCCATGGCATTCGTGTGAGCGAGTTGATAATTTGTTATAATTGCCGGGGGATGGCCACAGGTCAATTTTGTGGGCATTTAAATAAATTTGCCAAGACAGCAGTAAGATGAAAGGCAAAAAAAAGTCACAAAACTTGGATAACTAATCAAATTAAAGCAGAGAGCAAGAGAGAGAGGGAGAGAGAGAGAGAGAAAGAGAAAGATTTAGAGAGAAACTAAGAGAAAGAGAGAGAAATTAGTATAGAGACATGCCAGAGTTGCCATTCGAAGCATTTATTTATGCAATAATATTGCCTTAATGCTGACTGTAAATTATTGCAGTCTATGCAAAGCTTGGTTTAATCTAAACTGTTGGTATAAATGTATAAAAATTATATTGAAATCTATAAATTATTTTTGGTTTAACTGCTTTTGGCTTATGGCTACATATTTTAGATATATACAACAGTTAAAGCTTTATCTTTGATAAATAATATTATATTAAAAAAATATATATATATTTTTAAGAGTTTACCATGTTTTACCATATATGTTTTTATCTCGCTTTACAGCTGGTTTAAATTTTTATTTATATTCTTTTTTCATAAAATTTATTTTTTTTTCTTAATACATATCTAAATTACATTTTTTAATTTTTTAATATATATTATTTTATAGCATTTTTTATTATTTTTATTATTATTATTATTGCTCTAAATATTTGTATTTAATTTTAATTTAAGAAAAAATATTTTTTTAAAATTGTAAGAAAAATATTTTAAAATATTAAAAATATAAAAAATGCTAATAGGCAAAATATATTAAATAAATAATATAAAATGTATTAACTATTATTCTATTAATATATTTATTATATATAAAATGTATTAAATATTTTTTTATTATTATTATTATTATATTGGGCACTTTATTCGATGAATTCATGTATTACACAAGTGTTAGTGTTTAATATGTATAATTAAGAGTATAAGCCCTTGACCTTTCCTTCTTAGACTGTGTATAAATTACAATAAATGTAAGATTATATATTTTTCTCCTACATTTGTTTTTTGTATTATTTATTTAAATTTCTTTAAAATACTTGCTAAACATAAAACCAATTCGATTAACTTTAATATCTTTCATCTCTTATATCGTATTACCAAATCACTTCATAGTTCTCAAAAGAGAAGCATACAAGGATAACTTACCTTATAAAAAACTTGTGTGATCTGTTATATCATCACTATATTTCGTATTATACTTCATGATAAAACTTCTCTTAAATATACTTATTCTCTTTAAGGCCAGAAATTAAGTTTTAGTTGTTTGTCTGCTTGCCCTGTACTCTCTCTCCCTCTCTCTCTCTCTCTCTCATTAGATCATCCACGCCCGTTTCATCTGTTGAAAAACTTAAGTTTGGGACTAAGCGTAGTTTGGCAAACAACTGGCAACTATCACAACGCCAAAGCTGTAAACATCAACTGTGATGGAAGTACTAGCTCGAGGCTGTGTGTGTGTTTTGCAGCCAGAAAAGGGACATAATAATAACTTGGCACGCCTTGCTCCGGGGGGGCGGGAGGTGGCCGGAGCTTATGCTTGGCCATAAATACCTTAACAGCTTTTGCGTAACTTAAGTCACCTTAGCACTTAACAACAGGGCAACAGCTGTGTGGGCGTGGCAGCCTGTGTCTGTGTGTGTGTGTCGGTGTTAAACGCATTAAGTCCGCATTCGCAGGTGAGAATTTTTAAGAGTCGCATTACGTTTAAACGCGCAACAAATGCAACTCTTTGCAGCTGCAATGAGTTAACTCAATAATGCACTTGGCCAAGCATATATACACACACACACACACAAGCACACACACACACAAACACACACACACTCTTTTTCATACAACATATGGCCCACTACTCGACTGTCGTGTCCACATAAATGTGCACTTGTTTCAGCTTTTATTATTATTGTTTTTTTGCTGTAGTTGTTGCTGTTTGTTGTCGTCATTGTTGTTGTTGTTGTTGTGTTAAATAAAGTGCTTGGCAATTTTCATTTGCTTTTATTTTTTTGAAAGTTTCTGCAGCTTGGCAACAATAAATCACAGCTATTGACAGCCATGGCGCATACTTAATGTCGAGCACCCGCAGCTGCCAATGACAATATGCAAGTAAATAGTCCTTCATTAATAAGCTGAGCTGTTTGCCTTAAATTTATTTAAATGTGAAAGTGAGAGAATTTTGATTTATATTTACAAAATATTTTATAAGTTTTAAGTTTTATAGAAAATTTGTTCAACATTTATAAAAGTTTTATTTAGTATGGAATTTGTATTAAATATTTTTAAAGTTATATAAAGTTTTATATATATTTGAAGAAAATATTTGATTTATATTTACAATATATTTTATAAGTTTTAAGTTTTATTGAAAATTTTTTCAAAATTTATGAGTTTTATTTAGTATGGAGTTTGTATTAAATATTTTAAAAGTTATATAAAGTTTTATATATATTTTATATATTTAAAGAAAATATTTGATATTTATTTAAATATATCTTATAAGTTTTAAGTTTTATGGAAAGTGTGTTAAATATTTATTCAAGTTTGTACACGAAATTAATTGTATTTGTCAAGGCATTTGTTTTAAGGAACTTTAAAGTATTTAAAAATAAAGGATAAATTTAATTAATAATTTATTTCATATATTTAAATACAATATTTTAATTTTACAACTTTTAAAAATTTTTATTTTTTCTTTCTATTTATTAAATTTTTATTTTTTTTTTATATTTTGCTAGCTTAAGCGCAACTCAACATATAACTGGATTTTATATTTTGGAGCACAAGCCAAAATAAATTACAATTTATATATATATATATAATAAATACATATATAAAGAAATATATATATATATATTTGCTATAATCCCTCGTTGCACTGCAGTTTTTGCAGTCACTTTAAAGTTGCATTTCAACTATAATTTGGCTTGTTTTACGGGCACAAAAATGTCATAGCCAAATGCTCGGTGGCTCAACCTGCCACACACATAAAGGAACATGGTCTACATAATAATACAAGCCAGCCAGTCAGCCAGGGAGCCAGGCAGGCAGTCAGGTTACCCTTGCAGTTCCCTTGAGGCAGTCATCCGACCAATAGCCGCAAAAGATATCAATGAACAATCGATGGGGCTGGCGACATACAATGGCCCACCCACCACCCCTTAGCTATTCGTATGCTGGGCAACTTGGGCTACACACACACACACACATATGCACAACTTACAGCATAGATAGGGATACAAAAGCTACAAAGACACGGTTGTCGTCGCACTGAATTTGTAAAATACGTGACAAACATTTGCAATTTGGTCAAAGTCGCAGTCGCAGTCGCAGTCGTTATCGTTCTCCATCTAGAGTCCTGTCACAGTCATTTTTTGTTGCTTTTCTTTACATTCTGCTCCGATATTTACAATTCAATTGTTCTAATTTCGTTTCGTACGGTTCTCATTTTTCTGACCCAAAAACAAAAAATGAAAAGAGAAAGAAGAACGTATAGAAAATTGAAGTTCAATCGAATTGACAGTCTGTGAAAATTAAATGCCCCCGCAACTAAAAGTTGTTCTTTTTTTTGCTAGTTTTCTTGTTTTTCACTTCATGTCTAAATTGATTTATTTATGTTCGAATCGACAGGGTTTACGCTCTTCTCCTTTCTGTTCTTTTTTTTTTGTATTTTCCAGCTCGTATCTGGTGAACTTTTATTGTGCGGCCGACCACATTTTGTGGTTGCCTGGGTTATAAATTTATAGTATTTTTTTATGCCATTTTAAATGGCAACATAAATTTAAATTTATTACACGTCGATTTCCGCTTTCCCCAGCTTCATCAACCCCAACTTCCTATCGCAGCATTTGCATCCCCATATGGACTGGCGTTGAAGTAGATTGCAAAAAATATATCTGTCTATCTGCCGTCACACAGGAACTGCGCTGTTGATGACCGGCTCCTGATTTTTATGCACTCTTGCGGTCTTGTTAATAACATCGTGAATGCCTCAGTTTCAATAAATATATTTATTTTGCTACTCGGTGTTGCTGGCAAACAGCTTGACTATAAAAATTTATTTTATTTAAATTTTATTTATATTATATATATTTCACTAAGTATTTATTAGGTCAATTTAATTAGGAAATTTTAAAAATATTTATGAAAGTTTTAAAATTATTACTTATGTATTTATTTATTAAATAAATAACTTATTTATTAATAAATAAATTATGGAGCTATTGAAAAAAAAACTTAAAAAATGATTTAAAGTTTTTTTTTTAAATCATTTTTTACATAAGAAAAATGATTTTAAGTTTTTTTTTTTTTTTCAATAGTTCCATAATTTATTTATTTTATTATTTCTTTATTATTATTATAAAAATTTATAAAAAATATTAATTTTTTTTATTAGTTCAAATATTTATTTTTAAGTTTAAAAATTAAATTAAATTTTTTTTTTTCAGATTCATGCTTAAATAAAAATTTGTTCTTGTATTAAAAATACTATACCTTTTTCAGTATATCTCTAATCCATATTCCAATTGAAAACAGCTTTGATTAGTTTTAGCAAATGCTGCTTAATAACTATTACATTTATTAGTTAATTTATATTTTATAATCGTTGATTAAGACTTATAATTTGCTGAACTCAAAAGTTGACCAACTTTGCTGGCCATAAGTCATAAACATTTATGTCAAATTCCAGCTAAACAATTTACGCTAATAGACCCAGAGAAAGGGAAAGAGACAGAAAGAGAGAGAGAGAGAGACTGAGTGAGTGGGAAGAAAGAAAGAAATAGAGTGGAAGAGCATCTGAAATGCTTAGCATACCACGTAGCTTAAAGGGAAATTTAATTAATTTGCTCGCTTGTCCGCGTTCTCTGGCGAGTTGCTTCAGCTTCATCTGCATCCTGCATTTTAGTATCCACTTCAAGCGCGGACAAGTCATAAACTGTGAAAGTTACGAAGTTACGAGTATTTTTCACCAGCTGCAACTTCATTATGTGACTGATGATGTACAGCAGCGTGAAAGTAAGTAATCATATTTTATTTTATTTTTTTGTGCCTTTGTTTTCAAAAAAAAGAATGAAAAAAAAAACTGTGAAGCCTGTCGCAGGACGAGCTGCTGTTGTTGCTGCTGCTGCTTGAAAGTTTGTGCCAGCATAACTGCATAATGGCATGGAGAACAGCAAAAATTGGCATATAAAAAGTTTTTTAATGAATGGAATTAGTGTCTGGGCACTGCACTGACTTTGTTAAATCGTCCGGCCAGTGCCTCCGCAAGTCCGCAAGTCCAACAGTCCATCAGTCCATCAGTCCACTCGGTCTGTCCATCAGCGAATGTATTTGGCATGCCCGCAATGCTCGATGTAACAGCTCGTGTTTTCTGGGCTAACGAAATTAGCGCTTATTAGTGCCAGTTGGGCAAACTTCTGTTGCTGCGTTTCTCATTTTTCGACTCGCAGCTCTCATAATTTCCCCTGAGTGGCCGCCCATTGAGCGAGATCTCTTCTAATTGTTTTAAACGAACTTCCATCAAAAAGTTGATGTACCGCAAAATGCTGGCAACGTCGCTCACAAATTAATATATTCTTTAATGAGTATTGTTTCGCAAGTTTTGGCTTTTGGTTTTTCTTTCTTTTTGCTTCTGCTACTTGTATTTTTGGACAGGTTACACTTGAAGCTGAATTGTGTTTTATGGAAAAGTTTGGCGGTTTTGTTAAGACAAAGTTTTGATTATTTCTTTTAATTTTTAGAGCATCTCAATTTGCTGCATTTTTTTGTTAGCTGAGATTTTGTTTTTGTGTTTAACATGATTTTATATAGAAAGTGTAGGTCGATAAGTTTATGGTATAGGAAAAACTATTCTAATGAGAGTGGCTTTGTGATATTTGAAGTATATGAATAGTGAATTATGTAAAATGAAAGGTGAGAGACTTGACAGTTGGAGTTCTCATGCTTCGAATGGCTGACGACTCATAAGCAGCTGCCCTCTGACAAACGAACTACGAGCAGCAGCTTTGCAAGATCAAGCCGAAGCGCTGAGAAAATGAATTAGTGCAAGAAGAGAGATAAAGGCACGATTGACCGCAATCTCTTTATAACAACTTAACTCTATTAGGCTCTTAAACTAAAGTGCCGATCGTGGCGTTGGCTGCTCAGCTAACTGCTATATATACTGTATACTGTCAGAGCTAGATGTATAATAGATGAAATTCAGATGCTCTCATACTGTACACAGCTTAAGACTCTGTTACTTGTTGGCGACTGTTGAGCAATCATTTATCATTCAAATATGTTTCTATAACTTTTTAATAATTTTAATTTCTCTCAATGTACTTTGAGGAAACATTTCTCATTCAAATTTGTTTTTTATAACTTTTAAACAACTTTAATTTGTCTCAATGTTTTTTTTATTGCAATAAGAGATGTATCGATAGTATTATCTATATATTGTCATTAAAATATGTTTTTATAGCTTTTAATTAACTTTAATTTCTCTCAATGTAAATTTAATTGCAATAAGAGATGTATCGATAGTATTATCTATATATACCATATTCTTAAAAATTATGTTGAAAATAAATAAAATAGCTAAGTATACAAAATATATTTTCTAGGAGATTTATTCTTGAAGAATGAATAAAAACAAGTTTGTTCTGTTGTATTAATATTTAGAAATCAATCTAAGTCTTCGAACCAATGTAAAAAGATACTAAAATTTACCAATTAATATAGCAAGCGAGCAAAAAGAATAATAAACAGCTACTCAAGAGACATATATAGATATATATATATGTATAGTTATTTTCATCTATTTTTGTATGTTTCGTAAGCATATAATCCAGCTAGCTTGACATAAACAGTGAATGACTGCAATGCAGTCATAAACTTGCACCAAATATCAATTTATACACTTAATTAAGCGCATATGTGACTGCGCCATTTTATAAACCAATATACGAGTAGAAAGCGCAAAAGAGGGTCGTTGGGACGAGCTGAAGACGTGGAGTCAAGCACATGCACACAGAGAGTCATTATATAGCCACACACACACACACACACACACATAAGTAGGTACTGCTCAAAGTCAATTGCAATTTTATGAGCTGTTGAAAATGAAGTGTGTAACTGAGCGAGATAGAGCGCGATTGGCGAGAGGATGGGGAATGGTAAAGAGACTTCACATCACAAGCCATTACGCTGATTGGCTTTTAATGTTTATCAATACATAAGCCAGTCCGTTGAAATTACGCTCATTTAAGGTCAAATGCGAACGAGTATGTGGATGCCAGGCGAAGGCATCAAATTTAGTGAGAGGCGTGAGCTGCTTTGAGTGACATAGGGTTTGCGGTAGCCGAAGAGGACTGCTTAAATATGCATGTCCCGTGAACTACTTTACTTTTGCCTATATGTCTCTCTCTGTGTGTGTGTGTGTGTGTGTCGTGCCTGCGGCACATAAATTTCCATTATCACATGCTAACATTTAGTCAGCTATTATTTTCATACAAGAATTATAAGATGCAGGCACATAGGACCAGTCCAGTCCACTGAGTCGACCTGCATTTTTTTCTCAGTCTTACGTGCATAATTTATCTGTCAGTGAAAGTAGCAAATGCACTAAAAGGAGACCCACCAAGAAGTAGAATGAAAAAAGCAGAAGAAGAACAAGAAGGAGAAGAAGAAGTAGCAACAAAACCAAATGGCAGCACCAGTTGGTTTACAGCCGCAGCAGGACATACGGACGACATGTGGCGTCTGGTCGCAGTCAAGTCAACCGAACTCAAAACAGTGGAGCAAATCATGATTTTTTGTGAATAAAAAGAATAGAAAGAACTAAAAAATATTAAATATTTATATATGTATTATAAATTTATATACATATATAGAGTATATATACATTTTTTTTTCAATAATATTTAATAATATCTAAAGACGCTTTTACGAAATCTAAAAAATATTTAAATAAATTAGTTTTAGTTAACAGTAAATAAATTTTATGAATTTTAATTTAATTCTGATAATTTAAAAGTATGAAAATTTAAATTCAACATATATATCTGTATATTATATTTTTCAAATTAAAATAATTTTATTTATTACATTGTAATTTTTTTTAGCTACATTTAAATATTTTTAATATTGAAAAAAATTTTTGCCCATTTAAAAATATATATATTTATAAATAATTTATCATTTCTAGAGGTAAATATTTAATTATATATTTATAATTTTGTTTATAATTTTATTTTATTTATTTATATTTATTTATATATTTAACTTAAATTAATTTTGAAAAATATTAAATAAATAATTAATAATAAATAAATATTAATAATACAATTATTTACAATAATACAAAATAAATAAATAATTAAAAAGAAGTTTTAAATTAAAATTAAAAATATTAATAATAATTGATAACAAATGTATTTATAATACAGAATTTATAGAATCGTATCGAATGATACTATTTAAAAAAAAATATCAAAAATAAATTTAAGTTCTCTATAGTTTTAAAAATGCTCACAAACCAAAGACTTTCACCCACTGTGCAAGCTGTGGTAACAAAAAGAAAAAAAAACAAGAAAGAAAACCAAAACCAACAACAACAACAGGAATAGCAACAACATGGTCTGAACTGGCATATGCATCATCATCATGATGAGAAGCAACGAGCTACACTAACTAAATCCTATTATGAACTTTGAGCTTATGAAAAGACTTCAAGCGGCGCATTGTCTGCCAGCTGCAAAAAGAGATGGACTAGCAAAGGCGATAGGGACGGAGATAGTGAACGGGACCCCTATGTGCTGGCTGGTCTATGCTGCTGGCAACGTTTACACTTCTGCATAATTAAGTTATGTGCACAATGCACACACACACACTCATACACATACATGTGGAGTAAGCGAGACGGACAGACACATACACATGCACACCTTGTGCCATTAGCCATAGTTTTTCATTGCGCATACGCCGCGTGTGTCGCAGTTGGTTGGCCGTCTGTCTGCGAGCAGATGCTTAGGCATCTTTAATTGTTATAAATTGCGAACTAAATTAAAGTTGTGCAGCAGCAACGGCAACAGCAGCTGCAACCGCAGCTGTCGACCAATTTGAAATTTCTTGCTTCGTTTTGCACAATTTTTCACAATTTCCGTTTGCAATTTATCAGCGCCAAGTTGTTGGCGGTATTGAAAACAATTGGCAGCTAATTTTGCGCAAAATTTGCCATTTTTTATGTTCGTTTGTGCTGGATTGAGGATATTTCAAAATCGTTTTGCTGGATGCTTGCCAGCCAGCCAAGCTTCAGCCAGCCAAGCATCAGCCAGCCCAGCCCAGTCCAGCCACCCACAGCATTGAGCTCAATGCATATCCTGAGCTGGTAGCTTCTACTGCTGCTGTTGAATGCAGAGCCTTAGTTTCCATCAGCGTAAAATGCAAAATAAATTTCTAATGAATATTGAAGTGTGAAATTTGAATTGATTGCATTTGATTTGCGGATTTATAGCTAGTATATTTACATTGAGACGAATCTTGTGGCTTTTTCCTTTCCTTTACAGAAATCTTTCTCTCTCTCTCGCCCTCTCTCTCTCTCCCAGCCAAAAATTGCCAAATTCAATTTAAATGTAGCATTGAGTAAGCAGCTTTACAGCTTTTGTTCAACTCTAGAGCTCGACAAACGCAACTGTGCTTAAAGGTTTTTAGCATTTATTAGGTGTGGAACGTTTAGATTTAGTTGGAAAATAGTCTTAAAAGGATTAAAATCTTTAAATATTTAAATTAAATTTAATTATATTGTTTGACCTGGAAATATGTTGCAAATGTGTAGCAGGATTTTAATTTCAAATTTATTTGCTATCAAAATGAATATTAATTTTAACAATGTTAAGTGAGAAGGAATTTGGAACAGTGAAGACTAAATATATTTTAGAAATTGTCAACAAAAATTTTAAGTAATAGAAATGTTAAACTTCTAAAATCTGAAAAAAATATAATAATAAATTGTAAAGATTTAATGATTTGAAAGCAAAACTTGGAGGTTCTAGATATTCGATCCGAATAATTTGAAAAATAAATTACATATTAAAGTAATATATGTTTATTATTTCATATTATTAATATTATTATAACACAACATAAATGTTTAGAAAATTAGTTTTGATGTTAGAAATTAGATAAGTTTTCACTAAGTTATGTTGGCTGGAAACAAACCTAAGCAAAGTTTAGAGGAACTTGTCATATGGCTTAAGGCTATTTGCTAGTTTGTCACTTCCGACTGCATCATTTTATTTCTAATGTATAAATAAGTTGATCATTTTGCTTAAGCTGAGTAATAATTATATTTTATTTACTGAAGAAATGAGCACAATAAAAAATTTAAATAACTTTATTTACTTATTCCTCAGCTAACTATTTTTTATATTTCTTTTACTTAGATTCCAACAGAGTATCTAACATTTAAATATATTAATTTTGAAACATTTTGAAGCTTAAAAATTAGTTGTTTTGAATATAAAGTTTATTTATTTATTTGTATCCATTCATGTTTATTTGGTATTAAAGTCACAAAGTACTTAAATCATACATATATTTAGCTCAGCTCCTCTTAAATACAAACAAATTCTCTAGGCAACTTTGTATCCACTTAGGAATGCAACTATTTTGCCCAATTTCAATTGGCAGACCGCACAAAAAAAAAAAAACTCAACGCTCACAAAGTTAAGCCATAATCTGGAGTATTTGCAATTGCCGCATAATTGCAAAACTATTACAATTTGCCCCATTTCCGAATTGCACAGAATTCTGTGGCAAAAGAATTTAATTGAATTATGTGCCAGACGAGTCGGGCCGGGCTAGGCTGGGCCGCAAGGCGAAATTGTTTGCCAAAAAACGTACCGTCAGATGGAGATGGAAGCTAAGGAAGAGAACCCGTTGCCATGTTTAATAATTTTACAACAATCTAACGGCACCAAATTCAATTTTATTCAATATTATTAGCTGGAGGCCCGTGCCTGGCTCGTCTCCAGTTGCGGTAGCCAACTTCTTGTCTGCTTTGGCTCTAAACCGCAACGGGACAACGGACGGAATGCTTGAACAATTTTGGCTAAAGTGCCGAGATTTGGGATCTGCTTGCTATCTGGATCTGTAGGTGTGTAGATGTGTAGGTGCTACAACTATGTCCGCATGTGGTCTTGGGGCTAGCTTTCGTTTGTTTGACTTGACTGTTATGCCAACTTGGCACGCAAACTTCTCACAAGTTTAGCTAGTTAAGCCAAAAAGCGACGGATGCCGCATATGGAAATTGGGTCGTGGCATCGTCATCATCATCATCACCATTTTATTGTCATCATTGAAATACACAGCTTGGCCTGGCTTGGTTTCGTTTGGTTTGGTTTGGCTTGGTTTGGCTTGGCTTTCGACCAGCGTAAGGCCAAGACGTTGAGGCAACTAACTAACAATAGCAACTATGCAGCCCTTGTTTGGTTAGCAATCTAGTTGGGTCTTTGCAGCTATGTTGAACACACACACACACACACACACATACGCTCTCCCTACACACACACACATATACACATACACACTTTCATACATTGCGACCCTTTTGTTGATATTGTGGCGCAGCTGGTGCGAAGTTTTGGCATATACCCTAAAGGTTAAAATTGTTAATTTGTTAAAGCTTTGGCATTGCGGCCAGAGTTCATGATGCCGCTAGAGTCACTGATTGAAAATCTCAATTATATATGAACTGGTGACACGACTTGAACTTAACTCAGCCAATAAGTGTCAGTGTAAAATATATTTAAGTTGCTCGAATTTATTGGAATTTACAAGAATTTGCAATAATAGAAAATTTTGAAATTTAAATGAAAAACATTTATGAAGTTACTTAGATTTTGGTACATATAATATTTTATATTATATATATTATATTATATTATATTATAATATGTATGTAAAAAAAATTGAAACTTAAATGTAACGGCTCGAGTGCGCGCCAACGATCGGCGATGCAACTCTGCGCAGCGTGGTGAAAGCTCCACCGTGAGGAGCGAGCGCGGTGGTGAGTTGCGTCGCTGAGGCGATCGGGCGGCTCGAGCGTGGTAGAACTAAGGGCAGAGAGCTAATGAGGTTTCGGGCACGCGACGAGATGGGTCGCTTGAGAGTTAGGAGCGCGCGTCGGCGCTCAAACGAAGAGTAGGCGGGAAGAACATGGAAAAGGCGCGAAGCACGTGGGCTTCGCGAGAAACGGTGCGGCATGGCCCGGGCCGCGACAGGGAAGTTTAATTAGGGTGACCATACGTCCTGGAATTCCGGGACATGTCCCGCTTTTGTCAAGACAAGTGAAGAATTTTTTTGAGGAAAGCAGCGCAGATAAGCAGTTTTTTGCAACAAAGTCGTCGACCGTCCCGGAATGGCCTGAGGCCGATCTGGTCACCCTAAGTTTAATTAATAAATAAATAGCTCAACCAACCAAACCAACACCTTTCCTCTCTCTTAAGTCCCCGTTCCCTCACTCAAGAAATATTCTTGTAAGTGCTGGTCCTGGGTAGACTGGGTCTGCACCCCGGCCAGATTTGTAACTTTACAATATATTATATAATGATATCAAATATATCAGTCGATGGCAAAGTCCGTTGATGATAGAGCCGAGAGGGTCTTCAATAAACCATATAGACACCCTAATCTAATGTTGTTAATTTATTGATAAGTAATAATCAACAAATACATAGCCTCAAGCCTGCTAAAATGTACAAAATATATGTTGAAAATTCATATATTGTTTATGTCCTGTCATAAGGTCTAAAATATCCAATTTGCAACTGGCAGCTTCTTCGTTCGCGGAATCACAAACAGAAGGTAAAACTAACTGCTCGCTTTTGGTTTCAATTTAATAATGTTATTTTATTCTTCATTTGCTCAGCTACAGTTGCCGCACTGTAAATGAGCACAAGGAGAGCAAGCACAGGGAGAACAAGCCCAGGCAGAGCGAGCCCAGGCAGAGCGATGCCAGGGAGAGCGACATTCCCACTAGTTAGTACAAGTCCAACTCGAAATGCCGCTCAAACATATCCATAAGTGTCGGTTTTATTACTTTTAATTATTTTTTACTATTTGAATGTGATATTCAAAAGCATGAATTAATGTCTATAGAAATTATATTTCATATTTCATGAACTTAATTTGACAAGCTTTTGCCATGATATTTTAGATGCTAAAATATACTCTTAATAGATTTCTACCAAGCATTATTTTTAGACAAAATACGTGTCTTTAGCTAGCATTATCGCTCACTTGCTCTCGCTTTTATTATCTTCTCTAAGCAGATATCTAACTCTTATTAAAAATAAAGATTCTTTTCTTTTTCACAGTTTTATCACTCACTTCTACTGCTTCTAGCTCTTACTGAAAGTATATCCTCTCTATGCGATTATCTTTTTCTCAGGTGTGGTTCAGAAATTTAAAAAGTTTAGTCTTTTGCGCGCATTATCGCTTACTTGCTCTCACTTCTATAACTCCTCCTTCTAACTCTTATTAAAAGTAAAGCTTCTCTATACGATTTCTTTATTCGCAGGTTTATCTCCCACTTGCTCTCACTTCTACTGCTTCTAGCTATTACTGAAAGTATAACCTCTCTATGCGATTATCTTTTTCTCAGGTGTGGCTCAGAAATTTAAGAAGTTTTGTCTTTAGCTCGCATTACAGCTCACTGTGGGTTTCTTGCTCTTATTAAAGGTAAAGTCTCTCTGGTCTAGGTATTTAAGGAATTCTTTCTTAAGCTCGTTATGTCTCTCTGCCGCTCATTTCTACTGTTGTCTCTAAGTTCTCATCTAACTCTTACTAAAGCTTAAGCTTCTCTATGTGATTGTTTTCTTCTCTGCTTATTTTATTTCATTTTAAAATTATTCTCTTCTCAATAAATTATATATAGAACTGTGTGCTGATAAAGCAAGTGTGTGTTTGCTCTCTTATTGCATTGCTTTATATTTAGCTTTAAGTTCGTGTGTATTAAATCTTCACGCAGTTGCCTTGACAATCATTTAAATAGTCATTTTGATATCAGCTGCTGTGAAATTCGAGAGGCGCACAAATTATATGTTAATGCAATTGTAATTGATACAAATTTGATTTCAAGAAAAGGCAAAAAGCGAGAGAGAGAAAAAAAATAAATATATATGTTTGTACGGCTGCTGGCATTGAAAATGAGAAATCATTTGGCATGGCGGCGACTGTGGCATATGTTGGCATAATGTGGCACACGTGGCATGTGTCGGCATCCTGCTGCCAGCAGCAGTGGTGGCAACTGGGTGGCCCGGGCAACGCTGGGGTAGGGTAGATGGGGCTAAAGCTGGAGCTGCGTTGCTGAGCGAACACCCGAGATAACGTAATAATTTATATGAACTTTACAGGGTCATTAATTTAAAGCTTATTCAGTTGTTCAAGATTTATTAAATTAACTCAAGTTGTGGCAGCCGACGCTAAGTGTGGCAGGAGAAGCGACTCAAGCGACTGAGGGCCAAAGGCGGCCGGGCTAGCGGGGTCAGTCAAACATACACGCAATAAGTTAAGCATTTCCGACTTTTGGGGTCAGCCGAGGGTGGCGATTTTGTTGCTCTCTCTCTCTCTCTCTCTCTTTCTCTCTCTCTCTCTCTCTCTCTCTATTGATAATGAAATATTACGGGCAGACAATGTGTCAAAGCAAACTTTGTCGGTTGTATTGAGGTAGGGCAAGCATGGAATTTTAATTCATAAGTATTTTTTTTTATTGATAAGCTTTAAAGAGAATATTATATGTAAGTAAATTTATTTGTATAAGTAAATATTTATATATATATATATATATATATAAGCTTTTAATATATGTATATATATATATATATATCTATATGTATTTGTAGTGCTATGTATATATACAAATAGAGGAATCGAAATGCAAAACAATTTGTATTGATTAGCGTGTGTGAGAGTATAAAATATATAAAATATATTTGTAGTGAAACTTATCAACTTGAAATGAGTAATATTAATATATGTATGTATAAAGACTATAATATTTATAAATATATTATATGAACAATTTTATAATTATCAGCTGATTAAATTAATTTTCGTTTTCATTCACAATAATTCTATAATTTTCACTATATAACTTATATTTCGCACTCAGCTAAATTCGATGGAAAATTGGCATAGGTGAAAATTAAATTCATTCCATGATTTCATGATACCATTTCATAACTAATATACAATATTCAACAAGACTTTTTGCTGAACTGAAGACCGATGCCTTTTATTTAAAATTCTTATACAATAGCTTATGTTTATTGCCTTGGTCATGGTCTTAAAGTCCTCAATGCTCGCCCTTAGTGCACTTAAAGGCGTCAGGATTATCTATTCATGCTTGAAGAAAGCCAAGGAGATTATTTCAATGAGGTACAACTCCATGGCTTCAAAATAAAAATAAAAATAATTTAATATCTTCAACAAGCTTTTGCTTTAATGAAATTTTTTTTTCCTACTGCTCTTATTTGATAGCCCAATATATGCATATAAATATATATTATTATAAAATATAAATATAAAAAATCATAAATTAAATTATTTCGTAATATAAATACTCCTTATCAAGAGACAACTTAAGCACCATAACTAAGCCGCAATACATTAATTCACATTTAATATTATATATTTCAGCTGATAACAGATGCCTAGGCAGACATGAAAATTCAGTTAATACCAGAGAGCAGCATATACGAGTATAATTTGAATTCTTGCCATAGATTTAACAATTTATGGCAAAAGCTTTTGCATGAATAAATGTTTGTGCTGAGTAAATGCAGATTAAACACAATTAAATTAACATTGCATTGTAATTGTCTGCACTCAGAGCGAATAGTAATAAAATTTATTTATTTGAGGTGAATGGCAAACACGGTGGGAGGAGGGGGGCGGGGCGGGGCGTGCACACCGACTCGAGCCGCAATTCAATTTATTGCTGTTGACCGCGACTAGAATGATTTGGCTGCTTTTCCGGCAAAGCTCCGCATTGCAATTTACGTGCAAAAACCAACATAAATGTTACAGAAACAACAACAACAAAAACAACAACTAACAGCAGCAACAGCAAATGCCTAGGTAAAGGTAAAGGTAAGTCCGAGCAACATTTGATTGAAACGCTGCAATTTGGCGGAGTAAAAAGAGAGAGAAAGAGAGAGCAGAGTGAAAAAGAATGCTTCAGAGTAGCGCATATATATATATATATATATATATATATATATATATATATATATATTTGTATAAATGAACTCGTATTTTAGGAATATTCATAGCACTGCCAACGCTTCACTGGCAACAACCACAAAAATGCATTGAATTGAAAATGTTTGAATTTGAATTTGAATTTATATTGCAAGTTTGACTTGATTGAAGGCACTTGATATCGTTTCCTTTTGACATTGCGCCAGTCCACTTCATGCTATATATATATATATATATATATATATATATATATATATATATATATATATATATATATATATATATTTTATACATATATATATGTATGTAATTCTGCGGTTTGCATGTTTTTGTTTGGGCCAAGTGCCAGACGCTTGGCTAACAAGCTTTGGATTTTCTATTGATTTGAGACGATTTAATAATGCATTCAACTGCATGCAAACTCGCTTTGAGTAAGCGAATTTCGCTTCATTTTTTTTTTGTTGTTGTTGTGTAACAAAAGTTAGCTAATTAAATTTAATTGTTTGACCAAAAGTTCAAATTGATTGGGATAATAATATTGTGTATTAATATAAATATTTGTATATAAAATCAAATTAGTCTTTTGATATGTTTATGTAGGTTAACTGTTCAACTTGAGTAGTTTGAAGAGCTAAAGAAGCGCCAGTAGATATTTGTTTTATTTGAATATTGAGTTTATATATTTTACTTAATTAAATTTACATGTAAAATAATTTTTAAAATTATTTTAAAATTTTGATTAAATATACACATATTTTTTATATATTATATAATAATATTTATTTTTATTTAATTTATTTAATATTTAATTTTGATTTTTAATATTTGTTAAAATTTTATTTTTATATTTTTATTGAAATTTAATCAAATTTAAAAAAGTTTTTGAGAGAATTTTATTTATATACTTTTAAAAAAAATGTTTTTTAATATATTACAATCTTATTACAATTTCATTCCCATCCAAAAGGATGCAATGCTGTTTCTTATTCTTATAATGTTATTTTTAATTATAAACTTATATCATATATTGAATTTTAATTTGTATAAAGATGTCTCTACTCTTTAAAAATAAACCCAATATTATTACAGTACAAAATTCTTCACCTTAAAGCTTACTCCAAACAATTTGTATCTTCAGTGCTGCCGGTTTGAGCAACAAAATCATTTTATTGTGCGTTTACTGTGCTTAGTTTTTATGCCGCTAAAAGCTACTGCATAATAAAATTTCGTAATTTAAACATTAATTATAGCCATCGAAGCGCGTCCATGAAATAGTTACGTATTGATAGACAAGCGAAGCAGCGGACCAAACTTGAACCTCAAGGATAACGCGTCCTGCATGCCAAATGCCGGGCACGTAGGCAGTGAATGGCGACATGGATTGCGGTTGCGGATACGCAGATACGTTCGCAGTTGAATACGATGGCTCTGCTTCATTTTGATTTTTTTTTTCCGTCAGTCTTCTCTTGGAGTAGAAATCGCAAACTAACCGCAAGACAAAATCCAAAGTTGAACAGTTCGAGTCGCACATTTAACGGCATTTTGGATGCTGTCGTTGCTGGCGCTGATTTTAACGACATTTTAGCTGCGATTTCCATGCACAACTTCTCCGTCGTCGGGACCAACTCCATAAACTTACAAGATACGCGTGTTACCTGCGCACAAGTTTTTTTTTTTTTTTTTTTGTGACTCTCAATTCCAATAAACTGGCTGGCACAATATTAGTTTTTATGCGGCTGCAAAAAAAGTGGAAGAAAATAAAATAGATTTGGAAAAGAAAAGAAAAGTTTTGACTCAACAAAAGCGAAGCAAATAAAGAAACTGCAAAATCATTTAGGCAAACAGTGACAGACTTTTACAGACTTTGCCCAGCGCCAAGCCCATATACGAGCACACAATCCAGCTGTCAGTGCTGAATGCATTCAGCTAACAAAAAGGCTGAATTGGAAGCCACAAAATAATAAAAGGATTATGGAGAGAACGATGCAGTGCAAGTAGATTGCAGTATAGAAATTTATTAAAACTCTGAAAATAAAGGGAAAATATTATTATAGCAAATAAATTAAAAAATATATATTTCTTTGTTATATATATATAATATATAAATATATACAAAAATAACAAAAAAATATATATATTATATCATATATTGTATTTTACTGAGAACAAATCATTATTCCCTCTAGACTTAGTGGCTAAATAAGGCAAAGTTTCGAAAAAGTTAAAAAAAAAAATAAATATTAATATTTTAATTATGTATTATTTGTAGTAAAATAATTTATAATTACTAAAAATGTTTTTGTTATAAAATATTAAAAATATTATCGAAACATTTTGATTACATCAAATAAAAACATATTTTTGTGAAAAAAAAATCTTTAAAGAAATTTAATAAAAAAACCATTTTTGTATTTTTTTTTAAATTATAAATTTTTAAGAATATTTAACTTTGCCTTGCAATTTATAAGATTCAATTGATTCAATTAATATATATTTAGATATACTTTAGTACTAATATATAAACACTTAATAACTTGTTGATATAAAAGTGAATTCTATCTTAGTAGAGCTGTTAACAATTATTAGATATAAATTATTATTTATTATTAAATTTAATAATAATTTAATTTTTGATGTTTAATTATTATTATAAGATTTAAATATATATTTTTTCTTGTAATTTTCCATCGAAGTTGTTTAAATACAGCTAAAGTTGCCAACACTGCCAGCTCACCTGGTTATGCCCATCTTACCTTGTTTCAGTATGCATGAGAAACTTTGTGCTATGTGACTTTCAGAAATTTTTAGTTTTGATTTCAAGTTTTGCCGTGGCCTGTTGTCAGCTCATGGCGGAGCTTAGCTCCAAAAAATATTGCAACTAGCAGCAAAGTCACGTGCAAGTTTGCCGACATTTTGGCATTACCTGGCAACCCTGCTCGGGCGCCAAAGCATGCAACTGACAAACTGCTGCGTATGCCATGCCAACTTTAAGTTCAGTCTACCACACACACTCTATATCTGTGTGTGTGCGTGTGTCTGTGTGTGTGTGTGTTTTTGGCATTGTGCAATTGCCAAGAGCACAATTAAATAAATTTCCATTTAATTGCGATGAGCACTCATCGCACTCACGTTGAATTTAACATGCACTAACTAAATCTGTCACGTGCCCCCAACAATGGCAGCGGTTGGGTATTTGGATATTTCAGGTAGGAGCTTGGCTTACATACAGCAAGCAGCTCATCCTCTCTGTCTCTCTATCTCTCACTCTGCCGTCTCTCTCCCTCTCGATGCCATCTACTTTTGCCCTAATTACAATTGTTTCCCATTTTGCAAATGAGTTAAGCATGCGCGAGCAAACTATTTATACGCATTGTTTAGCGTCAACGTTTTTGTGGCCATGAAATTTTGCTAAGTGTATGCTGATTATCTAATTCATTTTATTTATAAATATTAGAGAGAGATCGTTAATTTATTATTTTATATTATTTTTTATAATATATTATTATTATTATTCTGAACCAGTTTACATTATGAAATGAGTATATTAATTTTTTCTAGTTGCTTGAGTTTCACTTATCGAATCAAGAAAAATCTCTTTATGTTCTTAAGTCAAAATTATGAATATTTGCAGATGCACAATTAATGCCTTTTTGGAAAATAATAATATTTTAATAAATATAGTTACTTTTAGAGCATTTGCTAGTATCAGACAGTCTCTGCAACATTTTTATGTTACTTAATGTTGAGAGAATGCGCTCCGATGCGGACAGATATCAATATGAGGCCTTTGAGCCTGGAGCAGCTTTTGTACAAGCTCAACTTGGCATCTTAAGCGCGTGTTTAGAAGGGCTCAAGGTATCTCTTAGTCAGGCGCTGCCGACTAGAGCACTCTTACTTGTGCTCATTTCACTTTTCTCTTATTTCTAATAGTAATTCCTTTCCATCATATTATTTTTCAATCTCTTAGCTTCACACATAATAACTCCAATAAACAACAACATAAGTTTCATTTAGATGCAATTAAATTTTAAGAGCTTTACATACGAACATAGTTGACATGCCAACTAACTGCCGCAACATATCGGCGGCAGACGTAGTCACATCCGCATTCGCATCCGCAGCAACATCCGCTCAAACTAAACGATGCCAAACGACGCTCAACACCTTTAGCAGCGAATGGAGCATAAGAAATCATATCAAAGTATTTCAGCGTACGGATATAATATATATAACAATTTTCACACAATTTTCCTAACACGTTATTTGCGCGTATTTCATATATCCTTACTGTCAGGACACTTGCTGTGTGTGTATGAGTGTGTGTGTGTCTGTGTGTATGTGTGTGAATTAGCGGCAAACGGATGTTGAATTGGTTTGCCTTTGGCTTCGCTTCCCAGCCAAGTGTGTGTGTGTGTAGCAAATGTGTGTTTGGAGCAGCAGCATCTTGTGGCAGGTTTTTTTTTCTTCTTCTCTGCTCGATGTTGACTGCTTGTTTTTATTTCCTTTTTGACGTGTGTACTTGTGTGTGTGTGTGTGCCTGTGTGGGTTGTTCTGGCACGTTGGCACGCTTAAATCAAAGCAATTTGCCGCACAGCTTCGTGAATGTGTGTGTAAATTATCGCCGCAGGATTTTGTTTTATTAAACTCAAGTGTTTGTTCGTTCGTTCGTCTGTGTGCGCCAGCCTCAGATTTCACGTATATGCATATTTATATATATATATATATTTATATATATATATTTTTCCATATATATGTATATACAGTACATATTGCTTATAAGCAAAACTTAAATAGTTCTACTAAAAAAAAAATAAAAAAAAATAAATAAAGTATGTTCAATAAAACTTATGCTAAATTAAAATAATTGTACATAAATGACAAAAATTTATTTATATATATATTAAAATTTTTTCAATATTTATTTCCGTATCAATGTGTATTTAATTATAAAAAAAAATATTGATAAATTATTACATGTATTTGTTACTTGTTAATAAACATGAAGGGAAGACTCTACTTTTTTATTTAAAGAATTATTTCATTACAAATTTAATATATTTGTTTTTAATTTTTATTTAATTTTATTAATTTTATATTTTGATATTTGTAATTTGTGCTATAAAAATCTGTCATTTAAGTAGGTCACACAATGCGATATTTATATGAATTCGCCTTTGTATCAACTACTTAAGTGCTGAATTTTCATAAGTTAATATATTCAAAATTTTATATATTTTAAAAATATTTTTTTTTTTTTAATCACATATTTTTTATAAATTTTTGTTATTGCTGACTTGCTATGCATTTATCACAAGTAGTAAATTAAAAGGTTGAGTTCAAATTACGACCTTTTAATGGTTACTACTTATGGCACATGCATAATTTTCCTTAGCATTAAATATTAAATTATTTATATATATATATCTTAGACTTTAAATAATTTCAAGTTGAATTCTTAAAGACTCATTTGACACTGAATGCAACTAATGGCAAAATCAGTCAATTTATACCCTAATTCTCAAGCGCAGCTCGAGTTAAGCCTGTTATCAGTCTTTTGTCTATTTGTCTATTTCGAACAAACAACTATAATCTATGCACCCCGCTGGCCAAGAAAAAAAATTTTAAATCTTCTATAAATAGACCAAATAATATTTGCAAGTGATATGAACTTAAGTAATCAACTATGTCAATAAATAGATATAAATCATTATTTGATATCTCTTTCTCAAAACTAAAGCAAAATAAAATATTTAATTTACAAAGTATGAAAATATTAAAAAAAAAAAAAATTAAATAAATATAATTCTAAAAAAAAAATTAATAAAAAATTTAGAAAATAATATATAAAAATATATTAAAAAAAAAATAAAAAAAAATAAAAAAATTTGTATTATTTAATTAATTGAACTTTAGTAAATAAATCAGAAAATAACAAAAAATCTTTGAATAAGCTTTGAATGAATCTATGCTTTACTCAATTTGCAGTATATATATATATCTATTGTTATTGTGTGATCGACTGCTTGAGAGACAAAGCAACAAAATGTGAAGTAGGAAAAAATTAACATGCATAAATCAAGCGAGCGATAAGGCTAATACAATTGCAAAGCCGAGGCAATAATATAGGAATGTTCACCTGTCTACCCTCACACACACACACACACACATACAGACACACACTCGCACACTCACTCAGACATACACAAATACCCCCTGCAGCTGTTTCGCTTACTTAACACGTCGTTTATGTTGGTAAATCGGAGAATGAAGGCACAGACAGTCAGACGATTTTGTCGACATCCACAACAATGTTGCCAAAATAGCATGACAACCCCACAGCAACAACAAAACAATAACAATGATGCCATTAAAGCCGCCAGGGTTGCCATTTTTCCACGTGTGCGCGCTTTGACAATGAAATGTATGCATACCATTTACGAGTGTTTGCTGTGTGAGTGTGTGAGTGTGAGTGTGTGTGTGCGAGTGTGTGTGCGAGTGTGTTGTGTGTAACTGTGTCGTTTATGTGCATGATTTTTCACTTTTGCAAAACATTTTTATAATATTTGACAGCACATTTTTTGTTCAGATTTTCCATTCACAAAGTTGATAAAAAGAAAAGTCAAGACGGTACAACATCTTGATGCCATGAATGCAATAATTCATCTAAAGCTTTTATGAAACTTACTTAAAGCTATTTCCATGTCGATTATGTATATATGGAAAGTTAGTGAAAAGGGTTAGGTTTTTATACTCATTCACAAAGTGAAATGAGTATATTGGTTTTGTGCAATGTCCGTCACGCTGTCCGTCCGTCTGTCCGTCTGTCCGTCTGTCCGTATGAACGCAAACCATTTGCACAGTTTTGAAGCTAGAGAGTTGAAATTTGGAATATATACTCGTGTATACCCTCGAATTATAAAGTGTCAAGATTTTCCCGATACGCCCACTAGGGGCGTGGCAAATCGGAAAATGCATTTGCCCATACCTCAGAAACACTACTTCTAGAAGTGCTAGAGAGTTGCAATTTGGAATGTAAACTTGTGTTGACAACTCAAGTTGAAAAAGCTATGGCGGATATATCTACGCCCATTGGGGGCGTGGCAAATCGGGTAAAACTGTATCTTCTACAGTTTTAAAGCTAAAACGCCCAAATTTGGCACGTAGGTTACTGATACGATCCTATGAAGATCGACCAAAAATCTATATATCCACGCCTACTAGGGGCGTGGCAAATCGGATCTGACTATATAGTGATTTTTCAAATTCTGTAATATTTTGAGCACTATTGATGCTAGAGACTTGAAACTTGGTATATATACTCGGGTTGACAACCCAAGTTGGAAAAGATATGGCGGATATATCTACGCCCATAGGGGGCGTGGCAAACCGCAAAAGTTTGTAGCTCCTACAGTTTTAGAGCTAGAAGCTTCAAAATTGGATGGTAAGTTACTGGTGAGCTCCTCTATCGATGCGCCAAAAATAAATTTTACGCCCCTTATGGGGTATGCCCGGCTAAAAAATACCCTGTAATTTTCGCATTTTTTGAGTGTAAGCATCCAAATTTCACACTTACGTTACCCTTCACTACTTCTAAGAACTGGCCAAAAATTATATGTCTACGCCTACTGGGGGCGTGGCAAATCGGGAAAAACTATACGTTTTTCCGATTCTCAGTGAGAAAATCAGAATTATATACAGATATTACTGCTGATCTCCTCTATTGATTTCCAAAAAATTATATATTTACAAACCAATTGTGGGCGTGGCAATGGGCGTGATCTGTGGGGGTGTGAATGAGTATCCCGCAGTCGGTAGCGCCCGACTGCAACGTTCTTACTTGTTTTTATATATTAAAATGTAAGCATTTTATTAATATATTTTATATATTATTTTTTTACATATATATTTTATATATATAATTTAATACATTTTTTACACATTTAAAAAAAAAATTAAATTAATTAATTAATAAAAATAAATTTATATATATTTTAATTTATTTATATATATATTATTTTTTTTTATATAATTTCTATTTAATTATTTATTTATTAATTTGTAAGGAATATCTAAAGCCTATCGTTTCCTTGAGAAACCTTCGTATTAACTCAAAAACTTATTTATCTCTCATAAGACATCTTCCTTCATTAGAATGCATATTTCACTGATTGTTATAGATCTATAATCTATGTATTAATATATATATTACTCATAACAGATGTTCGGCATTTAAAAATGAGCTGTCAACGGCACTCTATATAGTCCCAACTGGCGGCATAATAAACTAAATAAATATTGGAACTTCATCAAGTGTCATGAAAACGAGCTCGGGGTTAACGTTATTTGGGCGTTGAAGTGTTGAAGCGCAAAGATTGATGATGGGAAATCAAAATGAAAATGTGTTTCATAATAACTTTTGCACATTGCCAAGCAGGAACGGCAATCGAGTCTGTCTGACATACTCATAATGCGTAGCTAATGTTGACATTTTTCCAACTGTTCAATGGGCAGCCAAATATCAATCTGTTGTTGTTGCTTATCTGCCTTGTCCTTGGGCCACGCCCACCCGCTGGCTAAGAAATGTGACAGTTGTTGTTGCTGCTGCTGTCCCATTGTTTGATTGACTTGGATTGGCCTTTGTTTCAATGAGTCGAAACATCTTCATGATAACTTGTCCAAACAGAGATAGAGAGACAACACAAGGGAGACAGAGACAGATGTACATAGGGAGCGGGGGAGAGAGAGAGTGAGTGAGTGAAGATGTTTGAGTATTCTTTGAATTCGTGCTGTTTGATTTGTGTTGTATTGTTTTGTTGTTTCATTTTCATTTATTGGTTCACTGCACGACAAGTGGATCAATATTTTCGAACGTCATTTACTTGTCATTATACAAAGAATATTGTAGAAAAATTCCATTCCTCAAGCCAGCCCATATTGTGTTCCTTATCGCCGTCACATCATTAGGCAACGCCCCCTTCTGCTACCGGGGAAATGAACAAAAAAAAAAAAAAAAAAGGAAAATGTGTGTAAAAGACACAGAAGTACGTGCGCTTTTCTTTTGCCCTGTCTGTGGATTTGTTTGCCAGGCAATTATTATCCTTATCATTGACACAAATCACCATTTAATTAGTCCAATGCTCGGCGCTCACTTGTCTTGTGCATTTCTCATTGATTTGTTGACATTGTAGCTCCACATCATCAGTTCAAGTGGAACAGCTATCAAGCTTATAGGTTGCAGCTTTAATAATATAATAATATTTATGTAAATGAATATTAATAATATTAGTGAAAGCTTGACTATGTAACAATGTTTTTGTTTATGTAAAAATTTGAGTTTTTAATGAGTTTTTTTTTCTATTTATATATTATAATTTCATTAAATAACTTTTCATAAGTTTTAAATTTTAGTTTTTAATGAGTTTTTATTTTATTTTCTATTTATATATTATAATTTCATTAAATAACTTTTCATAAGTTTGCATAAAATTTAATAATATTAATTATTAAAATTAATTTTTTTATTATTATAAATATTGAATAAATAGGAATAATAAGAAACAAATTTATTATTATTTTTTTAAATATATATATTTAAATTTAAAAATAATTTTTATTATTTTTACTTTTAAAATAACTTCTAAAAATTTTATTTTATATATAATAATATTTAAAAACTGCAAAGTATTTTAAGCGAGTTTTCCATATTTCACCTTTGCAATTTTTGTCGACTTGAACAATTCTTAACAAATTAACAATGTTTATTACAAGACATAGCTTTGCTTGCATACTAGAACATTAGTTCACAGAGCAATGTTCTCCCTTTTTTTAACTACAAACTTAGGATTCGGTCTGTGTGAAGAGTATAAGCTCTTGTGAAGAGTCTTAAGCTCTCTTTGTCGCTCTGATGCTCTGTGTCTGAGTCTTTTAGCTAGTGTATTGGGGTGAAAGTAATATTTGTAGTGGTAAATTCTATGTTTGCTTGTTTATGCTGTCGCCAAGCATACAGTTACGTGCCATTAGGTAAGCACTCAAAAACTAGACGTAAGCCTCGCTCACTTTTGCTGGCTTTGCTGAAGCTGCAACCGAAGATTTCTCTTAGCAAAGCCGAAGACGAACGAGCAGTCGACAGCGAAGTCTAATAATAGAATCGGGAAGTTCGTGAAATAACTTAAGGCATTAGAATTACTGCATTGTATGCAAGAGAAGTGAAAGAGAGAGATGGAAATATTAAGTTGTTAGAGCATGCATATCAGCTCACTCTCATCATGCTCACCTTGCATATTGCAAGCTCGAAGCGTTCGTACGTTTAATTTTTGCTGTCAGATCAGAGGGAAGGAAGCCGCGAGCTGCAGCTCTATTCAAGTATAGTTGCTTGAAAAGTAATAATCAATCTTGATAAAGCAAAGAATATAGATTTAAATTAATTTTGAATTACAGCAAAATCTTTAAGCGACAGCCATATTAAGTATGCCCAAAGCCAATGTACTTCTATACAATTACATATATTTAATAAGAGAGACTTGCACAAGTTTTGACCCTTTAGCTATAATATACATATATATATACATAAATATTTTCTCACCTGTTGTGATAGTTTTAATTACCAGTGTGCTAAAATGAATTGCAAAGCAGCAATAAATCACAGAGCCTTGCAGCCAAAAACATAAATTACAATTAAACCTAAAGAAATTATAACAATATGTTATGCCAGTTTTAGATAGACAAAAATATATATATATAACATATATATGTAAACTTTTGACCTTTTGCAACTATTAATTATGTGATGTGTGTGTGTGTGTGTGTGTGCGTGTGTGTGTGTGTGTTGGCATTAATGCGACATTAGAAACCCAACAACAATTGAATTGTGCAAAAGTTTTGCTGTTGCTGCAGTCTCTAGCTCTTGGCGCTCCATAAATCTGCATAAAACATGCCAAAGCTAAAGCCCAAAGTCCAACTCGGAGACTCCTTATTGTTGTTGTTGTTGGCCCTTTGTTGTGGCATGCAACTTAATTAACATGTGGCACCCATATTTCATACCTTGTGCACAGCGCTCTATTCCCCGAACATATGTGTGTATCTTTAAGATACAACAGACAGTTAATATATATATATAAACATATATATATGTTTGTATATATTATATATTTCTTCCCATATGGTATGTTTGTAAGCCGCTTAACGCAGCGCCAATGCTATTAGCTGACAGCGTCGACTTTTAGCACTTAAATTGCAGTTGCATCCAAGCCAAGACCAATTGCCACACATATGGTCGAGTTGGCGTATCTGCTGTAGCTGTTGCTCCATTTTATATGGCTTAACTTTGGCCCGGATACGCCCACACCTTTTTGCTGTTGTCCTGTGCTATCTCCTTTGACATTCCCTGCCACAGTTCATTTTGTTTTCACTGCAATTTCTTACTTGTTGTACACAATTAACAGCTATTGCTGCCAGCACCACTATGAAGGGTCATATCATCTATTCTGTACGTTTGTATGGGTGTGGGTGTGTGTGTTGTGTGTTGTGGGTGTGGGTGTGGGTGTGGGTTGCCAGTGTTTGTTTGCCTCTCTCAGTTGTTGGCTACTGACTGCTGCTGCTCCTGCTGGAGGGTGTGTCCCGATTGTAATATGCGTTTTAGTTAGCAAACAGAGTTCGGCCAACAGCAGTGCCCTGCGCCTCTCTGCAGCTGATCCTTGGGCAGCTTCTTGCTGTGACTTGCATAATGAGTTACATGTTTGTTGTGGTCTCTGCTGCTGTTGCTATTGTTATTGTTAAGCATTGTTGCTGCTGAAAGTCCCTCAGCTGACCTGCAACATACCAAACAACGTTCCACTGCAGGCTAGTCGAAATGTGCTTTATTTGTTTGTGCGAACTTAGCCTAATTATAATTAATTAAAGTTTATTTTAAAAATGCTTAAATATATTTTTTCAGTAGTTTATTATAGTCATTTAATGTGTTTAAAGTAATTATATGCATTTAAAGACATTAATTATTCATATTCATAAAATATTAATAATAGAAATATGAAATTTTTAATGTCTTATTTTTAAAATTAATAAAAAAAAGGATATAAAATGAAAATAATTAAAAATTGAAAACAAAAAGAAACATTGATTTAAATATAAATATAATATATATTAATATATATTAAATATAATTATTTTTGAAAAATTTTAATAATACTTTCAATTAAAATTATTAAATATTAAAAATAAACACAATAATCTTTTCAATTCACATTTTTACAATTTCGTTAAAAATGCATAAATTGCAATAATTAAAATACTTAAAATCTAATATAATACAATAAATATAAGGGCTGCTGAAATTAAATATGTGTTATAATAAATAATAAAAATATATTATATTTCTTGTAAATAAATCAATTTTTAATTTTAATTAAAATATTTTAAAATAAAAAAGATTTTTAAAAATATTTAGAGTAAATAATATGCATTATTTTAAAATAATTTTATTTATATTTTATAATATTTATAAATTATTATTAATTAAATAATTAATATGCAAAAAATTTGATTAAGTTTGAACAGTTAAAAAAAAATTTATTTTATACTTTTATATGATTATATCCAAATTCTGTTTGCACTTAAAAATAGTGATAAAACTTCAATAAAATTTTTTCCAGCAACTAATATTTAAAAGTAGAAAAAAATAAGTCAGTTAACAGAAGACAAATGCAATCAAAAATGTACAACACACGAGAGGAGAAAGCTGTACAGAACTCTGGCTAACAGGAGCCCGAGATAACTGGCAACTGGCAACTGGCAACGGGCAACTGGCAACAAATGATTTAGAAAATGATTTATGGCACATTCATCTAATTACCACAATGCCCGCAGAGTGGTGCAAAGCAGAGCAGAGCATAGCAGCTCCATGGTGGCTGAACTGACCAGAAACACATTCACAGCCAGCCGGCAAAAAGCCAAACCAAGCCTGATGACAATTGTGAACGTTTTGCCAGTGAATGTGTGTGGGTGTATATATGTGTGTGTGTGTGTGTGTGTGTGTGTGTGACATTAATGACGCATGCCATCAAAGTCAGTTGAAATGGAATGGAGTTGGATGAGGGCAGCAACAGCAGACAGAGGCTTTCAGTCTTTCCAGCCTGTTGCTAAAACCTATTTTGTTTTTTGTTTTTTTTTTTTTGTTTTTCGCGCAATGCAGCGCATCAATCTCAACAACATCAGCTGCCTAAGCAGGGGAATAGGGGACCCCATGTTGAGTGGGGTGTTGGAGGAGCATTGCGGTACGCGTATTAATATCGCATCAATTATAATTTTCAGTTGGCAGCCAGCCTAGTTGACAACCAAATGCGTTTTAGCTGCAATTTTTAGATCAACATTCACGTGTAACAAATTTGCAATGGCAATTTGGCCAACATTGTTATTTAATTTCAGTTGTACTGGGGGGAAAAAACAGAGATCTAATTTCGTTGGTTTTTTTTTTTTTTTGTTTTTTTGTTTTGTGTTATTGATTTATCATTATGGCCATGTTTTGGTTTGACATTTGTGTTTAGATGGAGAAATGTTATTGACAGTTTTGGCTAATGATTGTTTGGCAACCGAATGCCAATTTGTTGTTGGCCTTATCCGTATAATTGTTTGCAACTGTGATTGAAGTCCAGTCATTGTTTAATTCACCTTCAAATCAGCATCATTATAAATTGTTTTTTTTTTTTACCACAAAAAGCTTATTTGAGATTCAATTTAATGTCCACATTCCATACATATTATTTATTATGTTATATTATATATTGAAGGATTTCTTAAATCAGAGATAATATTATATATATAATTGTGTTAAATTAAACTGAAAATCAAATAAACTGATCTGATAATAAAATCATAAGTTAATTCACTTTAGATAAATAAATTAAAATGAAAGCTAAATTAATTAATAAGAATTATATTTTGAATCTTGGAGCTTGGCATTTTGCTTGAAATTTTCTACTGATTTTAGTTGATCCATGATTCGAGTTGATCTAGGATTTATTAGCAAATCTTTTCGAATACTTCTACAGTTCTATGTTATTATTAACTAAAACAGCTGCTGAAATGTAGCTAAAAGAAATGTAAAGCGTTTCTTCTTACTTGTTTGATTAACCTATGAAATTATGTTTATTAAAACTTTTCGCATTAGTGAAATGTTTCGTATTTAAGTTTTTAAGAAAATATTGGTTTCAAAACATTGAATCTTTTTTAAAGCTTATCAAATTTATGATAACGTTTACTTACAATAATATCATATTTATTCCAATGAAACTAATTTAGAGCTCAATCAAATCTAGTTTACCTTATGACTTTAAGACTTAGAGTGTTTTATATTATTTATTTGTCAAAATATAGAAAGGAATCCTATTTAGGGTTAGACAATTTAAATATTTTAATGTGCAGTTTTGTTTAATCAAATGTATCTGCATAACAGAATCTGTATCTGTATCTATCTATCTATCTCACAGCATTATCTCTCAGCTCAACATATCAAGTGTCTAATATCCTTAAATCCTTAACGCTTAACATACTTGTAAAATTTAGACAAGATCTTTTCATACCTGATGCCAGTTGTAATGCTTAAAATGTGCTTTGTTCTCGCCTTAGCCATTTGACATGGCTTTACTTAATAATTTAAACATCTAGAAATGTCGCTCACACCAATTCTATGTAAATTTGTTTGCCACTTCACTCTTTGCTGTTGTTTGCCCGTGGCAGCATCTCTATTCCTCTTCCTCTTTCTCCGGCTCTTTCACTCTGATTTAAATGCTAAAGTGCACGATTATCATTTCGATTTTGTATAAATAGGTCATGAATTATTCATGGGCACTTACTTATGCGCCATCAAAGCGACTTAGACGTTTCCATTTCCATATCCATCTGGTGCCCACAGAAGTCGACATATGGCAATATGATGAAGTTGGCTTATTGACTTTAAGCCATCGATGAAAATACTAAGTTGCGGCTAGCAAATACAAGTTGCGCACAAGCTGTATCAGATCGTTTAGTTTGATAAAGTCAACTTCACAAATTAAAGTAATTTCCTGTTGCAGAACTTTTCTCACAACTTCTGACAATTGTTATTGTTACACAAATGTATATATACTCGTATATAGATACATGTTTAGTAAAAATATATATACATATATATATATATATTGAGTGAGATAAACACAAATTACTGTCGATTTCATTTCACGCCTTGAGCAATGAAACTTTCCTATGCCAAGCAAAATCGTCAACCATTGTCAAATGCTGCGGCGCGCGTTGTCCTAACGTCCTAACGTCCTAACGTCCTGGTATCCTGGCGGCATCCTGCTGGCAGCCTGTTGTCCTGGCATCATTCTCAATGTCTGTCGTTGTCTGAAATTCGATAAGGCGACAGATAGACATGCAGCAAGGCATCGCTGAGAAACCTGGAAGCAATTTGCGCATAAACGTTCAGCACGATAAAATTTGCAGTTTTGTTTATTTTTCTGACAGACGTCGAGGCAAACAAGCAGCATCCAATGAAAAGCTTGCGGAAAACTCTACGCTTTTCATCTGCTATGCGAACTTTTGATACGAATTAAATTTACGATTTGTTCCTCTGGCTGTTTGCGTCTGCTTAAAGCAATTGTCATGCACGTTTTAGTTTACGGCAGACAAACTCAACTAAAGCTTCAATAAAAAAAAATATATATATTATAAAAATATTCATTAAAAAAATAAACAAGTTACAAAAATATATTAAAGGCAAAATCTATTAAATTGCTGGGACTTACAGAATTTTGTTAAAATAATTAATTAATAATAATAATTAATATATTTAAAATAAGAAAGAAAGTTAAATTGATTTTTTATTGCTTTTTTTTATAAAATTTAGTATTCATTTATTTATTTAATTATTAAATTCTTTTAGTCAATTACATACATTTTCACAACAAACTAATTTGTATTTCCAAAATATCGAAATAATTTCATTCTGAAACTTGATTTTTTAATAAAACTTAAAAAAAAAGAAATATTGAAATTGTATAAAAAAATATTAAAGTGTTTTAAAAGACTTTTGGTCTTATCATCATTTGTGTAGACTTAAGCGGTTTTAAATGAAAGTCGTTCCAAGATATTTTCCTGCCACTTAGTCCAACATCTTGGGATGTATGTCGTCCGTTTAAATCACTGAAATTGTCAAAAGATTAGTAAAGTGTTTCAATTTTAATGACTTTTTTAATTTTACCAGTAACTACACTTTTTATACCACCATCCAGACTCATACATTCTTGCGCAGTTACCTTCAGTAAGATCGTTATCGCGATCTTTCGTTGTAAATTTCATGCCCATATGGTGATCTAAGGAATCACCAGCATTTCCTAAAAAATCGCCTAGCTCTATTAGCTTGTACGATTCTTCTTCGCTTCCAATAACAAAATGGCTGTATCGGGCATAACGGGTTTCATTTTGAAAGTCCTCCAAGTGAATATATAACTCATGAGGCTGCGATTGCGTTATTAAATGGATCTTCTCTAATCCTAAGAAGTATTCGTGTCGCAAGTCGCCAAAACCCATCTTATAAGTCTCCCAGTTGCGGTAAAAGTTTTCGGTTCCATCAATCCGACGCTGAATCACGATCCAACCAGATCCCGCTATCTTGAAGTCGCAGGGCACGGTGAATGGCTCGATGTGGGGCAACTTAAGCACAGTTGCAATCGATGTATCTTGGCAGCTAGACCCTTCTGACAGTTTCAGATAATCTGATCCCTTCGATTGGACACTTAATTGCTTATCCTTGGATTCAATTAATTCAAGCTGAAGAGACAATTGCTTATCCTTGGCTTCGATTAACAGAACCTGAGATGCCAATTGCTTTTCTTTGGATTTAAGTAATTCAACTTTTGCAGTCAGTTCCTTATCTTTGAACTCAACTGTTTTCTGAAGATCTGCAATGCTCTTAATATATTCATCAACCTTCAATTGTATTTCTGCTAGAGACTTTTCCTTCGAGAACACAGATGAGGCGTGTGCAAGAAGGGGCTTCACAATCTGATAGCAATACGCACCGCACTGCGCATCTAATTCTTTCTTAGCTTTGCATTCCTAATATTTATATTATTTATCATTGATGTTTATGAGATCTAATTAAATACTTACCGAACTTTCCATTGCCACATAGCTGACATTAATTGATATCAATATCATTAAAGTGGAAATTACTTTGAGATATTTTTCCATATTGAATAAGCTGTTTTGATATTTTTATTAATTTGCAACTGTTTCACAATTGAACTAATTTCAAACTGATTCAAGCTCTTCACTCATCTCATTAAGGAAAACTCGTATTTCGCATTTTGTAATTCTTATCACTATTACAAACGTCAATTGACGTCAGCAGCCCGACGTGTTATCAAATTTGAACTTTTGACACCCGAGTTCAACAATAATTCGAATTTGTTATATATAATTATTGGGTCAAAAGGCTAAGCTTATCAATTTCACACAATTATATGTGAGAACGTTATCAAAAAAAATAAATGTTATTAGCAAGTAAGAAAGTGTTAATCGGTTGTGCCTGGCAGATTCGGAGTATAAATTCTAATTAGTGATTTTATAATATATTGAGAACAAAATACTTTATAAATAAATTAAATGAATTATATTATAAAAAGTTATGAATTTTTTATTAACTTTTAACGAAGGCATATAAAATAAGAAAGGTGTACAATAAAAAATTTATTTTCAAATAAGAATTAAATGAAGAATGAATCAAGATAATGTGCAATAAAGAAAATTATTTGAGCTGGTATATAACTAGCTCAATTAAAACCAAATTTACTAATTAGAAGCATTTATAGGAATTTGGAAGTTCGCAAATCAATAGTTTGTGATATTGATAACAAGGTTTAAGACAATTATTATAAAAGACTCGGATTTAAAAACAAAATAGCAGTATTCAGGCTCTTCAGATTAGTTTAGAAAGCGGAAAATAAACTATATTTGCCAAGTTTTTAGTTTAAACCACAAAAAAAAAAATTTTAATTGAAATACTTAATGCCATTTTCTATGCATTTGCACATTATTTAATTTGACAAATTTCCAAGCAGCTCTCTCATCCATTGAATAGCTTATGCATATGGCACAAACGAAGCGATAAGCATCTATAATTATGGCACACTGTGAGCTGCAGTTGAAGCTGCAGCCGCTTTTCATTCCATAGCCATTACCACAACGCAGACTTGTTGCCGCATGCCACTTTGCCACTTTGCCACTTGCGTGGCCAATTGACATTTATGGGTTGTGCGGGCATGCAAGGCCGTCGATAACACGCCTCACTAAGCGCTCTCGGAGAAAACTGAACTCGAGTTCAATATGGAGAAGCCCGCTGCAGATGCGATTCAATATGCTCAAGAGTCAAGTTCGTATAGGTACGATTATTTATTCATAACTGAAGTGCCGCTTAACCCGTCGTCCTCTCTCTCTCTCTCTCTCTCTCTCTCTCTCTCTCACTCTCTCTGTCTGTCTCCCTTGCACGACTGGGCTGTCAAGCATGCATTTTTGCATTAAATTGTCCTTGTTGAAAGGAAATCGCATACACTTAATGCGCCAGCAGTAAAACCTATTTGCATGAGCAGACGTCGGAGCTGCAGCTGGTAGGTTTTGAAAAGGATAAGCAACTCGCATCGCATTGTTGTCAGCAGCTGCTGAAATGCATTTCGCCTGACAGTTGATAAACGACACGAGTACCGACTACCAAGTACTGAGTACTGAGTACTGAGTACTGAGTACTGGGTACTGAGTACTGAGTACCCAGCAGCCAGTACCTAGTACTTGGTCGCATTGGCTTTACACACATGCAAAGCTGACAGAGCGAAAGAAATGCGAAAATCCTATAATAGATTCTCACATTCTTCAATTCGGGAATGCCCCAAGTGCTGCTGTGACTGATGATTGTCTGACGTTTGTCCCATTTCCCGTTGTATTTTTCTATTTTGTTTTTTTTTGTCTATTTTATTTTTGTTGTTGTTTTGTCTTTTTTTTATCGCGCACTTGTTGCGAGGCTTTCGCATAATTTATGATCTTTACTGTAATTGCCCTATTTTATGTCTGCACCCGGCAAAGATTTAACGACCCAGCAAACGCTTCAACATCCTCCTCCTCCGCCTAGACGTAGGCGTTGTCGTCTCCTTATCATGTGGCACATTACGTGGACCAGAGCCACTGGCTTGGCTGGCTTGGCATGGGACAGGCAGGGCTGTGGCACTTAAGCCCTTTAAAATTTATGTCAAATGCATTTGTAAAATATGCCAAACGTACGAGTGGTAAAACCGATTTCTGCGCCATTTAAACTAACATAGTGAACGGGCACAGTGGTACGAGAATGTATATAAAAGTATTTCATTTATCATGAAAAATGCTAAAAATAAATAAATAAATTTAATATTACTTTTACGTATTTTTTTATTTTTTTAATAATTATTTTACCTTATGAAGTTTTTTTATTATTATTATTATTATTATTATTTTTATTATTTTTTTTTAAGTTTTTTAAGCTCACTATATTCGATTGTTGGATATTTTTTTTTAAATACTACTACCAAAAATTAAAAAAAATAAAATATTCATATATATAAATGTTAAATATATTTTACACTAATTATTTATAAAAAAAAAATATAATAAATATTAAATTTAAATTATACTTAACTTTTTCCCATGTTTTTTAATTATTAGTAACTTTTGTTTTTGATTGTCATATTCTTTTTTGTTTTCTATATTATTTATTGATTATTTTAAATATAATAATTAAGTTCATCAATTATTTTCATTACCTTTATATATATTATTCACTTTAAAATAAATAAATAATAAATAAAGTATTTATTTTATAAGTATTATATTTATTATTTATTTATATAATTTTTAGCATATGTTTTAAATAGTGTGAAATCTTATAATATTTTTAAGGCTTTTTTAAAATACTTTTCAGCCTATTTTATTTATATTTCTCGCTCAATATATATATAATTTTTTAATATAACTAAAAATTAATAGCTATATTCATTGTTAATCGACTAAGTTTTATCCTAATTAGACTTTATACAAGAGCAAGAAATTATATCCTTCTCAATAAGGTCTTGACCAATGTTCAAGAATATCGTCGGACCGCCAATGTTGCTGCCAATGGAAAACGTTTTCCGCCATCGTTCGAGTAAAAACAAAAGTACGATCCACCAAAAAAACAAAAAAGCAAAAATAAAATGAAAGAGGGGGGCAAAGAAAAAGTGCGCAAGAACAAGAAAATCTTTGTGCATTTTCGTGCAGTTGGTTGTGGCAAATGTTCGTGCAAGGAAAATGTAATTTTTACTGCACGTTTGAGTTTGGGACCCATATACACATGTAAGCATGCATGCATGCAGACGAGTGTGTCTCTCTCTCTGTGTGTGTGTGCATGCATACATATGCATATAAGTCGCAAATGCAACAAAATGGCGACAGGCGGCCACGTTCCTTGTCTCTTCAGTGTGTGTTGTCTTTATCAGCATCGTTCTCATCGTTCTGAGTTTTTGCTTGGCTTTTATAGAAAATACATTTTCACATTTTTGCCTGTAAGCAGCCAGCCCAGCTAGCATGCCCTGTGACACAATTCAAAATAAGGTATACAAGCCACTGGAAAGGAACTTGTAGAACAAGTCAAACAGCACAAAACACAACACAAAGTACAGTAGCTATATAAACATAAATATATATAAATACTTAAACAAATAAGTATTGTATCAAATATACGAAATATACATATATATATATCAAATATACATTAACAATAAGTGAAGTGAAACGCATTCATCATGGCCAACATTGATTTTCGTCTGCTGCAATTTGATTCATACGATAGCTATTTGACTTCCTTCATCAGAAATGAAGACTATCGCTACTTATCGAGCATGAGACCCATCAGAAATCTGGTGCGTCTCGGCTATCGCAGCACTGCCCGAGTCTACGAAGAAGCGGAATTCAATAAGCTTCGCGCCAAGATGCTGGAATTCATGAATCCGAAAGTGTTATCAAGTGTATTCTATAGTATATATTTCAAAGGAACAGATGCAGCACTAGAAGCATTAAAGCACCGTGAGGAGCCCAATCTGTTACATCAACTATCGGTAACATATATTTGATTGTGTCTTTGTTTATATGTATAAGAAATATGTCTTTGGACAGACCATTATCTTTCTGCAGGTGCGTCAGCGCAGTGGCTTCGATATATCCGGCTATATAGACTTTACAAAAAGTCTGCACGATTGTACCTTTCGGAAGCCCGACTATACCAATTGGCGTGCCGTGTTCGAGGGTCGTGAGCTGTTGAAGCCGAAACCGACCGATTTGAGCTACTACGATTGGCACAAGGGCATCGTTTGCATGACAGATTCCGAAAATTTTGAATCGCTCACCGGCAGAGATTCATTGATATTCAAACATAAAGGTGATCACAAGCTAATACCGGTATGCGCGAAGCCCATCCTATATGGCGAGAATGTTTTTCGTGTCATGATACAGTCAGAATTATATGGTTTTATAATATTATACGATCATATTATACGTTAAAATGCCTATTTGAATAATTAAAAAAAATTATTAAAAAAAAAGAGAAAAGGAATATTTTTATTAATAGGTTAAATCAATAATACGCGATTTATATAAGATATTTATATATTTTCTTTTACTACGACCTGCTTTTACAGAGCATCTAGCAGCCGATCAAACTCTATTTAGGCATACCTTTCTTGTTTTCATCCTTTATCTTATGCAAATAATGCATGCTGCATGCTGAAAAAAAAAAAAAAAAAAAAAAAACTGAAAATGTTCTTACCTTTAGCTTATGGCTGCCTGGATAGGCAGGTGTGTGTAAACGAGTGTGCGTGTGTAACACACGTGATAGTGCTCGAAATTTGGTCACGAAATGGCAAAAATGTTTTTGGCATTAAAGTAGTGCCGTGCAAGACGGCCAGACAGCAGGCTTTTTGGCATAACCAAAAGTTTCTGACTTAAATTTGATTTTGCCAAATGGAAAATCTAAAAAATAACAACAAAAAAAAGAAAAGAATGTGTAAAAAAAATATTCATATATATATATATATATATAAATCAATACGCAGCTCTGTGCAAATATGTTTTTGCGTGCATGCACAATATATATTGTGCAAATAAAATGGCACCAACAAGCACGCACCATATTGTATTTATGTAAATTTATTTCCGTTACATTTCCGCCATTCAATTGAAAATCGTCGTGTGATTTTCTTTCTTTACCCTTGCGCATATTTGTACACCCACACCCACACACACACACACACACACACACACACTGCCTCAACAAACACAAAAGAGTCGGCCCAAAAATCACAGTCGGCTGTGAAACATTCGAGCAAAAACAAGTAAGAGTGAGTGCTCTAGTCGGAAACGCCCGACTAGCAGATACCCTGAACCCTGCGAAGAGCTGATATTCCAAACATAGAAAGCAAACAATAAATGCACACTTGATTGTTTATTAAAACATTTAAAAAGATAAGTTGAAATTTGATGCAAAAATATTAAAGTGTTTTAAAAGAGTTTTGGTCTGATCATCATTTGCGTAGATTTAAGCGACTTGTAATCCCAGGCATTCCAAGATATTCTGTTTCCATTTAGTCCAACATCTTCGGATGTATATGGTCCGTTTAAATCACTGAAATGGTTAAAAGATCAATAGATTGTAGAATTTTAATGAATTTCTCTGTTTTTACCAGTTACTGCAATCAAAAAACCACCATCCAGACTTATACGCTTTCGCACAATTACCATTAGTAATATCGTTATCCCGATCTTTTGTTGAAAACTTCATGTTTAAATGGTACTTAAGAGAATCACCAGCATTTCCAGAAAAATCGCCTAGCTCTATTAGCTTGTACGATTCTTCTTCGCTTCCAATAACAAAATGGCTGTATCGGGCATAACGGGTTTCATTTTGAAAGTCCTCCAAGTGAATATATAACTCATGAGGCTGCGATTGCGTTATTAAATGGATCTTCTCTAATCCTATGAAGTATTCATGTTGTACGTTTCCAAAACCCATCTTATAATCCTCCCAGTTGCGGTAAAAGTTTTCGGTTCCATCAATCCGACGCTGAATCACGATCCAACCAGATCCCGCTATCTTGAAGTCGCAGGGCACGAGGAATGGCTCGATATGGGGCAACTTAAGTACAGTTGCAATCGATGTACCTTGGCAGCTAGATCCTTCTAACAGTTTCAGATAATCTGATCCCTTCGATTGGAGACTTAATTGCTTATCCTTGGATTCAATTAACTGAAGTTGAGAAGCAAATAGCTTATCCTTTAATTCAAGCTGAGATGCCAATTGTTTATCCTTTAATTCAAGCAGCGAAGCCAATTGATTATCCTTTAATTCGAGCAGAGAAGACAATTGATTATCCTTTGACTCAAGCAAAGATGCCAATTGCTTATCTTTGGATTCAATTAACTGAAGCTGAAGAGCCAATTGCTTATCTTTGTATTCAAGTAATTCAACTTTTGCAGTCAGTTCCTTATCTTTGAACTCAATTGTTTTCTGAAGATCTGCTATCCTCTGAATATATTCATCAACCTTCAATTGTATTTCTGCAAGAGACTTCTCCTTCGAGAACACAGATGAGGCGTGTGCAAGAAGGGGCTTCACAATCTGATAGCAATACGCACCGCACTGCGCATCCAATTCTTTCTTAGCTTTGCATTCCTAATATATATATATTATATATCATTGATGTTTATGAGATCTAAGTAAATACTTACCGAACTTTCCATTGCCACATAGCTGACATTAATTGATATCAATATCATTAAAGTGGAAATCACTTTGAGATATTTTTCCATATTGAATAAGCTGTTTTGATACTTTTATTAATTTGCAACTATTTCACAATTCAGTTAATTTCAAACTGAGTCAAGCTCTTCACTCATCTCATTAAGGAAAACTCGTATTTCGCATTTTGTAATTCTTATCACTATTACAAACGTCAATTGACGTCAGCAGCCCGACGAGTTATCAAATTTGAACTTTTGACACCCGAGTTCAACAACAAATCTAATTATTGGGTCAAAAGGCTAAGCTTATCAATTAATGACAATTATTATATTATAATTATATATGAGAATGTTTTTTTATTAACAAGTAAGAAAATTCTAGTCGGTGGTGCCCGGCTGATTTCCCATTTTCAATGGGTTAAAGTATAATAAAAAGACGAAGGCAAAGAAGAAAAAAAAATGAGTTGAGAAGAGACTTGCGCAAAAAACTACAAATATGCAGCATTCATTTATAATATATTCGTTTGGCTCGTTGGGCTCGTTGGGCCCGCTGCGAAGGCTATGCCGTGAGGCTGTTTGGTCTGCATGTAAATTGAGGCAAGTCCAACCGAATGTTCTCCAATGTTTCCCAGCTGTAACTGCGAATTATTGTTTCAATTTATGAAACTGCACTACAGATATAAGCGAAAAATAATTCAACATTGAACGAATGTTAAAGTTTTTCCACTCAAGCGAAAAGTCGACCGAAAAATATTTGTTCAAATTTAATTTTGAAAAAAAAAAAAACAAATTAAATTTAAATGAAAAACTTTGAATTTTGTAGAATTTTTGTTGAAAATAAATGCTTAAAATATTAAATATTATTATTATTATTATTTTTACTATTATTATAAGTAAAATTAATATTTTGAATTAAATAAAATTTATTTTAACAATTTATCAACATGATGAATTATTAACTGATTAACGAATATAATTTAAGCTATAAATTAAATAAATAAAATATAATATAAACATTTTAAAATTAGTTGAGAACACTTCATACATTTGTGCAAAAAAAAATGTAGTTTAGTCAATAACTTATCATCAGCATTTTTAAACTAGTTTATGCCAATACTCAAAATTAACAATTAATAACGGCGCAGTGCCAGAGCTGAGCCAGAGCATAGCCAGAGCGCAGCTAGAGCTGAGCCAGAGCTCAGCCAGAGCTGAGCCAGAGCTCAGCCAGAGCAGAGCCAGAGCTCAGCCAGAGCGCAGCTAGAGCTGAGCCAGAGCTCAGCCAGAGCAGAGCCAGAGCTCAGCCAGAGCAGAGCCAGAGCTCAGCCAGAGCAGAGCCAGAGCTCTGCTAGAGCTGAGCCAGAGCGCAGCTAGAGCTGAGCCAGAGCTCAGCCAGAGCAGAGCCAGAGCTCAGCCAGAGCTCAGCCAGAGCAGAGCCAGAGCTCAGCCAGAGCAGAGCCAGAGCTCAGCCAGAGCAGAGCCAGAGCTCAGCCAGAGCAGAGCCAGAGCTCAGCCAGAGCAGAGCCAGAGCTCAGCCAGAGCAGAGCCAGAGCTCAGCCAGAGCAGAGCCAGAGCTCAGCCAGAGCAGAGCCAGAGCTCAGCCAGAGCAGAGCCAGAGCTCAGCCAGAGCAGAGCCAGAGCTCAGCCAGAGCAGAGCCAGAGCTCAGCCAGAGCAGAGCCAGAGCTCAGCCAGAGCAGAGCCAGAGCTCAGCCAGAGCAGAGCCAGAGCTCAGCCAGAGCAGAGCCAGAGCTCAACCAGAGCAGAGCCAGAGATGAGCCAATCGGAGCCAGAGTTGCGCCAGAGTAGAGCAAAAGCAGAGCCAAAGCAGACCCTTAGCTCAGCCAGAGCAAAGCCAAAGCAGAGCCAGTGGCAAAGCCAGAGGCAGAGCCAAAGGTCGAACCAGAGGTAGAGCCAGAGACAGAACCAGAGTTGAGCCAAAGCAAAGGCTAAGCAGAGCCTAAGCAGAGCCATTGGCAGAGCCACATCAGAGCCTAAATAGAGCATAAGCTCAGCCAGAGCAGAGGCGGAGTCATATGCACAGCCATAGGCATATAATTGTTAGCAAGTCTTATGGAGCGGTTTGGGGTAATGTCAAATTTGGAGCTTACGACAAAAAAATTTCAAAATTACAGGGTTTTTTTTTGGCATAATATATATAGTATAATATAGATGCTAAATAGCAGCAGTTTATGATCTTATTCAGGCTCTTTCGCAATTGAGCACTGTCGACAAGAGCATTGTGATATATATATATATATATATTTATATGGCATATTCATATACCGATTTACAACTTGTATTTTCTATAAAAAACTATTTTCAAGCTACAAAATGATTTAGCTTTAAAATTAATTTAATTTAATTTAAATTAATTTCCCAACTTTACCTATTTTCTAGGTATCTCGATGTGGAGATAAAGAATTTTTCATTCTTTAAACAACTTAAAGTTTTCTTTTAACAAACCGAAACAACTAATTGACACAGCTGATAGTAGAGTATGTAAAATACTCTCTATTAATCTAAATATTCCAACAATTTTTACATTACAAAATTGTGTATAAATATGAAAATTGGGTCATTATTGAGTGGTGTGTGTAGGTAAAATGAAATTTCTATTGAAATTGTATACAGTTTTCTTTGCTTATATGAAAAGGGGCGGGCGGGGGCGGAGGCGTAGGCGGAGACGGTGGCAAGCGATATGTTTACAAAGTCTATCTAAATGTATTCAATTCATTTGCCTTATTGTCATATCTGAATTGTTTGGCTCGAGCTGCTGCTTTGTTGTTGCTCAAAAAGACAAACATTGAAGAGAGCTTATTGTTTCTCGAACAGATGCATACAAAGGCACTCACACACACACACACACACACGTACACACTCCCACTCCCACTCGTTTCTTGTCTATTCATCAGAGCAAAATGAGCGATAAGAGCATACGTGTAGCTGATGGATAGGAAATTACAAAATTTCTCGAATGCACATTGTGCGCTTAATTAAGCGCCCTTGTCGCAGGCGCAGGCACTGGCGCAGGTCCTGTGCCAGGACACTGCAGCGGCACTGTTACAAGTAACGAATAACCGAGTCACGAGTAACGAATAGCGAAGTCTCATTAATATTGTGATTATTTTTGGCAGCGACACTGAATAAATGCCACAGCTCTCCGGCTCGACTAGGGCAATAACAATAGCAAATGCTCATCAATGCGGTTGGCTGGCTGCCCATCATCATCCAAAATGTGCACACGGCGGCATCGGTTATGTATGTTGATGTGTTGTGATGTCTCCCAGCTGCCTGCTTCAACACATGGATTTAATTTCCTGCCCCAACCCCCAACCCCAACCCGGGCCAGACGTCCACAAACTATTTGAGGTTTAATGCGTATGCGGGCCCGATAAACTCATTTTAGCATTTTAACCATTTATGGTTAGGTGACTCTCGGCGTTACACTACAAAAACTTTTGTGTTGATAAACTTGGCAAAAGATTATGTGCGTTGCACCAAGTGTTGCCTAATAATCCCAAAATTGCTGCAACTTGGCATCGGCGGCGGCCACAAAAAGTTGCGGCCCAACTGCGTTTACACACTGGCTAAGAAGTTTTGCTCGAGTGTAGCCGGCATAAGTTGAGACAACGCTGACAGGACAAGCAGGCAGGCAGGCAGGCAGGCAGGCAGGCAGTCATTCAGTCAGGGTAGAAGAGATTTTCATCCTGCAGGCCAGAAACATTGGCACATTCATCATTTTTGTAGCCCAGCAGCAACAGCATCAACAGCATCTGCTGTTGCAGGCAGCCGCGGCAAGTTCTTGTCACATGTCACGTCGCCCGCCTCAGTTGTTGGCCAGAGCAAAGAGCCCAGCCAGAGCTGCTTCTACTTCAACTGTAGCTGACGAACGGAACGAGTAACAGGCCTCTCTCTCTCTCTGGCATTTTTCGCATGCTGTTGCAAAACTTCGCTCCGCAATCCAAAGAATTTTTGGCATGCACTGTATTAAATTGAATGCTTTAAACTTCCATCAATTTCAGCGCATCAATGTGGCAAGCGCTTAAACACATATAACAAACTGTAAAGTTATTCAATCGGAATAGTTCATAAATGTTTGGAGCACAACTGTAAAGAGCTTAAAGGTATTTAATGTAAGTTAAAGTAGCTTGAAATTTATTTTTTTTATTTATATGAAGTTTATATGCTTTAATATATATAAATTTTTATTTTTATACCCCGAACCCATTGAAAATGGGAAATCAGGGTATGATGGTTTTGTTAAATTGTATGTAACAGGCAGAAGGAGGCATGGCAGACCCCATAAAGTATATATATTCTTGATCAGAGTGACGAACTGAGTCGATATAGCCATGTTCGTCTGTCCGTCTGTCCGTATGTGTGAACGCGTCGATCTCAGAATCTATAAGAGCTAGAGACTTGAAATTTTTCATGTAGATCCGTGTATAGCACGCGCAGATCGAGTTTGTTTTAAAAAATCGATCGTTTTAAAGTTATCGATTTAAAACGTTATCGAAATGTAGTTATAAATTTATATCTCCCACATCTTTTGAGCTAGAGTCTCCAAATTTTGTATTCAGTATTATGTGGAGTTTATACAATTTTGGTTTTGGTCACATTTTGGATACCATCCCCCCTTTTCTTCCCTTTCCCACCAAACTTGTAAAAGCCGTATTTCAAATACTAGAGACTTGTGCTTTGGCAAATATACACATATAAATGACAGAATTACGCTCTGAAAGTTTGATTAAGAAAGTCCATCTACAAAAGAAGTTATTAAACATTTCATTTCCCATAGAAAAGTCTATGAGCGCGGCCCACGCTCAGTCGCTGCGCTAACTGCGCAGTCAGCAAAGCGCGTGCTTATGCGTATGTGTATGTGTGTATGTGTGTGTGCATGTATTGCTTGTAGACATGTATATGTTAAATAAGCATAGAATGTTTGGAGTATCGGCTCTTCGCAGGGTTCAGGGGATCTCCTAGTCGGGTACCGCCGACTAGAGCTTTCTTACTTGTTTTTTATACAGTTGACAAGTCAGTTATAAAAGGAAACTATTATAAATATTATAAATAATTTATCCATACATATAGAATGATTTATATGAGGTGTTTAACTTTGTTTTAAGCCTTTAAGTTTATAAAGAGAAATTGGATTGTTTTTTGTATGTTGACCCTCATATAGTATATATATGACATCAAAGAAAAGAGATAAAGTTTTTAGTTAAAATGTGAAAATATATTTTTGATTTGACATTGTTTTTGGAAGGGAAATTAAATAGGTATAACACATAAGTCAGTTCGGTGCTTCAACATGCGTGTGTGTGTGTGTGTGTGTGTGTGTGTGTGTGGATTGTATTGGCCTAAGTACATCGTTGTGTTCTGTGTCTGTTTGAGTGTGGGTGTGTAGGATGGATTGCTTAACCCCTCAGGGGCCTGCCACCACGCCTTCTGATGGTGCGACGACCGCCACCACGAGTTCTGCGGCCAGCACCACGGCGACGACCACCACGACGACGACGGTTGTTCCTGGTGCGACGGTTGCCACGACGCCTACGGACTACACGCCTGGCACGGCCATCCTCGTTGCTGGGCCGAGCAACAGTTTGTTTTGGTGCTGCATTATCGATGGCGGTGTTGGACTGCACTGCAATCTGGCCAGCCTCGGCACGATCCTCCTCCTGATCCTCCAGCTCTTCATCGGTTTGGCCCTCTTCGACTTCTTGGTTGTCCACATCGATTGTCTTGCTCTCGTCCGCCTGCTCGATGGGCGTGCGTGTAAGACCGTTGCGTCGCTGAGCGGCTGCCTCAGTTGTTGCTACCAGGCAGCAGAGGGCTGCCAGGGCAAAGATCAATGCGAACTTGTTTGACATGCTTGTGCTTGAACACCGGAAATGTTTGTGATGCTTCTGTTGCACCATCAACGGGGTTTTATAGTGTGTTTCATGTTTGCGCTAACTGCCAACGGCCAACTGCCACCAAACTGTACAAATGTTTGTCCACTGCAAGTGACGTTCTGCCCAGCTGTATTTGTTGCCGCTCGACATAACTAGTTGGCTATTAATTTGATCTTTTGTTTGTTGTTTGCCTCCACAGCTGCCAGATACTTATATTCTTGGCTTTGCTCTGCATTGCCTCACTCCTTGGCTCATGCCATGCTATGCCCTGCCCTGCCCTGCCATGCCATGCCACTAGATAATTGGTTTCCCTCGCCATCAGCTCCATTACAATCCAAACACGCTAACCCCGTTGGCCAGCGGGAAATATCATTTAAAAATAAAAAAAAAAATGTTACGTAAATAATCGAATTGTGCACAAAAGCGTTTTTAGTTGCACTTTTCTTTACTTCCCTTTCCTATTTATTTATTTATTTTTTCCATTTTTTCAGTCTGAGTCGAGCTTCTTTTTAAGCGGTTTTCATTCCTTTGGCCATCGGGCGTACATAAGGTTTTGTGTTTCCTGTTTGTCCTTTGGCCCTAGCGAGCTTAGCGGGTTTCTATGAAAGCATTCGAGCAGAGAAGAATATTTTTATAAAAGGTTAGCTAAATAGATAGTTGAATAGTTACTGATATAGTGGGATAGATAGATTTAAATTAATTTAAATTAATTTAAATTCATTGTATATATTATTTATATTAATTTTTTTTATATAAAGACTTAAAAATATTCCTATGAAAAAAAAAACCAAAAGAAAAGCAATAATTAACCACATAAAATATTTATATATTTTTTAAAATTGAGATTTAAATTATTCAATAAAATAACTACATTTGTACAAATACATTTTTTTTTAACATTCTGTTTTAAAATATTTTTTTTATACATTTTTTGTATATAAAATATTTGTACACCAAATTTAAAAAATATTATTATTTAAAAACTTTTTTATATATTAAATATTGAATTTTTTAAATGGAAAAAAAAGTGTCTGTAATAATTTAAAAAAAATTATTTTAATTGTTATGTTATTTGTTATATATGTTATTTTTTATAATTAATATTTCCAATTAAATAAATGTTTGCTTTTATTTTTTAACGTAAATAATTTTTGAAATCATTTTTTTTTTTTAATTCTGTTTAAAAAAATTTTTTTTCTATAAGCATTTTTTATTAAAATTAAAAAATATTAAATATATAGATTTAAATTTAAATTTGAAAAAAGAAGATATATATATATATACTTATTATTTGAATTAAAAACATTTAATTTCTTATTCATATTTATGCATAGCTTTAATTTTTTAATTCTGCATTTAGATAAAATTAAATTTGATTTATTTAAATGGAAAATCAACTTTAAGCTAGCAAAACTGTTCCACATTTCATTTGACAGCTCAGCATTATTGTTTACTAATATTTGTTACATCTAAAAGCAAACTTAAAATGCTCTTAAGCTTACAAAAGGAAAGTAATTTATGTAGCAAGAAAATCGTTTTTCATATTTGTTTTTGTTTCTTTTTTATACGTTTTACTGGTGATGCTTTGTGTGCGTTGTACAGATCGGAATCAGCGTCTATTAAAAACTGCAGAGTAAACAGCTTGCAGCGATTTACAAATAATGAATTACAAATTGGCGGCAGGAGCAGCAGGATATGCACAGGAGCACCGAGCCATAGTGGATGCTGAAAGTGCTCTCAAAAAACTAAAGTTGCTTTTTTTTTTGTATATTTTTTTTTTGGCTCGTTGCCAGCAATCAAACATATTTATTGCGCTTAAGCGCGTTGCCAATAATTTCAGCTTTGGCAGCTGTGAGGCGCTGCAGGAGTAGAGCATTTAGAGCCCGTTGTGGCACGTGCAGCAGGCGGAAATCACGTGGCTGGCATTTGTTGAAATGATTTAGGGCAGTTTATTATTTAGCCAAAGCAGCTGCCAGATAGTTTTTCTTTTTTAAGTCAGCTGTAGGAGTTTTCCCTTTTTGTTTAGTTTTTCTTTTCTTACTTTTTTTATAAACTTCTAAAAGGCACTCGCCTGGCAGGCAGCTGCCCTTTATTACTGTCTGGTAGTTTGTCAAGCAATCAGAGCGACTCAGTGTGAGAGCGTTATTTAATATGCTGCCATTGTGATTTTTCACCCGGTTCGATTCCTTGAGTGTGAAAACTAATTAAAAAAGCGCTTAATTAAATTTATCGACAACAAAAGAAGCTCGCTTCCATTCTGACCAAGCATCGTTCAGGTTTCCAAGACTTTAATTAGCCAACACGAAATGGAGAAATTGTAGAAAAATAATTGAAATAGAGCTATAAATATATAAATTCTTATATATATATATTTACTATATATTTATATTTTATTCTTTAAAATTTCGAATATTAAAGTACTTAATATATAAAACTCATTAGTTTATTATAATAGTTTCAATAGCCAATCTAAAGTTTTTGGTTTAGCTACACTATATCCAAAAACATATATATTAGATGAATCAAAGTAAGCTGTAGTTCGAAGCGTCACTTTAAGTTTAAGAATAAAAAGTCTTTATACAGCACTTCCCAGTAACTACGTTTGCAAAATTCACATACATATTTTCAATATATATTTATATATATATATATATATATTAAATACATATATTTATAGAACTCGTGATATTTAAATACAAGAACAATTAAACAACATGTCCGTTGAGAACGCACTAAGGACCGACAATGTCGATGAACCGCCCCAGGAAGTCCCTAGCCTACCCGTCATTTCTCCATCCGAAATTCCAGATAGAGATATAACCATATTAAACTATTGCGATACTGATGATGAGACGACAAATGTGCCCCATACGTGCGGCTCAATCGAGAGCAGTTCGAACGAGATCGAAGCATTTCGCTGTATTGTATGCAAGACGCTGCCCTTTACGACGCTCTATCAATGCGAATACCAGCACATCATCTGTGCCGGCTGCTATCAGATGCGCGTGCTGGACAAGGTGCTGGGCACACAGCTGGGCACCTGTCCGGAGTGCAGTGTGCGCATCTATCGGCATGAGCCCTATCGCAACATAGAGGGCGAACGTCAACTGGCTGAGCTGGTGGTCGCCTGTGAGGATTGTGGAGTTAGTTTGCAGCGCGGTTTTCTGCGCGTCCATTGCCAGACGGACTGCCCCCTGCGGTTGGTCACATGCAAGTATCGGCGCATTGGCTGCAAGTGGAAGGGCGTGCAGGGCGAGGCTGCGACAGAGCATGAGGGGAGCTGCGAGTATCAGGGCAAACGCGGAGTGCAGCTGCTGGAGGAGCTGCAGCAGCTGCAGGCAGAACGCGACGCCAAACAGTGTCTGCTGGGCAAGATAATGAAGTTGTTGCAATTGCCGCACATAACGGTGCGGCTGCTGCAGCTATTGCCACAAGTGGAGGGCTTTCCGCGCAACAATTTTAAGATTTGCAGCATGTTCGAGGCCTTCAGCCAGAGCTGGTCCATCCAACTCAAATGGCAGACACCCGACGATATGGAAGAGCCAGCCGATCAGCAGAACTGCAGTTGTAGTCTACTTTTTCAGCTATGCCTCGAATCGCCGGACGGCTGTCGCGGCTCACTGGGTCTCACGTACACCCTGGTCAGTGGCACCTACTCGGAGGTGCGCTTCCAGCCGAATCTATGCGAAAAATGTGACTTCACTCGGGAGAATGTCGCCGGTCCTTTGACTTTGCTCTATAAGAATTCTTGGCTTAATTGCGCTAAGCTGCTGAACGATCGTGGCTTCTATGGCCGCCTACTAATGGCTCGTATATAGCTTTTGTATATATATAATATATATATATATATATATACAAGAGAAAACTTAATTTATTTTGATATTGTCTTCATTTTTATGTGTCCTTATGATAGTAAACGGCAAGCTAAGCTCCAAATATGAATTTTTATGCATTTTTATATCGTTCCTTTGGAGTTTAACTTTAGTTTTCAGCAGGTCTTTATTTAAAGTTATATATATATATATATATATATATATAATAGTAATAATTATTAGATATTTTAAAATTTTAATTGAATTAAAATATTGAGTCATAATTAGAAATTACACAATCTGTCTATACTTCTTACGCTTTTTATAACTTTTCGATAATTCGAAATAAATCTCGAAATAAACTCAGATCAATAAGAAAGTTTTTAGCTTTACTGAACTACATAGATACGATATTAAGGTAATGAAATATTGTAGAATTAACATTAATAACATTCAATTGAATACCAATTACATTTTAATTTTAGACATATATATATTCTTAAAATTTAGTTTATTTTTAATCATTGATATTAATATATTATTTTATTTTTAATTTTATTTATAAAATATTTTATATATATATTTTTTTATATTTACAAAAAACTTATCTGCATAGAAAAATATTTATATGTTTCAACTATAATTAATACATTTTAAATTAATTTATATTAGCTTACTTTTTCAAAGTTAAAAAAGAATATTAAAAAAAATGTATAAAATTTAATAACTATTCAAAAATCCTTAAATAAGTACATATTTAATTTTTGAATGTATATTTCAATTGATAATTTAAGTTTAAACCAATTTCTATCCAAGCTAAACAAAAGAGAACACGTATATATTATCTGTTCATGGTCACTTTATTATAAAGTGATATATCTAGAATATATAAGGTACTACCCTCTATATATTATTGATAGAGTATATCAAACAGCCAGCTAACTATTTAGGTGGCCTTTCTAACGACATGATCGTACAAGACCACCATTCCGTACAATGGCGATAATATGGATGTGCGCTTCACATTTTCTTTGTAGGGCGCATCTGAGGCTGTCACTGGAATAAATTTGAGATCTCCCTTGTATTTGAATATCAACGAAATGCCCATGTGCATAACGTCATAGTTGCTGGTGTGATTGAAGCAAATGCTGCCGCTGTGCCAGTCATAGAAGCTTAAATCGCTGCGTTTCGGTCGCAAGAGAATGCGACCCTCGAATATGGCCTGCCAGTTGGTGCAGCCCATCATTTGAATGCTGCTTGCCCGCAAGCTTTCCTCATAGTCTATATAGCCCGAGATATCGAAGCCGTTGCGCTGTCGCAACTGCACAAATATAATGGTCTGGCAAAATAAGCAACATATAGTTTGATTATGATTATGTTTAACTTTCATATCATTTACCGATAATTTCTTCTGCATATTACGCTCCTCTCGGTCAGCCAGAGCACATAATGCCGGGTCATCACATGTCCTATAACTGCCGAACAAGACGGTGTGATGCGAAACTGGATTGATGTGATCGAGAATTTTTTTCCTAATGTCGTTAAATTCATCTTCTTCATATATGGTGGCATTTGTATGATAGCCGAGCTTAACCACCTGCTTTATAATTCTATCGTTACTCAAATATTTATGTGCCTCAGTCTTTGTACTTGAATTCAAGTAATCCTCGTAGGTTTTGAAAGTCAATAGTCGATAATCGCCCCCGTGTGGCATTGTTTTTTTTTTCTTTTTTTGTTATTGCTTAAGAATATTAATTTTTTATTTTTATTTTTATCTATTTATTTGTTTTATGTTATTTTTTGTTTTTATTTATTTTTTTTGAGATTTTTTTATTTTGTCCGTATTTTGTGTGTGTTTTTTGTTGTGTTTGTGTTTGTGTCTGTTCAGTAGTTAGTGTGTAACTGAAAATAATCAATTTAAATGCTTTTAAGTTAATTCTAGCCTACTATATACAAAAATTTAATAGGTAAAAAAATATCATAAATTTAAATTTATGAAAAAACCTTTTTTTAATTTTTTTTTATTATTATGATTTTGAGTATAGTAATTAATATTATTGATATTATTTTATATTTTCAAAATATTATAGCAACTTATTAATTTTATTTAACTATGAAATTATTATTTGTTTTTCTTTGTCGATTTATTTTTATTTGTAACTATTATTAATTTTAATTTTAATTTTTTTTTTTTAATACTTTAATTGTTTTATTTTTCATAATTTTTATTTAAATTTTTTATATATTTATTTACTACAATTATTTTAAGTTTACTGATTTACTATAGCTTTTAATTCATTTTAATTTAAATAATATTTTTTGGATTACGATTAATCTTATTAAAATAATTGTTAATATTTAGTTAGTAATAATTTGAAATTTATTTGTAATAAATATTTTTATTTTCATGCTAAGTTTTATTTTTAGGTTTTTTTAAGTTTTTAATATGTCATTTAATTCAATAATCACTATTATTAAAATTTTGTATTATTTTTACTATTTATCTCTTTTGTTTTTCTTAAATCTAGTAAAAATTTATCATTAATTTTTATATGTTTTAGTTTATTATATGTTTTTAGTAATTGTATCATACAGCTCATAATTTCAATATATAAAATGTTGTATACATTTTTTATTGTTATTTCGTTGATATAAGGCTTTGAGTCCAATCCAATCAAAGAAAATATGAATCCTGCGGTTATGTTTTAGAAATCGTACATGTTTCTATTTCTTGAACAAATATTAGGTGGCTTTTCGTACAATATGATCATAGAGTATGACACAACCGTATGTTGGCGACATATAGAAAGTGCGTTTCACATTGTCTTTGTATATGCTGTCTGCAAGGGTGACTGGGACAAACTTGTGATCGCCCTTGTGCTTGAACATCAGTGAGCCGCCGAAATGGATGATATCATAGTTGTTGCTATGATTAAAGGTAATTTTACCGCTATGCCAATCGTAGAAACTTAAATGATCTTGATTGGGTCGCAGCGTGATCCGACCCTCAAATATGCCTTTCCAATTGGTGGCGCCAAGCTTATGCTGAGCACAAGCGCTCAAGCTATCCTCATAGTCTATATAGCCCGATATATCGAAACCGCTGCGCTGTCGCAATTGCAGCAATATAATGGTCTAAATCAAAATTAATTTTTAAGAATTGTTTTTTTATAACTTGGTTATGTTCTAGTAGCTAATGTAGCTTACCGATAGCTTCTTTTGCATATTGGGCTCCTCGCGAGCGGCCAAAGCAACTAATGCCGGATCCGTGCTTTTCAGATAACTGCTGTACAAAATTGTTGTTTCCTTCTTTGGATTGAGCAGGATAAGTAGATTTTTTTGTAGCTCATAAAATTCATCCTCCTCATATATGGTTGCATTTGTGCGATAGCCGAGCTTAATCAGCGCATTTATCACCTTCTTACTGCTCAAATATCGATATTCTTCGATCCTGGTAAATGATTGAAGATAATCGGCATAGGTATCGAATTTCAGTACATTGAAATCACCGCGGACCGCCATCACATAACTTAATCTCTAACTTAATCTTCTTGTGTCTATCTGTATCTATATGTATATGTATCTATATGTTGTTTCTCTTTTGTTCTTGTATTGTGTTCGCGTTTTGATTTGTTTTGGTTTTTTGTTTGTGTTTTTATGTTGTATTTGTTGTTCAGTCTATTTATGTTTCTTGTCTGACTGTTTATGTACATCTGAGTTTCTAGTGTTTTTCAGTTTTTAAGCAAGCCCCAGCCTACTCGAAGCATAGTAGATTTTTTTCTAGAATTGAAAATAAACAAATCTTAAAATCTTTTCCAAGTTTAATTATTCTCTTAATGCAATTTTTTTAATTTAAAATATATTTAAAATACTATAAGTTATATTAAATTTTCTGTTCTACCAAATTATATATATTTTTAAAAAAATTTTTAAAAAATTTTTGAAATTTTAAATAAAATTAAATATATTTAGTTAAATAATAAAGTAAAATATTATTAATTTCTTAAGTAGATTTATTTATGTTTTTTATTCAAAATAAATAAAATTAAAATTTAGATTTATAAAATATTATTATTTGATTGGTAAGTTTGTTAATAAATATAATTTGAACAAAAATATTTCCTTATGATATATAAGGCCCGAGTTTTAATAATTTACATATTTCTTTAAACTTATATTATAAATGTTTTTAATTTAAATTGTTTTTATTGCTTTGTTTTATATAAATTTTTTCTGAATATTTTTGTTTTTATATAAATAATTTTTTGATCATTTCATAATATTCCGAGTCTTAAATTTATTAAAAACTATGTTAAGTAGCATTACCTAAAACATCTGATACCTATTTAAAGCTGAGCACACATATACACACACAGTGACACATCATTATGCAACCGGCTAGGGCACAGTGCCTGTCTATAAGTAAGCCAACACCGAGGCACAAATGATGCTCGCTTTTGCCTGGCAGCATAAATTACGCGCATAAAATGAACATTAGATTCATATTTTAATGTGCACACACACACACATGCACACATACGCACATGTGTAGACTCATATGCCATAAACAAAAGCAGGTTAACTGTAGCCCAGCTCCTGGCAATGCGATAGCTACAAAAACAAAAACAAAAAAAAGAAAGAAGGAAGGTTATGCCAAATAACCTGCAGCTATTACAAACACAAACAGTCAGCCACACACACACACACATCTGGCTTGTGTGTGTGTGTGTATGTGTGAGTACTTATTTCCATTACAAATGAGCTTATTATGCGCCCGAGTCAGAAAGTCATTGCGACTTAAAAGGATTTGCATGTGATTAGCAGCACGAAATGTAAACAAAATTCTTACGCCAAAAGACAAAAACCAACGAAAAATAAAGGATTTTCAATTTTTTAATTAAGCGCCACATAAATGCCCTAACTTTAGAGTTATTTATATAGGTATTCAAATACATAAATAATAAAATAAATAAAAATAATAAAACATAATAAAATATAAATAAAAAATGAAATAATAAAATATATCAACAAATTTACAATAAATTTCGTATACAACATAAGAAAATTTTATAAAACCTGTTTAAATAAATAAATTAAAAATATAATTAATTTTTTGAAAAAAAAAAATATAAATATAAAATATTTAAAAAAATATAATAAAAAATATTTTTTTTTAAATTAATTACAAATTAAATTTGTATATTTTTATTTTGATTTTTCAACCTATTCTTATTTTTAAATACTTAAATATATATTAACTAATATTCACTTTTGTATTAATACAAACCAATTAAATAATAAAATCATTAAAAATAAACGCTGAAATACTGAGCCTTAATTTAATAAAAAATATATATATGAATATTTTTTTATAAAATATTTATAAGCAAAAATAAAAATGTATTTTAAATAATAAATAAGTTATTATATGTATTAATTTTTGTTATATCTTAAAAAAAGTGTTTTAAATTATTTTTTATGAATTTACTTTATTTTATTTTAAAATATATGTATATATTTAAAAAAAATTTATATAAATATTTATTTATATTATTTATTATAAAAATATTTTTAGTTTTTTTCAAACGTTACAAAATCCTTAATATAGTTAAGATAGCCTTCCCTAGTTAATTCCCATCCAGTGACGATTTGTAAGCACTTGAAAAGTTGAGCAGCCGACTATGTAACTAACACACACGCTTTGTATATTTGTATGTGTGTGTGAGCGTATGCCTGTGTGGGTGTGTGTTATTGTGTGTTTGTAGGTACTTGATATTTGTGTTGGCAATGCGTATTTGGCAAATTGCCTTTTGGCAAGGGGACGCATTAAAACAATGAACACATCATAATCATAATTTTTGTAGCCTAATTTTTGGGGCAAAATGCGTACGATAAGAGGGAAAGAGAGAGAGAGAGGAGAGACGAGAAAGAGAGAGAGAGTGTGTGTGTGTGCAGACAGATTATTTAAGCACAATGCATATGGCTTGAATTATACTGAGCAGAGTTTTGTCCTCGACATAGGCTTAACCTGGCAATTGGAAATCGAAATTCTTAAGCTCAAACACTCAATTCAACTCAACTCGATTCTGACTGGCAGGCAGACAGATATGCACCCTGACGCAGACTTTGAGTGGCGCCTTGCGCTTCAATTATCCTGCATAATGGAGACTGCTTTTGCATAAGCCCTGAATATTTGCGCACAAAAGCATTTCGGTGCAAATATAAAAGCGTCTTTGCATTTCAGCCAAGCCAAGCGACGACATCTAATTGAAGGTGACTCTAAAGTGTTGCCGATGGACAGGTGAAAAGACTAAAGAAAAAGCTAGATTTTAAAGCATCTCCAAGAGCTCAGCCTTTAAAAGCTAAAGATAAAAATTTATTAATATACAAATATTTAAAATTTAAAAAAAATATATATTATTTTTAGTTGTTAATTTTTATTAATAAATTTTAAAGAATAATAGATTGTTTTTTATATATTAATTGCAAAAGTGATTTATATCTATTATAAATTATATTATTGACTAATTTTCTTATTCTGAATTAATTTTCTTATTTAAAAATAAATAAAATATAGAAAACGAAAATTTATAAAAATTATAAAAGAAAATGTACATTGAAATTTCACATTGAAATATTTATATGTTTAATAAAATATTAATAATTGTTTTAATATTTATTCAATACAATAAATAAATATGTTTAAGCTTTATAAATATATTTTTATTAAATATATACATTTTTTTTTTGAATAATTATCTCTACTATATAATTTTTTAAATTTGTCTTTTTTCCATATTAATTTGTAAAATATAATATACAATATAAAATATATATATTTCGATTTTAATTAAGATTAAAATCTAAGCAATCAAGTTCTATTATTTATATTAATTTCATAAATTTATATTTTATTTTTATTTTACATTATATTTCACTTTATTTTTATTTATTTACACATGATTTCAGTGCAGTAATTTTTTTTTTTTCAAATAGCTAAAAGCTAAGCTAACTAAACTCTTTGCTCTTCTAACAAAACTTTAAGCTGTTATATATATGCTACATAAATATATATATATATATATATTTATTTTGAAGTATCTGCAACCTTTAGTTAAGCTGATATACAAATACTTATTCAAGTTATATATGTGTGTATATTATTCTACTTATAATGACGTCAACTGTGCGCTGTCATATAACAGCAATGACTTGCTTTACAGACACACACACACACACACACACACAAACACACACACACAGGCACACACACACACATAAACACACTCAGTCCATACACATATGTTTCAAGTGAGCATTCGCTCAACCTTTTTGGGCAGACATCCATGAAAAAGCAAACAAGTCAAAAGCGAAAGACCAAATAAAAATATATAAAAAAAAATCAAATATAAAAAAAAAATAGGAGAGAGAAAAAAACTCAGACAGCTCATGAATGCAGCCCATTGAATTGGCAGTTGGCACAAAAGACTAGACTCCCAAGTTTAGCCAAGTTTAAAAGCCGAATAAGTAAATATATGTGTGTATAGGAAAAAAATAAAATAAAATATATATCTGAAAGACTTGCTGCCGAAGTTTATATACGCTTATTTAAGGCTAAATATTTGAGGAGAATTTCTATGACTTGTGGACAGAATTTGGAGCAAAGTTAAAATATAATAGATGCATTTCAAAAAGAGAATATTTAATTTAATTAAATATTAATTAAAACAAAGATTTGTATAGAAAATATTTTAAGCAAAAATACATTAAATATTAGTAATAAAATGTTTATAGAATACATTTAAGATTTTTTGTGATATTTATTCTTAATAAATTTTTTTTTTTTTTTTTAATATAAAATATACATATAAAAATTTTTTTAAATAAATATAATCGTATTTTTTTATTTTTTTAAGCACTTTTTATTAAAAAATTTTAAAAAGTATTTTTTTTTTTAAGTTTTTAACAAATTTTTAAATGTATTCTCAAAAACTTTTTTTTTTATTAAATAAAATATTAAGCCAAATTTTTAAAATTTTTAAAAAATTTTACGCCTTACACATTACATAATATAATCTAAATACTCTCCAAAAAGTGTATATAAATTGCTCAAATAAATAAATCGCATCACAAATAAAGGTGAAAAGGCAATATATCGAAGTGGAGAAAAAATAAGAAGAAGCCGAAACAACAATTGGGGCCAACGATGACGTCAAACAAAATTTTTAATGTTAAGTCAGTGGGCATTCTATATGGAGTCAACATTGAAGCACTTGCCACAATTACCAAATCCACATCCAAATCCAAATCGAGAGAACACAAATTTAAGCCAAAGACAGATTTCTACTTCAAAGGCTGGCGTCACTTAAATTAAGGATGTGTGCCACGTGGCTAAGAGCCGAGGGCTATTAGGCACAACACAGGAGACTAAACTGTGCATAAAACTCAATCAAGTCGAGACAAGCAACAACACAACAATTACACACACACGCACACACACACATCAATACCCTTTACATAGCTCAACGCTCCGGCATTGTCCCTGCAGGCATGTCAGGCTCTAATGCCAACTCTGACACGCTTCGTATTCCCGCAGCTCAGGCGCTTCGCTTATAAAATAGGAATCAGCGTGCAAGGAGAGCAGCGAAACAACAACAAAAAAAAAAAGGATATTCCTTGCCTTCAAGCCAAAAATTCCACTGTTTTGCCAACACACAGAAGGCGACCCAACGAAATTGTATTAACCCGATGTATCGTGTGTTCCGTTGCATCTTTGGCCCTTTTGGCTGCTCGGGGCCTCAGCGACGCCTAAACAAAAACAAAAATATAAGAAAAGAACAAAAAAAAAAAAAGAAACTAAAAGACACAGGCAAAGCAGGGCAAAACAAGTCAAATAACTTAAGTAAATGTGCGAAAGGCCTCAAGAGCTAAGCTCGAGTGGAGCAGCTCATGTTGTCCTCCTTAAATAAACATGTTACTTTCTCTGTTTCACTCTTATCTTCATTTAGTACAACTGCTAAGAAATTGAAGAAATTCTGTGAATATTGTGCATTCTGAAACTTGGTTTATTACTGAACAAAAATTTTCAAAATAATAATCGAAATTTTATACAAAAATATATGAAAGTGTTTCAATAGACTTCACTTTGCCCTGATCATCATTTGCGTGAATTTAAGCGGTTCAAATTTCCATGTAGTCCACGTTATTTTCTTGGCATGTGCTCCCCTCATTTTGGTTGTATACTTTGCATTCAGATTACTGTAATGATCAATAGAAATGGGCTTTACTGTAATTAAAATGAGTTTTTATTACCCTAACCATTGATTGCAATTTTTGAACCACCAGCCAGAGCTAAGATCGAGCGCACAGTTTCCATTATGTTCATCGTTATCACGATCTGGTGTTGAGAATTTTATTCCTGCATGATAGTGTAAGGCATCACCAGCATTTCCGGAATAGTCATCGAGCTTCATTAGCTTGTACGACTCTTCTTCCCCGCCAATAAGAAAATTGCCGTATCGGGCATAACGAACTTCATTATTAAAGTCCTGCAAGAGTATGTATAATTCATGCGGCTGCGATTGTGTCATCAAATGGATCTTCTCCAATCCTATGAAATGTTCGCCGTTTAAGTTCCCAAAACCTTTCTTGTACTCCGCCCAGTTGCGGTTGAAGTTTTCAGTGCCATTGATGCGACGTTGAATCACAATCCATGTAGATCCTTGAAATTGCTTAGAGCCACAAGCTACAGAAAATGGCTTGATGTTGGGCAGCTTAATCGTAGCAATCGTTGATCCTTCAATGGTCTCCTGACATTCTAGATGATTTGCTGCAGTACTCTTAACTTCAAGATCCGATATTCTATGATCTTTTTCCTCTATCAATGATTTAAGTCTTAATATTTCCTCATCATTTTCATTTTTCATAGTATCCTTCTTAGCTTTGTAGCTATTGATTAGGTCAGTCTGAAGAGCCAATTGCTTATCCTTGGATTCAATTAACTGAAGCTGAAGAGACAATTGCTTATCCTTGGCTTCGACTAACTGAAGCTGCGAAGTTAATTGCTTATCCTTTAATTCAAGCTGAGAAGCCAATTGCTTTTCCTTTGACTCAAGCAGAGAAGCCAATTGCTTATCTTTGGATTCAATTAACTGAAGCTGAAGAGCCAATTGCTTATCTTTGTATTCAAGTAATTCAACTTTTGCAGTCAGTTCCTTATCTTTGAACTCAATTGTTTTCTGAAGATCTGCAATGCTCTTAATATATTCATCAACCTTCAATTGTATTTCTGCTAGAGACTTCTCCTTCGAGAACACAGATGAGGCGTGTACAAGAAGGGGCTTCACAATCTGATAGCAATACGCACCGCACTGCGAATCTAATTCTTTCTTAGCTTTGCATTCCTAATATATATATATATATATATATATATATATTATATATCATTGATGTTTATGAGATCTAACTAAATACTTACCGAACTTTCCATTACCACAAAGCTTACATTAATTGATATCAATATCATTAAAATGGAAAACACTTTGAGATATTTTTCCATATTGAATAAACTGTTTATTAATTTGCACCTGTTTCCCAATTGCAACAATTTAGAACTAATTCCAGCTCTGCTGAAATCTTATTAACGAAACCTTGCATTGCGCATTTCGTATACTCTTATCAATAGCCTAAACAGACAGACGAATTATCAATTATAAATTATTTTGACTTCTGAACCAAAAATTTGATAATTTTATAAATAAATTCGTAAGTCAAAGATGCAAGAATTTCAGATGATTATATTAGATTTAAGAAGAAGCCATAGCCAATGGCTCGATTATTCGTATATATATTCTTTGATTGTCTCACTGTTGTTAGAGCTGAGAAATCGTTTTAAGGATGGCAAATGTCTGTAGAGAAACCGAAAGCAATTACACAGACTTGTTTGGTTGCGACCAACAAAGAGGAGCGAGCAATGAGCAAAACATGTCCATGTCCGGTGCAATAAACATTCATTACGTATGGCCGCATGCCACAAACAGAGCCAGCCGGACAACAACATATTCTCTGCACAACGAGGATGCTTTAGTTTTTATGGCACAGCTGCCACTTGCCAGCCAGCAGACAGCTAGAAAATCAGAGCAATATACACTCCAGCACACACACACACACACACACACACACAGAGCATATCTTAAGAGTCATGTAACAAGGAGTCGCTGTGGGAATGTTGCTGAAATCGTCAGCCGTCCGTTACGTTCCGGAATTGAACAATAAAATAAATGATATTTGCTCAAGTGGCCGGCCGGGCTTCGGTTTTAAATTCAATAAAATTTTATGAAAATGCTGCGATTAAGTTGTATATACAACTTGAAGCCACATGTGTGTGCCGAAAAGCAGAGAGAATGCAAAAAAAAGGGTCAAGGCGTTTGCCATATTGACTTTTATGACAACGGTCCGACTGGGCGTCAAATGAAAAACTATATAATCAGCGTTAAAAATGCAACAGCTGCTGCAACAATCCAAGCAAAACGGTAAGAAGAAAAAGAAAAAAATTAAATAAAATAAAAAACATATTTCAATCCCAGCCACGTCACGATAGCGAAACGTGACAACGGTAAATGCCAAGCAATATATATATATATATATTTATATATATATATAGCTCGAACAAGAAGTGAAAAATGAAATTTCCTTGTTCTCATAATTGGCACACGCATTGCTCTGCTCACATTCCAGAAAACGAATTACGTCCTTTTTTTATTGCCAACTTATTGGGGCCATTCAATTGCTGAACTGAACAATGATGGCCTAAAGCGCATTAATCGAACTTTAATTAATCGGATTAAGGTGGCAAATTAAAATGAATTGTTTAACATTTATTTACGTACACATAAATCTTGCAACGGGCATTCCACAAAACGAATTCAACCTAAGTTTTGATAAATATTTGATTTTATAAATTTCTGTAGCGTAACTATGGGAGAATCAAATATTTAAATTGTAATAATTCATATTTGATAAAAATAGGTTCTCTGGTATTGCACAACAATCATTAATCAATTGACTAAAAGTAAATAATTATATGGAATAATTGATTATAAAAAAAATATATATATAAAAACAAATTATCAAAAAATTATTAAAAAATTAATGAAAAAATTAAAAAATAATATTATTTTTAGAAACAATTATACAAATATTGTTTTTTTTTTTAATTTTTTCATTAGTTTCTTATATACATTTTTGTTGATATTTTTTCATATATTTTTATTTTTTATTGTTTGTATAATTGTTTTTAAAAATAATATTTTTCATTTAATTGTTTTATAAAAATAAGTACACAAATTTAAAAATATATAGCATAAATATAAATATATAATTTATAAACATTTTTAAAACTATTATTAAAAAAAAATAAATAAAAAGTATTAATATATTATTCAATTTTTTAGCATAAAAGATCACTAAACATGAAAAAATTAAAAAAAAAAACAAATAGAATTAAATTTTAATTTTAATTTAAAAACATTTTTAGACTAACAAAAAACAATTATTATAAAAATATTGAACGAGTTTTTTTCTCAATATAATGAAACTCTGAGTAAAAATCTATCTTAAATATATCAGAAATCAATACAAAAATTAAATTAAAATTAAATCGTTTAAATTCAAGTTTCTAAAAAAACATTTGAAAATCAACTTCAAAAATTTCTTAAATTATAAATATTAAAATATTAAGAATTATTGAACGTTTTCTTAATTTATTTAATTGCATCGAAAACATTTCGTGGAACAGCTAAAGTTTTTCGCTTTCCTCTTATTTGTTCAAGACGCAACTACAAATTGTTTTTGCTTTATGCGAAACTTTAATTAAAATCATTTTTATTTATCGCATTTGTATGTTTTTATTTAATTATTTTTATTCCGGTTTCTTTTGTTTCTGTTCTTTTTTTTTTTTAGCGTGTAACAAATGCGTTGCAATAATTTTGGTCTGCCACGGCAAGTGTGACATTTATTACAAACATTTTGCAAGGTGCCTGGACGCTTCGATTCGTACACCGATGGCTGCTAATAAATTAGCTCGCATTTAAAATGGAAAATTGGCAATGGCAAACATATGTGCGCGCTGCCAACGCACTGCCAGCGTCTGGCCCGCCCACATAAATCATTCAAGCGAGCTGCCGGCAGGTGATTTAAGAGCGTTTTCAATAAATGCTCTCAATATGCGCTTCGAAAAGCGCTCAAAACCAAAGCAACAATATGTATTTTAAATTGTTTTCTGTAATATTATATTATTAATGTCAATAAAAAGTAAAATAAAATTAATAAAATTTAAAAAATTAATTACTAAGAACGTTTAGTGTATATTAGGCGCTTCTATTTATTATATTTATAACCTGAACCCTTTGAAGATGGGAAATCAGGGTATAATGGTTTTGTTAAAGTGTATGTAACAGGCAAAAGGAGGCGTGGCAGACCCCATAAAGTATATATATTCTTGATCAGGGAGACGAGCTGAGTCAATATAGCCATGTCCGTCTGTCCGCCTGTCAGTCCGTTCGTCCGTTCGTCTGTCCGTCCGTTCGTCCGTCCGTCCGTCCGCTCGTCCGTCCGTCCGTCTGTCCGTCCGTCCGTCCGTCCGTCTGTCCGTCCGTTCGTCCGTCCGTCTGCCCGTCCGTCCGTCTGTCCATCCGTCCGTCCATCTGTCCGCAGCGATTTCGTGATTGTGAATCATTTTGATGTTCCTCTGCCTTATATAAGTTAAACTTGCACTTGGAATCCTTAAGTACTTTATAGACGGCATCTTTTAAAACAATAATATTTACCCGGAGAGCGTGTGGCTGATATTGTAATCCATATTTATATGTACATGTTCACAGCTCGCATAATGCGTGAAAGATGCGCCGTGAACATATGCCAGATTTTAATAATCATAAAAGCAAACAGCAAGAAGACACAGCTCGAGCCGAGCAGCTACAGTTGGATGTGGCGCAAACGTTTACACATGCGCTGCCATTAAAATTGGCGCAAAAACTTCAAACTGAAAGGAAATCGTGGCCAAAGTTGCCACCGCACAAAAGTCATTGTTATGCATGACGTCGAGTGCCAAAGGCAAAGTCGAAGCTGAAGCCAAGTGCCAGCCACAGACATTTCCATAAATGGTGACAACAACAACAACGACAAACAAGGGGAATGCTCGACTAGTTGATATACTCTAATCAGCATTGTTTGAGTCCTGTACTCTAGCGCTTATTATATATTTCTAGGTTTTTTTCTTCAATGTCTATTAAAAGTGACTATTTCAATATATAAATATATTTAAAGAGAAACTATATACAAAATTTTATATCTTCAACTCTTAAAGTCTTCGAGTTATGCTCAAATTAAAATTAAAATTTTAAATATAAAATATCAGAAAATATAAAAAATAATAATTAAATCAAAATATTTAACAAAAAAGATTTTTAAATTTAAAAAATATTATTTTATGAAATTATTATTATATATTAGATAAGCTAAGCTACTTAGCTACTCAAATTAAAATTAAAATTTTCAATATAAAATATCAGAAATTTAAAAAAAAATTATAATAAAATCAATTATTTAACAAAAAAAGATTTAAAATTGTTTAAATTTAATTTTATTAAATTATTATTATATATTATATAAGCTTAGCTACTTAGCTTCTTAGCTACTCAAATGAAAATTAATTTTTAAAAAATTCAGAAAATATAAAAAATAATAATTAAATGAAAATATTTAATAAAATATATTATATTTATATAAGTTGGCAAACAAAACCCAATATACCCCGTTTTATTAATTTTGGAAGTCGTTCGCAGTGGCAACAAGAAAAATATTAAAGATTCTCTCTCTTAAAACCATAATCTTATTGACGTGATAGGATTACACTTTGCTAAGTGAATTAATAAAGTGTGTGCGCATCGCATCGACTTCGGCGGCGGCCAACTACTTAGGGAGACCACTCAATATGAGATGCACACAATATTATGGTCGAGAGTGAAGTGTGGAGTGTGGAGAGTGGGTGGGGAGAGTCGAGTGGCTGCCTTGGTTGCGTGTTCTGATTCTTGACAAGCGTCGACTGGGATGAGCTGCGGCCGTGGGTGAAACTTTTGCCACACGCTCAACTTTCTTTGGCAACATTATTAACATAATTTATCACGACAAAGTCCGCTAAGCAGCTCCTCAATAAGGTAACACTTTTTTTTTCTTCTGCTGCTTTTGCCCAAAAGTTTGCCAACAAGCAAAAAGGAAATCCCAAAAAGAAAAACTTTAGCCAAAAACATATTCATTACATAAGCATTACACGAGGCAGCTCTTGGACGCCTGTCAATAGCTTCTTCATTCAAAAGTTATATAAATATATATTTATATATATAGTATATATATATATAGTACATATATATAATTATGTCATGCAGGCCATGATTAATCATAGCTTGATTTGACTGGCTCTCAAATTAATTGACATTCATTGAGACGTCAAAAGCGTCAACAACAAAGGAGCAAACAAAAAGAATTTATTGCTTGGCCATGGCTCAAAATCCTCGTCAATTATTTAGCCTGAATTGCGCCCCAGGGAGCAATTGTTTGTTGGCCATAAAGCAGCTTAGCATTCAGCTTAATAATTTAGTAACTTTTACATATTATTTTTTGCTAATAAACTATTATAAAATATATATAGTAAATATATTGGCTTAAGCAGAACTAAAAATTGATTTAAAACAATAAAATTGCTTCAAATTTATTTCAATTTTCAGTGTAGAAGAAAATACAAAGAATAAATAATTTTACTTCAAAAAAAGTAACATTTTATCGAAGCCAATCAAATAGCCAAAATTTTGGTTTAAAAACAAAATAATAATAATAATAATTAAATTTTACTTTTAATTTTAAATATGTGCGTTTAGCTTGGACAAAATATTTTATGATAGTTTTAAAGGTATTTTTTAATGGTGATTAAAATTTTTGAAAGGGATATAAAATATATGTATACATATATATATTTATTTTTTGTTCTGTTAATCAATAAAAGAGTTATTAAAACACAAAATGTTCATTAAAAACCAAGATTACATAAATTATACTCCAGTACAATATGTTTTAAATGTTATATTTTTCTGCTTTAAATATTTAAAAAATAATAATAATAAAACTAAATAACATACGAAATAAATATAAAAGATAAAAATAAAAAAATAATAATAATAATAATTACAAAAAATAATACAAATATTCAGTAAAGATATAGCAATTAAATTAATGTATTTCAACTAAAATTCTCTATATAATATAATATAATACTTTTTTTATATGTATATATATATATTATTTTTTAAAATGTTCTGTACTAAAAAAGTTTATATATTTCATATTTTGTATTTTAAAACATTTTATATATATTCACACTTAAAAAAGTTTATATATTTTTAAATAAATAATTATTTTTATTTTTTTTATGTATTTTAATAAGCTATAATTTTTTTATATATATTTTTCTTTTTTTATATGCTTATATTTGTTAAATAAATATAAATACGTTTTAAGTTTTATATTTATTTCTATTTAAATTTAAATAAGTTTTGAACATATATAATCCCTTTATTATTTTAATATTTTATATTATTATAAATTTATTAATGATGTTTTTTTTAGCATATCAAATTGTAATATTAATTTTATATTATTTTATAATAAATATGTTTTATTAATAAAGTTTTTTTTTTAGCTTTAGGTAATTTCCTAATTTGTTATTTCAAACACTTCAAGATGATATTTTTAGCTTTAGGTACTTTTGTTAATTGGTATTTTAAACATATAGCTAAAACTTACAACTTGATCTCCGTATATAAAGCCCAGAAGCTGTGACCTTGAATGCAATATAATAAAAAAAAGGCAGAAAAAACTAAGCAATTACCATAAAAACGTTGACAAAACTTGGCAGTTCCATTGCGACCAGTCATAATTCGAAAACTTTGCCCAGCAACCGAAAATTTTGGGTGTTGCTCAAGTATTTTCCTTTCCTTTTTTCTATTTTCCTTTTTCCTTTTTCTGATTTTTTTTTTTTTTTTGGCTATTAAAAAGTTACGCTTTTCATTTCAATTGCTCGAGCGAAACTTGCTGCAGCTGAACAAATTACGAAACAAGTCGAATAAAATTCTTGCAGTTGCTCGCAATGGGCGTTAAAAGTGTTGGCCAAGACTTTGACTGTTGGCCAGCAGTTGGTAGTTGGCAGTTGACAGTTGACAGGCTGTCAATAAATGTAAATTGTCAGCCAATTAGTTGCCAAGAATATTTATTAATTGGCCAATGGCTAGAGATCGATGTAGAAAAAAAGACCAAAATAAATAAGCGGATGTAACCGACTGCCTAAATACTCGCTCGCAGCTTAAATTAATAGAGATATATTAGAAATTCAATTTATATCTTAAAATTTATTTTTATTTATTTATTAATATTTATTTATTTATTTGTTTTTATTTATTTACATTTAATTTATTTTTATTTATATTTTTTTATTTTTCTATTAATTTTTATTTATTTATTTTTATTTATTTATTTATTTTGAATTTCTTATGTTTTTTATTTTTTTATATATTTTTCTTTATTTATTTTGATTTATTTATTTTAAAAAAATTTTGTTTTTATATTTATATATTTATTTATTTATTTTTATTTATTTATTTATATTTATTTGTGTTTATTTATTTTTATTTATTTATTTCTATTTATTTATTTTTATTTAATTTATTTATTTTTTTATTTTACATTTTTTCTTTATTTCTTTAATTTTTTTTAATTTCTTAATATTTACTTATTTTCATACATTCTATGCATTTCATACCAAGCACACATATACCCTAAATCACCTTTGTGTACAGGGCATATAAACATAATATCTCAGCCATTTTTTTAACTTTTTTTTTTTAGCTTTTTTGCTCTTAATTAATGCAAATTAGATATGCAACGGAATTTGGTTGGCCTTCCCCGCAAATGAGTTTTTCATCAAGTCTAACAACTTAATTAGCTCATAAAAATGACGCCCGAAGCTGTTAACCCGGCCAAAGCCGCCCCCTCCTCTTCGCCCATTCCGCACCCAACTCTGTCCTCCACCCTTCCTCCCACCCCACTAACCGCTTGCTGCGTGCTGCGGCCACTTAAACGCAGCACAGATTGGCACCGAATCCGTACGGAAATGCTGGGGAGCCAGGTCGTAGGTCACGGCATAGGCGCAAAGCTAATTAGTATTAAGTGCTCTGGCGGCACTTGAAACCACCCTCAATGTTGTTGTTGTTGTTGTTGTTGCTGCTGTCGCTGCTTTCCATTGTGGTTGTTGGGCGGCGTGCGCGTCGCCTCGGGTGTGGCAAAATATTTTTGTGTGTGCGGTCACTTGTGAAATTCCAGCAAAACGCTCGGCACAGCAACAACAACACCAACGACGACAACAAAAAATGAGCAAAAATAAACAGACAGCAAATCAAAGCAAGGCAGAGCGAGCCATAAACGAAGCGCGCACACGCTTTCCGAGCAGAGGCACTTACTCAACTGCATTAAAGAACTAAAAAGCCATGAGATGCCATCAGATCATACAGAGAGCGTAAAATTATGGAATGGAACATTTACTTCAAAGAGCTAAACTTCCTCTCATTTACTGTCTAATTCGCTCTGGGTTTAATTTCGCCTTAAATAAGCGCTGCATGTCTGGCTCCTTACCTATTTCGTTAAATTCCTCTCATTTACTGTCTGATTCGCTCTGGTTTCGACTTCCCCTGCAACTCATTTCGCCTTAAATTAGAGCTCAATTGTCTTCTGGCACCACTTGCTGAGTGGCTCCTTGCCTATTTCGTTAACTTCTGCTCATTTCGCCCTAAATTGTCTTCTCTTTTTTGACAGCTAGCATTTGCTCCTTGGCGACTATGTTCTCTTAGCTTCGTTTTGATCGCAGCCGAAATTTTTCTGTATGTATGTTTCCAATTTTCTCTATATTTCAATTAGCTGCATTTGCTGCAAGACTCCTTGCATTTGTTGTTGTTCACCTCTTTCGTTGAATGTCGCTCTTTGCCTCTCTCAGCAACAAGCATTTGCTTCGTGTCTTCTGCCTTGTCTGCCTTGACTTGTTCAAGTAGCTTCGCTTTGATCGCATTTGGCGCTTCTCTTTTTTGTGCAGCGAATTATTAAGAGAGTGCTTATTATTAAATTCATTAGGAATGCAGAGAGTAAGTGCCAAAGTTCGTTAAAAATTCATAATAACCGTTGCTTGTTAGTTAAATGCAAATTGAACGAAAGGCCTGTGGCAAGGCGTATACATGCATACATATCTATACATGTTTATATGCATGTATGAGTATTTGTATGTGTGCATGTATTTATACGCGATTTAGTGCTGTTTGAGTGCGTAATGATCCAGTGCCCAGTCGCGTCCCGTTAGCTTTTGCCTAATTTGTGCGCTGCTCCGTTTGTTTTCGTTTTCTCTTCTTTTTTTGACGGGCATCACATTTATTGGAGGATTCGACGAAGTTAAAAGGTCACGCGAAAGCTGTTTGAAGTTTTTTTTTGACTTTGTGGCGCTGACAGCTGCAAATATGATGCGTATGTGAAGAGGAGAGAGAGAGAATATTAAGAGAGAATATGCAAAAATACTCTATAAAGAGTGGGGCATGTTGAATGCAAGCAAAAATTAAGAGGTGATGGAGATAAAGATGGGTAATATAGTATATAAATTTGTATATATAAATTTTAAAACTTAAATTCTAATCTTCTTAGAATTCGATTTCCACCAGCCACGCCCACTTTGAGACATTCAGTTTAGTTGGAATTTAACAGGCACTTAGATCAATCCGCAAACAAGTCAATTATCTTATTAGAATCCATTTACACCTCCTGCTCCTGCGCCTGCTCCTACTCCTGCTCCTGCTGCTGCTGCCCCTTGCTGAACCGCTGCCTCACGTATCCGACCAAGGCTAGCTGCTGTCACGTAACGCTTTACTTCAGTTCAACTCATTTCCGCAGCTCACATGACTTTATGCAATAACGGCCAAATAAAATTATCTTATCAGCCCAGTCAGGAGGAGCAGCAAAGTTCTGCGTGTGTTCTCTGCTTCTTCTTCTTCTTCTGCTTCTTGCTCATCTCTATGTGCGTTTTTTGGGCTAATTTTATTGCATAAAACTTGTGCTTATTGCGCAATGTCCTTGTCCGACCATGTCCTATGTCCCTGTCCAGCTAAAAATTGCACGTCCCGGTCATACAATGCGAACGTGACCGCTTGGCCATGTACCACCGATGCCAACTGACCGGCTTGTAGGGCTCCCTCCCCCCCACATCTCGGCTCCCTAGACATGATGTCCTGCGCGCTCCTTATACCCACCCATACACGTTCCCATGTAATGTGCACGACTTAGAGAGACAAACAACAACAATAACAACAACAACAACAACAAAGCGACACTGACAGCCGGCAAATGACAGTTATTCATGGTAATTTTGTTCTACAATATTTGTTAGCAGGAGTCGAATCTAGCTAGTTGAGGCTTTGGCTATTTAAGTTCATTTGATGCCCTACGATATGCATCGGAGATTATTTTATTGTTGAACAGAGAGAGCTGAGAGAGCTGCACGAAAGCTGAGAAGTTAAACGAATTTAAAAGATTATTTTTGATATATTTTTGCATTCTATAAAATATACAATTTTTGTTTGATAATATTTGTTTATTCTATAATATATAAATATTTTTATATTTTTTTTTATCATTTGTTTTATGTGTTAAAATTTAATTAGTTAAGAAATTTTATTAAACATTTGAACTTTAAATAAATTTATTTACTTAATAATATTTAAGGAATTCTTGAAGATAATTCTTTTTTATTTTTGAATATATCTTAAGAATTGTATGTAAAAAAGAGTTCTGAACGAATTAAACAAAATTTTTAAAGATTACTTTTTATTAATTTTATACATTTATATACATTTATTCAATCAAATATAAATATTTGATGTTTGTTTTTAAATATTTGCGTTTATTTTGCATTTATTTATATAATTTATAATGTTTAAAGACATCTTTAAGCTTTTTCTTTTTATTTATTTCTGAGCGTTACAGATATTTGGAATATATATTTTTGAAAAAAGTATTTAGCCTTAAATATTAAAATATTAAGCTATATATAATTAATATATAATACAATTATAATTATATATATTATTATTATTATTACTATTATTATTAGTATTATTGTTAAAAAATTATTTAATTTAATATATTCTTCATAAATACAGAGAAGGAAATATTTTATTTTAAATAAATATATATATTTTTTTATTTATGTAGAATAATAATTTAATTTTTCTCTAGGAAAAACTACAAAATAATATAAATGAATTAAAAAAAAAAAATGTGGAATGTAATAAAACTATAGTTAAACCAAATAAATAAAATAAATATTTGTAAGAACTAAAAATATATAAAGTAAATTTATATAAATTATATATTGTTTTATTTAAGTTTATAATTTTAAAACAGTTTAGTTTTATTAATTTTATATACATTAAATATTTATAATTTATAATTATTTCAGTATATATTATATTATATTATATTATAATAATACCATTATTTTATATTACATTATATTTTATATTATTTATATATTATATCTTTACATAAATATATATGTAATACCTTTTTCTATTATTCTTCTAGGTAAGTCTCATGTATTTTATGTTGCCTATGCCATAAGATTCCATAGAACCTACCTCTCCGCTCTGATAATAATCATCTTATGGATGGCTATGGCGTTGGGAGGAAGATTGAAGGGGGAGCCGAATGGGGCGGGCTGAACTTGAGGCCGTTTGAGGCGAATGTGTCACGTCTGCTTTTTGCAATGAAATGACAACACGACGGAGTACAACAAATATAAATGCAAATATACATTTTGCGGTAAGCATTTGTAGCTCGTTACACACATACACACACATATAAACACACACACATACACACACATACACAAGTTGTAGTTGTGTAGCATGTTCTTCGTTTCATATTCGTTGATGTCTGGCAAAGCGGAAGTGTTGATTTTCATTAAATGGATTCAGTTCAATTGGAAAAATATTGTTGTGCGTGTGTGTGTGTGTGAGTGTGTCTGTGTGTGTGTTTATTTGGTTGTTTATATTGCGTTTGACTTATTAAATTAGCCTGGTTCACTGGCCATGCTTTCGATTGTCTCTCCGAGAATTTGTTTCTCTATCGCAAACTAAGTGAAATGAAAATTTGTTGATAATATTTTAATGCGCTTCAGCAGCTGTCTATCGCATTTGTGCATTAAATATGATACAAAATGTATTATATATTATTTATTGATTTATATATATTTGAACAATTGAATAAATCTAACAGCAAAGTGTGCTTAAACGGGAATAGTTTTATAATATTTTTTGAAATATGAAAACAATGCAAAGTGAGTGGAAATTATTGATATTTTTATACTTCTTATTCTCGAGAGTAAAATGCTTTGGCTCTTGGCTCTGCTCAGGGTGCGCTCTGGCTCTGTCAATGGCTCTGCTTTGGTTCTGCTCTGGCTGTGCTTTGGCTCTGCTCTGGCTCTGTCTCTAGCTGAGCTCTGGCTCTGTTTGGCTCTGCTCTGGCTCTGCATTGGCTCTACTCAAGCTGCGCTGCTGGCTGCGCTCCAGCTCTGACAATGGCTCTGCTTCGATTCTGCTTTATCTCGGCTTTGACTTTGCTTTGGCTCTGCTCTGGCGCAACTTTTGCTGAGCTCTGGCTGAGCTCAGAGTCTGTCTCTGGCTCTGATTTTCTCTGCTCAAGCTGCACTGCTGACTGAGCTCTGGTTCTGTCAATGGCTCTGCTTTGGCTCTGCTCAGGCTCTGCTTTGGCTCTGCTTTGGCTCTGCTTTGGCTCTGCTCAGGCTCTGCCTTGGCTCAACTCTGGCTGAACGCTGGCTGAGCTCTGGATCTGGCTCTGATTGGCTCTGCTTTGGCTTTGCTTTGACTGTGCTCTGGCTCTGCCTCTCGCTGAGCTCAGGCTGTTCTCTGGCTGTGCTCTGGCTCTGCTTTGGCTCAGCTCTGGCTCAACTCTAGCTGAGCTCTTGCTGAGTTCAGGGTCTGTCACTGGCTCTGATTGGCTCTGCATTGGCGCAGCTCTGGCTGAGCTCTGGCTCTGCTCAGGCTCTGCTCAGGCTCTGCTTTGGCCCTGCTTTGGCCCTGCTTTGGCTCCGCTCAGGCTTTGCATGGGCTTAACTCTGGCTGCGCTCTGGCTCTGTCTCTGGCTCTGATTGGCTCTGCTCAGGCTGCGCTCTGGATCTGTAAATAGCACTGCTTTAGCTCTGCTTTGGCGCAGCTCTGGCTGAGTTCTGGCTCTATTTCAGGCTCTGTCTCTGGCTCTGCTTTGGCTCTGATTGGCTCTGCTTTGGCTTTGCTTTTTCTCTGCTCTGGCTCTGCCTCTCGCTGAGCTCTGACTGTGCTCTGGCTCTGCATAGGCGCTGCTCTAGCTAAACTCTGACTAAGCTCTGGTTCTGCATCAGCTAAAGTTCATTTCATATAAATAGCAATTCAAATTTGTTTTAAATAACTTTGAAAAAATATTTAAGTATATATATAAATATTTAAGTAGTCAAATATATAAGAAAAATCAGAAAAAAGGATTCTAAGCAGCTTAAAAAATCAAAATAAATAAGTTAAGTTTTCTTTATGCCTTTTCAATATCTACCCTAACTAAAAAAGTTTAATATTATTCAATAAAACTAATCCAAAAGCATAATAAAAATCAGTTTCAGCAGCTGCTGCTGTTAGTTTTCGAATTCGTAACGAATTTCCGTAACTTCAAAAAAAAATACAAATACAACACAAAAAAAGAAGAAGAGGAAAAATCTAAAGAAAACCAGATATAAGCCCATTGTAAGGCTCAGCTGGCAAGTGCTGCTGCTGCTGCTGCTGCTGCTATAGATAAGCGAACTGAATGATAAGTTGAAGCTTTCTGGTCATCTAGAGAGCCACATAAGATGCATGGAAAATAGAAATTGCAATTCAAGTTTCTGACACACACAGAGAGAGACGATGGACCGAAAGTAAACGCATAGATAGTTGCGTACAGTTGTCACAAAAAGTATGCGCACACAATTGCCAAAGGGAAAACATGAAAATTTATAACCAAAACGAAATGAAATTTAAAACCAAATGCAAACACTCACACACACACACACACACACATTGTCATTGTGTGCGTGTGTGTGTGTGTATTTATTCAGATTATAGTGTAAATATTTTGACATTACAATATGCCAGTGCAAGCATGCTTGTGCGCTTGTATATATTTGCTTAAGTGTTTGCACAAAATTTACTATTCATATGATATGCTCAATGGCCGGCCAGGCATGGGCACACAGGAAAAGGTAGCATTTGGGCTAGTTTATTTGTTTGTTCTGTGGCATTCCATTCGCAGTTAATTTGTTAAAATTTCACTTTATAAATAATATTTGCTAAATTTGTTTGCCCAACAACAATAACAACAACAACAACAATAGCAGTTGGCAGTTGGCAAACGCTTTATGGTTTATGGCGTCTTCTGGCAGAAGTTTTCCAATTTGCATAGCTTCCGCTGCAGCTTGTTGGCCATAAATATGCAAAGGCTTTTCAGCCTCTTGTCTATGGAAATGAGTTAAGCAAAAATATGCGTTTCCTTTTCCCCCATCTTCATCGTTGTCATCTTCTGCTTCTGCTTCTTCTAGGTGCTCAGTGTGTCGCACATGAATTAAAAATTTTTGTTTTGACTTCAATCCGAGGAATTTGTGATCTGTAAAGAAACTTTACAACTGAAATGATAGAAATTCCATGGTTTGATACCCTAAGACCATTGGCTATGGGCATATATATCGGGTCTGATTTAATCATGTTCGCCTGTCCGTTCGTAAGAATTCCGTTAAGTTGGGGATCTTAAAAATTATAAACTTCAAATTGTACATAAACACTGTGAGTCAACTGAATAGTTGGATTCCCTATAGTTGTTAAATATTTTTATATAAAATTCTAGTTATAGTCCTAAAATTTTTTTTTTTTTTATTCAACACTTTTTTATTCTTCTTAAAATAAAATTTTAATTAAAAAATCAAATATTCTAAAAAATAAAAATAAAATTAAATTGTGCTCTTCATTATTTTAGAAAATATAAAAAAATATATATATTTTTTTGAATTTGGTTCCCAAACAATTCAACAAATTTCAATTGTTAAGTTAGACAACCAAAAACACAAAAATTTTTGTGTAGGCCACAAAATTGATATTCTTTAAGAAAAAAATTTCTTTAGGCTGATATAAAGTTTTATCTTTGAAGGAAAAATCTAAATTGACAGTTGAAAGTCTCAACTGTCTGGACCGAAAATAGGAAAATTAATTAATTATTTTCTTGTTAATTATGAATTCTGGCAGCAATAGGTAGTAGAGATAGGCATTTCACACTGGATCTAAATCGCATTACATTTTTTTTAGATATCTAGAAAAGAATTTTTGTTAAAGCGAGCTTTTTACAGGCCTTAAGACTTGAAAGTAGGATAGTATTGAAATTTTTTGAAATAAGTTTAAAAATGGCATTAAAATCCTTTTGTAGTTTTTCAAAATCTTTTGTAGTTTTTCATTACTTTTTCTAATTATTCGTGTTCATATCTGCATTTCAAAATATTTATACGTTGTTTATCAATTTTTACTCCATAACTCATCAAATTTTCAATGATCGATAAAAATCGATAATTTAATTAGTGTATTGAGACTTAAGCATTTGTTCATACCTGAATTCCTGTATTTATGTACGTTGTTTATCAATTTTTACTCCATAACTCATCTTATTTCCATTTATCGATAAAAATGGATATCGATCATTTAATTTTGTGTTGTGTTTTGTGATTTAAGCGTTTGTAAAAGACTAAGAGTTACACGAGTTATGATGAAATATTTATTGTGCGTCTGTTTCAAAGCGACTGCATCGAACGAGAGTAGAATTATAAAAGTTTACAGAATATATATAAAAGCAAAAGACACTAAATTAGGCGTGCACAGCTTTCAAGTATTTTAGCGTTGCCAGATAGTTTTAAATATTTAAATATTTAGTTTTTTAAGCTTAGCTTGAAAACTGTCAAAGCTACAGACTTGAAACTGTCAGTTTATTTTCATTTTTGAATATTATGAAGTTTAGATGAATTATTTTTTAAAATTTTAATTATATATTATATTAAAAAAATTTTGATTGCCTTTTTCTTTTCTTTTTTATTTTATTGAACATAACTTTGGCTACTGCGAAAAAATATATAAAAAATAATAAAAAATAAATAAATAAATAATAAAAAATAAAGAAAGGAACAAGAGAATTGAATGTCTTTAAAATGCAGTCAGCTATGTTCATTTACAGATTTGACTATTGTTCAAGTTGTATTAATTATTCAAATACAATAAACTATCAAACTGCCCAATAGATGTATATATATATATATATATATATATATATATATATAAATACATATACATACACCTATATGCATATCGAAAAAATTTGATTGAAGTCCCAAACAATTTAAAAAAAATAGGTCAAAAGATTTATAATTCTTTACATAAATTCCAAATATTCAGCTTTGTTTGTTTTTTTTTTTTTGCACAAAATGTTTTGTTTGCATCCCGACCAATAAATTCCTTTGTTTTATTTTTTATTATTTGTTCATTTTTTGTTGTTGTTGTTTTTGTTAATTCTCGTAATTGTGATTCACTTGTAGATTTGATTCCTGCATCGAAGCGATTTGTTTTATCCTGCTATAGCAAGATATAGGTATTATATACCCTGCTTTTCATATATATATCTTTTTTTTTTGAGTAAAATTGTGTACGAAATTTAGATGGTATAATTTTTACACACACTTGGAACATTGTTTAAGAGCATCCCAATCCAAACGGACGCAGAACTTGTAATGTAAGAAATTGCAGCAAATTTGTTAGTTTTGTTTTTGTTTTTGATTTGTTTTTTTTTTTGGGGGGGCTTTTTTCATTTTTCTTTTTTGGTTAAGTTTCATCTTTGTCGAAATATAATTTGGACCGATCGAACACGAATAAACGCCCACGAATTGCACTCAGAGGTAATCGCTATCTGGCAATGGTGCCGGATCCGACATCGTCTCGTCGACGCCATCAACAAATATCATAATCACACCCAGCACCGGACGTAGATTCTCGGGCATGTGTGCATTATCTCCGCCCAGAATGACCACGCACGGCTTCCCAGTGATCACCATGGGCAGCAGACGTGTCACATATTGCGCCAGTCGATGCAGATGCATGCGACGCATCTCCAGCGTGGCCAAGCCCTCGGGCCAGCTATCCTCGTAGCAGCAATCCATTAGCACATTGATCAGGTGCATGGGACAGCCGCTGGAGCGCAAACCCTCGCGCACCATCATGTGCATGGGCGTGTCCGGCGTCGAGATAAGACTTCCCCAAGTGCGAACCGAGGCGAGCGGCAGGCTGCGTCCCCAGCGCATCAGCGAGTAGCGATCTAGCTGTTCGCCCACATTGCGTATCACCGGATTTGTGGATCGCAACGCAGCCACATAATATTGTACCAGCTCCAGTTCACGTCGATGTTCGCTCAGGCGTCGCTCCTGATGAGCCTGCATATCCCGTAGCTCGGATATCTCGTTGATCTGATCCTGCAGCTGTTCCCGCAGCTCGTAGACACAATTATGACGGCTCAGCTCGTCCTTTGGCACACGCATGCCGCAGCCCTTGTTGCACATGACCACAACCTTCGGATTGTTCTGGCAGTTGGCCACATGATTGCGATACTCGCCCAAGGGCATCAGCGCTGTGCAGCCGTTGTCCGCAAAGCTGCACTTGATCTTTAAACGTCCCAGCATGTTGCGCATGAGACGGGAAACGGGAATCAAATGGATGGGCAGCAGATCGGAGCGATCTACTGGGCAAATCTGCTTCTCCTGTATCCACTTCTCGATGCAGTAGCGACAGAAGGCGTGCTCACAGGTTGACGATTGCATTGGCTCCTCCAGCACATCTGCACAGATGGGACAGAGGAGCTCCTCATCGACATGGCCAATAATTAAGCCCTGATCATAGCCCATAATTGGATGATTGTTGTTGGTTGTTTGGTTGGTTCAGAATTATTATCGCTAAACGAAACGACTTGTATATATATATAGACTATATACTATAAATCTAACTGAACAACGGCACACACTTACCCTTATCACGTGTATGTTACAGACAGAGCCGAAAAATTAGATTTTTCATAAATTTCGTTTCGAAATATGAGAGTTGCGACGCAGCCGGCAGTTGAGTTGATCTGTGCTGAAGTTTTCTACAAATTTGACAAGAATCTCTAATACATTTGACAGTCGATGCTGTCTCAAATCTGTTTGATATATGGATGTATATATTTTGTGCTGCTAAAATCATTTGGAGTATTCTTCTGATAAATATTTATATTAAAATTGTGATATTCAAATTAAATATTTATTGTTTTTTAGCCAGCAAAGTTAAGCGAATATATTTTGATAAAAATCGGAAAAGAAATGAATTCAGTTTCTTGGTTAATAAATGATATATTATAAAGATATGTGTATTATTGGAGCATACATACATATTAAATTAATTTAGAAATATGAATTTATATCTTTTGAAAATGTATATATAAATATATATATAATTATATAATAAAAATAATTAATTACTACCATATAAATATTATATTATAAATAAAAAACCATTATACCCTGTTTTCCCATTTTCAATGGCTTCAGGGTATAAAAAAAATATATATATTTATATAGTTTGATAATAATTATAATTGTATAATATTAAAAAAAATGTATATATATATATTAAATATATAAATATATTTGTATAATAACAATTATATAATATATTTTATTTTAAATATATTAAATTATTTTTAAAATTAATTTTTATAAAATTAAAATTGTAATAATAGTTTTAAAATACAAAAAAAAAAAAAATTGCGACAACTTTTACAAACCTTTTTTTTTTAATTTTTTAATTTTAATAATTGTATAACATATTAAAAAAAATATTTGTATATAAATAAATTATAATTTTTAATAATAATTGTATAATAAATTTTAGTTTAATTTAATTTTTATAAAATTATTATTGCAATAATATTTTCAAAACTCAAAAAATTGCGACAACTTTTAGAAATCTTTTTTAAAAAATTTTTAATAATAATAATTGTATAATATATTTTTTAAAATTTTTTTATATCAATATAAGATAATTTTTATATCATAATTGTACAATATATTTTATTTTAAATATATAACTTTTCTTTTCATTTAATTTTTATAAAATTATTATTGCAATAATATTTTGACAGCTCCAAAAATTGCGACAACTTTTACAAATCTATTTTTTGTATAATATATTTAAAAAAAATATAATTATAAAAAATATGCTAATTGTATATATATTTATATATATATTACCGTATATATATATTGTTATTAATTATATATATTTTTGAAATATATTACATAATTTTTTTTTAAATTTAATTTTTATAAAGTTATTATTGCAATAATATTTATTATATCTGAAATGCAAATCATTTTATCCACAATTTTAAATATATTTGTAGTATTTGGGATGGTCACCTTATATATATATATATATATTTCGATATTTAGTGTTATCTCTAATATATCGCCTTTTCAATATTAATCAACCGATTGTCAGTTGACAATCGAATAGTTTGCTAAGGCACCTAAATCTGAACACTTTCGACATTTTTGACATTTGCAGTAAAATCCAAATTTTTGTGTCTCTCCTGCGGCATAACTCTCACATTTCGAATCGAAATTTATGAAAAAATCGTATATTTCTATCTGCAATAATCCAGTGCAAGGTCAAGTGGCAGCTAACATAAGCTGAAAAGCAACGAAAACAAATACAACCCAACCCCCACTTACATAAACATATATAATTTAGCGAATAATAACCATAACAATCAATTATGGGCTACGATCTGGCATTAATTGTTGGCCATGTCGATGAGGAGCTGCTGTGCCCCATCTGCGCCGATGTGCTTGAGGAGCCAATGCAATCGTCTAGCTGTGAGCATGCATTCTGTCGTTTTTGCATCGAGAAGTGGATGCAAGAGAAGCAAATCTGCCCGGTGGATCGTTCTGATTTATTGCCGATCCATTTAGTGCCCGTCTCCCGTCTCATGCGCAATATGCTGGCACGTTTGAAGATCAAGTGTTGTTTCGCTGACAACGGCTGCACGTCGCTGATGCCCTTGGAGGAGTATCGCAATCATGTGGCCAACTGCCAGAACAATCCGAAGGTTGTGGTCATGTGCAACAAGGGCTGCGGCATGCGTGTGCCAAAGGACGAGCTGAGCCGTCATAATTGTGTCTTCGAGCTGCGCCAGCAACTGCAGGATCATATCAATGCGATACCTGAACTGCGCGACATGCAGGCCCATCAGGAGCGGCGTCTGGGCGAGCATCGACGTGAGCTGGAGCTGCTGCAGTATTATATTGCGACACTAAGAGCCACAAATCCTGTTATTCGCACTGTTGGCGATCAGCTGGATCGCTATGCCCTAATGCGCTGGGGTCGCGCCTTAGCCCTGGCCTCAGTCCGCACCTGGGGCAGCCTCATCTCCACGCCCGACCTGCCCATGCGGCTGATGGTGCGCGAAGGACTGCGTGCCAGTGGCTGTCCCATGCACCTAATGGAGATATTGCTCGATTGCTGTCACGAGGATAGCTGGCCAGAGGGTCTGACCACGCTGGAGATGCGTCGCATGAATCTGCATCGGCTGGCGCAATATGTGACGCGTCTGCTACCCATGGTGATCACTGGGAAGCCGTGCGTGGTCATTCTGGGCGGAGATAATGCACACATGCCCGAGAATCTACGTCCGGTGCTGGGTGTGATTATGATATTTGTTGATGGCGTCGACGAGACGTTGCCAGATAGCGATTACCTCTAAGTGCAAATTTAATGCGTTAAATCATGTTTGATCTGTCGAAATTATATTTGAATTACAAAGCCTGACAAATAATTGGAGTCTTTCAATGGCGTATGAGGCTGCAATAGTCATTAGAAGAAATTCTGAATTTGCCTTGATATATATCTATATATCTATATATACCTATATGTTATATATATATATATATATATATATATACATATATTATATATATTCTTAATTGCTTTGCTAATAATTACTTAAGAAAATATTTGTATTGTTCAAGTTACAAGTTGGCTTCAATTACGCGACAATTAGCAGAGTTAACGCTGCGTATGCGTAATATTTCATGCAAATTAAGTTGAAGCACATTCTCTGGCAGGAGGAGTGAGAGAGAGAGAGAGAGAAGGGTTCAATTTTCGCTTGACAGTGAATTGAGGAGAAACTTGTAATGAAAATGTGAAAAGTTGGCGCTTCACTTAGCGGCAGTTGGCGACACCATTTGCTAAAGTTTCACAAATTGCACTCGCAATTGGAATAATTTTTATGGTCATGCAGCAAGTTGGGCGCTCAACCAAGTTGCAAATTGAAAGTGAGACATTAAATTGCATGAATATATATATACATATATATACACATAGATATATAGATATATATACATATACATATATATTCAGTGAATGTAGCTCAAGGGAAAATTTCCTTTTTAATTAAAAATTAAATTTTGATAAATGCGAATTGACTTTTGCAAGATGATTAAACTAATTAGACATTTAATAGTTTGCATTAAATTATTTTAAAAAATTTATATTAATTAAAAATATTTGTTTTTTAAACAATTTTTGTACAGGAATAAAAAATAAACATTAATTCATAATCCTTAGAATCAAATTCGATTTGTATGAGATCTTTGCACATTTATTTATTGGAATTAAAATTGAAATTAATAAATTCATTTTAATCAATTGCCAAAACTTAACGAAAACTTCAATCAAAAGACGTTTCTATTTGAGTTTAATTCAGTCAGTGGAACCCGATTGCAGCCTTCTTATAATTAGAAGTTAGATAATCTAGAAGAGAAACATTCTTTGATCTATTCCAAGATATTCGAAGATATTCCAATTTTTATAGTATTCATGAAAATGCATTAAAAAATTTGGTACTTTATTAAAAAATTAAAAATAATAAATTTTAAAAATTGATAGAAAAATATTATAATGTTTAGTTAGTCAGACTTTGGTCTGATCATCATTTGCGTAGATTTAAGCGGCTTATGATGCCAATTATTCCAAGATATTCTGTTTCCATTTAGTCCAACATCTTCGGATGTATATGGTCCGTTTAAATTACTGAAATGGTTAAAAGATCAATAGGGTTGACCATTTTTTACTGAATTTTTCTGTTTTACCAGTTACTGCAATCAAAAAACCACCATCCAGACTCATACATTTTTGCGCAGTTACCTTCAACTATATCATTATCTCGATCTTTTGTTGTAAATTTCATGTTTAAATGGTACTTAAAAGAATCACCAGCATTTCCTGAAATATTTCCAAGCTTCATTAACTTGTACGATTCTTCTTCACTTCCAATAACAAAATGGCTGTATCGGACATAACGGGTTTCATTGTTAAAGTCCTCCAAGTGAATATATAACTCATGAGGCTGCGATTGCGTTATTAAATGGATCTTCTCTAATCCTATGAAGTATTCATGTTGTACGTTTCCAAAACCTATCTTATAATCCTCCCAGTTGCGGTAAAAGTTTTCGGTTCCATCAATCCGACGCTGAATCACGATCCAACCAGATCCCGCTATCTTGAAGTCGCAGGGCACGGTGAATGGCTCGATATGGGGCAAGTTAAGTACAGATGCAATCGATTTACCTAAGCAACTAAACCCTTCTAACAGTTTCAGATATTCTGTTTGCTTCGATTGGAGATCGCTTATCTTTGCAGCAATTGCAGCAGTTTTATCTTCAAGATCCGATATTCTAAGATCTTTTTCCTCTATCAATGATTTAAGTCTTAATATTTCCTCATCATTTTCATTTTCAATCGTATCCTTCTTAGCTTTATAGGTATTGATTAGATCAGTCTGAAGAGCCAATTGCTTATCCTTGGACTCAATTAACAGAAGCTGAGTAGCCAAGTGCTTATCCTTGGATTCAAGCTGAGAAGCCAATTGCTTATCCTTTAATTCAAGCTGAGATGCCAATTGTTTATCCTTTAATTCAAGCAGCGAAGCCAATTGATTATCCTTTAGTTCGAGCAGAGAAGACAATTGATTATCCTTTGACTCAAGCAAAGATGCCAATTGCTTATCTTTGGATTCAATTAACTGAAGCTGAAGAGCCAATTGCTTATCTTTGTATTCAAGTAATTCAACTTTTGCAGTCAGTTCCTTATCTTTGAACTCAACTGTTTTCTGAAGATCTGCAATGCTCTTAATATATTCATCAACCTTCAATTGTATTTCTGCTAGAGACTTCTCCTTCGAGAACACAGATGAGGCGTGTGCAAGAAGGGGCTTCACAATCTGATAGCAATACGCACCGCACTGCGCATCTAATTCTTTCTTAGCTTTGCATTCCTAATATATATATATATTATTTATCATTTATGTTTATGAGATCTAACTAAATACTTACCGAACTTTCCATTGCCACAAAGCTGACATTAATTAATATCAATATCATTAAAGTGGAAATCACTTTGAGATATTTTTCCATATTGAATAAGCTACAATTTGCAACTGCTTCTCAATTGAGTTGATTTCAAACTGATCCAAGCTCTTCACTCATCACATTAAAGAAAAGTCGTATTTCGCATTTTAGAATTACTTATCATTATTTGAAACGTCAATTGACGTCAGCAGCCGAAAAAGTTATCAAACTAGAACTTTTGACACAAATGATTATACATAATGAGGTCAGAAGGCTAAGATCATAAATTTCCGACAATTAATGTTATCAAAAAAAAAAAAAATATATATATATATATAAAATATATAATTAACAGCAGGTACGTGTGCTGTTGTCGGATTTGCCATTCACAAATAGAGTGATCGATGGGGACGTCAGTGGGGGTGATCCAGCTGAAAAATTTAAAAGTTTTGTCTTTAAATTTATAATTTCTTTCTGATGATGCTGATATTTATGATGCTCGTCAAAGCGAATTTATTTACGTGTCGATCAAGTCACGCTCTAAACTTGTGCCAAATTTTGGAACTGTTGAAGATGAAGAAGCGAAAAGAGTATATTAGTTTTGTGCAATGCCTGTCTTGATGGAGTAGAATGATTGGAAAAGCTACAGTGTATATGCTAGTCAGGCACACCCGACTAGAGCTAAAATACTGTATCATTATTTTTATTATAAGTTATAAAGTTACATCAGCATAGGACAGCTGAGGCTGACCTTAAGCTGAGGCTCAGGCTAAGACTAACATTGAGTCAAAGACAGAGCCAGAGATAAGCCAAAGCAGCGGCCGACCCTAAGGCAAAGGCTGAGGCTGCTGCTGAGGCTGCTGCTGAGGCTGCTGCTGAGGCTAGTGCTTAGGCTGATGCTGAGGCTGCTGCTGAGGCTAGTGCTTAGGCTGCTGCTCAGGCTGCTGCTGAGGCTGCTGCTGATGCTGCTCCTGAGGCTGCTGCTGAGGCTGCTGCTCAGACAGCTGCTCAGGCTGAGGCTAATGCTGAGGCTGCTGCTGAGGCTGCTGAGGCTGCTGCTGAGGCTGATGCTCAGACTGCTGCTGAGGCTGATGCTCAGACTGCTGCTGAGGCTGATGCTCAGACTGCTGCTGAGGCTGCTCCTGAGGCTGCTGCTGAGGCTACTGCTGAGACTGCTGCTGATGCTGCTCCTGAGGCTGCTGCTGAGGCTGCTGCTGAGGCTGCTGCTCAGACAGCTGCTCAGGCTGAGGCTGATGCTCTTCTATAAGTTATAAACTAAAGTTTATATAAGCATAAACTCAAGTTAGGTGATAACAAACATCTTCGTTCAGCCGGTCAATAAACAAGATTTCCAACAAGAACAAGATGAGTTGAAGTAAGATGTATGCATGCATGTATACAGCAAATTAGTGTCAAATTAAAATCGACTTTTTGTCAACAAATTAAATGGAAAAGCCCAAACGTAGCTTTTAGCTAAATTGATTAAACAATGGCCAACGGCAGCAACTAACTAGGCGACTAATATAATAATATTTCTGATCAAAACAGATACTTACATATGCTGCAAAGGATGCCAGGACTCAACTGATGTCTGATGTCCACTTGGCCCGCAGAACCAAAAACACAAGGCCAATGCTACAAAAGCCAAAACTTAATTAATATTTACATGAACACTTAAGACAAGCAGAGCAGAGCAGAGCAGAGCTGAGAGAGATAGCAGAGCAAAGAGGGTGATTGCAGTCAGGTGCTTTTCGCTGAGTGGCTGCCAATTGTTGTTGTTGTTGTTGTTGTTGTTGTTGTTGTTGTTGTTGTTGTTGTTGTTATTATCTTTTGTCTGGCTTGTTTGCATAAGTCTGAGGCCCTGGAACCTGAAGGCACCCTGAAAACGCATCCTATGTGTCCCATGTCCCATGTGGCATGCCAGCTAGAAATCAATTCGCATTGTTAACCCATGATTGGATATTATTGATTCAATTTGCTGCCACACTGTCGATACATGTTTTATGCATGCCAACGTCTAGCTCGCTCGCTCGCTCGCTCTCTCTCTCACTCACTCTATCTTTGTGTGTGTGTGTGTGTGTTGATAATGTCTGAGTGTATCGATAATAGGAAACATGCACGCTTGCTCAACAACACCAGCAGCTAATACAGCCAACCTGCACCTACATCTGCACCTGCATCTGCACCTGCACACAAGAAAACCCACTCAGTGGGCTCGATTTGACTCTTGGCGTTGTTTAATTTATGCATGAAGTGCACTACTCACTTGACTCCCACGCACTGTGGAGCAGAGCCAATGAGTTCTACTCAAAAACAAAATTTACTTTTTAGCTCAATTTAAAATAGTTTGAGACTAGCAATAGCATATGAAATATAAATTGGAAATATATTAAATTACTTATATACATATTGTCAATAAAAAAATATATTATTATCAATAAAAATAAACATAAAAATATAAACAAAAATATTATTTTGGAAAAAAATGGTTTGTAAAAATTGTATATTATTTTTTTCTTAATTTTTCTATTATTTATATTATTTATGTTTTCGACAGTATAAAGAAATCGTATACAAAAAATGCTGAACAAATACTGCAATAAAAATAAAAGTAATAATATTAATCATTTTTCTATATATATATAAATATATATAAAGTAAACAATAAGAAATATATTTATTTTCCTATTTATATTATAATTTTAATAATCGGAATTTATAATCTGCTTTTTTTGCCTTTTTTTCTACAATATATTCATAACATTGAAACAAATATAATTCGTTAGAGAAAATTTTCTCTCTCTTTTGTAAGTCAACAAAAAATTAGATTTTATATGTTTTTAATGAAAATAATAATAATATTAATTAATATATTAATATAATTAAGATTTAATCATAATTATTATTATTATTATTTAAATATAATAATAATTAATAAATTAAAAGAATTAAGAATTAATCATAATAATTTTTTTTTAATTTAATAAATATAAGTATAATAATAATTAATAAATTAATAAATTAATGTAATTAAGAATGAATAATAATTTTTTTATTATTTTTTAAATTTAATAAATATAATAAGAATAATAATAATAAATTAAAATAATTAAGATTTAATCATAATAATTATTATTATTTTTTTAATTTAATAAATATAATAATAATAATAAATTTAAATAATTCAGAACTAATCATAATTATTATTATTATTTTTTAAAGACAATAAATATTAAAAGCATAATAATAATCAATCAATAAATAAATTAAAATTACTAAGAATTAATTATAATTATTATTATTATTTTTTAAATACAATAAGATTATAAAAATAAATTTCTCTTACTTCGACGTCAAATATATAAACCATAAAAAAGATATTTAAAATATTTTGTCAAATAGTGTAGAGATATTTGAGCAACGCTGCATAAAAGTCACAGATTTCAATAGTTGTGGGCGTGGCAAGTCAAGCAAGTGCTGCGCTGCGGTCATCAATATCGCTAGCATTGGAAATTTGCGATATTATTGTTGTAGTTAGCAATGCATTGTGGCATTTGGCTTTGTTGTTGTTGTTGTTGTTGCTGTCGTGGACAATGGCAATGATAACAATGGCAGCCACATATGTTGCTAATAGTACCGTGCGCCACGCCCACATGTCTGCAACATGCCATGCGCTGCATGCTGTGCCGCCTGCCAGATGCCTCCTGCCGCCTGCCGCATGCCGCATGCCACATGCCACTTGAGCACATTGTTTTTGCCATCTGAAGTGTTTGACGTTTCCTGTTGCTTCGCCAGCCAGTCGCCGTTCAGTGTGTACAATTGATTTGCCGAACGTTGCCACAATTATGGCTGCCTTCATTGATTTGTGCCACTAATCACCGTTGCATAAATCACGTAGCTGCTCAGCAAACATCAGACATAGTCAATGCAAAGGGCCGATGCCAGGCAATGGCATTTGACACTTTAAGTAGCTTGGCTTTTAAAGACAGTTTCGAATTAGTTTTTGATTTTGGACAAAGAGTTTCGGAATGTTATATGACAAAAAGAAAAGTTCGAAGAAAGTGAAGCCTGCATAAAGTTTAGCTACGGAAAATATTGATGAACACGTTTTAGACTTGAGAAGTTGATATAAGTTTCGTCGGACTTCCTGAGTATTAATAGTTTAAAAAATCAAAATTTATTTTATTTTTAATATAATAATGTTAAGTCTTAAAAAATGTATATCCACTTAGCTTTCGACACTCGGGATCAGAAAAAATTTAACTTTTTAGGACTTTTCATTTAAAAAAAAACAAATTTTTTTGAACAGAAAATAATATGTAATCGGAAAAAAATATTAATATATAATTAAATTAAATTCTAAAATTAATTTATATTAAAATTAATTAATTTATATTAATTAAATAAATGTTAAAAAAAAATAATATATTTATATAATTAATTAACAATATAGATCAAAATATATAAATATAAAAAATGTTATTTCTTGAACATTTTTCATATATTTTATTTATATGCAAAATTTAAAGGCAAACTTTATCTAAAGGACGAATCACAAAAAAAAAGTTTATGACAGCAATTTTGTTGTTTTGACAAATTTACATAAGCTTCAAGTAATAGACTAACTCCTAAACAAAATTCCAAATTTCTTTATTAAGTAAAAATTATTGTTATTTTCTTTAAAATAATTAAATATTATACTAACTTATTAAATTTTATACAAAAATTAGAAATCACAATATAAAGTTTTAGGAAAAATTTTGTAAAAATTATTTAATATATAAAAAATATAATAAAATAATAAAAAATATATAATAATGATTAAAAAGATATTTAATATATGTTAAAAAAAAATATAATAATAATAAATTTATATAAATAGTATCTAAAATCAAGAAAAAATAAATTCTAGCTAAATCAGTAGAAAATTTAAGGTAAACTTTATCTTAAGATATTTTCGAGTCAGTCAAATATATGTATATACATATATACATTTTGGTCTTCTTACTGAAACATGTTATTTTCTTCCATTTCCATTTTAATGAAACATTCTGTGCAAAAAAGAAAAAAGAAAGGGCGAAGGAAAACTCTTCTTCGCACACTCACAAATTAAACGCAAATCGTTTATTTGCAATGCCAAACCAATTGACATATTTTATTGTGCGTGTGTGTGTGTGTGTGAGTGTGTGACTGTGTGAGTGTGGCCTAAATTGGTTTAACGGTGTTTTTAACCCGATTTATGTACCTGTTCAGCTGCTCGAAGCTACGCTTCGGCCCAGCACAGAAAAATAATAAAAACTTAATGGCAAATATTAAGTACACATTAAACTGATTTATTTGAGTGTGGGTTATGTCCGCACAAAACGTTGCACAGATTTATTTTTATACGAGTTTGAAGAGAGTTTTTTTTTCTTTTTGCCCATCCAGAAAACGAATGATGTATAGAACATATATCGATATGTGTAAAGCAGAGAGAGAGAGAGAGAAAGAAATGAGTGTAGATGATTTGTACTAAAGGCCTAAATGAATGCTTTAAGCAACAGATTTGAGAAAGCAACAATTTTAATTGCTGTAGAAAAAATTATAAATATATAAATATTAAAATTAAAATATTTTTTGTTAAGGTCTAATTCATATTAAAAAGAGTTTTTTAATTATGTAAAGATATTTTTTTCATATATACATGTTGTCATATATATATCAACAATTATATATAGTTTATTTTTCTCTTTAAATTAGAAATATGCATTTAAATTTAAATCTATTTTCAATGACATAATGACACAAAAAAAAAATATATATACATAGCTAAATTTAATATTACAAAGGCATAAAATCTTTAATAAATTGTTTTTATAAATAATTTTTGCTTATTGGAATGTTAAATAAATTAAAAAAATAAATTTATTTTATATGATATAAAATATTTATTATATTTATTATATTTATTTATTTATTTTATAAAGTTAGCTATAATTAAAATTAAAGTCATTATTATCTAATAATATAATTAAAATATCAAAAAGTTACAAAATTTTAATTATTTTTTGCCTATTGGAATTTAAAAAAAAAATATATTTATAAAATATTTATTTATTAATAATATTTATTTTATTATCTAATAATATAATTTAAAATTCATAAAGCTTAAAATTTTAAATAAATTTTTAGTTATTGGAATAAAAAAAAAAAAAAAATATATATAATATTTATATTATTATTACCATTATTTTTTTTTTTTAAATACCAATTAACAAAATTTATCGAGTTTTCATTTCATAAAAAACTTTAAAGCCTTTGTAAGATAAACATTGACAAAGATACAAGTGAGTAAGTGATGTTATAAAGAAAGTGTAAGAATAATTAATAATAAATAATAAAATAATGATTTTATTATTTAATTATATAATTCAAAAGAATACAATTTTTACTATATATATTTGAATCTAAAATATAAAAAGAAATATATTCAAAAACTTTTTGTCTAAAACTGTTTCAATTTTGACATTTAAGTTCAATTAACTGCATGTCAAGCAATAAACCCTTAACAATAGCCGCTTTAATTTGTCATTTGGCCAACCTTTTGCTAATGGCCGTACTTTAACTGCATTTCGGGCTAAAATCAATTTGTGTTGAGGTAAAAAACAAGTTGAGAGCAGCAAAGCTTTGCATAAACGGGCAGTAAGGCAAATGTAACAAAAGTGTGGCCCAAACAGAGCCCAGAGTGCTGTTGGCCAAGTTAGAGAGAGAGAGAGGGAGATAGATATGGTCTGTGTGTGTGTGTGTGTTGCAGCTGTGCTAAGTACATGACCAGCTTTTGGTAGCTGTTTGGGCCATATAAATGAGTCCAGTTTTATTGTTGTCTCACTTTTTGTTTGTTTTTGGCTAAGCAGCTTGGCTTAAATTTTCTTCTTCGTCTTTTTTTTCCTATATTTATATAAATTTTTTGTTTGTATTTGCTGAGCTCTTGAATTTTGGCAGCAATTTGCGCTTTTAATGCAATCAGCTTTGTTTTGGGTGTGTGTGTGTGTGTGTGTGTATGTGTGTAGCTGCTAATGCGCTTTCAGCAAAAGACGCACACACACAGTGCCACGCCCATATGCCCCGAAATCAATTGACACTTGGCACTTGGGCGCTATTAAGCAGCAAAAGCAGCAGCAGTAGAAAAATTCAAACCCTCAATTTCCCATTCCCCGTCTACTTAACACTTTTTTTTATCCGCTTGCAATTTACGCCAATTGTGGATAACAAAAAGGAATAAGAAGAAGCAGTTGCAAGCAAAGAATTGGCTACGAAAATAAGGCCAAAAGCAGACATAGAAGAAGAAGACGAAGAAGAAGAAGAAAAGTGCAACTTTCATTTAATGCCCGCACTTTCGGGTGTCGTTTCTTACAGCTAAATGACAATCTACAGCGAGCTCTTAAGGCATCAAGCAGAGGGAGAAGAAGGAGATGCAGAGGGTATATATGAAGCAGGGTGGGAAGCAGGGGGGGAAGCAGGGGCAACCAGGGGGGGGGCAAGCAGGTTACACAGCTTTGCAGTCAAAGAGGATTTGTTAGCGAATGCTTTGCTGCATTTCGTTTCGATTTAGAGAATTGGCTCACACAAATAACACGATTGACAGCTTGAGGCGTTTGCTTTTGCTTTTGCATCTCAACTTGAATGCAAACAGAAATAGACACTTGTTTATCGAATTATTGAAATCTATTTTCCTATGCTCATGTATTACTTGTTAGATAAACAACTAAATTCATAATAAAATTTATGGAACTCTCATACAAAAAATCTCTAGACATAATAAAGTAAATGGAAGTCTAATAAAAAGAATATATGTATTTATATTAATTTAAAGAAAATAATAATAAGAATTTTAAAAGGCAATGACTGTTTTTTTTTTTTTAATTTCATATTTTAACTATTTTGTAAAATAATTTTAATTTAATTATTATTTTGTAAAATAATTTTAATTAAGTTCCTCAATCCATATTATTTAATGATTATTTGCACTGTTATTCAGAACGAAGTCCCTCTGGAACTCATTATTTTCTAATATATTTAATTTATTTATATATTAATTTATTTACTTTATTAATTTCTTATTTTTTTATGATCATTTTATTTTATTCAAAAAATTAAAAAAATACAAAATTTCCTAAATTTTTAAAAATTGCTCTAAAATTCAATTCTTATAATTTCTAGCATTTAAAGTATTTAAAAAAAATTGATTTAATGTTACATACATATATATTTAATATGTTTATATATTATTTTCAAGATTATTTTATAGCTGGAAATTTTGGTATAGTTTCGATCTTTTTCAATATTCTTTATTGATTTAGATAAATACATATATTTAAATGTCTCTCATTCTCTCTTCCTCTCTCTCTCTCTATGTATATAAACAAATATTTTATTTATATGATTAAAATGTATAAAATAATTGTGAGACTAATATAAATATATAATGACTTATATATGATAGAGTTACTAATATTTTCTACATTTTATTAAGTTTATTCATTTAGCTTTTTCTTATAATTTTTACTCCAGCCTCTTTTCAGTTTTCATAAGTAGACACATTTTGTGCTAAACTTTAAATATCCTTTGCTAATGCGCTTTAAAATGGATTTGAAATAAGCACCCAAATAAACGCACTCATACACACACACACACACACACACTCACACGCACACAGAGCTAGACCCACACAAGTCTTAAATGTTTATCAACTGGGGTCAGCTTCGCCCAGTTTGACCTTTTGCAAACGCCGCCTCTGTTGCCGCCTCATAATCCTCAAGCTGTGACGTTTGTCAACGTTTTTTTTGGTTGCCATCATCATCGTCAGCGTCGTCATCAACACGAAACCATTTTCCGTTGTTGCGGGTGAAAAATGATGGGCAAAAGAACGAGGCTTAAACTGTTGCCGCCTGCCCAGCGGAACAGACATTCAGGCCCTTAAAGATTTGGTCATATTTATAATAAATATGATAGAGGATCTCTATAGGAAATAAATATATGAAAATTCATTGTATATATAAATTTTTTTTATCTGATTATTATTAAATTTTGCTGTCATTTAAACTTATAGAAAAATATTTATAAATACTCCATTGTATTTTATATAAGAAATAAATATATAAAAATTGTATATATAGATATATTTTTTCTGTTAAATTTTAATTTTTCTGTCATTTAAAATTTAAGAAAAATATATAAGAATACTTACTCCATTGTATTTTATTTTTATTTTATATTTAAATTTTTATTAATTATTAATTTTTGTATTATTTATATTATTTTAATTTATTTTTTATTATAATTTATTTGATTTTATTATTATTTATTTTCTTTTTTTTTTACTTCTAAATCATTTAAATTTATGTATTATTTAATTTTATTTTTATTGTTATTTATTTATTTTTTAATCATTTATTCATATATTATTTAATTTATTTTAATTTAATTTTCAATATTAATTATTAATTTGTATTATAATTTAATTTTCCATTATTTTATTTTTAAATCATTTCAATTTTCGAAAGTGGAAAATTCTAGTAGAAAAGAAACTTAAAATTGTGGCATAGACAAAGCTGGTTAATAAGCTCAACTACATAAATACATATATACATATATATATACATATTTACTTAGACATACATATATTTTAAGTTCCCTGCTCTAAGCTTTGGTCAGTTTTGTAGCCTTTGGCTTAAAGTTTTTATACCCTGAACCCATTGAAAATGGGAAATCAGGGTATAATGTTTTTGTGAAATGTATGTAACAGGCAGAAGGAGACATCGCAGACCCCATAAAGTATATATATTCTTGATCAGCTCGATGAGCTGAGTTGAAATAGCCCTGTCCGTCTGTCCGTCCGTCCGTCCGTCCGTCCGTCCGTCCGTCCGTCCGTCCGTCCGTCCGTCCGTCCGTCCGTCCGTCCGTCCGTCCGTATGAACGCAGCGATCTCGTAAACCACAAAAGCTAGATATATGAAATTTTCAGAGAATACTCGTCTATAGCCTACGCAGTACGAGTTTTTTTTAGATTTTCGATAACTCATCCCGTTTCCTTATTATCGATAAAAATCGATAACTTTTCTTCCGCTAAGCATACCGTAAAAGCTAGAGACTCCAAATTTACTGTGTAGATTTGTGTAATGAATGCGGACATTTTGTCATTTTTGGATTTTGGATGCCACGCCTACTTCGCCCCCAATTTGCAAAATTCGTATTTCAAATACTAGAGACGTGTGCTTTGGCAAATACATACATATGAATAACATGATTACGCTACGCAAGTTTGATTAAGAAAGTCAGTCCACAAAAAAAGTTATTAAACATTTAGTTTCCCATACAATAGGCATATTGCAGCCCAAGCGCAGTCGCTGCGTCAGCTGCGCAGTCAGCAGAGCGCATGCTTATGCGTGCGTGTGTATGCTTGTGTGTGTGTGTGTGTGCGTTGCTCGCAATATTTGTATATGTAAAATAAGCATATAATGTTGGGAAGATTGGATCTTCGCAGGGTTCAGGGTATCTCGTAGTCGAGCCGTCTCGACTAGAGCACTCTTACTTGTTTTTTTTTGTTTATCTAAATGATGCCAGGAGGCAGCCAACGTTGCGTATGTGGAATAATTTTATTGTGGTTGACCGTTTTGCCACTTGCTGCTAGCTGCTATTGTTGTTGTTGTTGTTGTTGTTGTTGGCTACTGGTTTTGACATTTACTTAGCACAAAGAGTCAGACAACAACAACAGCAACAGCAGCAGCAAATATTGTGTGCTTTTGCAGATAAGCCAATTTATGCAGTTATTTTTTGTAGTTTTTTTTTTTTTTTTGAGTCTGCGTGTTAATTTGACTACGTGAAGAGTGGCTTAGCTGTTGAAGGTTGACGTTGTTAATAGTGAAGCCGGAGAACAGATATTTGAATAGGGTTTAAGGTAGTTGAGTGGAACTAGTTGAATGTTGTTGGGGCAAGGTTGTAAAGAAGGGGAAAGTTTAGAAAAGTGAAAAGAAAGCTTTGATGTCGTTTTTAAAAGGATGTCAAAGTTCTCTGAGATTTGCAATTAGAAAGATTTTTGATAGATACACAAGGAATAAGCAAGAGGGATAAAAAAATAGATTGATAGATAAGAAAAAAGATATACAGAAAGATAGATTGATAAATAGATAGATGGATAGAAAGATAAAGATAGATAGATGGATAGATTGATAAATGGATAGATAGATAGATAAATAGTTGGATGGATGATAACGAAATAGTTAGATAGATAGATGGATAGATAGATTAGATGGATAGATAGATAGATAAATAGATAAATAGATAGATAGATAGATAGATAGATACCAAACAAAAATCTCTTTGCAAATTGGGAAATATATAATAGATAATTGTAACTTATAATTTTTCTATATTTTTCAAAATCTTAAAAAAATTTTTTAATTTTTCTAAAAATTAAAATCTTTTAAGCAAAATATATAAACTAATTATTAATCTTAATTCAAAACTAAATACTTAAGAAATATGCTGCTCTCTTGCCCTCTTTACCGCCCCATTTAACAATGCTGCATAAATTCCTGTTCGATTTCCTCTGCAGCTCTTAATTACTCTTCGCGTTTCATAACGGAAATGTGAAGCCTTCAGACGCTGGCAGCAGAAGCCAAAAGGCAACCAATCAACTTTGTCGGTGCCGCGTGCTAAGCGCCCAACGCGCCTATCAACGCACTAAGCAACTAAACCAAACACACTTGACAGCCTCACGGGCACTCGCCTCCAGTCGCTCGCTCAGCCACTATTCAGGCAGGCAGGCATTCAGTCACTCACTCACACTCGCATAGAGATTCATTTCGAGTGAAATGAACACTTCCAGTGGCCGCTCTTCGTTTCGTGCTCTCGCTCAAGCCGTTTCGAAGTTCGAAAAGCCGACTGTGAGCCGAGCAGCGAACGAATTGGAGCGAAGCGTTGAGCTCGGCACAGACGTTCCACCAATCGAGTCAACGCCGTTGGCATTCAGTCGTACATCGGTTGTCCTTCTGTGCGGATGGTTCGGCGTTCAGTATACGCGCCGTCTAACCAAAAATACTAACTGTTTAACTGTAAAAGCGCGCGCGCGTCTGTGCCGTTATTTCGCGAGTTGTTAACGTCTGTTTATGTGCTTACCATTTACCGCTGGCAAACGATTTGACACGAAATGTTGTTCGTCGCGTTGTTTTTACCGTTATCGCCATCGTCGTTGTCGTTGTCGTTGTCGTCAGTGTTGTCGTTGTCAATTGCCAGCTACTGGCAGCCCTCTTCACTAAAGTTCTGAACGCATCAAGTGAAAGTTTAGCCCAACCGTTATTTGCCCCTCACACTCTCATAGCATAGCAATTGCAGCAGACGCGCCGTACCGGGGAGATACCGTTAATCAACTTCACCAGCAGCGTGTATGTGTGTGTTTGTGTGCTTAATTTGATGTAATTAGAATGTATTTTTTGTGCTGTTCTCTCTCTTTCTCTCTCTCTCTCTTACTCTCTCTCTCCCTCTGTCTCAGATGATCTGTCAATTGTAAATAAAAAAAAATCCCGTTTGTTTGCTGTTTGTTTTTTTTTTTGTGTAACTTGCAAAGCTGATTTAGAAGAATGTGATTAGGATATGCAAAGCCGAAAAGATGAGGAGCTAAGAGCTACTGAAAACAGATTACATATTTAATGGAATTAACAAATGTTTATATGGAATAACAGAGCCTAATAATTAGTTAAAAAATTAGAGTAGATAAAAAGAAGAATTTATTATAATTTTTACATATAGAAATGTATATAAACATGTAGATAGTCAAGACAATATATGGACTTGCTTTTCTGTGCACGAAAATTTTAAGGGATCTATAATATTTATGTGAAGCCTAGGTTAAATTTATAATTACTTCATGTACTTATTAAGCCCTTAGTAATAAGGAAGATTCAGGCACAAGCTTCACCTGTTGAGGAAAATAATGTTGATCAATAATAAATAGAAATTCCATAGATTTTTTGGAATTTCTTTTATAGAAGCTTATGAATGTTCTTTTTTTTTATAAAAAAAAAAAAAATTATTTCCGTAAACAAGTGCCTGAAACTTAATTATTATTAATTATTATTATTTGCAATTTCGGATCACATTGGATAGGCTTTTAGGTTATCAAGAAATTTTAATAATCTAAACAATATGATCAAAAATGGTAAAGTCGAGCCGATCTGTATTCGTAAGCAAAAAAATCAGCACGCAAAATAAAGATTACTATAGTTCAAAAGTTATCGTTTGATATATTTAGTTTCATTCATATTGGCTGATCAGTTTTTTTTATATATATATATTTTAAAGTAATGAAATAAATTAAAAATAAATTAATAAAGTTCGAAAAGCTTTTCTTTTATATAAAAAAAAACTACTTTTTCCATTAAGAAGGACAATTAAATGTCGTAATTTAATCTTCAATAAAATAATTTTTAAATATATAGTAAAATTATCTTATAATAAAATAAAATAGCTAAAAAACTTGAATAATTTATCTTAAGCAAAAAGAAATATTCCGAAATTTAGAAAACGTTTATATAAATTTAAAATAAATTATTATAACAGTTATCTAAGAAAATATTATATATACAAAATAAAAATATATATAATTGAAACATTAAAATTCTTCCAATTTTTACGTTTACATTACAGTTTTTTTTTATCTTTATGTTATAACTCTTAATTGCACTTTATATATTATACAGAAATTTTTATAAATTCCAATGAGAAATACATTATTTCTTTACGAAAAATCGTAATTATATATTTTATTTTTTGCGCCAACTGAAATGCATTTAAATTCATATTTGTATGTGTTTGTAAAACCCTAATTTGTTGGCAATTGTGCAAAAAGCCGCAGTGGTAAAAAAAAAACAACTCAAACTGCAAATCCTGGAAATGCAACGAAACAAACTAAATGGCCATAAAAACCACGCTCAGGCGTTAGGGGTTAGTGGGAGTCGGTTAGGGCCAGCCGACAAGACTTGTAACCAGCAAAATAATTTGTTGCAATAAATATTTGAAAATCCAGTTAAGCGAAACATTTTCGTCACGAAGAGCCAACAACAACAACAACAACGGGCAACAACAACTGGCCAAGAAGAACTTGAGATTCGCACCGCGCCGTGTATCCAAGTCCCAGCAGCTCCTTGTTTTGAGGAATTTGGCTGCACACTCCAGCAGTGGCTTTAGCTGAGGATTTTGTGTATTGCTTTATTGCAATATACTCTATGTGGAAGGGAGTCTGTAAATATTGCCACAGAATGTGAGAAGTTGGAAAAAGTGCAAGAATTTGAAATATTTATGCTTGATAAGTTGCTATAGGCAGGTCTAAAGGGTGATTTAACTAGCTGACTTGACTTGAATAAAGTTAAATAGTGAGAAGCTTGGTTTTATTGCGAATGGAAAGACATAGAAATGTATAATTAAACATTGAATTTTTATATATTTTAAGTATCTAATTTAACTATTAATATATCTTTTGCGAATTTGATATTTTGAAGTATTCTATACATTTTTGGAATGATCCAACGAATTCTTTATCTTGATAGGACTGAAATTGTAAAAAGTTCTGAACTGCTTAAGAATTTCTTTGTACTTTAAACTATATAATTTTTTCTAGTGAATTTTTTATTTAAATTTTAATAATATTTCTGTTTTGAGTATTTTTAAAACTAACTTGATAAGAACTTCTTCAGAACATAATTTTTCTTTTACGAAAAACTTTTGTAGTTTTTGAGATATTTAATCAAAAGTTGTCAAGTTTGAATTTTATATTGATACTATTCTTTTGGTAATTGATTATTTTTAAATTTCAACAAACTACAACTGAAGTATTTTTCATACAATTTTTGGATGACATGCGTGTTGATTCGGAGTATCGACATTTATTTACCAATTTTTCACAGCTTCAGAACTTTTCAAACTATTTGTTTAATTCCGAACTCCTGAGCTTTGCACTCTGGGTGATTTACTCGATTTTATAGTTCCTGAAAATAATTTAATTTTTGAGCTTCGAATTAGATTTCTCAAAGTCATACATATGTTATATATATTTAATATATTTTCTATATAACTAATATATTTTCGATATATTTAATATATTTTCTATATATTTGATATATATTCCATATCTATTCAAAAGAAACAATTAGTATATAAATCCTATAAATATCAGTCAATGTTCAAACTGCCCTTCTATAAGCACTTCTAAACTTTACAAGAGTATTGAATTTTCGTCTTGCCAATTTATTTTATATATTTTTGCAATTCTTGTTAATATTTTTTCCTTTTTTTTGTGCAGTCGCGGCTTTTTCCATGGCACCGCAGATTGTTGTTATTTTTGCTGTTGCTGTTGTTGTTTACGCTGTTGCTGTTGCTGTTGCCGCTGCCGTGTTGCATTTTGTTGGCTGTTTCACCTGCGGTGCTGGACTCTTGCGCCTCAGCCGCTTTTGTGTCTCTATCCCCACGCTTTAATATTAAAAGCGTTTAAAATTTTTTGTACGTTTCGTCGCCATTGTTTATGTCTGACTCCCCTTCTTTTTTTTTTACCTACGTCAAGCCCAAGGGTCCTTTGTTTTCATACCCTGCATATAAAATGTAAGGCGCACGGGGTTTACTTTAATGTGGAATATATGTATGTGCGGCTGGCAATTTTCTTTTTATACTTTTATTAATGTAAATTTTCTATTCATATTTGTTTATTGGAGGAGATCATTGAGTAATAAAGGCTTGTTTAATTTGATTTTAAAGTTAATATTAGAATATAGAGAAAGATAAATTTATAGATATTTTTTTGTGAAATTTTTTAGTATAGAATTCGGCCACTGTTGGTGTTTAAAAAATAAATATATATATTTCCTTGTTAAAAAAAAATAAATATTGGAGCAATTTATAATATTTATATATCAATCAAATGTTTTTAATAATAAATCATAGAATAAGATAGAGAGATCATAGAATAACCTTAAATATTTTTTGTTATATTGAAAATATTTTTTTTTATATATAAATATTTTTTAATATTTAAAAATCTAGTTATATTTTTAATACGTTTTTTATATTTTAAAGATTTTTTAAATATCTTAAATATTTTTGTAAATTTTAAATATTTTTATAAATTTTAAATATATTTGTGTATTTTAAATATTTTTCCAAATTTTAAATATTTTTTAAAATATTTAAAAAAATTTTTTTTTTTTATATATTTTTTTAAAAATATTTAAATTTTATAGATAACTATATAGTAAGCTTCTTATAGGTATTTCACGCATTTAAGATATTTATCTAAAATTCTCAACACAAAACATTCAAATTAATTAATTTATTCAATTTATGATTAGGAAAAATCATTTAAATGATAAAAGAAACACAATTAATTTATTATAAAATCTAGGGTATGCCTTAGTCCATCAGTAAACAACATGAGGTTGCCAAAAATTTGTTATTGTTGCATTTGTTGCTGCAATTCCTGCTGCTGTTGTTGTTTTTGTTGTTGTTTTTTGTCAACGCTACGGGGAGCCGCACTAACAAGCTTTGTTGTGTTCCGCCAGTCGTCCGTCCGTCCTAGCGTCCTAGCGTCCTTCATCCTTCGTGCCTCGTGCTGTTGCTGTTGCTTTTGCCTGTTGGCGCGTCGCCTTTGACTACAGTTTGCTCAACGTGCAACGTTTTGCCAACTGTGCAACAACGACGTCGACAACGCCCGCAGCGCCGGAAGCGGAAGTGTTACCATTGCCATTTTGTTGGCATTCGGGCGCGCTGCAGTGCGATGCGATGCGATGCGATGCGGTGCGGTTCGCTTCGGTTTTGGCATTTTGGCTGCCGGCTGTCGTTTATCCCTCTTGCTACTGTTGTTGTTGTTGTTGTTGCTTATAATATTCCTTTGGCTTTCCGCTTGTAAAATGTTGCCATGTTTGCAGCTGTCGCTTTTGCTGCCCGCTGGCTGTTTTTGCCCACTCTCAACAAATTTTTGGCTAGTGTTTTCCTTTTTGCGCTCGTTTTACTTTTTTTTTCCTTTTGTTTTGTTTTTGCTTCTCTTGTGCTGCCAGCTGTCTGACAGGTGGTTTGTTCAACGTGTTCTGTGTTTACTTTGTGTAATCATTTCATTTGTCAAACTTGATTCGAGCTCGGCAAACAAACACACAAAACATTCGTCGACAGTTTGACATCGCAAATTGAAGACAACTGAAATATGTCTGGAGGCAGTTTTTCCTTTCTCTTTTCGTGTTTTATAGTTTTTCTTTTCTTTGCATTTTTTTTTTGTTAGCTTTTAAATCAACGGCAAACAATTAAAAGTTTTTCTTTATGTTTCTGCCAAGAAGTTTGCTGGATTTATGGCTTAACATTTGTTGCACACAAACAACAAATTATCAAAGCTTTGTGAAAATGAAATAATGAATTTAAAGCAATATTTTTTAAAGAATTTATATTGGAAAATATATAATCAAATTAATTTCATTTTTAAGGCTTATTTTAAAACTCATTTATGAAAATATATATATTTATTTAAAAATATTTTAATAAATTTTAAATAATACTTCAAAATTATAAAAAAAAAATAAAGTAAAAATAATAATAATAAATAAATAATAAAACAAATTTAATAAAAAAAAATACTAATAAAAAATTAAATTAAATAATTATTATATTATTTAATATTACCCTCAATTTGTAATTAATTATTATAAATATGAACTATATTATCCAATTGAATTTTTGGTTTTTTATTTTTAAATAAAAATATTTTTATAAATCAAATAAATAAAAAATTGATAATAATAAAACAAATTGAAAATATAAATAAAATAAATAAAAAAGAAATTATAAGAAATATAAACATAAAATAAAATATAAAAAACATATATATAAAATTAAGTTAAAATTATATTGTTAAGTTTTTATTCTCAATTTTTATATAATTAAAAATAAAATGATAATATTCAGTTTTGGCCTTTTATTTTTAATATTTTATTTTTAATTTTTATTTTTTATTTTAAATTATTTAACTTTGTTAAATTCATTTATTCATCTGCTAGTATCTTAAAACAGAACAAAGACAGCTTTATTCTGTCAGATTTGTTGTTTCAAACTCAATCATAGTCAATCAAGCGCAAGAAAATGCTCTAAGATATAGATACACAATTATGTACCTCATGTAATACACACACAATTCCTTATGTAAAACATTATTCGAATTAAAACTTTCAATAAATTCTCTTAAAATGTCGCAAACATTATCAAAGACTTTAAGTCGCTGCCCCCCGCAGCTGCCGCATCGAAAAACTGAAGGTTGAACAATCAAAGGCAAAGCACAAAATCAAATTACTGTCTAAATGCTGTCTAAGCATATTTCATTTAATTGTCTCAACTTAATCTAGACGGCAACAACAAAGTTACCTCGGAAAGGCACCGACCCGCCCGCCGCATCAGCCGCGCGGCAAACGCGCGTCAAAACAACGCCTCAAAATCTACTTGGCCAACTCGACGACAGCCTAACTGTCCGTGCCTCCCCCCTCCCCCCCATGCTGAGTCCCCACTCAGACCCCATTTCCTGCACAACAAAAACAAACAAACAAACGTTGGCAAAGTCAGAAAGCTACAGCCGAACTACGTAGCAACAACAGAGCGGAGGAATTCAGTGAACAATATAACGAATTTTGAGTACTCTAAACAATTTTAACTAGGGCAGAGGTGTTTTATGAAAATTAATCTAAGCTAAACATATAAGGAAAAATATTTAAATGCTTTTATTGGTTAAGGGAAAATCATAAAAATTTGTTTTATAAACAAAGAAAATATTTTTATTATTTTAATTAATTTTTTTAGATTTTTTAATGCAGTTTAAAAAATCGAAATAAATTCAATAACTAAATTTTCTAAGAATTTTTCTTTAGGGAATAAATAACATTATTTTTTCTAAGCAAAATAAGCTTGAAAATTTTTTCAAATAATCAAAAAATAAATATAATTTTTGTATTATAATATTTTATAGTATAACAATGAAATATAATTTTCTTATAATATCTTATAATATAATAATAAAATATATTTTAAATATAATAATTTATAAATTTTAATAATAAAATATATCTATATAATAATAAAATATATTTTTATTATAAAATTTTATAATATAATTTCTAGTAAACTTTTGCCTGATTTCTGACAAGATAAGGCGTAGATGAGGTATGGATAGACGTATTTATTACATTTTAGTTAATATTGAAGGACAACTTGTTTTAGAGTTATTAAAGAGTTTGAAGCTGCAAGTTTACCAATTAATTTCGCTATATTATTAAAAAATATTCACTGTCATAAAAAACCGAGATTACAATTGCATAAAATATTATTGAAAACATTGAAGATTCTACGATTACGATTCCGATCTTTTTATTAATATTACTCCAGCTCAAGAATAGTTAAAAGCCACAAGGAAACAGAAATCATTGATTTTAAAAATGGGTTAAGAGGGCTGAATATTTCAAGCTTGACTTCTAGTTTTAACTTTCAACAACTACATTTAGCTAATCTTCAAGCACTTGCCCTGCTGTGCTACGCCCTTAATCACATAATATGAATACCCTAACCTAGGGCAAGGGCATAACTACAGTTTTGACTTCAGCTCGCAAAACGCTACGCATCCGGATCCGGTCCGATGGCGGTTGATAGAGAGCGTGGAGTGGGCGCGGCGGGGGGGTCTATATAGAAGACGCCTACATTTTCCACGTTTACCGTTAAGTGCTGGCAAACCCGCACGTCATCAGGCTCGACAACATCATGACGCTCAATTTCAATGGCACTGGTGTTGATTGCAATGTTGTTGTTGCTGTTGTTGTTGTTGTTGCTGATGATTACGCGCCATTTAAGTGATTAAAGGTGAAACTGTTTGCTGGGCTGGCAGCGCGGGCAGCGGCGTTGCCAAGTGCAGTTCGAGCCGCACCTAATGCCGCAGCGTGCGTGCACCCTAACCTTACACTAATACGAGCACCCCTTTACGCAACTAACACCACCCTCCCCCCACTCACCCCTCACCCATCCGTACCCTTAATCAAGTGTTTTTGGCATTTTCGTGTACAATTTCGTCTATTGCCCATTTCAGAGATTTATCGCAAAAATGTTTGGACTCGTTGCACTACGACATGTACGGCCACGCCCCCCTGCCAATGGGCGTTTGGCTGGCATTGCTCTACACATTATCAACATCGTGGCCATTGGGCTCTTAATGATGACTGCCACGCCCACTCGAGCCGAGATACCTTCAAAGGGTAAGTACTTTGATAATTTAATGAGCTTGTTTCAATGGGCTTCTCAATGATTAATTGATTGAACATTGTGGTCGGTCAGAGAGGCAGAAGCAGACACTATGAGGGTGCATGCGTCTGATACGGGGGGATTATGGAAGTATTACGAGTGCTTTTAATAATTACTGAAATATTGAAGATATGTTAATATGTATCTATATTAGCTTTTATATGTATAATATTAAAAAAATAATATGCATTAAGCTTCAAGCGGCTGATTTATTAGATTTTGGTCATTAAAATTTTTACAACCCTTCAAAGTAGAAATAAAATTAAGTTTATTTCTGTTCAGGTTTTCTGCAAATAATTATTAAGATATATAATTTGTCTGATCAGCAACTGTCTTTATAATTTTACTCTTTATATTTTACTAAGCTATGAATGAGCTTTACAGATTTGTGAAAAGAAATATATCAAATTGAATTGACAATAAAAAAAAAACATTTAAATATAAACAAAATATATTTATATAATTTAGACATTTCAATTATACAATAAAATATATTATATATAAAAATATATTTACAAAATATATTTAGATAATTGAGACATTTCGGTTATAAAAAGAAATAATTATATATATATTTTATAAAAATATATTTAGATATCCAAAAAAAATTTTTTAAATTCGAAATATGTTTTATAAATTTTCTAAATATAATTTCTAAATATTTAAATATTTTTGTTATCTTCATTTCGATTTAATATATTTCCTTATCCAAATTTGTAAGCCAGCAATCGAATAAATTTACGCATTGTTTTTCTTAAAATGTACTTAGTTTGATGAGCTTAATTCTACATTCTTATGTTCAATAAATATATATTTTAAAAATAAAAAACAAATGTCTATAAAGATGAAGTAGGTATCTGTATTTCAAATAATTATTTCAATAATATTTCTTAGACTCTTATAAAACAAAGAGAACTTAAAGCTAGTTTTTAAACTAAATTTTACTTCTAACAATATATGCTTAATGACGTCCAAAATACTAAGACATTTAAATACTTTTAAAATGATTTTAAAAATAAATATAAATAAATAACTTTAAAAATTTCTGTTTAAATTACAAAAAAGAATAATAATGCAGTATTTATTATGTAAAATATTTTTGTCTATAATTTCTAAAGAAATACAAAATTGTTTTGTGCATATACAAATTTAAATAAATTTAATTTTTATAATTGAATTTAATTTAATTTATTATTGTGGAAATATACTATTATTTTTGTAGTTACTCCATAAATATCTAAATATTAACATATTTTTCACTTTTCATACTTCTTTTACAATTTGTATAATAAATATGAAATTATTTCGAAAAACATTTGTATGCAGATGAGAAAAGCATTTACTTTAGCCATTAGACGCAATCAGTATAGCATATTGAGGTATTTCAATTGCCTTTGTCTGCACACATGGCATAAATATTAAAAACAGGCTGGCAGGACCTGAGCTGAGAAATTGCTCATATTAAAAATGTTATCATAATCATTTTTTTTACAGGCCTTCAAACACTTTTTCTTGGCGTGTGTGAGGCTTTCAGTATATTTGCATATTTCTTAAATTTATCTTTTAGTTGGCAAACAAGGCGTCTAGATCCTTCAGCATATTTCATGACATAATCAAATATGCTTTAAGCCATGGCCAACGACAACGACAAGAGAAACCCTTTTGATGTCCTCGCAATGAACTGCAGATAAAGGATGTGCCTTTTGCTATGGCTGGTTGTCTTTCGTTCGCTCTTATTTTTTTCTTCCTTTAGCTATTTATTTATTTATTTTTAGCAAATTTGTTTTTATCATAGACGAGAGCTTGGTGTATCTACTCTATACATTTTATTTATTATCTTTATTTTTCTTTTCGATATTATTTTACTTACTTTTTTTTTGGTAAGCTGAAATGCAAATGCTTACAAGACGTTTAACTTGTCACCTGCGGGCCAGAAAATGCTCTCCGCACTTATCTGACAGATGTGCATCTCCCGTTGTTTGCCACGCGATTGGGAGGAGCATAAAGATTCTGCGTTCTGCCCCACTTCATGTATGAAATATACATTTGTTCGCCTTACATGTTTGTCACTTATCGTTTTGGCCCAATGTGCTCCCTCGCTCCGTCTCTCTCTGTCTCACTATACATTTGAGTGCCAAGAGTCCTTGGCTCTGACTCGCTATTCGCTGATTCAGTTCGCAGTCACAAGACTTGTAGTTGAAAGATATATTATGATTTTATGCATGGCAAAAGAGAGAAAAATATTATTTGCAAAAAGTGGCCAAGCGTGTGAATAGAGCTGTTTTTTTTTTTTTGTTAGCTGGAATTTCTTTTACAGTGTGTGCTTTGTACATAATAGAGCGGAGAAATATTTGTTGTTTTATATAGAAAATGTAGATATAAATATATATGACTCTATTTAAAAATAGAAATATATTTTCTTATAGTATTTATACTTTTTCTAAAAATATATTTGTCCGACAGGAAATAAATCTTTATAGTTAGGAAATATATACAGAAGATTTTATTCGAGAAAACATTTATATATAACCTTCATTGGAAAAATTTTATAATTTATTTTTCCGAACTAAGTAAATAACAATATATTTTTATAAAAATATTTATATCCAAAAAAAAAAAATGGAATGGAATGAATTAATAAAAATAAAAATAATAATTATAACTATTAAAAATGAAATATTATACAAATATCAAAGAACGAAATAATATATTTTATTTAAACTACTTTTTTTGTAAATTTTACAACGAATATTTAATAAAAAAAATAGTTTATTATTATATAAATATGAATAATTTTATTTTATTTATTTTATTTTATTAATTTTTTAGAGAAAAAAATGATATGAAGCTTTTAATTTTCTTATTAATCTTTTATAATAATTTTTAATAATATATTTTTTTTATAATAATTTGAATTACTATACATATTTTATATATTCTTTTTGGTCTAAAATTTATTTTTATAATAATTTGAAATACTATTTATATTTTATATATTCTTAAATATATGTATTTTCTCTTACTTTTATGATTATTATTTTATTTTAAAAAAAACAATACTAATGCTAAAAGACAAAAATAAAATTTTGTATATGTTGTCAAATTTCTCCTTAACTAAGACTTTTTTAAGAAAATACATTTTATTTTAATTGATATTTTTAAGTTTAAATAAATTCTTCAGAACACTTTAATTTAATTTAAATTAAGTTAAAAAAGTATATACATATTAAATTAATTTTTTCCTAAGCTTTTACTTATTACTATTGCAAAAAAAAAGAAGGAAATTTCATGTGCATAGTTGAAAACTTTAAAAACAAAAGACAAGCAATGCGCTGAACAAACATTTTTTATCATTTCTCTCTATTAAAAAATATATATTTTGTAGCAAACACAAGTTTCACATTTGCCCACACAGATGTGCGGCATAAAGATACATAGATAAAAACAAAAAAATATATATATATTTTATATATGGAAAAAAAAAACTGAAACTCAATTTAAACCACATATGAATACGACTTCCTGCCGCCCACATTACCACAGGCGTCTGCTCTGCGTACAGTAAAGCATATTTTATTGCATACTATTTTCTCGTCATTTCCGTTTGACATTTATATTTTTACTCTGGTTTTTTTTTTGCCTTTTTTTGTGATACTTCCGTTATGGCGCACACATATATTTATATGTATATAAATATATATATAAATTTTTTGCAAACATTTCGCATTTTCTTTTTGGTTGCCTTCGCTTCTAAGTGTCCTTGACTGCATTATAACAAGCACTGCATAAAGGTTGTGTGTGTGTGTGTGTGTGTGTGTGTGTGTGTGTGTGTGTGTGGGTATGTGGTGTGTATGTGTGAGTGCGTGGTTTTAATGGCTGGCATTTTCTTAATATTACCAAGTCGCGTGTGCGCCGCATGCACTTTTGCCTCTATTACGAATACTTCCACAGACTTTGGACTTGGCTTATTAAAATTTTTTACTAACTTGCGGCGTTTGCACTGGTACACAGACTACATTCTCTGCTCTTTTTGTTTTTTTTTTTGGCGCTGCGGCGATTTATGCCACAAGTTCTTGCCCCATCGAAATTGTTGAAATAGTTTCGCGTGCTGCAAATTGTTAACGTAGCTAATCAGCATAAAAATACCAGCCGATTGCAGCGCCCGATAGAAGTCTACAGGAAGAGAGAGTGAGAGAGAGAGAGAGAGCTGGAAGAGTACTGGGAATCGGGGGCTGTGGCAAGAAGTGAAAGTGTTTGGCATTAGACCAACTTAATAGGTTTGTTTATTAGTTACCTTTTGGCTAAAGGGCTAAAAGTTTGCAGCAGGTGAAAAATTGTTGGAGAATTGAATGCGTGTTAAGCTGATATTTGAAATAAATGCAATTCATTTGTAGCTGCTTGTGGCTTAAGTTCATTTTTCATTTTAACACTAGGGCCAGAATGGTAATTGAAAAAATTTTAGTATTTTATTGCAGGCAACTTGAATTTGTGGTCAAGAGAAAGTCAATTTTTGTTGATAAATGTTGGCTGGAAAGTAAATGGAAAGATAGATAAATATATGGATGAAAAGATAATTGGACAGAAAAATAGATAATAATGTAATTATTAATAAATAAGATAAATTCGTGTATATAAAATAAATATATAATATATATATATTGATAAATTGATATTTATGTTATATATGAAGAGAGATAAATAAATACATAAATATATATTTGGAGCAGAGTCTGAGTTGAGTCGGGGCAGAGCAATAGGAAGAGCCATAGGCAGAGCCATAGGCTGAGCCATAGACAGACTCTGAGTAGAGTCAGGGCAGAGACTGAGCAGGGCTTGAAGTGAGTGAGGGCAGAGCCATAGGCAGAGCCAGAGCAGAGGCTGAGTTGAGTAAGGGCAGACCCATTGGCAGAGCCTTAGATGGGTCAGCACAGAGCCATAGGCAGCGCCTGAGCAGAGCCTTAGGCAGAGCCAGAGCCAGTTTAGAGCCATTGGCAGAGTCTGAGTTGAGCCAGGGCAGACAAATTGACAGAGCCATAGAGTTGGGAGCTTTAGATGGGTCAGGGCAGAGCCATAAGCAGAGACAGAGCAAAGCCTAGATATAAATTAAAATTCCAATATGCAAATTAAAAATATATATATTTTTTTCAAAAATACTGTACCAAACAATTATTTTTCATGATGAATAGAAAATGCATATTTTGTTCACTTAAAACAAAGTTCATTCTTCTTATTTTTGGAAATATAATTTTTTTTTTTTTTTCAACATATTTAAATTCATTTAAGAAAAATAAAATACATAAAAAGAATGTAGTAAAATATAAGTATAAATTACAATTATAATATGCAAATTTTAATATTTATATATATATTAACAAAAAATAAAAAAATATATTTATATTTTTGAATAATAATAAATATTGTGCTCATATATCGCAACATATCATAGAATTTGTCAATAATCTTTCAACCAATATGCAATTAGTTGTATGTATACTTGATATTATATATATAGATATCCATATATATATATATCATTTTTTTTCTTTTGCCATATGTTTGGTTATTTAATTGGCAATTTATGCCGCTGGCTGTTGAGCTGAAATATGACAATTTACATGATGTTCAATTTGTGTTTCGATTTTCCAGCGAAAAAAACATATATAATTTTTTTTTATCGATTTTCCTTTTGGCTGTTGCCATTACTTGGGCAATTTACCGCTTGTTTTTTTTTTTTTAAATTAGCCAAATTTGGTTGTCTAGTATGTGGGGCGATGCCATAAGGAAGCCCATTTTGAATTATTGTTATGGGTAGACATTTCTTGTAGTAAATATATGCTTATCGTTCATATATTGCTTTATTTATTGGGCTGATTGGGCGGCATCTGTACTTTGTGAGTAAGTATTTTGTTTTCCACCAAGTCTTGTTGCGCTTAATGTGCCGCCCATTTTGACTAATGGATGCTCGTTAGCTACACAAATGAGTTTTTTATGGTTGCTTTTGCTCAGTTTCTTTTTCTTAAGGCTGGCAAGATGGAAAAAACAACATCTTAAATTAATTCGAGTTTTTAGAGAAGTTATTTTTGGTTTTTTTCTTAGAGAAAATACTTTAAACTATTTGAGTTTTTATGATGTTTTTTGTTTTATTTAATTTTTATGTAGTTATATTTATTTATATTTATATTGTATATTTTTTATATATTTTTTGCAAAAAGTTCTGTAGAAATTGGAAAAATTGTTCAAAAAAAAATCAATTCATTATTTTTTATACATTTAAAGAAAAAACCTATGGAAATAGCTTTTGCTAAGAGGTTGTACGGTGAGCATATTTCGATGCTATTGTTGGTAATATTATTGAATATTTTAACTACCCCAATAGAGCCGTATAGTTTCTTAGAATACTTATAGTTATTTCTTATGGGCTTTAATATGGTAACTTAATTGTTGATTACCTTTTCTTATAAATGGCCTTTCTTAATCATGTTTTCGGTTCATAATTATGAGATTCTAGTATTCGAAATACGTATTAAAAGAATATTCATTTGATATATTCTAGCTTCTAGCTCGCTGTGTTCATACAAATGGGCAGACTGGCAGACAAATGGCCATTACTTGATAGATTTGGTATTCATTCGGATCATAACTTCATATACTTTATAAAGGCTGTCACGCCTCCTTCTGTTTGTTTAATATATTTAAAATTTCTATTTTTACTGCGTTCAAGAACTTTGCTTACTTTGTAATGCAATAGATATGTGCAAAGTTCCAGAGAAAAGTCTCAATAAGCCATCAAATCAAGCTTTTGTACCAGAGCTGAACGCCAAAAGAAAATTCCTTTTAATCTTTAATTCGAAATAAATTGCAAGAGTTGAATTTTTAAAGATTTAACAAATCTATAGCTATTAAGTTACTCTATAAAATTTTCATAGTACTGAATACTAAATATATTCTACATTTAAGGACAATAGCTCTGCCTTCTAGCAACATCATTGTTCCTATTTCCGCACATCTTTATATACAAGAAAAAGACGAACTTAATGTTTGTTGACTTTTATTAAGATTCACTTTCAGCGCTTTTACACGTTCATATCTTTATATCTATATATATATATATATATATATATACACACATAAATATGTATATATATATATTTATATAGTAACGCACTCAACACACTTGCACACTCACTCACCAAACACCAAATGACGTTAGTGTGCCGGTGTATAAAAAGTGCACTCATATTAAAATTTTTACTTTAAGTATTTTTCTTCGTTTTTCTTTTTTTTTTAATATATATATATATATTTTTTTTTCACAGGGGCAAGCACACTTTTATGTATTAGCATCTGAATCATTATCATTTTGCTTTAGATCTTTAATGCCTGATCTACCGTGCAATTCGCCCTTGTCCTCATCAGCTTTTTCAGGCTGCTTCAGCTTTGGCTCGCTGGGCGTTGTTGGTTCGCTTACCCCTGGGACAATGCCGTTGGCGTTCTTTGCGCTCGCTGCCTGCTTGGACTTTGATCTGCGCATATTTTCCTTAATTTTCCTAAGACTCGCTGTGGCTTGACGTAGAATTGTTACCGTATCGTGAATACGACTGCCAACCTCTAGAGCCGTACCGACAACTAAGTTCTCAGTGATTTTATCATTGACCGCATTCATACGAGAAGCTGAACGGCTAGGCAAGATTATGGTTACCTCGGGATCACTGTTGGGACTATCCGTTGTCGCTGCTGAAATTGTCGAAACATATCGTTTATTATTGTTTTTCTTTGTGGTGCCTGAGGAGCTGCTGGAGGTTGGCTTCGATTTCGTTGGGCTCTCGATACACTTTGAATGAGTTGTCGTCTCGCCCTTGGGTCGACTGTCATCTTGTTTTGCCGCAACGTCGCTAACTTTTGCTGAAGTATTATCCGAAGTAGAAGTATTTGAGCTGCCAGAAGTTGATGGATCAATAGCTTTTTTCAGATTTCTTGTTATCTTTCTTGAATGATGATCGCTAGCCTTTAGTGCCGTACCGCTGCCAGTCTTTGAAGAACTGCGCTTTTTGGCCAACTCAGACGTCGTTGGGTCGTCAACGCTCGTGTTGTTTGTAGTTTGCTTTGGATCTGCTAAAGGCTCACCAATATTTGTGGTTGGCACAATGAATCCATACCGAATTTGATTATCTTCGGAACTGAACATCTTTGGCGTCGACTTCTCCAATGCTTTTGGCCATATTTTGGTCGTAATCAAAGATTGTTTGCTAGCTTCTGTTGTGGTGTCGAGCTTATCAGCGGACTTCTGCTTGGCCAATGCCGATCTTCTGAGCGCTTTCGCTTTATTGCAAGTTCGACTGATACCATAGAGAGCCTTGCCGCTGCTATCCCAGTCTTTACTGTCATATTTATAGTTTTTATTAAATGAGAGCTTGGCTCGTTCAGGCGTGTCCTTGCGCTTGGCACGTTTCGTCTTCTTTTGATTAGTTGCCTTTGGCACATCCGAAGCGAGTTTCTTGTTTGTTTTTTTTTGCTTCATTTTGCTGACATCTTTCGCTTCGGTTGCGACGACAATTGGTTTCTTTGGAGCAACTGCTCCTTTGGGCTCAGAGCTAGGTATAACATAGGGACTGAAGGGACACCTATGTGGCTCATCTGGCTTCTTGTTGGACACTTCTCTTCTGACAGTTGTATTCGACTTCTTGGAGTTCTTATCCAAGCCACTGCTGCGAACTAAATGACCGACAGATGAAGTGCCTCTGATTATAGACGATCTATGCAGTGAAGTGCTTTCATTCATTAGAGCTGAACCGCTGGCAACTTTAGTGGCTGATGCATTTGACACTGGCTGCATGGCCAATTGAGCTTCCACTGGCTTTGAGCCATCTGTGCAGTAAGGCTCTGTGGCAGTATCGCTGTGGGATATTTGTGGGAAACTGGGATCCATGGTTGAGCAGCAAAACATTGAGTCTCCGCCGAGCGACAATCTAGCATTTTGCTCATATTGTTGCCTGTCCTTTTTGGGACAGATGACGCAGCCGAGACCCATTTGCTGTCGCAGGAATTTTTGAGCCATTCCAAATTCTTGCGCCTGTCGCCCCTTATCCCAGCATAGCTCAGCCGACATAGTCTCCAGTACGAAGGGCAGCATATCGTATGCAGCCGTCGCATCGACAAACGCCACACGCAATCGACGCGCTATCACATCCACCAAATGACAGGCATACTCACGCTGGCAGGCATAGATCACCTCGGCCTGTATGTACGGAAATTTGGGATGCAAACGATTTCGGGTCGCGGGCGAGCAATTGGAGAGCAAGAGGGGAGCATTGCTGCCATACGATTCGGCCAGATGTTGGGCCACATCCATGGGCAAATCGTAGGCCTGCACCAAATCGAGCGGCAGCATACAGTAATAGTCTTCGGCGCCATCTAACAAGAGATTGCTGGTGACGCTGGCTTCCGATTGCGGTTCCAATAGGCAGGACTCAATGGCCGTATTGATGGCATCGACGGCCATCACACGATATGTGCTCCAGCGTCCGCCGGCCAGGGTAATCAGTTGATTGCCGCTAACTTCAAGCAAGAAATTGGGCACCAAATGCGGCTCCTTGTCGTCCGCATTGTCCGTGGTTGGGCACATGATCGATGGCTTTAAGCCCGTCCAGGCGCTTAGCACATTCTCCGCACGCAATTGCACACAATCCTCGAGAACTCGACGCGTGTGCGTTAGCAGGCAATCAACCACCTCGGCTGTCGGCGCTGGTGGATCTTCGCTCTTCTCTGGCCGCTCCACATCCATGCTGCCCACAAGCAAATGATTCTCGAAGGGCAACATGATCAGTGCTTGATCACACCCATCACTTCTCGGAAAGAGCAGGCCACAGTTCTGTGAACCATAATAGCCGGGCAGCGCAATATGTGTGCCCAGATGGGGCACAGCAATCGGACAGACCTTAGAGTCGTCCAGCTTTCGTATCGCATCCGTGCCAGCGCCCGTTGCATTGATCACGACCCTCGTATTGATGACAAACGACTCCTCTTTTATGGCATCCTCGACAAGCACCGCTCGACAGTCCTGATCGCAGTTGGGCAATAGCTCAAGTAGACGCACATAATTGGCCACCGTGGCGCCATGCTGGACCGCCGTCATGGCCAAGGCCAGGCACATGCGTGCATCATCCAGCTGGACATCATAGTAGATGAGCGAGCCCAATAGTCCGTCCTTGCGCAGCAATGGGAACTCATTGAGCGTCGCATTTTTGGATAGGAAATGCGAACCGCGCACATTCGACATGCCCGCCATGGCGTCATACATCTTCAGACCCAGCCAATAGAGCGGCAGTCGTAACGGACTGTAGATGGGCATTAGCATTGGCTGGACACGATTCAGATGCGGCGCTATCGTTAGCATTGTGGCGCGCTCGTTCAACACCTGCTGAAGCATGAAAATCTGTTGCAGATCAGCCCCTTGAATCGCTGCATGCAAATACGAATTGCTGCCTTCGATCAATTTGCTAGATTTGCAGCTGGCGCCGCTGGCAAAATCTTCAGCTTCGATGAGGGCCGTTTTGAAGCCGCGCGATGCCGCCTCCAGAGCACAGCCACAGCCAATGGCACCGCCGCCGACAATCAGTATATCGAAGTGCTCGTTCTTCAACGATGTCAACTGCTGTTTCCGCTTCGGCACCTGGCCGCTGCCCTCTTTGCCCGCCTTCATGCCCTTGTATAGCATGGCACTCATTGAGGACAATATGCGATATGGCTGCTTTGTCCACATCGTTGTCGTTAGACCCATACGCAATTTCATTAACATATTGTCGTACTTCCTATCGTATCGTTGTCCCTCGTTGGCAAATTCTATTCAACAATCGACTTGGCCAGCCTCGAATCTGTCAAACTGCAAAACGGTCATTGGTAACTAGTTGAAACGAAGAATTTACTGAAACATAAAACCGAAAAATTATTTTTGATTTTTGAAGAGTTAAGAGTTCTTTCAATTCAATTGAATTAACAAGCATCATTTTTACACGAGCTTTCTACTGATGGCTATTTCAAAGGCATGAGCTCTTATGGGCATATGGAACAAGTTGGATTTATATAAATTTATAGAAACTTCAAAATTGTTAGTAAGTTAGGCTTATAGATTTCTATACTAATTAACGTAAGTGAAATGAGCATATTGGTTTTGTTCAACACCCGTCTTACTGTCCGTCCGTCCGTCCGTCTTACTGTCCGTCCGACCATCTGTCTTTCCGTCCGTCCGTCCGTCAGTCCATTCGTCCGTCCGTCCATCCGACCGTCCGTCCATATGATCCTAAACCATGTCCTTTACCTATACACTAAATCTTGTTCATTAAGCTCACAAATATCCTTCCATTTAGCTTATACAATTACCGCCGTTCTATGCGATTCTCATGATTTCAAGTGGGCGCTAGAGATTTATTCATATATTCATATAAAATACTCTTGTAGATGCACGTTCTAAGATAAAATGATACTAATAATCAATAACAACGACTAAGTAGCCCTAATATATATATTATCCACAATTGGATCTGTGGTCGAGCCAACAATTGAGTAGAACACGACCAGCTATTAATGACTTCGAAGTCCCCGACGGGACGAAATGACAAAAAAAGGACACAAATGGTCAAAATGCTGGTGATATTTATGAGCACGCAAACAGCGGAAACAGGCGGAGGGCAAACAAATGGTCGGACTGACGGAATGACAGGGTGTTGGAGTGACAGTGTCAATAGAGAGACAATAGTTGAAAATTAACAAATGAATTGAAATTACTTAAACAAACTCATTAGCGTGTGAAAGTCAAGGCGTTCATCAAACTGCCCGCACATTGTTGACACCAATTGTTCTCGCTTGGAGGCTAGCCTCAAAGGAACTGAAATAGGCATTAAAATAATGCCCATGGGGGCGGGGCGGGGCGGTGCGGGTCGGTACTGGGTCCGGCATGGGTACAGCCATGGTTTTTGCGCTTTGAAATGATTATAACCCCGTCTAAATATTCAGGCTACGCCTCGGCAATTGTTTTCTTTATTTTTTGTTGCCCTGTCGTGTCCGGGCAACGCCTACCTTAGCTGGTCCCCAAAGCTAAAGCTTTCCTCCCCATTGCATGTAATTAAATTTTCCAACCTTTATGAGTTAAGCATAGTAATTTAGTGTCCCATGCCCGCGTCACGACTTTAAATTGTCATCGATGTGACGGTTCAGCGGGGTCTTTCTGACATCAATAGCGAGCGACCAGAGGGTGGAGAAGGGGCAAGCAGGGTAGCTAAATATTTCATTTAGTTGACAGCCCAGCATAACTGTAATTTTCATTAGGTATTTTCGACACATTTGCTATAATTAACAATTTGAATTGTTATACTCGTTCACGATGTGAAAAGAGTATATTGATGCTCTGCAATGTTCGTATGTCGACACTAGAGAGACTTGAAATGTGGAACATATGCTCTTTGCTTCCCTCGTCTTAAAAGGTATTCAGGAATTTATCGATCACACAATATCTTTTTGAACTTAAGCGCCAATTGAGGGTGTGCCAAATGGAGAAAAATGTAGTTGAATCTCTGTTTCCATTTCCTCAGCTGATAGACTTATAAAGTACTTACTTCGTCCACCTAAACCCTACCGCCTGCTAAGTCCTAACTCATAAATATTTGAATAACCTAAACTAGTTTTGAATCGAGTATCAAGCAGTTAGTTGAGTCAGATTATAACCTTCTTGCTATTATATTATAATAAGAAGTGAGAAGACATAGAAAAGAAGAATTTTTATCTATGCATTTACATAATAATCTCGAAAATTCATTCAAAAACTTGGATTTATATTTAATATTAAAAATTTGAAATTATTTAATTCAAAAATTATTAAAATATTTAGTTAATCAGACTTTGGTCTGATCATCATTTGTGTAGACTTAAGCGGTTTTAAATGCCAGTAATTCCAATAAATTCCTTTGCCAGTTAGTCCAACATCTTTGGTTGTATATGGTCCGTTTAAATTACTGAAATTGTCAAAAGATCAATAAGCTATATCATTTTAATGCATTTTTTATGACTTTACCAGTTACTGCAATTATAAAACCACCATCCAGATTCATAATATACCGCACAATGACCGTTAGCTGTATCGTTATCCCGATCTTTTGTTGAAAAGTTCATATCAATATGTTTTATAAGGGAATCACCAGCATTTCCCGAAAAATCTCCAAGCTTCATTAGCTTGTATGATTCCTTTTCGCTTCCAATAAGAAAATGGCTGTATCGGGCATAACGGGTTTCATTTTGAAAGTCCTCCAAGTGAATATATAACTCATGAGGCTGCGATTGCGTTATTAAATGGATCTTCTGTAATCCTAAGAAGTATTCATGTTGCAAGTCGCCAAAACCTGTCTTATAATCCGCCCAGTTGCGGTAAAAGTTTTCAGTTCCATTAATCCGACGTTGAATCACGATCCAACCAGATCCCGCTAACTTGAAGTCACAAGGCACGAGAAATGGCTCGATGTGGGGCAACTTAAGTACAGATGTAAGCGATTTATCTGAACAGCAAGGTCCGTCTGGTATTTTCAGATTTACTGTTTGCTTCAATTGATGATTGCCTATTTTCGTTGCATTTGCACTTTTACCTTCTAGGTGCGATATTCTAAGATCTTTTTCCTTTATCAAAGACTTAAGTCTTAGTATTTCCTTATCATTTTCATTGCCTTTCGTATCCTTCTTAGCTTTGTAGGAATTGATTAGCTCAGTTTGAAGAGCCAATTGCTTATCCTTGGCTTCAATTAACTGAAGCTGAAGAGCCGATTGTTTATCTATTGATTCAATTGTTTTCTGTAGATCCGCTGTAATCTGAATATATTTATCTATTTTCAATTGTATTTCTGCTTGAGACTTCTCCTTCAAGAACACTGATGAGGCCTGTGCAAGAAGGGGCTTCACAATCTTGCAGCAGTATGCAGCGCACTGCGCATCTAATTCTTTCTTAGCTTTGCATTCCTAATATATATATATATATATATATGTTATATATCATAGATGTTTATGAGATCTAAGTAAATACTTACCGAACTTTCCATTGCCACAAAGCTTACATTAATTGATATTAATATCATTAAAATGAAAAACACTTTGAGATATTTTTCCATTTTGAATCAACTCAAATTTGCAACTGTTTCACAATTGTGTTGATTTCAAACTGATTCAAGCTCTTCACTCATCTCATTAAAGAAAACTTGTATTTCGCATTTTAGAATTTCTTATCATTATTTCAAATGTCAATTGACGTCAGCAGCCAGACGAGTTATAAAACAATTAATAATATAAAACAAATAAAAATTAGTCAAAGTCGTAGGTGAAATGACTCTGACTAATTTTAATATGTTATGCATTATTGGGTGAAAAGGCTAAGCTTATCAGTTTTAGACAATTATATATGAGAATGTTTTTGTAATGTAATCACATCTGCTTATGAGCAGCTATATATAAGCATTATCAATTGACAGCAATTCAATGTGCTGTTATCAGCTTAGCCACGCTCAAATGTTGTAAGATTAGTGGAGGTTAAAAGTCGCGCGAAACTAGTGAATTCAAGATTTAAAGATGTGGAAGATATAGTAAGGTGCTCGAACTAAGTTAATGGGACAAACACTAAACACATTATATTTTCCACAAAAATCAACTTAGTTTCTAAGGAATTCAATCGTATGTGGAAGATATAGTATTATTTTTCGAATTCAATCGTATGTACAGACGGATGGACAGCAAGACTAGATGAACTGACTAGTTCATGAGTACTTTTTCCCCACCTGTTAGAAATACCTGTTAAATATTTAAATTCAGTTTTTAAATATGTCTTTATATTGGCAGTTTAAGCAGTCTTAAGTTAATTTTTTCTTTTGTTAAACTTACAACATATGCCATATTACGTTAACTCCTGACGAAAACTGGCCCAGACCTCAGGCGCAGACGATGGCTAAAGCAACAGAAGAACAAAAAACAAAAAAAAAATGCTGGGCTCTAAATACAAATTTCCGGCATAAGCCACATAACAAACCAGGCCCGTTAGCGACACGGACACGGACACGGACACGGATGCGGATGCGAATGCGGATGCGGACGGCGGCCTAGCTGTATGGTGGACAATGGAGCAGACTGTGCTGCGGCACTTTGTTACATTTCGTTAGCTGGGCAAAGTGCCTCAACACGTTAGGTGACCCGCGACATGCCCCAACCAAACAACCAACCAGTCGGCCCAGGCCAGCCAGCCAGCCTACCTAGCTCTGTCTCCCTCTCTCTCTCTCTCTCTTTGTTCAGCTGCAAGTCGGCCTCGCTTTGTTTTTGTTGGGCGTGTGGCTCACCTTGGCTTGGCACTGCCAGACGCCCCCGCAGCGTTGCCTTTCAGTCATTATTGCAGCTATAAAGTCAGTGCCTTGAACTTTTTTTTTTTGCCAGTTGTGCTTTTGGCCTGTTGGTTGTTGTTGTTGTTTTTGTATTTTTTGTCGCCTTATTGCTATTGAAGTTTGTTTTTTATGGCCTGGCCGAGAGCTTGACAATAAGCACGTTGGCTGCAAAACTTTTCCACTTCTCATTTATTATTACGCGTCGAGTTTTATTTATTTTCAGCTCTCTGCAAGTTGTTCTGCTTCGTTTTTGTTGTTGTTGTCCTGACAACGCAGCGACACAAACTGTCGTCTCCATGTTGTCCGGCTAAGGAAAAACAACAACAACAACAATAACAAATCACAAAATGCAAACAAGCGCATGAAATTCATCTAAAAAACAAAACAAAAAAATTTTGCTTTTTTTTTGTCTTTTTTTGCTAGGCGCAAAAAAACAGCGGTAAAATTAATATAATTCAAATAAACGATTTGCAACGCTTCGTCGGGCAATCAGCGAGGTGTTAAGTTTAAGTGGCATAAATTGTTGTTGCTGCCACAGGACAACAACAACAACAGCTTCCTGATCGCATTCGGTTTCGTAACAAATTCTTTCTTGTATTTTGCTTATTGGCAAAACTTTTGATTTATTGCATTAGCTGCGCGGAAAGCGAAATAACTTTGAATTTCTATTATGCTGCAGCTGAACTTAACGACAATTTAATTAGCAGCAAATAAATTGCAGAAAGTTAAATAATATATATAATAATTGTTGCAGCTACAAGGCTAAGGCTTCAAAGTTAGCTAGCAGAAAATGTCGTTGGTTTTTCGTACAAATCGAGGTTTTATGCTCAAGATTGGAGTTTGTGACAAGAATTTTCTGTCTAAATATGATTTTTAGATATTTTTCATATTTATCAAAAATTTTACATATTTGTTTTTATTATTTTATTATAGAGCTATAACAAAAGTATGCAGCACACTTTATAAATTATTTGTTAAAAATTTTGTAATAAATAAAATATATAAATATGATTTTTAAATATTTTAGATTTTTTTTCAAATTAAAATTTGATTATTTTATTTTACACTTATTAAAATTATAAAAAAATTTTTTTAATAAAAAAAGAAAATATTTAAATATTAACATATTATTCTTCTAGTTAAAATTAAAGTCTATAAAATTTTATAATATATTTATTTGAGTATTATTATAAATATAGTATATTGTTAAATAAACTGTTCAATTAAAATATTGTGAAAACATTATTTACCTTTTTTTTTAGTATATATATTATATTTTTTAAAATATTTTTATCGAATTTATATCTTAATTAAAAAATCAATTTATTAGAATTTTAAACTCCCATTAAATTCCCATTTAATATATTCACAAATATAAATATCTTGAATTTCAATCGACATGAAAATCTCGCAAATTTTATTAACATTTTTGGTTTGGCACGCAAAGCTAAAGTTAGACAATTGGCATTTGAATATAACTGTGGCTACAAAAGTGCCGCCAAAGACATTTGCTTGGCCATATACATTGTGCGCATTCCGTGGCTCTATGATATAATTGGCCTACACACGCAACAAGGAGGGCGCTTGCCGTGCTCCAAGACCAAGGCAAATGGTCAATGGTCAGCAAATGCTTAGTTGGCCATGGCCAAGAGACAGTACAACCAGGCTGAGCATAAAGGCGCTAATTTGAAGCAATTAGTTTTGTGCTACCATGTACGTATGTGTGTGTGTGTGTTAGAGTGTGTTTGTAGGGCAAAGGACAAACGACAAACGATGTGACAATGCAGTAAATTCCATCAGACAGTCAGAGCAAGTATGCGTCTATTGAATACTCTTTCTTTAAGGTAGTTAGCTTAGCTTATAAATTCTAAAATAACTTTGTTTATTTATTAGTTTATAATTTAGTTTAACTAACTAAAAGATACAACAAATTGCAGCTTATTAATGGTTGAATGTCAAATTTGTAACAATTTTTATTATTAAAAACTAAATACTAGAATGCATTATTAATACAAGTTTTTTAAATTAAATTTTCAATTTAATATTTTGCTTGGTATTTATTTAATATAATTATATTAAGTATATCATTTTCATATATTTTTTGTAAGTTTTGCTTATTTATATTATTTTTTTTAAATATTTTCAAGTTTAACCAAAATTTAGTAATTTTTTTTGATTTGCTTGAAGGTTTTATTTACTTTTTATTTATTTTATTATATTTATTATTTTGTATTGATTTGATTATATTTTATCTTTGTATATATTTATTATTCTCATTTATTTATTTAAATTTTGTATTGAAATTTATTACATATTTATTATATTTGTTTATTTGTAGAAAAATATATATAATATTTAATATTTCATGCTGCTTTTGTTGTTGTGTTTTCTGTGTTATTTATTATATAGTTTTCTATGATATTTGTAATTTAAATTAATTCTATATATTTTTAATGACATAAAATATTTTAAAAAAATTGTAAAATTATTAAATAAATACTAAAAAAATTAAAAAAAATTAAAACATATATTTTTTTAAATATTTCTTTACTTTAAAAAATATATCGAACTAATTAATAATAAATATTTAACTTTGTTCTAAATATTAAGTTGATATACTATTTATTTTTCTTTAAACCTTACATTTTTGTTGATTTTTTCCTTTCTGGTTTATTTTTTAAAGCATTTTATACTGTTTAATTTCTTATTAATGGTAATCTCGTTTAGTATAGAGCTAGTTCGCTCGCAAATGTCTGTTTCATTCAATTTGTATTCCATTTTTAGACTACGTAAGCCCTGTAAGAGGGTATTCATTTTGCGAGCAATTAAATGTTATCGCATTTTTTACGACTTGACATCAATTAAATTTTTACCTTCTGTACTACAATAGTTTTTTTTCTTCTTCTTCTTTTCGTTTTCGTTTTTAGTAATTTTTACTACGACAAACTGTTGGACAATGCTAGCAAATATTATTTTTTTATTATGCTTGTTGTAGCCATCAACGTTGTTGTTATTGTTGTTGGGCAACACTATTTGTGTCATGCAACAATGTAATTGGCACTGTCGTTGTCATTTCCGCTGGACACACGGTGCGCCAGGGCGAGACATTAAAGATATTACGTGGGCAAGTGTAGCGACCAGACCCTAAACAAAGGTTCAGCAAGGAGACGAGGCAGGCAGAGAGAGTGGGAGGGAGAGAGAGTGGGTGTCCACCTTCAGCTCTGAAAGCGGAAGGAAACAACTTGTAGGTCGGCATTTGTGCAGTTTTTATGCTGTCTGCGTGGGTGTGTGTGTGTGTGTGTCGCCCTTTTTCTGTTTAAGTTGTGGGCGTGGCCATGTCGTGGCCAATTGTTAAGTTGAAAATAATAGAGGTGGACAGAGGACTGTCAGACTGTCACTGGCGCACAATGCGACCCGGACACTAATCGATGTGGATGTGAACAATCTACCTGGTTACTCCCACTCCTACTCCTACTCCGATCCACCCGACTGACATTGCAATACCAAAATTAATGACTCAATAGGCCAAAAGGCCACAAAGCTCAAGCACTGAATGCCATTGTTTTCCACTCTTGGGCTTTTTTAATTGCGTCCCTTCCCATTGCCCATTTGGCGGTTAGACATTATTTATATTATCCGCCTCTCAATTGTTACACACACACACACACACAACATACACTTCTACTGGAAGTGCTCTTTGGCTATATTATTCCCCTCGCCTAAGCATTAGCTCTACGGTTATGCTGGGCTACACTTGCGGCTTGTGGCTGTGGTTAGGCGGTAAGCCTCAAGCTTTAGTATTTGTAAACAGCTCTGGAGTAGAGGTGTCTTCTACGTGACTTATTGGCATTGCATATTTAATATGTAGTCTTATAGGGTATATGAGAAATATTTATAGTAAAAGTAAAAGCTAATACATAATTTAATTGAAGAAACATATTTAAGCTTTGTGTTGGTATTTAACTTGAAGAAAATGTATTGATGTCAAAAGAACAAAGTCTTGGCCAAACACACTAATGAAACCCTTATCAATATATTTTATAATCTATAAACATTTTCTAGAATAGAATCGATTAAATACGTGTGTAAATATAAGAAATTCCTTTGTTTATGCTGCAATTAGAATTTTCAATTCCGTAAAGTGAATATATATTTGATCTGCAAGACAAACTGAATTGATTTCATCTTGCAAAAAAAAATAAAATAAATAAAAAAATAAAATAAAATAAAATAAATTCTTAACATATATTTTATGCGTATACTAAATGCTAGAATATTTTCAAATTACCTGGACTATATTTATTTATTTAATATTAAATTTTATATATTTAAAAAAAGTACTCAAATTAATTTTTAATAAATATTTTCTTTATATATCTATAAAAAAAATTCTAAAATTAATAATAAATAATATTTTATATATATATACTAAATTTATAATTTATAATAATACATTAAATATTATAAAAAATTTTAAAAGAATCGAAAATATAAGATAAACAAAACAGCTTCATGCTTTGGCTTATACAAATTTATGTAAGATAGAAGTAGAGCACTTCAGCTCAGCTGGATGTACCGGGTATCAGTCACTAGCAACTAGAATTTTTCGAAATTTAATATTTAACGCTTAATTATTAAAAATTATATTTATATATAAATTTTTAGCATATTTTTAATTTATATTTAATATATTTTTATTTAATATATAAAATAAATAACAATTTGTCTTCTTAAATCTCTTTCAGGTAAGTCGCTGACAATTTTGGCTCAATATGTTATAAAATGAAACTATATTGGCTGCAAGTTCGTAAGTTGTTTTCAATTTGCACCTAAAAGTAGCTTAAGCTAAGAGTTCAAACTGGATCTGAAGTTAGGTTGGGTTAGGTTAAGTGGCAGATCCTAACTTTTACACCTATTTGAGCGTTTTTGACGCTAAGAACCGTAAGCAATGCGGCATGAAAAACTTTGTCCTGCCTTGCCTTTCGCCTGGGGCAAGTTTTGTGTGTGTGTGTGTGTGGGCAATGCCTTGGTCATTTTGGTGCCACGCCACATTCGACACTTTATCACCTGGTTGGCCAATGGCCATGTTTTCCAGCCCGGCCATAACATTTAATGGTGCTCCGCTTAACGCTTGTAAACACGTGGGTGTTGTCTTCCCCCCTTGGCCCAATCAGAGTGTGTTTGTGTCTATGTCTATGTTTGTGCTTATATTGCCAGCCAGCCACGCCCCTTTTGGCATATGCGTGTGTGTGTGCGAGTGTCAGTGTCTGTATTTGTGCTTGTGTCGCTTGGTTTCTTTTGGTAAAATTATGCCCACTGGGCATGCTAATTTCACTCAACTGAATCGCTTTTGAAAGTCTACAATTACCGCTAATAGCTGGCAAACAGAAATCAAATGTAGTCCCTGCCTCTGTGGCTCTGCCGTTAATTAGCGTTAATTGTCGCGCGGCCACACGGCGTATGCGCAACTTTTACCATATTATTATTGCAAATTAACAAATGACTTAGCTCGACTTAAAAGTCGGTTGCCAGCACCGAAAACCCCATTGGAAACATGCGAATTAATTAACTAACTTGTTAAACTTTCACAATTTTGGGCCAAAAGTATTTTTCGACGCATTTTATTTGAATTTATGTTGAAGCAAAGGGTTTATGAAAATTCTATTGACGACATTTGTGTACACTTTACAATTTAAATAGGAAGAAGTATATGTATTAAGGAAAAATTGATAATAATATTTAAAAAAATATAGAGATGAGAAAAATTATAACTAGTAATTATAAATATAATTTTAAATTATTTTTATAAAACAAAAAAAAATTTTAATTTTGCTTAAATATATTTAACAAATATTCAATTTATATTTATTACACAGTAAATTTATTTATATAGTAAGTTTACTTATACTATTTATATATTTAATTCATTTATTGATGATTGAAGTGTTGAGGAAATAATCAAAATATTTAAAATTTATAGAAATGAGAAAAAATGATATAAAAAAATATATGTATATAATTTTCAATTAATAATAACAAAAAAATACTAAATTGTGCTTTAAAATATTAAAAAAAAATATATATAGTAGGCATTTATTTAATGATTTTTAATATACTATATTTAAATATAATTTATTTAGTAAAAAGTATTCAAATACAAAAATTTTTTTTAAAATTTTAGATAGTAATTATGTATATTTTTTTATAATTATATATTAAATTTGTATACAGTTTTAATAATTATTAAAATATATTTACATATATTTTTTAATATCTCCGTATATCAAGCCTTAAAATAAAGTTCTTCATATAGAACTTTTCCCATACAAATACTTATACTTATATAGTTTAATGTATATAGTAAACGTCATCAATTTTTCATTCTTTACTACATTTCTTCAACATAAAAAAGATGCAAGCTTCAAATAGTATAAAAGCCTTAAAGCGTTACACTCTTAATTTCATTATTTGCATACTTCTCGGTTAGGGTACTGGCAGTAAAAAAGAGCAAAAAAAGGAACAAAAATTGAGACGAAAAATCCCATTGGCATTAGGCCTTAACGCTTCGCTTAGCTCGTTATTGAAGCCGAAGTTTATTGTTGAAAGTTTTGAGCCGGCGGCAATTCGCTTTCCGAAAGCAATTATCCTCAAGGAAGTCTGCGACTTAATTGATTTCGCAAACACTGAGCACTGAACGTTGGCAGTCTGACGGGCCGCACCGAAGGCAGTTGTTACAATCTTAAAAGGATTCTAATAAGCGCATTGAGCGTGTGCCTTTTGTCTTTTGGGCTCTTGCGTCCGAATATCCTTGTATTATCCTTTCGGTTCAAAAGTTCCTTGCGCATTTAGATAACAACATTTCGTCGGCTTTTTTCACACTTTACAGCCGGACGTGCTGCCATCGTCTCGCTTCGGGGGCCAAAGTTGAGCAGTTCAAGTGTTTGTATGTGTGGGTTTGTGTGGGTGTGGGTGTGTTTGACCGGAAGTTAAGCGCCCACGCAATTCTAGCCATCGCACTCAATCCTATATCCATGGCCGACAGCATTTTGGGCACCAGCGTGTAGTTTAAATATAATTTGAAAATTGTGTTTATTTAATTGCCCGGAAAGCTAACGCTTGAACCTTTTTTTCCTTCTGCAATTTTTTATTGTGTTGGGTCTTAGTCAGCTTTAATTTTTATAGCTGATTGAGTTTTAGTGAAACGTCCGCCGCAAAGTGCGCTATTCAATTTTATTATTAACCATTACCAGCTAAATATTACTTTAGTTAATATTATTGCTACAGAATTAAATGACATTTAAATGAAATCGAATGAATATAATTTTAATTAAATTTAAGTGGATTAAAATTTTATTTTTTAATCATTTTATATAATAAATTGAAGCTTAATGCTTTTTCAAGACCAAATTTAAATCTCAGTGTTTAATTCATGGCTTTAAAAATATATAAATATTTATATTTATATTTATATTTATATTTATATTTATATTTATATTTATATTTATATTTATATTTATATTTATATTTATATTTATATTTATATTTATATTTATATTTATATTTATATTTATATTTATATTTATATTTATATTTATATTTATATTTATATTTATATTTATATTTATATTTATATTTATATTTATATTTATATTTATATTTATATTTATATTTATATTTATATTTATATTTATATTTATATTTATATTTATATTTATATTTATATTTATATTTATATTTATATTTATATTTATATTTATATTTATATTTATATTTATATTTATATTTATATTTATATTTATATTTATATTTATATTTATATTTATATTTATATTTATATTTATATTTATATTTATATTTATATTTATATTTATATTTATATTTATATTTATATTTATATTTATATTTATATTTATATTTATATTTATATTTATATTTATATTTATATTTATATTTATATTTATATTTATATTTATATTTATATTTATATTTATATTTATATTTATATTTATATTTATATTTATATATATATTTATATTTATATTTATATTTATATTTATATTTATATTTATATTTATATTTATATTTATATTTATATATATATTTATATTTATATTTATATTTATATTTATATTTATATTTATATTTATATTTATATTTATATTTATTTATATTTATATTTATATTTATTCCTAAGCTCAAATTGCAATTACCTTTTCTAGTTGCTCTGCTCACATGATGGCGCTAGATGCCGCCTTTTTGGCTTACTCAATTTAACTGCAAATATTGAAGTGATAGCATTTCCATTAATTTGACAGCCACGCCCACATACAACGCCCTCTTGTTTTTGGTCCAATTCGCTCGCTGGCTATGTTAATTTTACAGCACTCTCATGTTTTTCGATGATGATGTAGAGTTTCTGGCACGCGGCCAGCAGCGGAAAAAACAAGCAAGACTTTTCTTCTTTTTTTTTTTTTTTTTTGGTATTTGGTTTTTGCCAACTACGGAACTGGTTGCTGCGAAATGAACGCATCCTGGCATGGTATTTTTGGAGGCGTTTTCCTGCCCGAAAGCAATAACAATAACGCGCACATGTAGCCTGTCTGTGTGTGTGAGAGAGTGTGTTATAGCTACACTCGCCTATATACTGCTAGTTGGCGCTCTGCTCCCCCTTTTCAATTTTTTTGTTTTTTGTTTTTTGCTCTGAAACAGTTTGATGAACTTGCAGGCCAACTGCCGGCAACCCGGCAATTGCCGCCGCGCTGCCTGCTTGTGATTGTTTTTATAGATGATGCGCCGAATCCTCCATTTCTCTAGCTTGTTGATTTTGATGATCATAATGATGATGATGATGTGCTTGGCAATCGCAATCACAATCACAATCATGATGATGATGTTGTTTTGGAGCCTTGTCTGCAATGTTTTTTCTTTCTTTTTCGGTTACTCTATTTGCTGGTGTTGTTGTTGTTGTCGTTGTAGTTGTTGTTGCCTTTGCCCCGTTCACCGCATTTGCCACAGTTGATTTCGTTAATAGAAAATTTAATTGCTTTTATTGATATATTCCGGGCAGAGGAGCGACTGTGATTGTAATTGGGATTACACGAATGGAGATGCAACGAGCAGTGAATTTTATTGATTGCTAGTGAATTGTTGACAAGCAAGAAATATTAAAGCCGGCACTTCAATGATTTGGCTGGAATGTATTTGAAAAAGTTATTAAAATGGAACGAGTTGGAATTTGTACAGACTTATGGGCTTATGATTAAATCTTTTAGTCTCGCTATAGCTTACAAATAAAACTCTTGTATTATGTTACATTTAAAATAGTAATTAGACCAAAACGAAAATATAAATTATATAATAATTTTCGCCAATTTTAAAATATTTTGTATTTTATATATAAAATAATAATTTATATAAAACTAAAAATAAATAACTAAATAAAATAAGAAAAATAATTAAATTAAATCAACTAAAAATTTATAAAACATAAATAAATTAATTAAAAAATAAATAAAAAATGAAATTTAATATTAAATAAATAAATAAAACAAAAAAAAATTAAATTAAATAAAACTAAATAAATTAAATTAAAAAAAAAAATATTAAAATAAATAAATAAAATATAAAATAAATTAATTATTAAAATATATAAATAAAATAAATAAATACAATAAAAAGTAAATAAATCATAAATAGATAACAACCCTGATTTCCCATTTTGAATAGGTTCAAATGATTATAAAATTGTAAAAATATTTTTTAATGTGTTTGCTTATTGATTCAATTATTTAAAGTAAATTCACATATTTTATTGAATAAATAAATTGATTTTTTAACTTTTTCTTGTAAATTTATACAAATACAAGAAGCTGCTAAATTAGCTTACATTTGCGTTTAGAAAAGTTTTCTACATGATCATCAAAGTGTAATAACCGAAAATATTTAATGATAAAATTTTATATTTAAAAATAAATAATTGTTTTTTTTTATATTTCTATTAATTCTATTTTATAAGTATATAAATACCTGATATTAAAATCATATTCTATATATATAAAATATTTCTTCTACTTCAATTTAAATCTATCTAAAAACTCTACACCTGACTTTTCTAACTCAAAAATATGGTATGCCATAGCCACACCATGCGCAATAACTCAAGCACACTCATCCATATTCGGAAACCCTAGAAACCCATCCATTCGTTCATTCACTCATTCAATCATTTATCCAACCAATTCGCTGGTGTAAACCACATTCACACGTGCTTTATTTTCACCTGACTGTAAAACGTAGCACAACTTCAAGTAACAATAATATTTACTAACTTAAGGTTAAAAGCTGAAAAACTTCTTTTGAAGCATTGAATAACACAGAGCACACACAGAACACACACAAACACACACAAACACACACACACACACACACACCTAGTTGGGTTGGAGTAACCCGAATATCGAATGAAATAAAACATCAACTGCAATTAGTTGAGCAATCGATGGAAGCAAGTAATAAACTTCTGGGGCTGCCAACAACATTTCCCACTGATTGACTAGCAACAACAACAACAACAACAACGTCGCACAGTGGCGCAAAAATCAAAACAACCCATACTATTTTCTAATGCGACCCTAACAAGCATTGCCAGCAGCAGCTGCTGCTGCTGCAAGCAGACAAGCAGGCGGGGGGGCGGGCAAACAGTCAGGTGTGGGCGGCACTTCAGCGAAAGAGAACTGAAATCTTAATTAAGATTGATATGTTAACGTGTGTGTGTGTGTGTGTGCTAGTGTGTCTGTGTGTGTGTATTTTGGTGTCTGTACTGATATCATGGCAAGCTAACTGCCTGCCCTGCCCTGCCTTGCTCTCCTTTGGCTTGACTGACACTTGTCTGTCTAGCTACTATACCTGGCTGAATGCTAAGGTAGCTAAGGTAGGTAACTCTGCCAGCCACGCCTCCACGCGCCCACATCTCATGTGTGTGTTTGATTTTCGTTTCCATTTTCAACTCTCGAAGTTGTTTTGCTGCTGCTGTTGTTTTGGTGGAACGTGGTCAACCTTTCGCTCGAATTGCAGCACGAATTATTTATGACGTTCGATTTGGACTTCAAGTTGTTGTTGTTGTTATCGTCATTGTTGTTGTTGTTGTGTATTATCGTAATTAGTGGCCTGAAATTGACATTAGTCGAAATCTGAGACCAAACCGTAAAAACATTGAGCGATTTTCGCGTGTTTAATCTTTGACTGTGTTGTGCGTCAATCACATGACATTGCCCAAATCGACTTGAAATACCCTGTATGTTTGCCAATTGCAGTCTGTGTGGGTATTGTCAATTAGGCGAGCTGCGGGCAAAATACATAAATAATTAGTTGAATTAATTGGGATAAGTTTTAAGTTTGAGTTTGATGCGAGTTTGGAAACAGTTTTATTGTAGAAAAGAATTAGGCAAAAGGTGAAAACAGTTTTTTGAAAATAATAATAATATAATAAATATATAAAATATATAAATATAATAAATATATGAAATATATGAATATAATAAATATATAAAATATATAAATATAATAACAGTCTAAAAAAACTTGAGGCAAATCTTAAATATATGAACGTAAGAAGTTTTCTTTTTATTTCTAGCATTTTTCAGCAGAGTTTTTTTTTATAAATTTTTGCTTTATTTTTATTGAATTTATATAATATATTTATTGAAATCTATTGCACAATATCTATCAAAAACTTTGATAAACTCTCAATCTATAAATTATAATCTATAAGTTATAACAGTTAGATGAAAATATTAGGCAAATGTTGACCTGATTATCTTTTATGCCAATTAAAACAGCTTCACATGCCAAACAATTCAACAAATTTAAGCCTGTCTTGTACTCCTCCCAGTTGCCATAAAAGTTTTCAGTTCCATTAATATGACGTTGAATCACGATATAAGAGGAATGGCTCGATGTGAGGCAACTTAATTTCAGAAGCAATCGATTTCCCTAGGCAACTAGATCCTTCTAAAAATTTTAAGATATTCTGTTTGATTCGTTTCATTTATCTGTATCTTTGCTGCATTTGCAGTATTTTTATTTTCAAAGTCCAAAATATTCTATAATCTTTTTTATTAGAGATTTTAATTTGAGTATTTCATGTTCTGTATCAATTATAATTATATTTTTTAAATTTTTAAATAATCTTTATCTTTTATATTTTTATATTTTTTTGTATTAATGAATTATAAAATAATAAATATATAAAAAATTAAAATTAAAATAACAATTTTTTTTTTTTTTTAATAAATTTTTGTCTATAATATTTTTAGACTTTTTTGTATTAATAAATTATAAAATAATAAATATATATAAAATTAAAATTAAAATAACAATTTATAAATATTTAAAAACAAATTTTAATCAATTATATTTTAATATTTTTTACATTAATAAATAATAAAATAAGAAATTTATAAAATTAAAATTAATATAGCAATTTTTATATTAAAAAAAAAAATTTTATGTTTTATTTTATATTTTGTTTTATATATTAATTATAAAATAACAAATATATAAAATTAAAATTAATATAACAATTGAAAATTTCCAGCATTTGCAGTAGAGCCAAAAAAAAACAAAAGTTTTTAGTTTTCAAAATTAGTTTTGAAAAATGTTTTTTTTTTTTTGTTTTGGCGAACATGCAGCATCATTTGTGCCGCAAAAGCACACGAAGCATGTTGCGCACAGCAAATTAAGTGCAGCCACAATACGCACACACACACACACACACATGGAGACTCTGGGCTATGCAGCTGCCTTGCAGAGCGAACAGATGGCAAGACTTTTAACACTCCAGGGATAAAGTTTCATTAAGAGCTGCCTAACATGTCCGGGATGGAGTCCAAAACTAAGTAAAGCCACAAGGCGGCACAGCACAAGTGACAGATGAGGGTGAAGATAGCGGAGAAGTGGCTGCTAGATAAGGCAGACAACTATACAGATACAGATGCATATGTATGTATATGTATATAGATATATATTAATGTTTGTGTGCGTGTGCGTGTGCATGTGGAGACCAAACTATCATACTTCATAGTACGAGGCACTTCACTTCAAATTGCACTTCGGGTTTATGAAGCACACGCCCGCCCTTGGCAGCCGCCTACTTCACTTCAAGTGCATGTGAAACCGCAGTTGAAAGGCATTTATTGTACTTGTCATTGTTGTGTGGGGGGTGCCAAAACTGGGCGTGTGGGCGTGGCATCTGCAAGTCCAGACCGTGCGGTTGGCAACCAATTCCTTTGCCTTTGCACAACGCCCGAGCTCCGAAACGAGAAAAATGCTTTACTCGCTCTTATGAATGCCAATGCACTACGCTCATAAAAAGTTAGAGTGTGTGTGTGTGTGAGAGTATGTGTGTGTGTGTGTGTCTGCGTGCTCTGTCTTTTTGTGTATTAGGCATTTACTAAACGACCCTAGTTAACCTCCAGGCCAAATAATTTGCATCAAGCACTTGCACTCTACACAATCTCACTCACCCTCTCACCCTCTCTCCCTCTCTCGCCCTCTCTGGCCCGAACAACTTTTGCCGAGAATCTGTATTACGCCCTTTAGGGCAATGTGGATCTGGCACGGGCTCTTGCCTAGCCATAACCCGACGCAGACCCTTCTCGCCCCCCTCATTCCACCTTCATGTCCTTTGTCTATGCCGCTGCTTATTTTAGTTATGGCATTTGAAGCATTTTTGCCAAGTTTACAAGATTATGCGCTTAGTGTTTCGGCCGGCAGTGCGAACCAACAAAACTTCATCCAAAGCATTGAAAACTTTTTTCTTTTCGTTCAAGGTGAAAAATGAATGAGTGTTTGTGAGTGTGTGTTAGTGTCGATGGTTGGATGATGTCTGTGTCTGGCCCGGGGTGTAATTAAATTGGTGCCATTTTGAGTGCCAAGTGTGTGTGTGTGTGTAAGTGTGCGAGCTACACGAACTGGGCAATGAAGCCAATGCTTAAAGTTATGAATTTGCAGACAGTTTCCTGTATTTGCTTAACATAAGTGCATCCTCTTTCAGATTGTAGCAGTTGTACGTGTAGTACTTATGCAGCTGTTTGAATATTTCAGCTAGAGACTATATTGATTTTAACTGAAAATTATCCGACTATAAGATACCCGGTACAATACTTAAGACTGCTAGGTCTTTGTTAATAGGCAGCTGCTTATACTATTACTATTAATGTCAGCAGAGAGGAACTTTTGACCTGCAGATTCGACATTAATTTTAAAATGTTATATATCATCAGGTCAAAAGGCAAAGCTTATCTATTTCAGATAATTATATATGAGTATATATAATATATATATTATATAAGAAAGCAGCTACATGTGCTGAAGTCACAAGCATGAAGAGAAGAGAAGGTTAGCTTAGGATTCTTGCTGTTAAGCTATAACAAATACAGTGGGTGAAGGCATAGAAAGAGTTAATATTTTAATATTATTTTTTTTTTATATGTATAGTAAATAATATAATATAAAATATATATATTTATACATAAAAATATGTATATATTTATTATATTTATTTTTGTAAACACATATAAAACATTTCATCTACTTTTCCCTCAGCTCAGCTCTCAAATTGTGTTACCAAGTTTCGAGCACTCTTCAACACGGCCAAAAGTATGCAACACTTTTTGAAACATTCAACAGTTGTTAAAGTTGTTGTTGTTGTCACATAATGTGCTCTTAGCGTACCCCCCTCCCCATGCTCAACTTCAAATGCAAACAAAGCACACAGCTCGAACGTCAAAGCAACACTTGAAAATGTCAGTCAACAAACACACTCACACACACACACTCACTTGCAGTCAAGGCTAAACATAAACAATTTATGAAATTTATTAAATTGGCCAAGAGGCGCTCACTCTTCTTGTTCTTATTGTAGAAGCCCTTGGCAAAAAAAAAAAAAAAAGAAACAAAAAAAATAGCTTAACACAAGGCTGAGAAAATCTTTTGGATTTTGCTTGAGAGAAGAAGGCGGATGTGGCTGGTGGGGTGACGTCGGCCTCTGGCAAACACTTGAGCAAATTTATGACAATGAGCCAACAGCTCTGAGTGCTCATAATATAAATAACAAGTGGGCCACTGGGCAACTTGGGGGGCGTGGCACGGCATGGACACTGAGCCCACTACTGCTACTGCATAGAATGGCTAGCTGACCGTGGTTAAATGTGTTTTATGATCGGCAGCTGTGAGCGCCTGATTGAGCAGCCTGCCCCAAGTGTGGCATCTACAATCCAAATCGAGTGCTGCCAACTGCAGCGCCACATGTGGCGGCAATTGGGGCGGCATTAGGCCCAACGGGACCCCAAAGGCAAATGTGTGCAAAGAGCAGAAAAGTTGACTTTTTGGCCTCAGCCGTTTAGCTTTTTGTATCGAAGCGCATGAAATTTGAGTCCTGCTACCAGCTGCCGTCTCCTTGCTGTCGGCCTGCTGCCAGTTGGCATTATTTTTTTATGTCCACGACCTGCCGACAGCAGCCTGTTTTACACCTTAAGCAGGCCCCAGCTGAAATTTACGACAGTTTGGTTTAAACGTTTTGACAACGCGAAAGAAAAATGTGTAAAAAGGCACAAAATATAAAAGTTATTATCCCATACCTATAGAAATTCGTCGAGAAGCTGGGTATAATAACTGTTGAAGTTGCCTAAAAAATATTTAAATTAACATTATAATATACAAATATTTTTATTTATAGAGCAATTTAATACGAAATAAATATATTATATTCTATGAATTGTTTCTATAATTAATCATTGAAATTTAATTTTTATCAGAAGAATATTTCTCAAAATTTTTCATAAATAAACTTTATTTTTTTTTTTTGTAAAATCTGATTTTTTTATTTAATTTTTTTTTTATATTTAAAAAAATCTTCACTCAAAATTTGTAATTTTTATAAATTTTCTTCTATTATATAATTTTTATATTAAAGTCTTGCTAATCAATTTGCAAATATTAGAAGAATATTTGAAGAATTATTTATTTATTATAGCAAAAAATACAACAAAAATCTTATATTAGTAAATATGAACAAATACAACAAAAAATTAATTATATTTATTTTTATAAGAGTTTTGCTTGTTTTATTTTTGAGAAATTTTAAAATTTTAAATTAATTACTATCTATTTTTATGTTCATATTCCATTATAATTAAATTTTAATATTACACATTGTATCTATATAAAGAAATATATATTTATTAAATAATAAAATAAGAATTTAGAAATTTTGATTTAAATATATATATATAATATATCATATTTTTACAAAAAAATATTTACATTAAAATTGTATTTTTTAAATATTTTGTTTGTCTAATTTATATATTTAAAATATTTATATATATTTATTTTATGTTATATTTATATATATTATTAAGATAAAAAATGTATTTTTTCATTTCTTTATTAATATTTTTTTGCCTATATATTTAAAATATTTCTTAAAATTAAAAATTTATAAATATAATAATTTATATTATCTTAAATTTGTATTTACTTAAATAATATTCAAAAGAAGTTAGTGAAAGCGATATCTGAAATTAAAATGTGATTAAAAATATTTATAATTTAGTAATTAACTTGAAATTAAATATATATTCTTTGCCACACAAGTGTGAACAAAATTCGTATTAAATAATTAAAGCAACTTCACATTTGGCTTGGTGCAAAATGAAATGAATTTATAATCAAACACAAAACAGCTCAAAACACACATTTTGCAAGTGACTCAGACTGCAAAGCTCTGAGATATGAGAGTAGCTGAAAGCTAAGCAAACACTAGTTTAATAATACAAATATTGCAATATTTATAGCCTTTTTAAGTATGTAAAAGCCTAATAGCTTTCACATGAAAGTCAAGTCAAGCAAAAAGGTGTTGCGCCCAAGCTATAAATAATGCAAACGTAAGAAATGCCAATAGCTCGTTCGATAGATATTGAAAAAAATCCTTAAAAAAAACACGCACGTTTCACAAAAAAATAAAGGAAAACCCTATCAAAAGCAAAATGTCATCAACAAACAGAAAAAAAAAGAAAAATGGAATATGAAGAAGGATGCCCAACGCTGTTTGTTGATTTTTAATTAGTTGACCACCTAGCGGCTCGGGCCAAGACTATGCCAAAGAAATTTACATTTGCTTGGCCACAAAAGGAGGCAAAAAAAAAAAAAAAACATTAAATGTGGAAAGGAAATAAAAGAGTTGCCAGCAAGCAAAGCAGTTGGCAAAAGTTACTGAATAATTCAACGAATGTCCTGCCAACATTTTAATTTAAGTTTGCGCTCCGTTGCTCGCTTAGATAAGAAACTCGGCGTCGTCCTTTCGTATTTATTTACACTTTGCCGCTGCCAAAATTAATAGAAAACTTTTTGCTCCGACAACACAAATAAAATATATATATATATATATATATATACATATCTAGTATATATATATAGATGTTGGCAAAATGTGAAAAGTACAAATTATGCAGCAATTTCATTTAGATATTTTTTGGCCAAACACTGGATGAAAGGCTGTTAATGTAAATGGCGGCCACAAAAGTAGCCAAAGGAAAATATATAATAAAAAAAAAAGGACGGAAGAAAACTTTTAATAACGTCTCCAAAGACACATTTTTGTGGGCCTTTGTCTTGCCACATAGTCAAAGACAGAGAAAGCAAGTCGCAGAGTGAAAGAGAGAAGAGAGCGAGCAAAAACTCTTGTTCACACTTCATTTGCAATTCTGAGTGCGGCTTCTTCTTTTGTTGTGTTGGAGGACTGCGCCTAATTATTATTTTCACGAATTCCAGTTTGTGATTTGCGCCAAGGACTCTTGGCCACTTGTCCTTGCTTTGATGGCCGCCGTCACTTGATGTAAATTATGTTTATGCTTGCATACTTGCCGGCGCGAGGCCTTCACTCTCATACCAAGCACCCAACCAATGCATTGTCATTAGGTTTTATGTGCAGTCATCTTATACTATAGACTCGGCTTTTGGGCTCTCTCTCTCTGGCTTATTGCTCGGCTTTATGGTCCAGTTAAGACACTTATTTCACAAAGTTTTTGCCCATAACTTTTGACACTGCAATTTGCCCCAAAAATGTTTCAGCCAGATTATAGGATTGAAGGCGAGCTATATGTAGCATAAAATAATTCTGTGTAATTCGGAATAGTTGAGAAGGAAATAAAACTTTATAATTATTTGAAATGTGCTGCAAAATATAAGAAATTAATTTTATAAACTATATTATTTTGACGATGCGAAAAGGAGTTAATTATTGTTTGGCATATTTGAAATGTATATATCAATATATAAACTTATCATTAAAGTGTATTTCTTATATATTTATAATATATTTATATAATAAATAATGATTCATATTTTATGTTGATGAGACAAAAACAAAACTAGAGAATCAGTTTATTAATTATTATTATTATATATACATATAATTATTATATATTATTATTATTATATATACTATGGATCTGCTTAGGCTCTGTATTGGGTCAACTTTGGCTATGCCTATGGCTATGCTTAGCTGCTGCTCTGACTGTGCCCATGGCTCTGCTTAAACTGAACTCTGGCTCTGCTTTGGCTCTGCTTTGGCTCTGGTTAGCCTCTGCCTATGGCTCTGCTTTCGGCTCTGCTTAGCTTCTGCTTAGACTCTGCTCTGGCTCAACTCTACCTCTGCCTATGCGCTGGCTCTGCCCCTGGCTGAGCTCTGGCTCTACTTTGGCTCTGCCTTAACTCTGCTCAGCCTCTGCTCTGGCTCTGCATTGGCTCTGCTTATGCTTTGCCTGTGGCCCTGACTTTTCTTTGGCTCTGCCTTGGCTATGCTCAGCCTCTGCTCTGGCTCTGCCTTGGCTTGGCTCAGCCTCTGCTCTGACTCAACTCTGGCTCTGCCTATGGCGGAGGTCTGGTTCTGCTTAGCCTCCGCTCAGCCTCTGCTCTGGCTCTGCCTATGGCTATGCTTAGCCTCTGCTCTGGCTCTGCTCAGCCTCTGCCTTGCCCTGTCTTGGCTCTGCGCCGCCTCAGCTCTGGCTCTGCCTTGGCTTGGCTCAGCCTCTGCTCTGACAAAACTCTGGCTCTGCCTATGGCGGAGGTCTGGTTCAGCTTAGCCTCTGCTTAGACTCTGCTCTGGCTCTGCCCCTAGCTGAGCTCTGGCTCTTCTTTGGCTGTGCCTTGGCTCTGCTCAGCCTCTGCTCTGACTCAACTCTGGCTCTGCTTATGCTCTGGCTCTGCACCTGGCTGGCTCTTCATTGGCTCTGCCTATGGCTATGCTCAGCCTCTGCTCAGGCTCAACTCTGGCTCTGCCTATGGCGGAGGTCTGATTCAGCTTAGCCTCTGCTCAGCCTCTGCTCTGGCTCTGCTCAGCTTCTGTCTGGCTCTGCCTATAGCTATGTTTAGCCTCTGCTCTGGCTCTGCCTTCTCTTGGCTCAGCCTCTGCTCTGACTCAACTCTGGCTCTGCCTATGGCGGAGGTCTGGTTCAGCTTAGCCTCTGCTCAGCCTCTGCTCTGGCTCTGCTCAGCTTCTGTCTGGCTCTACCTATGGCTATGCTTAGCCTCTGCTCTGGCTCAACTCTGGCTCTGCTCTGCTCTGTTTCTGTTTTGGTTCCGCTCTAAGTCAACTCTGGATCTGCCTCTGACTTTGTCTCTGGCTTTGTCTCTGGCTCTGCTTTTGGTTCTGCTTGGGCACTGCTCTGGCTCTGCTATGTCTGAGCTCTCGCTCTGCTTTGGCTCTCAATAATTTCATTTTAATTTCTATACTTTTATTTTATATATACTTTTTTTATTTGAATATTTGTCAAGGACTATCTCAAAAATTATATATATATATATATATTTTTTTATTTATTTAATATAATTTTGTATTATATTTAAGACCTGTTTATTGAAATTCGCACTAAAAACTTTCAACATTAAATGTGTTAAGCCTAAAAGTCAACGTGGAATTACATATAACCAAGGCAAATGCTAAATATAAATAGGTCTATTTAAGTTGTTCAACAGACAAAACAAAAGCTTTGGCTCACACACAGACACACAGATATGTTAACCAAGTTTTCGTGTTGTAGCTGCCTGTCTGTCTGTCTGTCTGACTGTCTGGCTGTCGACATATCTTAATTCCCATAACCAGCAAAAGTCTGCATGAATTTCAAATTCAATTTGGCGCATTTTACATAATTTATTAAACAAAAGGCTCGACAGCAACAAAAACAACAATACAAAACGTTTTATTGCCTCACTTGTTGGCTAGCACATGTGTGTGTGTATGTGTGTGTGTGTGAGTGTGTGAGTGTGTGGCATATGTGTATTTGTGCTTGTGTGGTCGTTGGGGCTTTTTATATAAATAATTTAGGTGTGAAGATTATATGGCCGCGATATGGTTAAAATTGTTGACAACTTAATTTGTGAAGTGGCCTCCGTGGCCGGAAACATTCGCCAGTAAATGGCCAAAAGCGACGCGTAGGTGCCGCAGCCTAGAATAACAGAAAACGAGAGCAAAAGAGACAGACAAAGAGAGAGAGAGAGAGAGAGAGAGAGAGAGTGGCACAAGCGCGCGCATTACAAATTGTAATTTAAATGCGCGTTGAAAATAATTTATGAGCTCGAGTCGCAGCAATATGGAGGCAACAAACAAAGTTCGGCGTCACGCGACGCACACGCGGCGCATACTTAATCTGCAAGACAGGTGAGAAATCAACCCAAAGACAGACACACACACGGAAATGGCCAGGCCAATTGGGCTGTCTGAGCACTGAAATTGAATTATTTAAAATTAAAAAAAAAAAAAAAAACAAAAAAAAGAAAGAAAAGAGAAAAATTAAAATACTTTGGATAAAGGAGTCGTTGCAAGTGAAGCAGCGACAGCAGCTGCAGCAATTGGCGTGATATATTGCATGAATAATGCACGCAATTGGCACGCCCATCGCTGGCACGCCCACCTGTAATTGGCGGCATCGGTTTGTTAATTGCTGCATAATTGTTTGAAATAAATTTACTTACCATGCGGCCAGCGGGCAAAAGACGTCGCTGCCAAGCGCTGACGTGGCGTATGAGTAATATGCTGTTAAATGTCCGCTCCGCCACTAACCATGCCCCACTTAATGGCCCCCTCTCCGCCCCACGCCGCCCCTCTGCCTCCTTTTGACGTTCTCTTTCCACTCCCACGCGCAATTTGCATTGTGCATGTTAAGCAATCGAGCATTAAATGGAGATTGTGCATTGTTCGAGTGTGTGTGTGGGTGTGTGCGAGTGTGTGTGTGTGTGTGTGTAAATTGAGTGAATGATTATTGCATGATTAATTCAGCGTCGAATGCATTGGGAATTCTCTCTGTGTGTCTGTGTGTGTGTGTGTGTGCAGCTTCTTCTTGCTTGAGCTCAAGCTCGCTGTGAGCTGTGACAAATGACATGTGAATACTTTGCGCTGCAATTTCAACTGCAAGTAACTGTACATCTCATTAACTGTTACTTTACTTAATTAGCGGTCGTAATTAGTGAAGTGAATTGGTAGAAGTGTATATAGAAATCATTTGTTAATAGAATAGGAGAGAGAGAGGGAGAGAGTGAGGGAGAGATCTATGGCTAAGCGAAGAATAGTTGAATAGATATAGAGAAGTCGACTAGAATTCTAACTTACTAAAGTGAAATGACAAACTTGAAAGACGTAAAATTAGACTCTAAATATAAATATAAATATCTAAATATATAAATAAATATAAAGTCTAAGACAAAAAGTTGCAACAATAAAACTGAATGAAACTCTTGAAAAAAAAATAATAAAATAAATAAAAAATAAATAAACTATGAATACTTACTAAAAATTATAAAAACTTTGAAAATATTTTAAAAAAATAATAAAATAATTTCAAATTAATTAAGTTTTTTTTTGTTGATTGAAGAAATGCCTTATGGACTAAATGCACGTCTTTTGGCATAAACTCTAAATATATAGAGCTAGAGACTTGACAGTCTTTTATGAACTTTACTAAAGCCAAAGTAAAATTTTGAATTTCCTTTCTTTTTGAATGTAACCTCGCGTTTATCTCCTTCGCTATGCTACTGTGGCCAAAGGATAATTTTCTTTGACATTGCATCGAAAAATTATGATGGAGACTTCAGGACAGGGATCTGTGCTGCACTCTGATGGCTGAGCTACAGCAATCAATACTGAACTGAACTGGAACATTTTATTTAAAATTCTTATCTAATGAGAAGATTCTTCTTACAACTAAACTTTTCTTATCTCTATTGCCATGGTCTTTCACAGGACGTCACTCGATAATTTTGTATATTGGGAATGATCATTCATTGCACGTTCGTGCTTGAACAACTTATATCAAACTTGTTGGTTGCTGTCAACACAGAATAGTAATTGATTTATTGGGATTTTATTGACCAAAAATAGTGGCACTATCTATTCATCTATCAGTAGCAGCTTACCATCACTCTGCTAATAAACTCTCTTAAGTATATCTTCTCTAATGAGTTGTCACGCTCATTTACCCTCAGTGCACTTATACAAATATGCAAACCTTTGCCTTTGGCTGTCTCTGTTTATGAATTATATTCAAGCAGCTTTGTTAGCTATACTCTCCATAAATTAACTTTTGCCATGGTCACGGCCTCAATAGATAATTGTCTAATAAAAGCAAATTAACTAAATCCCTATTCGAGATAAAACACTTAATGCTTTACTCAGACGATTAAGACACAAAGCGACGCGTTTTATTTAATAGTTTTATTTAATTACATACGTCTATTGTCATGGAGTGTAATATGATCTCTAAACTCGGAATGGAATGGAATGGGAATGAAAAGTTCATCAATTCTCTCTCTGGCTGTCAATATCATGTTCATGCTTGAACATCCTTTAATTCCGCCTTCTTATTTTGGAACTCTAGATGAGGTTGATTGAGTTTCTTAATCTTACGCTCGCTCACAAGCTTACTTTATAATGTTACTTATACATTTATACCTTTTTTTATTTACTTATACGAATTACTTAATTTCCGACTTTAAACTCAAACCGGATTTACTCAAACAGGCTTTATACATAAACCCTCAACTACTCAAATACCTCTAGCAGATTTTTCACTTAAATTGCAATATAATTTCAAAGTCCTTACAAATGTGTCACAAATCTCTTTCGCTATCGTCTACAATCTCAAGTTGGCTTTAAAGATTTAATCTACCGTTTGCGTTAAATCATAAAGTACTTTAAGTCCCATTCCAGTGAGTTGAGCTCAAGTCCTTGGAGGAGCGAGCCATGAATACTGAGGAGTGAGCTGGTTTGGCATCATATTTGCAGCACTTGAGATATGCAGGCGTTGGCTGTGCATTTGTCACAATCATTTATTAATATGTTAAACACAGTCTAAACGAAGCCGCAGCAACAGCTGCCACCTGCCACCTGCCACCTGCCACCAGCCACCTGCCACATGCCACATGCTGCACGCCACCTGCCAGTTGGCAGTTGCACCTTGGTGGCCCCACAGCCACTGCACAAATGCTGAACAGGACCTGACGGTTGGCAGCGACTTCAAGCTGAAGCTGACAGGCACGTAGCATAATTCATGAAAGTGAGAAAGTGTCGAGCAGCAAATGACGCCCCACGCCGCCCATCTGCCTCACCTCCCCCCCTCCCCTTCTCCCTCTCCACACACAACTCCCCAATTCCCACTCAAGTCGCAATACTCCCCAGTTGCTTGCTATGTTTTATGTTTTCGCTCACTTTCTGACACATTTTCGCACATATTTTGTCTTAACATACCCTGTAATTGAATGTAATAAGAGGTGTATTATGCTTATGGTGTATTTTGGCGTGAGTTGGGTGGGAAAATTAGTAAAATATTATAATATTGGAGGTATATTAGGTAACTTTTAGATAGCTTTTGAACACAGATAGGGGAAAAGCAGCGAGGTATAAAAAGGGATAAGAAAAAAGAACAGAAATGAGGAATATAGAAAGCAAAAGGCAAAAGCTCTTAAAATATTTACATCGAAAATTTAATTGCTTTTATATGTTACGATTTCTAATTTAAATGAGGGCTTAAAACTCGAAGCAGTTTACTAAATTGTTATTAAATTAATTATATATATTTTATTTTAAATTTATAACTTAGTTCAAACAACCTTAAGAATTCAAAAAGAATTTAACAAACTGTTTTATCCTTTATTCTCATAGAAAAATTTACGAGATTTAGAGTTCCATAAAATTGAATATTTTAATTATTAAAATTTGTTATTTATATATGTTTTATTATAAAATTATTTTAAATACTTTCATTATTATTATTATTATTTTTTTTTTTTTTTTAATTTTCTGAGCTTCTATAAATTTTTTCCTATTTTTTCTTAACTCTTAAACAATTATCAGAATATTATAATAATAGAATTAAAAATTTAAATTATATCAATAAAAAATATATATAATAAAATAATTAAAATTCTAAACTTACTATATAAATCTTAAAATATTTTAAAAATAACTTAAAAGATTTAAAATGAGTAAAAAAATATAATATTTATAAAATTGTTATTTATTTGTAAACAGAAAAAGAATTTAAATATTAAAAAATAATAATAATGAATAATAATTTAATTAAAGCTCAAATTTCTGAAATTTCAAAAAGAGAATAAATTTTAATAATTAATTTTAATTTACAGAAAAGTTGTTTAATCATAAAAATAAAAGCCAAAAAATAGTATTAATTAATTTATAGCTAACATTTTGGCTACTAAATTGTTTATTGAAAATGATTTTATTATTTTTTCTTATACTTTAATTATCATCAAATCATTTTGTTGGCATCTTCTAGTCCAGCACTAGAAACTATTTCTTTAAACATTTTTACTGCAGCTGCAAGCTGAACAAAAAAACTAAGCTACGTTTCTCATGTTTCATGCTATTTATATTATGAATAATGAGATTTTGCTACTACTATTTTTTGCTTGATTTTTTTTTGTGACATTTTCTGGTGGCTCAATTTAATTAAAGTTCTTAATGAGTTTTCCATCGCAGCTCAATCAATCAAGATGCTCGAATTGAGCCATTAAATGCAAGCTGGCTTTGTCTTACAAGCGATTACATTGTCAGAGACAGCACAAAAGGGATAGTGGGGGGTGCGGGGGGGCGCGCACGGCAGCCGGAACCCGCTAGAACTCAGCCGGAATCCAGCCAAAACCCGTCAGCTGGGCAACTTGCCAGCAAATTTTCTTTCCCAATGAAGTTCAAAATACTTGAAGCGAATACAAAAAAAAAAAAAAAAAATGCAGAAAAACTAAAGAAGGAAAGCAAACAGCTACAGTTGCTCAACTGAACTGAGATTGCAGCTGCTAGTGAAAAAGAGTAAAAAAAAAACAAAAGAAGTCCCAACACATATAAATTTCTATATATATTAGGAACTGGATTGGAATGTGTGTGTCGCCCAGTTCGAGTTCATTTGTTTGCCAAGTTGCCAAGTTGGCAAAGTGCATTTTGCCGCAGCCGAAATTTGTTTTGCGGTTTTGCATATAAATATCTGAGCAACCACACACACACACACACACACACACACTCGCACACACACGCGATGCTTTGCAGCTCTGCTTGCATTTAATATTATCTGGTAAGCATTTGCTTTGGTCCTTCGTCCTTTGCTACACGTGTGCATGCTGTGAAAAAATTCCATTGCATACTTTTGGGCTTTTGCTTTGGTTTCGCCTTCGCCTTTACTGTTGCTGCTGCTATTGTTGTTGTTGTTATTGTAGCTGTTGCTTTTCTGAGAGCTAAAGTAAACAATTTGCATAAAGCATTTCATATGCTGCATCCCCTTTTTTTTATGACTGCATTGTAAATTATGGTAATAGTTGCCTCCTGGATAGCTGGCCGTATTACAACTTAAGTAAATGTTGTGCGACTTGTTTCCCAGTGCGGCGGGATTGCATCTTGTCTTTTGTTTATTTTATTTTTTTTTTAATTCTTCACACAAATGAACGGAACAGATTTTCATGCTCTGAAGTTATTTATTCATATGCTTAAGGGTAGTTATTAACGAACGATTAACTGTATGCAGCTATCATTTATTTTCATTTTAATGAATTTATTAAAATATATTATTTTATTTTATTACAAAAAGAAATATATACAAAAAATAAAAAATATATAATGCAGTAGTAAAAATAAATTTTAAAAATTTTAAGATGTGTGAATATATTTATAAATATATATAAAAATTTTAATATATATATTAAGATATTTTAAAATTAAATAATATATTTATTTATCTTGTGAATCTATAAAACTTTATAGAATCTAAAAAAAATATTCAGCTTCCTATCTAGAGCTACGTATATATATTTTTTTAAGATAATAAATATCAAAAATATTTATATTAAAAAAAATATGAGCAAATAATAAACTTAATTTTTATAATTTTTTAATTTTGATTAATTTTATACAACAATTTTAAGTTATATTTTTTAAAAGCAATTTTTTTGTTATTTTTATAACAATGTTTATCTTATATTTTAACTAAAAATATATATTATAAAAAAAATATATATATAAATAATTAAAAATTATATAAGTATAAATATTATAATTTAATTTAAAAAACAATTATAAAATATTGAATAAAAAATTTACAAAATATAAAAATGTATTAGAAAAAAAAAACAAAATATTTTTAAAGTCTTTATTATTTAATAAAAACTAAAAATAAATGTTTGTTCTCTTCTAATACATTTTTTTATTTTATAAATTTTTTATTCAATATTTTATAATTGTTTTTTAAATCAAATTATAATATTTATACTTATATAATTTTTAATTATTTATATTTATTTTTATTATTTTATTTATTTTAAAACAATGCCATACAAAATTTGTACAGCTAAAAGTTTTTAATTTTAAATATAATTCACTTAAGAAAATCAAAATAAAATAAAAATTCAAGCAAATTTGTTAACTATTTAGAAAATCTATAAGTTATTAAAATATCATTCTATTGATTGTATACAAATTTAAATTCAATAAGCTTGACTATTAAAATCAAATTGAGCTAAGTAAATATTTGGCCAAACTAAATCCTTGCCTGACACAAATTGCGACAGTCAACCATTGTTTGTGTCTAAATTAAATTGAATTTATGTGCTATTAGTTAGCGCTCACAATTAATAAGCCAAGCGTAAGCTGTAATGTAAATAAGCTTTGGCTTTAGTGTGCTCTACATATGGATATATGTGGACATGACTGTACAATCCTCCAATGAAGCAAAGCTGAAGTGATTTAATTGCATAATGAACCAGAGCTGATATTTAATCAGCTCGTTTGTCAATAAAGTGCATACATAATAGCGACCTAAGGCTGAAAGCGATAGAGGGCGAGATAAAGAGATGGGAAAGAGAGCGAAAGAGTGAGAGAGGGCGAGTGGCAACATCTCTGGCTGCTCATTAACTCAAAACTAATTACGTACACGCAATGTGATTATGAGCTTCAGATGATTAGGTAACTGTCAAATGTCAAATGTGCGTGTGATTGAATTGGCTTGATTGGTAGCAATAGCCATGGCCTAGCAGTCGCCCTCACTCTCTCTCTCTCTCTCTCTCTCTCTCTCTCTCTCTCTCTCTCTCTCTCTCTCTTTCTCTCTTTCTCTCTTTATATATATATATCAAAGTACGCAACACTTTTTAAGGATAATGACCAGCCCATAAGCCATAACGAGCTGCCCAAAAACCCCCCCAAATATTTCTGTTGACATATTGCGGATTTAAAATGATTTGTGCTCGCCCAGCCTAGCGCCGATCTCCGGGAATTAAACAAATACATTTGAATAATGGCTAGCAATCAGCAAACAAAACAGAAGACTGATTGCTGGCAATAAAAATGGACCATAAAAAGCGATAACATCATATTTATAAGCGAGACCAGACCAGGCCAGACCAGACCAGACCCGACCCTCCTCGCACGACTCAACAAGCAGCCGCAAGCCGCAGGCCCAACCAGAAATAAAAGACGCACATGGACAAACGGACTTCGAAGAGCCTGAGCCAATATAGACCCGTGCCCCAGCCACGGCTCGATATGCTCCCAAGGCGGCCGGCGTTGAAAGCGATTATATGCGTAAATATAAAAATGGCGAAAAGACAAATAAACGACAATAAACGGGCGGGCGTGGCAGGCGCGTAAACCAAACGTGGCCATGCCCCCCAAATCCGGCCAGGCAACAGCCGAAAAAAAGAAGCAGTAAAAAGGAAGAAGACAGAAAAAAAGAAAAACAAAAACATGGCCAGCGCAAAAAGATGGCCTCATAAAAAGAAAACCAAAAAAAAAGGGCAACAAGGGTCAAGGCGCCAGCACAGTGGGTCAAAAGACACAAAAAGGTACTAAATAACATAAGTCAATAGGAATTTAGTGACTTGCAGTGAGAGGGATTGAGGGAAAGAAAGAGAGAGCAAGAGAGAGATGAAGATTAGGAGCAAAAGAGATAGAGCTAGAAAGATAGGACAAAAGAGAGTGATATGCTGAAAGAGAGATAGGGGGAGAAACTGATACAGAGGAAGAAAGAGACAGAAGGATAAAAAAGACAGAAGAAGAAAGAAGAGACATGCAGATAAAGAGAAAGAGCGAGAACGAGAACGAGAGATGGCGCGAAAAAATGTGGACGAGAGAGAGAAATAGCAAGAAAGAGCAAGAGAGACAGAAAGAATAAAGAACAGATATAGCGAGAGAAAGAGAGAGCGAGATATATAAAAAAAATAATGAACCAAAGCAAAAGAGATTGAGCTAGAGACAGTTGAAGACAAGATAGAGAGAGCGAGAGAGAAATAAAATGAGACAGAGACAGGGAGAAATAAAGGATAAAGGATAAAGACAGACAGAGGTGAGTGAGAGACAAAGGAAGCGAGAGAAAGAGACAGACGAACAGACTTTTAGAGAGACGAAGGAAGTGAAAGAGAGATAAATTAAGATACATATGTTTATATCAAAACTTTTCAGCAAAGCACTTCTTTCTGCGGTTAAGACTCTGAACTTACTCCACATTGATTATCAATAATGTCCGAAAATATTTACTTTTAAAACTGAATACAATGGAAATGCATGAATCTAAATGAACCTAAAAGCTAAGCCAAAATGGTGTTGACCATAAGAATCGCTACAATATTGAACAATTTATATACATACTTTGCTCCACTGTGCTCCTGCCGCCTTGAGGCCAAAACCTGAGAACGAGCATAAAAACGGAATAGGCGGCGGCACGTTTGCCATAGAGTTTTGCCCTCTTATTGTGTGTGCGTTTTGTTTATGACGTCCATTTGGTTGTTGCAAGCAGCCGAGATTAGATTCAGCTCTGGCCAAGGTGGACGGACATTCGCAGACAGGACAGACGTCCTGTGCATTTTGGTGCTGTGCTGTGTCTTGTGTGCCGGCTACCTTCAATGATTTGTCCATTTCCTGGCAGTCGCGTAAATGCGAACGACTCATTTTAATGCCAGCAAAAAGACGTGCAGATTTCGCCATTTGCATTTGCAGTCGAGAAGGTGGGAGAGGCAGAGGGAGTGGCAGGGCTATTCAAATGTTAAGCGGGCCATAAATTTGCTATAAACCTGAGCTGCGCTTTAAATGGCCAGCGAGGCGACTAAAAGTATGCCGACAATTTGTGTTTACTCGCTTGAAATCAAAAACAAACAAAAAACAAAAAAAAAGTAAAAAAAAAAAGCTCAGTCAAATTTGCTTTGGCGCCGCTTTTTGCAGCTCCGCCGCCCATGCCCCTTACGCCCACTTAAAGGAGACGGCTCATTGAAACGGGCGCCCAGTTTTCAGCGCGTTTTTGTTTGCCCAAAGTCCAAAAACCAAAGCAGCAACTGAACGGCACGAAATGCCGCGAAACGCCACGAAACGTAGCCATCGGCGAGCCTGATAAATTGAATGGTCAGCTGCGTTAGCATAAAAAGCCCTATTCAGTTGGCTTGGCCTTCTTTGTTTTTTATTTGGGCAAAGGTGAGGATGGCAAACAACATATGAACGTCAGATCATGAGAGAGCCAAGTGGACATTGCGCTGACTGATTGCCCGAGAACAGGTGCTGCTGCCAGGTGATGTGCTAGCAGCTGGCACAAAGCTGACAGAGCCAATTGAGCTGATTTTTTAGATAAATAAAAAAGGTGTTCTCTCAGCTCTTAATGAGCTGTGTGAGTGAGGTTTAAAATGGTTGTAATTTACAAAAATATATTTAAAGTGATTTTATTTGAAGGTAAAAGCTAGAAATATAAATTTGAAATTCTTTTTATATATAAAAAGAATTTATTCTTTTTATTTAACATAATAAGAAGGACAGATATGAACTGAAAGTGAAAGCAAAAGGCTTATGAAGGCGTATAAAATTTATTTATTTTTTTTTAAATTTATGAATATTAGTTTATTGCTCATAAAAGTCCTTAACAATATAATTTGTGAAAGTAAAATTATTTTAAATTAAAAAATATATTTATTTACGTTTCTTTAATTTTTGTTTTATATTTTATTTATTATTATTATATATTAAATTATTTTAGTCTGTCTTCAAACTTAATTTTAATTTAATTTCAATTTTTAAATACATATTTTAACACTATTAAATAAAGAGAAATCATAAATGCTTAGGAATCTTCAAAGGAATGAATTTGAATGTATAAATAAATATATATAAAATATATATAAATATATATGAAACTCAGCTTGTAACAGAGAGTCAATGAAAATACCTTAATATTTATTGAATTCAAGTTTAAAACTGTTTTACTCACTTCAAATCTAGGTCTTATACTATACCTAAAATGATAATCCTAAAGCACAAATGCTTACAATTAACAATTTAAGCCATGCTCAGTTCTTATTTTCGCTTTCAGCTGATGCTTGGGAGATCTTAGATAAACTTATTAATATTATTTATAAATTTTATATTTATTTATGAACAATTAGTATTAATCAGCAAGTTCATGAGCTCAAACTTAAAAGCTTCAATGAAATATTTAAACAATTATTTTTCTCATAAAACTTTGCTACATCAGCATTTGATCAGCTTTTGTTGGCAACTCACCTATAGTTCCCTTTTAATACATCACATATACTTTTAAGACTTTTACCAAATATCAAATCTAACACCTTGTCATCAAGTTTACATCTAAATAAACCATATCTAATAAAAAGTGTGAATCACAATTCATGACATGCAGCTAGCAATTGCTGTTCTCGCCCGCTCATCCGGCATTACGCAAATGGGAAGTTCAGATAAATCGGCTGGGCAAGCGAATAGCTTATGAAATGAAACAAAAAATCAGCTCATTAAATTGCAAACTCGACGTTCGCGAAAAACAACTTGTGAAGGATAAAAACACAAAAAAAAAAAAGAAGAAAAGTTGCAAATGCAGCAACTGCTGTGACAGGTGAAATTGAAAGAGAGAAGGAGGGGGAGAGGCAGAGGGCGGCAAAGGGGGTTTAGCATTACCCTTTTCACCCGAAAAAAAAACTGAGCACCCAACTAGACGAAAAACGTGCTAAAACGTAAATCAACAGCGAAAATCGTGTTGAGCATTTTTCGCTATCCCCCAAAAAAAAACAAGTAAGAGTGCTCTAGTCGAGACGGCTCGACTACGAGATACCCTGAACCCTGCGAAGTGCCAATCTTCCTAACATGCTATGCTTCTTTTACAAATATTTTGAGCTACGCACACACACACACACACACATGCATACGCACGCACGCATAAGCACGCGCTCTGCTGACGGCGCAGTTGACGCAGCGACTGCGCTCGGGCTGCAATATGCCTATTGTATGGGAAATTAAATGTTTAATAACTTTTTTTGTAGATGGACTTTCTTAATCAAACTTGCGCAGCGTAATCATGTCATTCATATGTATGTTTTTGCCAAAGCACAAGTCTCTAGTATTTGAAATACGAATTTTTCAAATTGGGGGCGAAGGAGGCGTGGCATCCAAAATCCAAAAATGACAAAATGTCCGCATTCATTACACAAATCTATACAGTAAATTTGGAGTCTCTAGCTCTTACGGTATGCTTAGCGGAAGAAAAGTTATCGATTTTTATCGATAATAAGGAAACGGGATGAGTTATCGAAAATCTAAAAAAAACTCGTACTGCGTAGGCTATAGACGAGTATTCTCTGAAAATTTCATATATCTAGCTTTTGTGGTTTACGAGATCGCTGCGTTCATACGGACGGACGGACGGACGGACGGACGGACGGACGGACGGACGGACAGACGGACAGGGCTATTTCAACTCAGCTCATCGAGCTGATCAAGAATATATATACTTTATGGGGTCTGCGATGTCTCCTTCTGCCTGTTACATACATTTCACAAAAACATTATACCCTGATTTCCCATTTTCAATGGGTTCAGGGTATAAAAAAGGAAAACAGAAAAACAGAGCAGGGAAAGCGAAGAAAAAGCATAAACAGTAGTTGCTACGAGCTGAAAGGGGGGAAGGAGGAAGGCAGCTGGACTCGAAAGTTGAAAAGTGGCAAAAGTCCAGAGGGAATTGGAGATTGGACATGGCTTTTGGCGACGACGCGCTGGAAGTGGGCAGTGAAGGGGCACGGGTAGGGCCGTGGGCGTGGCGCAAGGGTTTTGCAGTTGTTTCTAGCTGGCGCTGCTCTGACTCCTGTCGCCTTCGCAACGTAATTCAATATGCAATGCCGTGTTAAAAGCTGTAAAAATGCTTAAGCGTTTTTCAATTTACCAGTTTTATTTTACGTACAGCTTTTGCCAGCTAACACACACACACACACACACACACACAGAGAGAGAGACAGAAACACATTGACCGGAATGAGATTTGCAGCTAACTCAAATTTCTTAAATGTTTTGTCGAACATTTGCAAGTGGCCGTTGGTTTGGGGGTCAAGAGCCAAGAGTGGAAACTTCAGCAGTTTCCAAAACGTACATTGACATTCGACACAGCAGGTTGATGTCCTTAAAAGGTGAAGAGTTGAAATTATTACAGCAGCCAATGGGTGTGGGTGAGGGAGGCATGGATAGAGCGAAGCGCTTAATTACATTTTGTTTAGTTAAGTTTTTGAGATTTTTCTAGATTTAGCTCTAGAATTAATTATTTGAATTTGTCATTAGATAACTTTTCTAATATTTTGTCTTTTATAAATATAAATACAATATAGAAATATGATTTTATAATACTTATTCACTAAGTGACAACAATATATATATAGGTTGTGCAGAGTCCATCTGTTCGTCTCTCTGTATGAATGGTTTTCCATTTCGATCGTTGGTGCCATTGTCTTATAAAGTATTCTGGAAGGTTTAGCTCCTGCACAGATAAACCTACTGTTGCCCGATTACAGCCTGAAGAGCTTCACTTCATTCTGCCCTTAAAATAACATTTATAAATATTAATTTAGAATTAATACTTAATTTAAGTAATATATAGTATTAAGTATAAATAAATAAATAATGATACAAATTTATAGGTGCCTTTAGTATTTTATTAAATATTATTTTTAATTTTTTAAATAATTATAAGCTTAAAAATAATATATATAGTAATAAGCAGAAACTTCAACTTTCATTGAAATCAATTTTACACAGACAATTTCTGATATTAACAAGTCAACGAATAACACTTTTAATAAATCTATTTTACAATATCCTGTCGCAAATTTTAATTCATATAAGTCCAGAACTCCTGTCGCAAATAACAAAATATTTCCTGTAAAATGAAACTTTCACAGGGCGAAAAGCTGCAAACGCTGCAATTTGCGACGAAAAACAATTAAACTTGAACTTTTGTCACCGAAAAAAAAACAATAAAAATGCAGCGCAAACTGAAAGAGCAGCGGGAAAATTGTCGTATCAGCAAAAATAAGGCGACAGCAGCAGAGTCCGAGTGCACAGGACACAGGGCACAGGACACGGCAGTGCAGAAAGTTTTTTGCTCCTAGTTGGCGCTAATTAATTTTTATTTATTACGTATACGAACGGGCAGCCAATGAAATTATTTGACCACACCAAAAAATATAATTAAATTTTCTAACAACTTTTTCTTTTGTCCTTTTGCAGGCAAACATGCACGCGTGGACACACAGCAAACGGCACTGGACGGTAATTAATATAACATATTAGCTTTATTATTTGATTTTCAGTCTAGCAGCACTTCTATTGGCTCACAATACGTGTACGCCAGCGAGAGTCCCTAGAAATGCTATGAAGAAAATATTATTTGAAACAATCAACTTTTTAATTTGAAATTCCTTTATTTCATTTTCATAGATGCGGACATGCCACGCTTTGCGGAACCCATTGCCAATGTCACCGTCTCCATTGGCAGAGATGCGCTGCTCGCCTGTGTCGTTGAGAATCTGAAGGGTTATAAGGTCGCCTGGGTGCGCGTCGATACCCAGACAATACTCTCCATACATCATAATGTTATATCACAAAATAATCGCATTAGTTTGACCTACAATGATCATCGATCGGTAAGCATTTGATGAGGACATTTTTTTATCATTTATTATATATTTATTATATTTATTTATATTTATTATTTATTTATATTTATAGGACATTTATCTTTTAAGACAGTTTGTTAAAAAATTGAAATATACATTAAATATTCCCTTAGAAATTTTTAAAGTCTATTATAAATGCAATTTATATCAAATATAACAGTAAGCTCAAAAAAAAATATATAATTTAAATTAAATGAATTATTCTTAAAAGCAAAAAAAAAAAGTTTGTAATTAAAAAATAAATAAAAATAGACACATTAAAAAAGAGACACATTAAAATAATAGTAATTATAATAAAAATATAAATATGAATATTGATAATACTTTTTATTATATTTTATTTAAATAAGAAATTAATAAATAAATAATGAATTATTTCTATCAATTCCTACTCCAAATAATTCATAAATTTTAATGTCTTAATTTTAATCATTTGATATTTAAAAAAATTAAATAATGCCTAAAATTTTATATTTAATTTATTTATTTACGTATTAAAATTGTAAATAAATAAGTTAAATATAAAATGTTGTACATTATTTAATTTTTTTAAATATCAAATGATAAAAATTAAAAGATAAAAATTAATGATTTAAAATTCAATAAATTTGCAAAGGCAAACAAAATAAATATTTGCATTAATTATATCAGAGAATTTTAGGGAAAATCAGAAAGAAGCTTAAATAAATGTAATAATAAAATCTTGAGTAAAATTCTTTAAACGTTCATATTATTTGTCTGTATCAAGCAAACGCTAAATTATTTTGTATTATTTGTATTAGAAAGAAAAACATAAAATATTTATATATTTCGTAAATATAATAATAAAGTAACTGTTTATTTTATATTTAATATTGTAATTTTTTATTTTAAATTTTTTTAAATATTAATAATATTATTTATTTAAATATTTCAAATATTTATGCTTAAAATATTTTTTTTAATAATATTAAAGGCTAAGAAAACTACTTTCTGACAATTTTCATAAATTTGCATTGTATAATTTGTTAAAAATGAACTAACAAATAATTTTAATTTATATATAAATAATTTTTATCAATAAAATAATAACCTTTCCCTATTCTAGTGGTACTTACACATTAAGGAGGTCGAGGAAACAGATCGCGGCTGGTACATGTGCCAGGTGAATACTGTAAGTTCGTTAAATCTTGAAATTGAATATCTTTAAAGAAAAGGGGAAAAGGAAAAAAAAACTTAAATTGATTTCTGTTTGTGCTCGTTGCAGGATCCGATGCGTTCGAGGAAGGGCTATCTGCAGGTGGTGGGTAAGTAGTTTGGGGCGAGCAATGCGCTGACAGTTGAACCGCAATGCACATAACTCATTCTTTGATGACGCAGTGCCCCCCATGATAGTCGAGGGCATGACCAGCAACGACATGGTCGTCCGTGAGGGTCAGAATGTGTCGCTGATGTGCAAGGCGCGTGGCTATCCCGAGCCCTACGTCATGTGGCGACGCGAGGACGGCGAAGAAATGCTAATTGGCGGGGAGCACGGTGAGTAATCAGCTACGCATTTCGCAATCCCTGCACGTAATTCAATGCGCTCTCTCCACACAGTCAATGTCGTCGATGGCGAGTTGCTGCACATCACCAAAGTGAGCCGTCTCCACATGGCGGCCTATCTCTGCGTGGCATCCAACGGTGTGCCGCCATCGATTAGCAAGCGCGTCCATTTGCGAGTTCAATGTGAGTATTTATAAAATTCCATAAAGAAATCAATTGAATAATGGGTAGAAATTTAAGCAACATGAAGGTCGAAGCATAATTGAGAGTTGCAAAGGGTGAAATATAAATATATAAATAAAATAAAATAAATATATATGAAGTAGAAGTATATAATACTTAATATATATGAACATATATAAAAAAAAAATAATTAAAAATGCAAATACACAAGGTAAACGTTAAAGAATAAATTTATTCGTAAAAAAATCGTTTTGGATTTCAAGTTCTGGAAACCAAATCATAAAAAAAATAAAATTATAAAATAAATAAAATTAAAAATTAAATAAAATTGTAAATTAAATAAAATTAAAATTAAATAAAATTATAAAATAATTAATTAAAATTATAAAATACATTGTAAATTATTCATTTATAAATATATATATTTATTTTTTATTTCTTTGTTCATCCATTCTTTTATTTATTTCTTCATTTAAATATTTATTAATTTATTTTTTTTTTTATATTTTCATTAAAATTTTTCTTTATTTTCCTAGTTAAATATTTATTTTATTATATTTTATTTACTGCTTTTAATTTTTTCTTGATATCCTTATTCATTTAATAATTTATTATTTATTTGTAATTATTAATATATTTCTTCATTACAATTTTTATTTCTTTCTCTATTTAAATATAAATTGTATTATTTTTTATTATTTATTTATTGCTTTTAAATTTTTCTTTATATCCTTATTCATTTAATAATTTATTTATTTATTTAAAACTATTTATATATTTGTTTCTAATTTTCTACTTTTGATTATTTCTTTATTCATATATTTATTCAGTCAATTATTTATTTATTCATTTATATATATATATTTTTTTATTTTTATTTATTTCTCATTCATTTTATTTATTCATTCATTTACTTACTTTTTTAATTATTTTTTAAGATTCAGTATTTCATTTTCTTTCTTATCAGCTACAAGATTTTTCTTTCCGCTTCAAGTTCAATTAAAACGAACAAGCTTTACCGTTAAAGAATCATGCAACACACAATTCTTATATTCAGTTGGATGTGAGGTAACGCATTCAATCCATTTTGTGGCTACAAATGTTATGCAACATTTATGTGACGCTCGGTCCAAGCGCTGAGCGTCAGACGCGTTGTTAAATGCGTAAAATACACACACACTCGCACACACACACAGAAACAAAGCAAAGCAGCCACCGCCTTACCCCTTTTGCTCTCTTTGTGCCGCTTCGGGGCAATAACCGCAGCGTGTCCTCAACATTGGCACACGAAATAGGAGCCCCAGAGGTGGAGGCCAGACCGGGCAGAGGGTTGCGCTTCGAGGTGCACTCACTTGGCCGAAAATCGACCAAAGCTGCAGTCACGTTAAATTAATTTACCTGTGCGTCTGTGTGCCTGTGTGTGTGTGTGCATGTGTGTGTGTGTGTGTATTTGTTGTGTGTATGCGCTCATTTCGCCTTGTTTGTGGGCGTTTTGTTTGTTTGTTTGTCAGCAGGTGTTATTTTGTGCCCCAGCGCTGTGTACGTGGCGAAAATGCGTTGCCAATGCCATCAGAGTGCTTCTGTTGTTACTGCCACACACACACACACACACACACACACGCACACACACACTCATACACACATAGCTGGCGGCTGTTGCAGCAACAAAAGCTATTTACACACACCCAGGCACAATCTCACGCTTAACAGGCGCACTTTTAATGACCGAATGCATTTTAATCCAAAAACAGTTTGCAAACTCACGTAAAATCCAAGCGAAAATTGCTTTTGCCAAATTCTGTGATGGAAATTGAAAATCTGTTGATCAGCAAAATATCGTTAATACACAGGCCATACTATTGCCAAAAAGTGCATAAAAGTTTATGATGTCATAGAGAATTTTAATAATATTTAAGAAGAATAAACATGAATTATTATGATAAAATAAAAAAATGCTTATATATTATAAATATTTAATTTGGTATTTTTACTTAAATACTTTAAGAAATTTGCAAATATATTTTTTTTTATTAAAAAAATTCCTTAACGATCAAGGACTTTTTATATTTATATTTATTTAATTTTATTTTTTATTCCCAATATTATATAGAGTAAAGACTTTATAGTCCTTACAGCTTTAGTACATTCATTTTGAGGACAGGTTTTGGAATGTGGTTAGATAAAATTCATATTATAAATTAGCTAAAAGGTTGCAGTCGGAGGACAGCAAACAGTTAAAATGTATTCAAAAATCAAATATTTTTATATACTTCAATATCTTCAAATACTGGAGGGAAACTAAACTAATGAATAGACTCTTTAAAGAATAGTTTCAGATTAATAAATTAGTAAAATAGCCATACGAAAAATGTCAGAAAAAAAAATTAAATAAAAATATTAAGAAATATATAAAAATTATTTTTTTAACAATTTTATAAAACAGTTTTAGCATTTTATAAAACATTTTTAAAAGAAATTAATATTTATATATATAAATATGTAAATTTATATTAATACTTTTTGGAGTTTTAATAAAAATGCAAAGAAAAAGTTTAGGTTTTTGTATATTATTTTTTTTTTTAAATATATAAATATCTTTTTCTAAATAAATTAAAAATAAATAATATAAATTTAATACATATTATTATTTACATTTATAGTTTTATCTATATAAAAAGTCTATGTGTCTATCCATAGCTTTATCTCTTAACTCAAAAAAAAAAAACTCGTTAAATTTCAATACAACTTTAATCTCACAATTTTCAGTTCCACCCATGCTGTCCATACCAAATCAGCTAGAAGGCGCCTATTTGGGCCAGGATGTTATGCTGGAGTGTCACACAGAGGCATATCCGGCCTCTATTAACTATTGGACAACTGAACGCGGCGACATGATAATATCAGGTAATGTTAACTGCCAGCCAGACTTTTAAGCTCTACTTATTGACAATGTTGTGTGGTTTACTCTCTCTATATACGCTGTACATATATATAGATATATATATATATATATATATATATATATATGTTTATATGAAAGAACTGCAATCTTGACCAAAAGCGTGTGGGGGCCTTTGCATTGTAGCCACGTTTATTGTGTGGAAGAGCGTTTGTAAATGAGCTTACAATGTAATCAACATGCTGTCCGGCCAAGGCCAGAATATTGTGCCCGGCGGGCGGGCGGCGTACTCAGAAAATTGTCATGTAAAATGGCAAAAATTAAAACTCGCATCACGGGCGTAAGCCCAAAAAATAAGTTAAGCTGCTGACGTTGCCACACGGCCAGTGCCACACCCACTGCCACTGCCACTGCCACTGCCACTGCCACTGCCACTGCCACTACCACAGCAGCGGCAACAACTGCAACAAAAATGAAAACAAATGAAAATCCATTGGCAAACAATGACGTGGGCTGCTGTAACTGCTGCTCTTGCTGTAGCTCTTGCTGTTGCTGCTGCTGTGGCGATTTCTTTTTTGCATTACTCATACGCACTGAGTGACAGGCATTCGAAAAACACGAACAGCAACTGTTGAGCTGTTAATGTCACATTGTAGAGCTTTAAAAGTGATTGTCTGCATCGCTGCTATACTTGACAGTTGACGGCGTCTGTAGCCCAAAGAATCTCCAATCCCAGCAAGCGCATTTAAAGGCGAAGTGGCCAAGTGCACAGCGGCAAAGCGGCAAAGCTGCTTAAGTACTTAAACGTTTTATTTTTTTTTTTATGGCATTTGACTGCTTATGGATTTGTTGACTTCAATAAATATATATAAATATATATATATATATATATATATATATATATATATATATATATATATATATAGGTATATCGTATCTTTAATATTTATTTTTAATCTGAAAAGAAGAAATTCATATATCTTAAAACATTTACAAAGGTTTTTTTCTAAAATATAATTTAATAATATTTTTTAAATAATTTTTTAAATAATTATGATTGTTATTTACTTTTTTATGTCAAAGGATGAGGCTAATGCCCAGGCTGATGCTCAGACTGACGTTCAGTCAAAGAAAGAGCCAGAGTTGAGCCATAGCCAGCCAAAGCACATGCTGATACTGAGGCTGACGCTGTGGCTGAGACTGAGGCTGATGCTCAGACTGAGACTGACGCCGAGGCTGAGGCAAAGGTTGATGCTGAGGCTGATGCTGAGTCAAAGAAAGAGCCAGAGTTGAGCCATAGCAGAACCAAGGCGGAGGCTGAGGCAGATGCTCAGGGTGAGGCTAAGGCTGACGCTGTAGCTGATTCTCAGGCTGAGGCTGATGCTAAGGTTGCTGCTCAGGCAGATGCTCAGGCTGCTGCTCAGGCAGATGCTCTGGATGCTGCTAAGGCTGAATGCTCAGGCTGCTGCTCAGGCTGCTGCTCAGGCAGATACTCAGGCTGAATGCTGAGGCTGCTGCTCATGCTGCTGCTGAGGCTTAGGCTGAGGCCTAGGCTGATGCTGAGGCTGCTGCTCAGGCAGATACTCAGGCTGAATGCTGAGGCTGCTGCTCAGGCAGATACTCAGGCTGAATGCTGAGGCTGCTGCTCATGCTGCTGCTGAGGCTTAGGCTGAGGCCTAGGCTGCTGCTCAGGCTGCTGTTCAGGCTGAGGCTGTGGCTGATACTCAGGCTCTCCACGAGATCTGTTGTCTGACTGACTTCACTATGATGCCAGTGATAGTGAGCTGCAGTTGAAACTCAACTCTACATTGCTCTGCCATACAGAAGTGAGCTCAAGCGCAGCTGCAACATGTTTGAGCGAGCGAAATGTAGAACTGTTGCAATTGAGTCTCAGCGGCCGCTCTGTCAGCAGCAGCATGCATAGAGCATTAGAGCTAAACTCAACAGAATAGTAGAGACAAGCCAAGGTCTTTGATGATGAAATATGCTCACAATTTCTGCTTTTAGATAATTTTTTTATACTTTAATGCTTAATTTCTTAATTCCTCATAAATAAATAAACAAAATTTACATTTAATTGCTGTAAAAACGAGCTCAGGTTTACTGTTTTTTTTTAGCACACATTTAATTAAACAGTCAATCGCATTTTAATCAGAGTATAAACGATGTGCATACATATTATCATATAGATATATAAATTAAAATATATATATATATATTTATCTATCTCTGAATCTGTTATTTTACTGATTGCCATATGAAATTCACTTTAATTGATAACTAATTAAATTACAGCAAAGTTTCGCACAAAACAATTGCTTTTAATTAATCACTGAGCTGTGGCAGAGTGTGTCAGAAATGTAATACATATATATATATATATATATATGTATAATCAAAAATGAAAATCGCATATTGTAAATATCGTATTGATAAAATAAAACGAAATTGAAATAAATATGAGAGCAGCTAAAAACAATATGAAATGCGCTAAGCACACAGTCAGACAGTTGTTAGAAATGTCACAAAATATTATGTTGCAGCGGAAATTATTTGAATATAATCACATTGGCAAACACACACAGACACAAGCGCCCAAATGCATGTGAAAGCATGTGCCAGGACCAACAAGGATAACATCAGCTCTGTGGAAATTCAAAAATAATTAACATGTCACAGACTAAAATGCTAAAATCAATAAAATTCATTTATGGAAAAATTCATAGCATACTTTTCAGGGCCAAATATTCAATGAGCCTTTTTTCTTTATTAGCCGATGACTCAGCTTTTGCTAGTCATGAGCATAGAAATTATAATAACTAGACTAACATGCTTATATCTTTTTTTTTATGCTTAAATGCTATTTGTTTGTTCGATATGACACACACACACACACATAGGTGACACGACATTCATGTATGTGTGTTTGAGGCAAATTATGGCCCAGGTTGTAGAGACATTTCATATGCACACACGCATAGGCAGGCAAACAAAACGCGAGCTGGAGATATGAACATTTTTGGTTGGCGTCGAGCATGATGCATGGCAAACAGACACCAAAAACTTTTTGGGTAATAAATTTTAAGCGATTCCGCAGCGAAACGCATGGAAACTAGTTTGTATGTGTGTGTGTGAGTGTGAGTGTATGTGCATGTGTGTATTTGTGTGTGTGCAGCTGCAGGAGGGTGGCCAAAGAAACTAGAGAAAGAAAGTTATCTAGTTGAGTTTGCAGATTGAAAGTTAAGAAGTGGTTGAAGCTAAAGAGACAGCAGCCAGCTATCAAATTAGAAATAAATGCAGAGAAAGATTTAGTTGGAGTAGCAATATGAATATGAATGGAAATTTAAACATATAATAATATAAATATTAATAATAATATGTAAAAGTGTATTTGACTTCAATTTGAAGATAGATTTGAATTAATAATAAGAGTTAAAAATATTGTTTTGATTAAATATATAGTTACTTATAAATGGATATAAATAGATAAATGAAAAGTAAATAATAAAAAATAGATAATAAATAAATTTGTAAAGGAAAACAAAAAGATATATACATATATATAGATGTTAATTCTGATATGAATACAAAAACCAATAAGACAATTTATGTTTAAGGACCAAGCAGATATAATGATAGAAGAGATAAGAATCCATTTGTTTACTCTTACTTATAAATTCTTGTATATGAATATCAAGAGATGACTATATAAATATATAAGAATATTAAGAGATGACTATATATAAAACATATAAGAATATATAAATAAATACAAATATACCAAAATATCCAGATACATATACATATATATACATGTTTATTGATGATGTTCATATGTAAAGCCAAAGAAAATATAAATGTAGAATAGATAATAAGATATATATGGCGAGGCCAGAGCATCAGTACTAAGCGAACGATGATTAGCTTCTTTATATGATCGAACCACGAGCGCCGACTGAGCTCATATTCGCTCATATTCGAGCCGATGCGCCGTGATATAATAATAGAGAGAAAACGGAGCGAATATTCGCAATCTCTTTATATATAAATATAAATAAATATAAATCTCTTGCAGAGCTAATCTAATGAGTGGATTACCGCTCTTAAATTACAATTTTAGACGTAGCGCTGATTGCTGGTTGCCCAATAGTATACATATGTGAATAGGACTATAAAAAATGCTGAAATAGATGCAGATACATAACTAGACAGACATATTCAGGTACAGATACAGATACCGATACTGATACAAATACATTGATGACTGCAGATAGATTTGAATAGAATTGAACACATGTAATATTTAAAGAAATTTAGAAAGAATTAAATTGAAATTATATTTATATAAAGAAAGATAGATACATATATATAGATAGTTATAGATATAAATATATATATATATAGAAATATAGATAGAAAGAGATAGATCAAACTAGCTCTAGATATATAAAATTTTAAAACAAAAATATGATCATATTACTTATTAGAGACTATTAACGTTAAATCAAGTCTTTAAAGGTGTAAATAAATATATAAGGAAGAGCATGCATTTAAAATATATATATGTATATAACTAACTGAAATATTTGTTGTATATCTATCTATCTATAAGTAGAGAACGCATATAAAATAAATATATATATATATATATATATCTAATATAGATATATCATATGCATGCTCTACTTATATATATATATATTTGATATATAGAAAGCACTTAACTTCACTTCAATACTTTCTAAATAAATATAAGCAATAGCAAAATATAATTAATATCAAAAGGCAACAAAGCGATGGAAAAGCTTTTTACAGCTTACAGATGCAGATGCAGCTGCAAAGATGCAGATATAAATAGAAATACATAGATAAACACATTCAGTCATATGATTTATATTTATTATTATTTATATTGATATATTTATGCAAAGTAAAATAGAAATACGTGTAGAAATAGGTGGAAATATGTATTTATATATATAAATGGCTAAATATACAAAAATAAAATAAAATAAATAAATAAATATACCAAGAAGTTATTAATGCTGAAGAGAAATACATAAATAAATACAGATATTGGCATTTGAAGGAAAATATTATATAAATTTAAAATGTTAATTTTTAAAGAAATATATATAGTTTTAATATCTGTATTCATTTATTTTCTGCAGCTCTATATTAATAAAAATAGTAATATTTATATATTTATATATTTTTATTTAATATTTATATATTTTTATATAATATTTACATAGAAAAATATATTTTTTAATGAATTTAAAGCTAGATTCTCAACAGCTCTATCTATGCCCAAAGACATATTGTATACTAAATCAAATATATAATTATTAATCAATTATAAATACACTTAATTCAAACACTTTACCTCCCCTCGGCGCTGCTCTCTCCTCAGCCCACCTCATTGTGAGCTGTTTTCATTCAAATATCTTTCAATACTGTCTCAATTCTAACCCAATTCTGTCTAAAATCAACCGAACAACTTGTCAAACAGCCCTCTTGGCAAACTGTCGCTGGCACATGCCATTTATCACAGACTTAGTCAGGGACAGGACAAGCAATTCTCTCACAGACTGCCGCTGATGCATGCCACAGTCAGAGCCACAAAAAAAAAAAGCAAAAGCAAGCAACTTGTGTTTTATGTCCCAATATCGGATGGCGGCGTATTAAAAGTATAAAGTTGCGCCGAATCGCATATGTCGAGGTCTCTGCTGCTGCTGCTCTGCTGCTGCCTTTGATTATGAGTTAAATTATATATTTGCGTGTCGAAGCGGCTTATAATACAGCACGAAAAGTATCTGAGTAACTGCGGCGTCACAAAAGGTGACTGACTATAAAAAAAAAGAAAAGAACAAGAATAAGAACAAGAAAGCAAAGAGGAACATGCATGTGCCGCAACGCAAATTGTTTTTGCCAAAAGACATTTGTCACACACACACACACCTGGCGTATGAGCAACATGCGATATCGCCTTACACTGCGCCAAACAATCAAACTGAAATTAAGTTTATACATTTAATGCTTCTACTTATGCCCGATATATATTTCTCTATGCCCTGAGCCTAGACTAAACCCGGAAAAAAAAACATAAAAATAGGCAGGAAAATTAAAGCCGTGGAAGGAAAAGTAGGAGAAAAAATAAAAGTAGAAGAACTAAAGAACATTGAACAAAAGTTTTTCTTTTAGATTTTCACTGATTAATGAGAAAAGTTTTATTTAGTTCAGGGCAGAGGGAACACCCCTACTATTGAACTGCGGCAGTTTTAATTACACATACACGCAGAGAGAGAGAGAGAGAGAGAGAGAGGTAGAGAGAGAGGCGAGAAGCGCGTAATTAGTTTGAGTTGCCATTGAAAATATATATATACACACAGACTAAGAAATGCAGGTGACATTAATTAATTGATTTATTTTTTCTCTCTCTGCTCTTAAAGTTTTGCGCTTGTTGAGCAAGAAAACTTTAAAGCTGCAATTTTTTGTTATTTGTAAATTATATATATTTTATATATGCATATATTTCATTCCAACTGTCTCTCACTCTTCTTTTTGCAGACACCTCCCGGGCTGGCGATAAATACGAGACCACATCAACCGTCAGCGGTTATACGAAATATATGAAGTTAAAAATTCGCGCCGTTGGCCCGAACGATTTTGGCACCTATCGCTGCGTGGCAAAAAACTCGCTGGGCGAAACCGATGGCAACATTAAGCTCGACGGTGAGTGACACACTCACACACACACACACACACATACATACATTCTCAATATATTTAACTCTTTTTTTTTTGCAACTATCAACTATTTTTTTTAATTTACTGCAATTTATTTGCTGCATTTGTGCAGCAGCCATAAAAAATTACTTCGCATTTTTCAGCAGTTTAAAGTTTTTTTGTTTTTTTTTTTGCTGCTTTCCGGTTAGCTGTCAAAGAGTTGACATTACATAAATACCATAAAGTATTGCTATAGTTTCACATATTTTTTAAAAGTTGCCAAATGAGCAGTATATATATATATATTTTTTTTTTAATATAATTAAACTTTTCTTTTATTTTAAATATATTCTAACAATATATATTACAATTATTGTAGAAGTCAAGGCTTTAGAATTGATTGTACATTTTTGCTATTTATTTTAATAATTATATTAACGTAATTTAGTAGTCTAAAAAAATTTGTTAAAATATTAATTTGTTTTGGAAGAGTTAATGCTTCAGTTGCCTTATACATATTGTAGCCAAAAAAAAAAAAAAATAATAATAATAATTTTTATATTTTATAAGTCATTAATAAAGTAATTAAAACAGTTTATTCAACGAACTCTTCTTTATACATTAATATATATTTTTTTATGTATTAGAGTTGATTATATATCCTCAACTTCTGAGAAGAAATATATATAAATATAAATATTTTGTTATTTATTATTATTATACATTATATTTACTAAAAATAATAAGAAAATAATATTTTTTATATATAATTCTTTTTTTTATATTATATATTATATTATTACTTTAAAAAATACAAATAAATATATATAAATAAAAATATAAGATCTATTATTATTATTATATTATATATTATATTATTATTTAATAATTATAAATAAATATATATAAAAAATAAAAATATAAGATTCAAAAAGATATGTTGCGTACTTAGCTGCATATGTCATGAAATATTTGTACTATATATATTTATTAATATTTATATAACAAAATTATTCTTCGAAAAATTTTATATTTTATATTTTACATTTTATATTTATATTTTATTTTTTATATTTTATATATTACATTTTATATTTTTTATATTTTAGATTTTCTATATTTTATATTTTATATTATATATTTATTCATATTATATATTATATATATATCTTTAAGTAAGAATATATTTTATTATGGTTTAATAAAATATATTTAAACTTGAAGATATTACACTAAATATTAAACTATAATTTTCAATATAATTAATTTATTTTAAAAGCTTGAATTATTAAATTTCTCCAAATCCTTAAATATTTCCACAGAAATGCCCACGCCCACCACAGCAATTATATCAGAGATGGCCATGTTGAATCGCAGTTATGGTAAGTGCAGCCAAACAGCTTTTTCTCACTCTCTCTCTCTCGCTCTCTCAATTTAGAAACAGTCAAAGACTTTAATTTAACAACTATCATAAGGCACCCACTCACCACTCACTCAACCTTCGTCTAAATTGCTTTTGCATAATTTTCCATTTACAAATTTTATGCACCGCAAATCATCAGCACTCAACGACCTCAAAAAAAAACCAAAAATCTCAAATTTAGCTGGAATAATAAAAAAAAGATTTATTGATTTCTGTAGAATTATGTGTGTAAAGAAGCTTTAAAGTAATTTTCCAACTAAATTGTTTTTCATCAAGAGTCTTGGCAAATAGCTGCAAAAATATTTCAAAACAAACTCTGGACAAAGCTCCACTCGTAACATGAACCCCTTTGCCCACACTCTTCCCCTCCCCCTCCCCCTCCCCCTCACTCTCATTGGCTTGCATGCAATTTTCGGTGTCCATTTTTTTTCTTTCTCTTTTGCTTCTTTTACCATATTTACTTTTGTTTGTTAGCCATGTTTGCAGACGTCTATTAAATGCAAATAAATGCAAAAATTAAATAAAAATACTTGGAATACTATTACGTCTATATGCATTATACGTTTTTCTTTTGCTTTGGCTCGTTTGCTAACTATTTCTTTCATGTTGCCTGCAAAACAAAAACAAAAAACAAAAACACAAATTTCTCAACAACAACAAAATGATAATAAAACAAAACTCCAACAACAGCAAACCGTCATTATTCATACACCTTGTGCCGTGCCAAAAACACGTCCAACTCTTACTCTCTCTCTCTCTCTCTCCCTTTCTCTTTCTCTCCGGCTGTCTTGCTGATTCTTGCTGCATAAAATTATAAAAAAAAAAAAAAATGAAGATGGCAAGAGACGTCATAGAAATAAATTTGAGTCGGCTAACGCTTTGCCTGATTACGGGGTTGAGGAGTGGCGTGACGGTGCTCAAGGTAAGTACATGCTACGAGTTAGCCCCACACACACACACACCTGCCTACCTATCCACACCTACCTGTGTGCTCTTACCCAAAGATACAAAAAGGAATATTCTGCTCTTTGTGAGCGGCCAAGCTGCAGCTGCCTTTTTGATAGCCATCGCTGCACTTTTTCATCATTTTCACACAGTTTTCTCCCCCCACCCCCCCCCTCGCTCTCTTTGGCATTTTCTTTTCATTCAGTTTGTATATATTTTTGCTTTTTCTTTTTTTTTCTTCTTTAATATATATTTCAAGTGCGTCGCCGTTGGCTTTTCCCGTGTTGCCAGTTGCCATAATGCAAAACTTATAATAGCTCTTTTGGCTTTTTGTTTGGGCCATGGCCAAGTGTTTGGCGCCAGCGTTAAAAATTAATTAAATTTCCTTGACGTTTGCATTTCACAGTTGTCGTTATTGCTTTCTTTTTTTTTTTTTTTTTTTCCATTTTCCATTTTCATTTCATGTTTAGCTGCAAATACGCAATGCACTTTATTGCCATTCGCCTTCGTGCATCTCAGATTTATAAAGTGCCACAAGCATAAAGCGCACAACTAACAAGAAGATGAAGAAGACCAAGAAGAAGAGGAAGAAGAAGAAGATGAAGTTGGAGAAGGCAATCAACAGTCAGCTAAAGTGGGTGTTGGCGCTCCTCAAAAGCAATAAGCAGTTGAAAGTTTTAGCCGTTTTATTGAATGACTGAAAACAGTCGAAACGATTTGTAGTTTTATTTGCCAACTTAGCAACGGGAATAAATTAGCTTAGCTTGGTTAGAAGGGGTGAGAGTGAGTTAGCTACCTGTAGGGAGTGTTCAAAATATATGAAAGTTAGTTTAAAAAAATAATAAAAATTAAGAAATTATTAAATACGAAATAAGGAAACTAATTGAAAATTAAGTAGAAGTAATAAAGAAATGTCTGTCTGGCCTCCATCTGCCTTCGGTCTCAGCTGTGCATATAAAATCCTCAATCTCCCCACCTATTACAGCTACATATAGGCTATCCCCTAACTAAATCAAATAATTTTGCTGCATGTTTGCCAAATCTTATATCAAATCGAAGAAGCAATTAAAATTGAAATAAAACTTTACTTTCTTTCATTTTAAAGATTAAATCTATCAAATTTGGCTATATATATAGTTTCTGGTTAGGCATACTAAGCTAAGGAATATTTGAATTATTTTTATTTATTTTTTCTTATAAAGTTAGCTATAATTTAAATTTAATTTTAACTTATTACTAAAGCACTGGCTGCTAAGGCCTTTGGCTTGAAATTTTCTTAATTGTATACTCATTTATGATTAGATTAGGGTGACCATACGTCCTGGAATTCCGAGACATGCCAAGACAAGTGAAGATTTTTTTTTGAGGAAAGCAGCGCAGATAAGCAGTTTTTTGCAACAAAGTCGTCGACCGTACCGGAATGGCCTGAGGCCGATCTGGTCACCCTAGATTAGATAGATGTATTTAGAAGACTTAGGTTATATGCTAGTCAGACATAGTCTTGGTTCATATCTAGCATATCTTTAGCAGTGTGGAAATCAAGAAACTCTTCAATATTTGAGACTTTTCATTCAGTACAGAATAAAATTGCTAAAGCCCTATTTAATTTATTTAAATATATTTATTTAAATTATTTATATAATCAGAAATCCTTGAAATTAGTTAAACTGTCTGACTAAGTACAGAATAATGAAAATACAAGCTGTTTTAGGGCTATTTAATATTTATTAATTAATTACTAAAATATTTATTAATTTATATACATCATTTACTAATATCCTTGTTATTTAGGCTGTTTTAGGGCTGTTTAATATTTAGTAATTAATTAATTATTAATTTATATACGTCAGTCTTAACATAAGATTACTGAGTATCCTTATTATGTAGGCAGTTTTGGGGCTGTTTAATATATATTAATTAATTAGTTATTATTTATTCATTTACATCATTAGTGAGTATCCTAGTTATTTACAGTACAAGGATACTCAGTCAGCTTATTGTAACAATGAAGTATATATATATATATATATATATATATGTACATATTATTAACCACTCCAAAAACCAGCTTAAAATACATTTCCATTATTCTATTAATTTCAAGAATTTAGCCAAATAGTTGAACTAATTTCAACAATTTCCAATGATATTTCCCTTCTCAAATTCCGTTATCAATAACTTAATTGTCTGGGCCCAATGTTAGCTGTTTATGGTTTAATCAGTGCAACAGAACTGAACGCATCTAAAATGCTTTTAGCCAAAAAAGAAAAAATTAAAAAAATTGTTGCAAATAGTTTAAAATGGGCAAAGCCACAAATCAATTTCGCGCTAATAACGCCGTCATTTCAATTAAAATGCGGTAAAAGTGCGTATAAATCTGATAACTACAAAATACGACAAAAAACAACAGCAACAACAACAGTTAGCAAAATGAATAAAATGAAGGCGAGCTGCAATGGAATGCAGTTCGCATGCTGCACATCAAACCAGCCACAGAAGCTAACCGACAAATTGAGGGCAGGAGAGGAACGGATGGAAATGGGAAAGGGAATGGAAAGGGGAGCGGGAAGAGTTTAGTAAACTAAGCCACAAAATGCAGCCGCAGAGCACAACCTAGCAACAATTTATTTTGTATTTTATTCCATTTTCATTTCGAATGCACGACGCTCAGGCTCAGACCTGTAGCAGCGCGGGGCAGTTCACGCCAAAAACATGTGTGTGTGTGTGAGAGAGTGAGGAATATAATGTGTTTGGGTGAGAGAGAGTGCTATGAGTGTGTGTGTGTGTGTTGCTTAGCGTGCAAGAGAGTGTGAGATGGAAGTCAGTGCTGCCCACTCTGAGGGCTGCGACAAACCAGATCAACTAGTCAAAAAGGCCAGAAATAGCTAAACAAATAAATCAAAAAATTGAATTTTTTGTGTTATTAAGCAAATAATGTCATGAAACTATAATACTTTAAATTTTATTTTAAATTAAATTTATTTATTTTTTGTGATTTATTTGCCTTAACAAAAATATTTTTGCATTCATATAAAGCTTATGGTAACAAGTAATTTTTTACAAGGGTTAGCAATAGCTTTTCAACTGAGATATTTCTAATTTTTATACTTATGTGTTCCATATGTATTTTATAAAATTTTGATTAACAAGGAAAACATCGAAAACTGTTTAGTTTGATTTGGCAAACCAATATTAATTTCTTATGTCCTGCCAGAAAGTTTGGTCTTAATACATTCTTATTATTATTATATGTAATACTAAAAAAACAAAAAGCCAGTCAATGATTCAATATAGCTATAATTCCCACCAGTTAGCCAGCTAAATGGGCAACACTGTGTGAGAGAGTGAGTGAGCTAAGCGTGTGTGTGCGTGCATGCCATGCGTTTATGCATGTGTGTGTTTGTGTACATTCCTGCTCGTTTTACCGTTCAAATAAATCTGCTGCAATAAAAATGCCATCAATCGCATAGCCAAAATGCAACAACAACAACAACGATCGGCGGCAGGCAACAGCTTATATGTTGATTGACACTGACATTGTGACGTTGTCAATACCAATATCCACGTCTGTTTGGCCACAGGACACGCGTGTGCTTCCTCCCTCTCTCTCTCTCTCTCTCTTCACTAAAAACTTGTGCATGTCACAAATTAGTTAAAAAAAAAAAAAAAAACAAGCAAACAAACTGAACGACAAATTAGCCATAAATAGCGAGTGGTTTTATAGCGGTTTTGAAGCAACAAATTTGAATCCTTGGTGCAGCTAACAACAATAATAACAACAACAACAACAAACATGGCTAGCTGGTTGGCCAAAAATATTTGCGAGCAAAAATGTTGATTGCATTTAAAATGCAATTATTTAAGGCATGCGTCCGTGAAATGCCGCTCAACCGACTGCACTAATGAACTGGATCCGAACTGAGCGACAGGAACAGGGCAGGAGCAAGAGTACAAGTGGGAGTGGGAGAGGCAGCATACTGAGCGAACGGTACCGCCAGAGATGGTGTGCGAGTGGTAGAGGGAGCGAGAGCGGCAGCATATCGCCTGTCCAGACAAAAGCTGGCAAGCGCACTCGTGCAGTGCCTTTAAAAAAACTGGAGGAAGCGCAAGAAGTACAAATGAAAAAATAACAGGAGTAAAAAAAAAAAGTTCGCTTCGGCTGCTGCACAGTGGATAAAAATACTTGAGTTTCTGTTGAAGAGAAACCCGATACGAACAACAATCTCATTAAGCACAATGAAAACAAATATGATGTAGCAATAAAATCATTTTCTTTTTTAATTTTTGTACTATCTTATTTTGTATATATTACGAATAGGAGATTTGTTGGCTCAGTCGTTAAAACTATTTTTCATCATTTTCTTATAAATAGATTGTAATCAAGAAAATAATTTTTTAGCGAGCGCTCAAATGTCTTTTGCTATTTCTGCAAGTTCAGCAAAACTGTTGTGGAAAGAAACAAAAACAAGCACACTAAGCATAAAGTTCACTCAATGCAGCCTTAGAACTATTTGAGTAAGCAAACGTAGAAAAAGAGAAGAAACAGTTAAGCATTGCTTGGATCATAATAAAGATATGAGTAACAAGTAAGAATGCTCTAGTCGGGAGTACCCGACTAGGAGATCCCCTGAACCCTGCGAAGAGCCGATATTCCAAACGTTCTACACTTCTCTTAATATGTATACATTACGAGCAACACATAGACACACATACACACACATACGCACGCACGCATAAGCACGAGCTCTGCTGACTGCGCAGTTTACGCAGCGATTGCGCTCGTAGTGCAGTAAGGCTATGTTATGAAAACTTAATTGTTGAATAAGTTTCTTTGTAGATGGACTTTTTGAATCAAAATTTCAGAGTGTGATTATGTTAATCATATGTATGCCGAAGCACAAGTCTCTAGTACTTGAAATACGTTTTTTAAAAATTGGGGGCGAAGGGGGCGTGGCATTCAAAATATAACAAAAATCAAAATTGTATAAAATACACATGCAACTATATACAAAATAATGAGTCTCGAACTTGAAAGATGTGCAAGCCATAATTTTATAACTGGTTTTCGATTTAGTTCTTAATCGATAACATTAAAACGATAAAAGTTATCGAATTTTTGAAACAAACTCGATCTGCGCGTGCTATACACGAACCTACATAAAAAATTTCAGCTCTCTAGCTCTTATAGATTCTGAGATCGACGCGTTCAAACATACGGACAGACGGACGGACGGACGGACGGACGGACGGACGGACGGACGGACGGACAGACGGACAGGGCTAAATCAACTCAGCTCGTCGCCCTGATCAAGAATATATATACTTTATGGGGTCTGCCACGCCTCCTTCTGCCTGTTACATACATTTTAACAAAACCATTATACCCTGTTTTCCCATTTTCAATGGGTTCAGGGTATAAAAAGACACTCAGTCTTAGTGGAAGCTAAGCTGAGAACTATACATAGAAGCCCACATGCACACATACACATTCTTGAGTAATATAGTTGCACTGCAGTCTATGAGCGAGCTTGAGCTTAAATAGGCGGGCAAACAGAATTGGTAACAAGCGCGCTGGGATCGAAATTTAGTAAAATCCATATTGAGCGCTTCTTTCATAGTTGCTGATCACTCACACCATCATGATGCGGCTCCAAGTGCCGTGCACAAGAGAGTGTGGGAATTGTTGAGTGCTTCTTTTGTAGTTGCTGAGAGGATCCACAGCTTCACACACCGACATGGTGTGGTTTGGCAGCCTGCCATTGGCTGCAAATATCGTGCAAAATGAGAGTTTAGGAATTGTTGAGCGCTTCTCTCATAGTTGCTGAAAAGATCCACATGAAGCATGTATGCGTGTATAGCAAGCTGCAAATGTCATGTACAATGAGAGTTGTTGAGTTTTTATTGTATTAGTGCATCTGCATAGGGTCCACACCAAAATTGAGTGTCTTATAACAGTCTAGCGTCCACACTTTCGCCGCTCAGTTGTTCACGAACCTTCGCTTCGATCACGGGTGGCTGCAAATAAAAATGCGTAAAGATCACGTAATTATTATAATATAAATATTTTTCGAATGTGTGTGTGGAAAATATATTTAACTTGATTATTAATTAAAGTGAGATCAAAAGTTTTATCACATCAAAATATGCGAAGTCAAAAAACATCGCTAATAATAGAATATGTAAAAAATTATGTTGACGCTGCTCAAGTGATTAATTCAGTTATATGTTACGCATACATGTGCATGTGTATGTTTATATGTGCAAGTATCTTCGCCTACTCAGGCAATTGAGTGCTGTTTGAAATCGCAAAGAAAAAACAACGTGTACAGTTAATTTTGTTCTTGCTTTGCTCAGTTTTTATCTTCTTTTTTTTTCAAAATTGGATGAGTTTGTGTGTGAGAAGAGCTCGGCACAGTATATTAACGGTGCATTTTAATGAGCATTTGCAAAGCAAATATAAATATGAGAGAAAGAGATGGAGTTTTAAAAATAAACATGCAAAAAATACTCTACAAATAGAGAGGCATATTGATTTCGACTGAGCATATGAGTATTTGAATAAAAAATAATAATATAATTAATTATTATTAAAATATTTATACGATCTTAATTGCTGTCATGGTTTCTCCAGAAACTTAAACATATTTATTACATTATTAATATATAAAATTGTAATCTTTGTATTACCAATGACTTAATACTCTTTAAGCAACAGTATATGGTATGAATACTTAATTTCTTATAATGAATTATTTAAGAGTGTTGAAAACGTAAGAATTTTTCCAGCAAAAGCAGATAAATTCATGAAAAAATCTTGAAATATTGATTTAAATCAGGCCTCGAGTTGAAAATATTTATATATGAGTTCATAAAAATAAATATTTTATTTAAGCTGCAAAAAAAAAAAAAAAGAAAAGAAAATAAACAGTGCCACAAAATGGCTTTTTGATTGATTTGCGATTGACAGCTTTGACGTAGAGCTTTCAGCCTTTTGTTTTGCCAGCGTCGCCGCTTATAAATAAAACAAAATACACACATAAATATATATATATATATAAATATAGGGGCCATGAGTTAAAGTTGAAAAATCAGAACATAAAAAAAAAATGTGGAATATTTATTGCCTTGAATTGGCATCGAATGAAATATGCCATCAAAATTGTCTGACTGTCGGCTCTGACACCTTTTCAATGTGTTCTCAATCAAGCGTGAATACGGGCACCCATATACACACAGACACACCCACACACACTCACACACACACGCATGATATTTATGTCTTTGACATCAATCAAAGGGCAATGCGAATTTCCGACTCAATTTTGCTGCGAGCCTTAAACAAACAGCTCAAGGCTGAGTTAGGCGTACAAATTGTGTGTGGGTGTGTGTGTGTGAGGGAGTATAGGTATGTATGTGAGTGTATGTGTGTTGTTTGTGTGTTTGTTTGTCTTGCCTCAGCTCTTGATGCTCTTGAAAATGCTTGAAGTTTGGCTTATTTGAAGTATTTGCGCTTTGTCGAATCTATCACTTTATATTTATGACTTTGACTATAGTCAAAATGAACAACAACAACTGTCCAAAATGGCTATATAAGCAACAGTAACAACAACAACAACAACAAGAGCCACAAGGACCACATAAAAGCCAGCAGCAAAAGGAAAAATCAACGCAATGCGCGCTTAAATACCACTTTGTTGTTATTTATGACGCCAGCTGATGAAAAGCCAAATGCCAAAAGATTAAAAGCTGATAAAATATATTTAATAGCCCTCATATGTATGTACTTTCGACCAGCAAACACTATGAACTGCCCTGTCTATATGTATCCGAGTGGCTGGGCACAGTGGTAAGCATGTAATGAAATAGGAAGAAAAAGTTTTAATTATGAAAAAAAGAATATAAATTTGAAAATTTAAATTAATATAAATGAAATTAAAATATGTTTAAAAATATATATGAAAATTTAAATAAATAATATAAATGAAATAAATAATATAATAATTAAATAAGAAATAAATTTCATAATAATTTAATTCTTTTTTTTAAATTTATTTTAATTATATAAAAAAAGCATATAAATTTGAAAAAAAGGTTTTTAATATCTAAAAATATATAGATTATAACTTTTTCATATACAATCAAAATAAATATTGACAATATTGAAAATTTTGCCTTCAACACGCTAAGTTAATTCAATTTTCTTCATTTCAATATTACTCATACCACTGTGCCCCTGCCATATATCAAACATTGACATGCGGTCAACAAAGTGCGTTCAATGACGTGCATAAAAACCAAAGGCAGCGACAACACCCAAGTTGAAATGTGAGTGGGGGGAGGGGAGGGGAGGGGAGGGTAGGGTAGGTTGGGGCATAGCACTCAATCAAGCGTAGAGACAGGGACACACACACGCTCTGTCCAAGCTTTGGGTACATTGACTGCCCGCCACATAAAGACGCACAGAAGCAGCCAGAACGGTAAAATATTGTCGAGTAATCGCTGTCGAAACGCTCGTCGAATGCATTGACGATATAAAGACACACAATGACGTTGTAAAAAAAAGAAAGAAGAAATAACAGTCAGCTGGACAGAGCGAGAGACAGACGGAGAGACTGAAAAGTGGGTGGGCAGCGAAATACGTATAAAAATGTTGAGAGCAAGCGTGGAGAGCAAAAGATGTCAACAAGCAGCAAGCCGAAATGGAAGCCATTCGGGTAGCGCTGGCTTAAGTGAGCTCCATAAATAGAGCTGTTGAGCAGCGAGAAAGGGGCGAGTGAAAGAGACAGGAGAGGGCTAGAGAGAGAGTGAGAGGGGTCGCATAGGGTCAGTACTTTTGCAGTTGACCAGTTAATATATATATATATATAGATAAAGTTTGCATTGTTTGTGTCAAATTTTAAAATATTTTTCGTATAAATTTGACAGCAGCTTTTGCTTTGCTTAGATTTCGAATTTTAAACTAAGAGAAAGATGTTTAAAGCTGTCAATAAAAATAAAAATAATAAATAAATAAATAAAAATAAAAAAATAAAAAAATATAATAAAATTTTTAAGCATTTCTATAGTAGAATTAAAATATTTAAAAAATGCTTTTTCTTATTCAAAAGTTTATAAAAAATATTTTTAAACTAACCATTAATAAACATTTATTTAAGATAGAGAGATTTATAAAAAAAAAATTTAATAAAAATATTTTATTTTCTTCTATATTTATTTTATTTTAATTTATATTTTAACATAATATTTTATATTTATTAAAAACTTTAAATATATTTAACATAATATTTTATATTTATTAAACATTTAAAAATTATTATAAATTTATTTAATATTAAATATAAACTTAAATAAAATGAAAAAGATTAAGAAAATTTAAGAAAATGGTAAAAGAAATATTTTATTTGTTTTTTAAATTTATTTTTATTTTTTTATTATTATTTATTATTTTTTTTTTAAATTTATATTAATATTCTATAAGAGAAGTAGAAGACATTTGTATTTTATATATATTTTATTTTAATTTCTATTAAGTTTTTATAATATTTTATGTTTATTAAACATTTAAATACCAATATCAATATCAATAACTCCATAATTCAGCAAATTCTGATACGAAAACTCTTTCGCCCCTCCGTAAATTATTTGCTCAGTGAAAATTCAATAATTTTGATTACATTTGCTTAAGTTAGCTCGCTTTGATTATAATTTGCTTGGTTGCTGCATTCGATTAATGAAATCCCATTGCCAATTTTGAGGTTTATGAGCCAAATGTGCCAATTTAGCTGTCGGCCAGACAAACAGCAATTGGCCCAAACCGCAGAGTGCAAAATCAATAAATTAACAAGCAATACTCAGCTAGACTAGACGAGGCTAGGCTAGGCTAGGCAACTATTAAATGCACTCCACCAACAACATCACCCTTAGCAATTTTCTTCTACGTTCCCTTCGCTCCGAATCGTCCCACCCCGCCCCCTGTTGCTAAAACCATTTATCCAATGCCATTTTGGCTTTGGTAACGCGCAAAATAAATGAAAATATAAACCCGACTAACCAAAAACTGATTACTACAAGAGCTCAAACACTCATGCACCCCCAATCTCTCAATCTCTTCTATTTCCCCCCCTCTCTCTCTCTCTCTCGCTCTGTCTAACTCTGTTTTCTTGTTCTTGTTCGCAGGCAACCATGGTGGCAACACTGGCGATAACAATCAAACGCCCGTGCGTAATCCGCCCGGAGCATTTCACAATTCTGCAGGCTCACTGGCACAGCATAATCTACTTGGTAAAATAATGCGCGGCATTAAAACGCAATCATTTGGGATTTTCAAACGTTTATCGAGTTATTTGCCAGCGGCGCTGCTGACGTCGCTGCCAGCGTCAACGAGTCGATGGCGTATGAGTAATATGAAAAGCCAAACCCACACTCAGCCACTGGAGACTGCTGTCAGCGTGCAGTCAAACATAAACAGCAGCAGCAGCAGCGACGGCAACAGCATCTGCCAAAGGACAAGCCACAGTAGCAACAGCAGCAGCAATCGATGGGCGTGGCAGCGTGAGCTGCGCATATTTCACATAGCTCATACGCCGCGTGTGACGCAATGCGATTGGCCAACGCTCATTTGCATAGTAATATTGGCAACGAGCTTTGCTGTTGCCACGGATGTTATGCCCACGTTGTTGTTGTTGTTGTTGCTATTGTTGCTGTTGCTGCATTTTATCGGCAGCCGGATCGCATTTTCTATTAGTGCGGCGCATAGGCAACATTTAATGTTAACATTTTCGGCTGTTGGTAATAAGGTTGCCGCATTGTTGCCGCAAATTTATACAACAACAGCAGCAGCAGCAGCAGGCGTAACAGCAGCAACCCAGCCAAACACATTTAGTGTGCTTTGCCAGCGCTGGCATTCAAGATGAAATCAAATAATTGCAAAAAACTCATTTAGGGCACAACAACATGACGGAGATGATGATGAAGAAGAGGCAGAAGTAGCTGAAGAAGAGGCAGAACAAACAGTGCGCCAAGAGCGTGCAAAATAGAATCAAACTTAGACAAGTAAGTAAAAAGTATAGAAATAAATGAATAAAAGTTGTGCTAGACACACAAAAGGCATACTCATATAAATATATATATATATATATATATCCTATATATACCCAAACTACATATATATATATATAAACTGTATAGCTATAATCGTAAAATGATTCTCATGTTAAATGGCAACAGCAATTGGCCAGGCTTTTACACAGACTTTTTAATTGCCAATCTGGCAGCTGGCAGAAGAGCGCTAACAGCACTTGGCTATTTAGTTTCTCAATTTCTAAATAGATTCTCTAATTCAATTAATTACGCATTTACAGTAATGCATTAAAATATCAATCAATGGCTGAATTGACTTCAATTGATTCCACTTAAACTTGCATTTAAACGTCTCTCACTAATCAAAATAGTCAATAAATTGCAAATCAAACTTAAACAGACTGCAAACAGGATAAGCATAAGCGAATTGTATTTAGTTTGTTTTTAGAAATATTCATAATTTATTATTGATATATTTAAACTAATTTATTTTTTTAAATAATATGTGTTGTCAAACTAAAATAATTCAAACAAATTTGACATTATTAAAAACATAATTATTTATTTACAATAATATTTTTATAAATAAAAATTTAAAAAAATATTTATTTACTTATAAATAAGTATACAACAAAAAATGTATTTATTTATAAATAAGTATACAACAAAAAATGTATTTATAAATAAAGATATAAAAAATAATTTATTATTAAATTAATAAACTGTTCAGGCCAATTTGTTTATATTTCGCTTCTAAATGCTGTTATTTTTATTTACATATTTTTTTAAATCAAATATTTCTCTATAAAATAAAAAAAGAAATAAAAAAATATTAATTAAAAAAATATAAAATGTATAAAAATTTTTTATTTTTAATAATTTAATTTAATAATGTATATTTTTTAAATCTAAAATTTAATTTTGGAATAAGAATAATCTAAAAATATAATAATTCTATTATTTTTTTTTAAATAGTTTAATAACTAAATTTAAAAAAAATTCAATAATTAAATTTTTAAAATATTTTTATTTCCAAATTAAATTTTACATTTTAATATATTTTTTTTTTATATAATAAATATTGCTTTGATGTAAAATGTAACAAATAAAAGTTCTGAATTTACAAAGAATGTGTTAAGAAAAACTTTTATTTAATATATAATATCATAAAAATTTATATTATTTTTTAAAAATATATTTTTAAAATATTATTATTATAATAAATTTATTTTTCACCTTAAACCTTAATTCAACTAAAAATTTGACATGTTTAAATGAAATTGTATGCTCCAACATATGTAAGCAGCATAATTATTCAACCATTCAACTTTACAATTATAATTTGCTTTTGCCTTTGCTATGGAAGTGCAAAATAATTTATATATTCGCCGAAACAAAAATAAAATTTATGTAATTTCATATTTGGTTGACGCTCTTGAATGCGAACTGCGAACTGCCAAAAGCCAATTGCTGTTGAAATATTTACAAAATTAAAAGCGAAAATGTTTGTTTGCCAATGCTTGCAATTAAATTCGAAATCAGTGCGAAATATGCGCGCCATGGAAATGTTTATACACACATAAATTGATGAAATATGCAGAAGGCAAATAAACAACAAAAACCGAATCTCTAAATGAGAGACACGAATAGGCAGGCGCGTGGGGCAGGGCGGTGCGGTGCGGGTTGGGGTGTCTCAGCATGTAAAATGCAAACACAACAAAAGCTTTGCCCCATTAAATGAACATAAATTAATTATATTAAACAATATGAATTCAAAGCGAAATATATGTGAAACTAAAATAATATATATAAATATATATAAAAAAAAACAGCACTGTTAATCAAATTTGCATTTAGGTGAGCGTATTTACAAACAGAAACACACATACTTACATGCATGCATACATACATGCATGCATACACACATGCATACATACATGCATTCATAGCGAATTTACATAGTAAATTTAGCGTCAAAAACTACAACAAAAAAAAGTTCATGAAAAATAATATAATAAATATATACAGCAAATATATATGTTAAAACTTTAGACAGATATTAGATAGTGATACGATTAATATATATGTATAAATATATATATATATATATATATATATATATATATATATATATATATATATATATATATATATATATATTTATATTTATATTTATTTATTACAAATCAAATGCATTGTTTATATACTAATTAGCGAAAAAATGTTGAAATTATTTATTTGATTTAAATAGATTTAATTAAATGGTTTTTTCTATATTAATTTTTTGCTGTAAATATTTGAAGGAAAAAAAATGCATATTACTTCCACTAAAATCTGTTTTAAAGCTGCGCTGTAAATAAAAAAAAAAATTAAAAAAATAAATGTTTCAAATTAAGTACTTAAAAAAAAAAAAATTCTGCTATGCTTTAAAAATGTTGTAAATATAATTAAGTATTAAATTATGACAGATAAAATGTATGTTGAAATGTTGACAAAAATTCAAATTATATAAATATATATATATATATGAACTATTTAAAGCTAATTAAGTAGACCTTAAATTCCCAATCAGCATTTAAACATTAAAAAAAAAAAACTAAACTAAATTGCTGTTGATGAAGTAATATCAATGTATATGAATTTATATTTAAGGCGTATGTCAAAAGCATAAAGAAGCTCAGTTATGTATGTAAATGTATGTCTAGTATACACATACATATAACTATATATATATATATACATATAAACATATATATATATAGCTAGTTAATATGATTTCATAAGCATATTTATTATGGAGCTCTATGTGAATATATATAAGTTGTGGCATATCTATGTAACATAAATTTATATGTAAATGTATGCAGCAAGTTTGCAATAAAAATAAAAGTGACAACAATTTGTGTGAAACTAATATTAAGTATTATGTTTGCTAGCAAGTTTTTATGTAACTGCAGCCTAAAGCACACACACACACACAGTGGGAGTCATATGAATAGAAGCACGTGCACGTAAGTGTAAGTATGTATATATATATGTATATATAACCAGCAAGCAGCCGAGCAGAAAGCAATTGTGCAATTTGCCAGAAGAAACGAACAGGCAACAATAGCAACAAAATATAGAAGGTAAAAGACTGAACGACTTGCATATATCTACTTTTTTTAGGGCAAAGGATAAGGAGAGCTTCAGCAAGGAGTTGATATAGATAGAGTAGTTTGGGCAAAAATGCAGAGTAACAAGAGTAAGTAAATATATAAGAAAATATAAATTAATTTAATTCAATTAGTTATAAAATGATTTTTTTAGATATCTATCCTATTTCAGATCATCCTCAAGAATTCTCTATATATAAAATACAAATGTTTGCTTTAAAATGCATTTTCTCTTTGCAACATTTTATAGCTTTATAGTTATAGTAGGATTTGATATGTATAGAGATATGGCAGCAGGGCAGAGCTTGAAGAATTGGTAAGCATATGAGAAAATATGTATTAATTTAAATAAATTATTTATTAATTTAATTTTTCTAAATATCTATTTTATTTAAGGTCACCCTCGAGCATATTTTATAATTATATTTATTTATTTTCTTTACAAATATTTATTTTCTTTACATTTTATAGTTATGGAAAGAGTTAATATGCATAAAGATATGGCAGAAGTACAGCTAAGAAAAATATGAAAATAATTTTAATAAATTAAGTATATAATTAAATTGTTCAGACTAACTATTTAGACCGTCCTCAAGCATACATCTAACACATGAAATAAGGAGTTAATTCAGAGCTAAAAAAATATATATATATATATAAAATAATTCAAATAAATTAAATATATAATTAAATTAGACCGTCCTCAAGCATACATCTATATATCTAACACAAAAAACAAAGGTTTGCTATAAAATAGTTTTTCTCTTTACAACAAGAAATAAGGAATTAATTCAGAGCATCGAGAAAAATTGAGTATAAGAGTGTAAGTATAATTTATATAAGTATAATCAAAGCTAAAAAATGTTGAATTAATATAAATAACTGAAATATAATTTGAATTTCTAAGACTAGCTTCTTCTCAGACCATCCTCTAGCCTATATATATGTACATATCTTAAACATAAAGATTTACTATAAACAAGTTTTTCGTTTATAAAATTAACATTAACATTAATATAGTTTTATCGTTCTACAAGGAGTTCACATGCATAGAGAAGAAAGGCAGAAAGTCAGAGCATAAAAGCAACTGAACATATAAGAAAATATAAATTAATTCTATTTATTTATTTATTTTATTTTATAAAGTTAGCTATAATTAAAATTATATTCTAACTTATTACTAAGGCATTGGCTGCTAAGGCCTTCGGCTTGATAAATTAATTAATTTTTTCAGAATACCTTCTTCTCAGACCATTCATGTATCTATCTATAAGGTAATATCTAAGCTTAAAAAAAAATATTAAATTAATTTAAATAAAATAAATATAATTGAAATTTTTCAGGCAAGCAACTCCAGACCATGCTCTCAAGCATAAATCTAGAAGAACTTCAGCAAAAAAAAGCAAAAGGTTTGCTAAAGTTTTTCTCCTCATAGTTTTCCTCATTATCATAGTTTTCTTCCGTCTGCTTACAGGGTATTTTGGGAAACAAAGCACTGCAGCCAAGCACATAATTGTTGGCACAAACCGCACAAATTACCAAAAAACCCAACAACACACATACACACACATTACACTCCCACACACACACACATGAGCAATACAACTGGCAGAGCAGCATCAACTCGTCGTCGTCTTTATTTAAAATCGGGCCAAAAGATGTTGGCCCAACTGGCATTCGTTTGTTAAACATTTTGCAGTTTTTACAGCCGACGTTCAGTGAAAATTGTTGCGGCTGCCATTGAAATGTTGTCGTGTGGAAGTGAGCAGATTTTCCAAGCAATTAGTGGCTGGAAAAGCGCATGCCAAATGGACAACAAAGCCCCAACGACTGGGTTAACAGGGCGACACATAAAAAGGCACCATTTACATCTGGCTAAATGTACAGAAGTGTGAGTGTGTGAGAGGAAAATGGGCCAACAACTTGGCCTTGGAATGGAGACGAGACATTAAAGTAGCATTGGATGTATTTCTTTAGTATATTTACTATTTAACATATGTGGAAATTTATATATTTTTATTTATATTTACAAAATATTGCTGTAAAAGATATGTTAACTATATTTTAAGTTAATTTGTTTTTATATTTATTATTAATTTATTTTATTTTATATATTATCTTAAACAAAATTAATATATTAATTTAATATTTGATATTTATATTTAGGACTTCAGAAAAATTACTCAAGCAACTTGCCTCGATGATCTTCACTTCCAACAGATGCCTTAACATCAAATAGTGATATTGGATATCTCAGTTCCGACAGAAGCGCTATCAAAACTGAGGTAGATATATATCTATATATCCCTTAATTCTCACAGCTAAACATTCTTAAACTCTTTTGTTTTATAGGTATCTGCTCACAGAGCTGCCAGCACTTGAGTTTAAGCAGCAAAATCTATTGCTACAAAGCGCAAATAAAACATTTTGATGGCAAGCTGCGATAGCTGATGCCCATAAAACCAAAATTAAGGACATATATTTTATAAAATACACATTTTATATAAGATCTTAGACGAGATCTTCCCATCAAGATCTCTTTGTTTGTTTTGAATAACAATTGTCTTTCATAAAAGTGAATCTCTATAGAATTTTGTATTAACTTTGATCTTTGGTTAAAGGTGAAGCTTTATAAAACGTAGTCTTATTCTCATTCTTTCTGTATTGGTAAAAACTATTTGCTAAGTCAGAAAAAACATATTGTAGCTTTTGAGAAAATGAGGAAATTCTGTAAACATAAAATTTTGTAGAATCATGAAAAAATAACCTTCAGTGAGTTCAATATACTTTAATGTATTTACGCTCTCCGGCCATAACGCTCTGTAAATCTGAATGGCCATACTCTAGACTATTTCATATGTACTTAAATATTTGATTGTATTAATTATTATTTAGTTTAAATAAGCGAAATGTAACAATTTTTTAATAATAATAAAAAAGAATTTCAAAATCTACACAAAAACCGTATTTTATTTATTAACATAAATCGCTACTGCATTGGTTAAATTTTGGGTAAAATGGAAAACTTGTCAAACAAAAATTTAAATTATGTTAGTTAACAGTGCATTACAATATCAGTGTTCATCAAAATGTTAAGTTACAGAGTGGATTGTGAGTTCACTGTTAATTGGCATAGCATGTTAATTGAGTGCTTCTATTCAAGATCGGCTGGAGCTGTTATCTCAGCCACTCTAGACCACTGTTAAAATACACCACTATAACTCAATTGTGCTCTAGACCAGCTTCTGCTGTTAACTCAGCCAATTTAGAGCAGCTTCTGCTGTTAACTCAGTTGCTCGGCAGCTCTTAAGCTGCTGCTCATGTAAAAGAGCTACTGTAAGAGATAGCATACATAATTTTAAGATCATCAAATGCGCGTTTAGCGCATAAAAGGAGGAGAAGCAGGAGAATGTAGACGAGGGAAGATGAAGGGCATATATTAGAGCGGTTCCCCAGGACTATGTCTCTGATATTATATAACCAAGCATATGTGGGTCAACTGGGAACCATAGCAGCTGTCGTTCATACAATCATAACATTTTACCAGAACTTTAAATTATTGATAAATGGAGCATAACATTTTCATAACACTTTAGCAAAACTTTAAACTATTGACATAGAAAATTCAAAATGTATAGAAACTAACATTCATTCATTCCGAATCAGATATACAAAAGAGACTTAAATTATTTATATATATGATAAAACCCGTCAATATTGCTGGCTCTCATTTGGCATTCATTGATATCTAAAAATAAATTTTAAAAATTGATTAAATATTTATACAAATGAATTTAGCTATTTACGTTTTGTAAACTCAGCTGTCAACTAGTTAATATCCTTTCGAAATTGATGCTGACTTATATCCAGGTGTTTATTCACCTGTAAGGGATATCATAGTTGACAAAGAACGCAGCTCTTTAATGGCAAAAGCGAAAGCTGTCTAAGCTGGAGCAGCGAGAATGGCATTTGGCTGCATTTCTTGGCAGGACCTTTGTCTCACACACACACACACACACACATATATCCTTTTCTGTTGCAAGTTGGCTTGCCGAGTGGAAAATTCAATTTGCAAAGTGCATAAAAGTGAGAGACGATGCGATGGGAGAGGATGCAGCGAACGTGTGAGATTTTTAACTCGACGCGTTGCATGTTTGTTGTTAAACAAAAGCGTCAGCTACTCTAACCCAGTTAGCTGCACATAGCCAAACATATACATATATATGTATATATATATATATATGGCTAGCAACAAAAGCAGACATAACCAGAGATGCAGACTTTGAGCCACACTTTACAGCTGCTGCAGCATAGACGCATGCAACAAACAAGTGGCACAGTGGCATCAACGTAAACGTAAACGCAGCGCCCGAGTGGCGCAAACATTGTAATTAAATCTACGTCAACATAAACGACGAATGCGAGAGTACGAATGGAGCCGGAGCAATGGAAATCAACGCAAGGAAGAGGACTGAGCAGAGCAGCGAGCGCACTAAGGATGAATGTGTGCATGTGTGAGTGTGTGTGAGTGTGAATGTGTGTGAATGGATGCAAAGGGAATATATGTACATATGTAGGCATGTAGGTACTTTTTGTCAATGTGTGCGTGTGTGAGTGTGTTAGCTTAAATACCCTGTTATATGAGTATGAGTATGAGTAGACTCGGTCTTGGGCTCGCTGTGTTGAGGAGATTTAACGAATATAACAAAAATATTAATAAATAATACATAACTAAGAAAAACTAATAAGAAAATATAAAAAATAAAAGTTAATAAAGAATATTAAATATCAAATAATAAATATGATACATAAAATTTAAAATAGTATATAAATATATTAAATTAATAATATTGAATAATAAAGATAAAATAGTATATATAATATATAATACATAAAATATAATATTTTAAATAACTATATAAGATAAATAACATTAAAATAGTAAATATAAATTATGAAATATAACGAACAACAAAAGAAAGAATTAATATATAAAAATAAATCAAAAATATAAAATAATATATATAAAAAAAATAATAATAAAACAATAAATATATAAAAAAGAAATAAAAAAACGTAACATAATAAATATAAATTTAAAAAATAAAATAATTAATATTAAATATGAAAATGCAATGTTAAATAATATATAATACATTAATATATAATAAAAAATAATTTAAAATAATATATAAAATATAAAAAAAATTTAAATTATATATAATAAATATAAAAAAAAAAACAAAACAAAAATATAAAATAATAAATAATAAGTACAATCAAAATAAAATAATAAATATTGAATTTCAAAATATCAATATAAAATATTGAAAATAAAATAATAAAAAAACGACAATAAATAATAAGCGAGAGACAATAAATAATAAGCCACAAATAATTCAAAGTAAAAAAAATGTACCTTAAATTAAAAAAATAAAACAAAATATAAAATATACAAAATAAAATATAAAATATAAAATTATAAGTATTAAATATTAAAAATAAAATATGTAAAAATTTAAAAATTAAATATTTAATAAAATAAAATAAATTTTAATTTATAAAAAACTTTTCCATATATTATAATTTAATAAACGAGCTATAATATATAGGCCGATAAGTAATACAGAATAAATAATATATATAATAAATAGTAAATAAAAATTAATACAAAAATACAATATATACAATATATACAAAGAAAAAACATAAAATGTAAACAAATTCAAACATAAAATTATAATTTTAAAATACTAAATATAACATAAAATATAAAATATAAGAAATAATATAAATAAAATAATAAATAGTGAATAAATACTCTTAATTATAATATTTAAAATATTAAAAACTTTTACATATTTTATAAATTGATATACGAACCATATTGTACAGGGCATTACCTAGTCGTGCCGCTCTCAATTATGACTAATTGCTAGTGCTGTTAGCTGTTGACTTTTGAGCCAGAGCTGTGCACAGCTCTGGCCAGAGAAGTGACGCAGACGTTGCCAGTGCGCTGTGTGTGTGTGTGTGTGTATATGTGAGCGTGTGTATGTGTTAGCCTTATGACTGGCTTTGTTTAGCCGCCAAGGTAAGCGAAAGTTTCTATATTGTCAATGCTGCTGCTGCTGTTCATGTTGTTGTTGCTGCTGCTGTGTATTTAGCTGGCTTTAAAAGTCAAAGATATGACTAAAGCAACCATTTCGTTAAGGGTTTGGCTGAGAGTTGATCTCTGATCTGGGCTTTGTGAATGTCCTTTTTGCTGCTCTCACGTTCAGTTAATCCAATTTGTTAGCTCACTTTCAATTACAATTACATTCCGAGAGACAAGAGCTCCACTTGCCTCACTGTCACAGCATCAAATTTCTTTTATACTTCATGTGTTTGGATTTCGCTCTCTCTCATTGTTGTTGTTGTTGTTGTTGTTGTTGTTGTTGTTGTTGCCTTTCGACAAGCTGCAGTTGACACTTTTCAATTGTTTTCGCTTTTGTGATAAGAGTAACTGAAAAGTTAAATTGAATTTAGCATAGTGAGCAAACAAATGAAAAACAATTAACTTACAGTTGGTAACGAGTAGTTGGCAATTATTTAAAGCTTTAAGTCGAGTCCTTCGACGGCTTAAAGTAAATATAAAATTTTAAATAAATTTCCAATTGATGTAAATAATCATTAGATGAGTTCACATGAATACAAATGCTAATGCATTCAAATGATAAATAAAATTTCCTTTCTTTCAGGCCTAAAGGCATTTGGCAATAAGCTGAGAGCGAGAGAGTTCGACTTCAAGTCATATGCCATAAATGTGCTCTACACGAATAGCTGCAGCAATTAAAACGTGGCCAAAAGGCATAAATTACGCATACGCCCCATTGCGTTCGTGCATTGTGCATTGTGCCATAAAAAGGCAAACGCATAACAATTTCGAGAGCCCAACAAAATCTGAGCGCCAGCTGACCCAATTTGTAGCCATTTAGACAGGCGATAAATATGCTTAGGCAGGACTCCCTCTCCCCTCTCCCTCTCTCTCCCCCTCCCTCTCTCTCTCTCTCCTTCTGCTTAACTTGGCTAGCAATCGATAGATAGGCAGCTCCGCTGTCAAGTGTTTGCTCTGCCCAAGGAGAAGGGTTGCGCTTCCATGTGGCATATTAAGTTGCAGTTTGGCTTTGATAAAGGTCAAAAGCGGCCGGCAATTAGACGGCCAAGTAATATGATGCGAGACAGCGCCACTTACAGCTAATAGCCCCATCCTGGATGGTTGGTTGGATGGACGGGTTCGATAGGATGTACCAATAGGGCAATAACTTAGTGCGTGTTGACGCTGATATCCTTTGCCTAGCCACTTATCATAACGCTTACGCGTTGATGGCTATCCACACTAAGTTACACACGCATAAGCTCCCCTTCTCTTGCTCCCCCTGCTCCTCCTCCTCCTGCAATTATGCTAAAAGCGTTAAATTTATAGTTTTTCCCATACTCGAACAGCGAACATGGCTTCTCATGTCTGCGTCTAAATAAATGGCTTTTAAAGCACGCGTTAATGATGTTGATTGTAGTCCTGGGAACAACAACAACAACAACAACAACAACCTCAACCAGCGCCCAGTTGTTGCCCACCTTTTCATGTTTAATGTTTTTTTTTTGTTTTTTGACTAATGTTTTATAGCTGGAACGCGTCTGCCCTGCGCCTGCCTCGTCCACCTCTTCCACCGATTCGCCTCTGTCTGGTTTATTTTTATGATGATATATGGTCAGCCTTTTCAAACTTCACTCGCTTGTGCTCCAAAGGATTTAAGGCCATATTTATTATGGCGGCCTGTTACCTGTTTATGATCGTGCGAGGCCTTAAACAGGGGCAGTAACTCGAGCTTGGGCTTCTATTATATAGTATTTTAGAGATATTATATTATATATATATAATGTATATATATTATATTTTATTAAACTTATATAAATATTAGATCATTGATATGATTTTTTTTTATGTATATTTAAACTAAGATTTATATATATTTTTTTAAGCTTAATCAGCATATAATAAAAGCTTTAATTAAAATAATTTATTAATTTAATTTAAATATATATTATATAATTTTTAGATATTTTTTAGAGATAAAATTAAAATTAAAAAAAAAAATATATGCTGAAGATTTTTTTTTATAGATTTATATAAATAAATATATATGTTTTTTATATATTTAATTATTTTATTTTATTTTTTTAAGCCTAAAAAAAATTTTTACTAACACAAAAAGACTGAAGTAAATAGCTTCAAATATATATATTACATATATAAAAATTATATTGAATGAAACTCTAACAAATATCAAGCTTCAAATTGCTTCTAAAAACTCAAAGAATTAAAAACCTTTTATTTATTCACTCAAGCATCTGCTACAACTTCTCAAATGCCCCATTCAATATGATTTATGTAATTTAGCTAACGTGAGGTTCATTGCGAGGCTTACTACACGTAATTAGGCATTTCTTTATTTGCTACTGTACGATATGTAATATTGTATGAGAATAAGAAAATAAATTATGAGCGCCCCTGGCGATCATAGCAAAGGTTCGCGAACAACTAAATGCAGCAGCTAAAGCATAGCAGCTCGAGAGACCCTCAAGAAATAGAGTTCCCACACTCGTAGGCACGATTGAGTTATAGCATCAACCTGAGCATCAGCCTCAGCAGCTGCCTCAGCATCAGCCTGAGCAGCTGTCTCAGCTGCCTCAGCATTCAGCTTGAGCAGCAGCCTCAGCATTCAGCCTCAGCCATCAGCCTCAGCACTCAGCCTGAGCAGCTGCCTCAGCTGCCTAAGCATTCAGACTCAGCAATCAGCCTGAGCATTCAGCCTGAGCAGCAGCCTCAGCTGCCTCAGCGTTCAGCCTGAAGAGCAGCCTCAGCTGCCTCAGCATTCAGCCTGAGCAGCAGCCTCAGCATCAGCCTGCCCAGCTGCCTCAGCATTCAGCCTGAGCAGCTGCCTCAGCAGCCTCAGCATTCAGCCTGAGCAGCAGCCTGAGCATTCAGCCTGAGCATCAGCCTCAGCATCAGCCTGCCCAGCTGCCTCAGCTGCCTCAGCGTTCAGCCTGAAGAGCAGCCTCAGCTGCCTCAGCATTCAGCCTCAGCATCAGCCTGCCCAGCTGCCTCAGCATTCAGCCTGAGTAGCTGCCTCAGCATTCTGCCTCAGCATTCAGCCTGAGCAGCATCCTCAGCATTCAGCCTGAGCAGCAGCCTCAGTATTCAGCCTGAGCATTCAGCCTGAGTAGCTGCCTCAGCATTCAGCCTGAGCAGCTGCCTCAGCATTCGGCCTGAGCATTCTGCCTGAGCAGCTGCCTCAGCATTCAGCCTGAGCAGCAGCCTCAGCATCAGCCTGGGCAGCAGCCTCAGCATCAGCCTGAGCAACTGCCTCAGCATTCAGCCTGAGCAGCAGCCTCAGCAGCCTCAGCATTCAGCCTGAGCAGCTGCCTCAGCATTTAGCCTGAGCAGCAGCCTCAGCATCAGCCTGGGCAGCAGCCTCAGCATCAGCCTGAGCAACTGCCTCAGCATTCAGCCTGAGCACCAGCCTCAGCATTCAGCCTGAGCAGCTGCCTCAGCATTCAGCCTCAGCATTCAGCCTGAGCATTCAGCCTGAGCATTTAGCCTGAGCAGCAGCCTCAGCTGCCTCAGCATTCAGCCTCAGCATTCAGCCTGAGCATTCAGCCTGGGCATTCAGCCTGAGCATTCAGCCTGAGCAGCTGCCTCAGCATCAGCCTGATCAGCTGCCTCAGCATTCAGCCTGTGCATTCAGCCTGAGCAGCAGCCTCAGCATCAGCCTGAGCAGCTGCCTCAGCATTCAGCCTCAGCATTCAACCTGAGCAGCTGCCTCAGCATTCAGCCTCAGCATTCAGCCTGAGCAGCAGCCTCAGCATCAGCCTGAGCAGCAGCCTCAGCATCAGCCTGAGCAGCACCCTCAGCATTCAGCCTGAGCAGCTGCCTCAGCATTCAACCTCAGCATTCAGCCTGAGCAGCTGCCTGAGCATTCAGCCTCAGCATTCAGCCTGAGCATTCAGCCTGAGCATTCAGCCTGAGTAGCTGCCTCAGCATTCAGCCTGAGCAGCTGCCTCAGTTGCCTCAGCATTCAGCCTGAGCAGCTGCCTCAGCATCAGCCTGAGCAGTAGCCTCTGCATTCAGCCTGAGCAGCAGCCTGAGCATTCAGCCTGAGCAGCAGCCTCAGCTGCCTCAGCATTCAGCCTCAGCATTCAGCCTGAGCATTCAGCCTCAGCATTCAGCCTGAGCAGCACCCTTAGCATTCAGCTTGAGCAGCAGCCTCAGCTGCCTCAGCGTTCAGCCTGAAGAGCAGCCTCAGTTGCCTCAGCATTCAGCCTGAGCAGCTGCCTCAGCATCAGCCTGAGCAGCAGCCTCAGCATTCAACCTGAGCAGCTGCCTCAGCATTCAGCCTCAGCATTCAGCCTGAGCAGCAGCCTCAGCATCAGCCTGAGCAGCAGCCTCAGCATCAGCCTGAGCAGCACCCTCAGCATTCAGCCTGAGCAGCTGCCTCAGCATTCAACCTCAGCATTCAGCCTGAGCAGCTGCCTGAGCATTCAGCCTCAGCATTCAGCCTGAGCATTCAGCCTGAGTAGCTGCCTCAGCATTCAGCCTGAGCAGCTGCCTCAGTTGCCTCAGCATTCAGCCTGAGCAGCTGCCTCAGCATCAGCCTGAGCAGCCGCCTCAGCATTCAGCCTCTGCATTCAGCCTGAGCAGCAGCCTGAGCATTCAGCTTGAGCAGCAGCCTCAGCATTCAGCCTCAGCCATCAGCCTCAGCACTCAGCCTGAGCAGCTGCCTCAGCTGCCTAAGCATTCAGACTCAGCAATCAGCCTGAGCATTCAGCCTGAGCAGCAGCCTCAGCTGCCTCAGCGTTCAGCCTGAAGAGCAGCCTCAGTTGCCTCAGCATTCAGCCTGAGCAGCTGCCTCAGCATCAGCCTGAGCAGCAGCCTCTGCATTCAGCCTGAGCAGCAGCCTGAGCATTCAGCCTGAGCAGCAGCCTCAGCTACCTCAGCATTCAGCCTCAGCATTCAGCCTGAGCATTCAGCCTCAGCATTCAGCCTGAGCAGCACCCTCAGCATTCAGCCTGAGTAGCTGCCTCAGCATTCAGCCTGAGCAGCTGCCTCAGCATTCAGCCTGAGCAGCAGCCTCTGCATTCAGCCTGAGCAGCCGCCTCAGCATTTAACCTCAGCATTCAGCCTGAGCAGCTGCCTCAGTTGCCTCAGCATTCAGCCTGAGCAGCTGCCTCAGCATCAGCCTGAGCAGCAGCCTCAGCTGCCTCAGCATTCAGCCTCAGCATTCAGCCTGAGCATTCAGCCTCAGCATTCAGCCTGAGCAGCACCCTTAGCATTCAGCCTGAGCAGCTGCCTCAGCATTCAGCCTGAGCAGCTGCCTCAGCATTCAACCTCAGCATTCAGCCTGAGCAGCAGCCTCAGCATTTAACCTCAGCATTCAGCCTGAGCAGCTGCCTCAGCTTTCAGCCTGAGCAGCCGCCTCAGCATTCAACCTCAGCATTCAGCCTGAGCAGCAGCCTCAGCATTTAACCTCAGCATTCAGCCTGAGCAGCTGCCTCAGTTGCCTCAGCATTCAGCCTGAGCAGCTGCCTCAGCATCAGCCTGAGCAGCAGCCTCTGCATTCAGCCTGAGCAGCAGCCTGAGCATTCAGCCTGAGCAGCAGCCTCAGCTACCTCAGCATTCAGCCTCAGCATTCAGCCTGAGCATTCAGCCTCAGCATTCAGCCTGAGCAGCACCCTTAGCATTCAGCCTGAGCAGCTGCCTCAGCATTCAGCCTGAGCAGCTGCCTCAGTTGCCTCAGCATTCAGCCTGAGCAGCTGCCTCAGCATCAGCCTGAGCAGCCGCCTCAGCATTCAGCCTCTGCATTCAGCCTGAGCAGCAGCCTGAGCATTCAGCCTGAGCAGCAGCCTCAGCTGCCTCAGCATTAGGCCTGAGCAGCTGCCTTAGCATTCAGCCTGAGCATTCAGCCTGAGTAGCTGCCTCAGCATTCAGCCTGAGCAGCTGCCTGAGCATTCAGCCTCAGCATTCAGCCTGAGCAGCACCCTCAGCATTCAGCCTGAGCAGCTGCCTCAGCTTTCAGCCTGAGCAGCCGCCTCAGCATTCAACCTCAGCATTCAGCCTGAGCAGCAGCCTCAGCATTTAACCTCAGCATTCAGCCTGAGCAGCTGCCTCAGTTGCCTCAGCATTCAGCCTGAGCAGCTGCCTCAGCATCAGCCTGAGCAGCCGCCTCAGCATTCAGCCTCTGCATTCAGCCTGAGCAGCAGCCTGAGCATTCAGCCTGAGCAGCAGCCTCAGCTGCCTCAGCATTCAGCCTGAGCAGCTGCATCAGCATTCAGCCTCAGCATTCAGCCTGAGCATTCAGCCTGAGCAGCAGCCTCAGCATTCAGCCTGAGCAGCTGCCTCGGCATTCAGCCTGAGCAGCTGCCTCAGCATTCAGCCTGAGCAGCTGCCTCAGCATCAGCCAGAGCAGCTGCCTCAGCATCAGCCTGAGCAGCTGCTTCAGCATACAGCTTCAGCATTCAGCCTGAGCAGCTGCCTGAGCATTCAGCCTGAGCAGCAGCCTCAGCTGCCTCAGCATTCAGCCTGAGCAGCAGCGTCAGCATTCAGCCTGAGCAGCTGCCTCAGCATCAGCCTGAGCAGCTGCTTCAGCATACAGCTTCAGCATTCAGCCTGAGCAGCTGCCTGAGCAGCAGCCTCAGCTGCCTCAGCATTCAGCCTGAGCAGCAGCCTGAGCATTCAGCCTGAGCAGCAGCCTCAGCTGCCTCAGCATTCAGCCTGAACAGCTGCCTCAGCATTCAGCCTCAGCATTCAGCCTGAGCAGCAGCCTCAGCATCAGCCTGAGCAGCAGCCTCAGCATCAGCCTGAGCATTCAGCCTGAGCAGCAGCCTCAGCATTCAGCCTGAGCAGCTGCCTCAGCATTCAGCCTGAGCAGCTGCTTCAGCATACAGCTTCAGCATTCAGCCTGAGCAGCAGCCTGAGCATTCAGCCTGAGCAGCAGCCTCAGCTGCCTCAGCATTCAGCCTGAGCAGCTGCCTCGGCATTCAGCCTGAGCAGCTGCCTCAGCATTCAGCCTCTGCATTCAGCCTGAGCATTAAGCCTGAGCATTCAGCCTGAGCAGCAGCCTGAGCATTCAGCCTGAGCAGCTGCCTCAGCATTCAGCCTCTGCATTCAGCCTGAGCATTAAGCCTGAGCATTCAGCCTGAGCAGCAGCCTGAGCATTCAGCCTGAGCAGCTGCCTCAGCATTCAGCCTCTGCATTCAGCCTCAGCATCAGCCTGAGCAGCACCCTCAGCATTTAGCCTGAGCAGCTGCCTCAGCTTTCAGCCTGAGCAGCACCCTCAGCATTCAGCCTGAGCAGCTGCCTCAGTTGCCTCAGCATTCAGCCTGAGCAGCAGCCTCAGCATTCAGCCTGAGCAGCTGCCTGAGCATTCAGCCTCAGCATTCAGCCTGAGCATTCAGCCTGAGCATTCAGCCTGAGTAGCTGCCTCAGCATTCAGTCTGAGCAGCTGCCTGAGCATTCAGCCTGAGCAGCACCCTCAGCATTCAGCCTGAGCAGCAGCCTCAGCATTCAGCCTGAGCAGCTGCCTCAGCATTCAGCCTCAGCATTCAGCCTGAGCAGCAGCGTCAGCATTCAGCCTGAGCAGCTGCCTCAGCATTCAGCCAGAGCATTCAGCCTGAGCATTCAGCCTGAGCATTCAGCCTGAGCATTCAGCCTGAGCAGCAGCCTCAGCTGCCTCAGCATTCAGCCTGAGCAGCTGCCTCAGCATTCAGCCTCAGCATTCAGCCTGAGCATTCAGCCTGAGCAGCACCCTCAGCATTCAGCCTGAGCAGCAGCCTCAGCATTCAGCCTGAGTAGCTGCCTCAGCATTCAGTCTGAGCAGCTGCCTGAGCATTCAGCCTGAGCAGCACCCTCAGCATTCAGCCTGAGCAGCAGCCTCAGCATTTAGCCTGAGCAGCTGCCTCAGCATCAGCTTCCCACAGTTGAGCAATAGTCTCTTTTGACAGTGAGCGCTTTCTAATAGCTGCTGAGAGGATCCACAACTCACACACACATACACATAATACACAAACACAGCTCTGCAGCAAAAGCTGATCTGAGCGCTTTTTAAATAGTGCGAGAGAGGATCCACACAGGCACACACACACACATGCATGCATATCTGCACCAAGTACCGTACGCCCTGTGAGTGCGCTGAGTAGCGAAGACAATGAGAGCGTGGGAACTATTTAAGAATTGTTATTGTATGAGCACAAATACTTTGAAAGTGCTTGCTTTCTCACACTGCTGCAGTCAGTTGTTCGCTTGCTGTCAGCTTGATCGGAGTCTGAGCAGCCTGAGCAGCAGTCTCAGCTGCCTCAGATTTAGCCTGAGCAGCTGCCTCAGCATTCTGCCTCTGCATTCAGCCTGAGCATTAAGCCTGAGCATTCAGCCTGAGCAGCAGCCTCAGCATTCAGCCTGAGCAGCAGCCTGAGCATTCAGCCTGAGCAGCAGTCTCAGCTGCCTCAGATTTAGCCTGAGCAGCTGCCTCAGCATTCAGCCTCTGCATTCAGCCTCAGCATTCAGCCTGAGCAGCAGCCTGAGCATTCAGCCTGAGCAGCAGTCTCAGCTGCCTCAGATTTAGCCTGAGCAGCTGCCTCGGCATTCAGCCTCTGCATTCAGCCTGAGCAGCAGCCTCAGCATTCAGCCTGAGCAGCTGCCTCAGCATCAGCCTGAGCAGCTGCCTCAGCATCAGCCTGAGCAGCTGCCTCAGCATCAGCATTCAGCCTGAGCAGCAGCCTGAGCATTCAGCCTGAGCAGCAGTCTCAGCTGCCTCAGATTTAGCCTGAGCAGCTGCCTCGGCGTTCAGCCTCTGCATTCAGCCTGAGCAGCAGCCTCAGCATTCAGCCTGAGCAGCTGCCTCAGCATCAGCCTGAGCAGCTGCCTCAGCATCAGCATTCAGCCTGAGCAGCAGCCTGAGCATTCAGCCTGAGCAGCAGTCTCAGCTGCCTCAGATTTAGCCTGAGCAGCTGCCTCGGCGTTCAGCCTCTGCATTCAGCCTGAGCAGCAGCCTCAGCATTCAGCCTGAGTAGCAGCCTCAGCATTCAGCCTGAGCAGCTGCCTCAGCATCAGCCTGAGCAGCAGCCTCAGCTGCCTCAGCATTCAGCCTGAGCAGCTGCCTCAGCATTCAGCCTGAGCAGCTGCCTCAGCATTCAGCCTGAGCAGCTGCCTCAGCATTCAGCCTGAGCAGCAGTCTCAGCATTCAGCCTGAGCAGCTGCTTCAGCATTCAGCTTGAGCAGCTGCCTCAGCATTCAGCCTGAGCATTCAGCCTGAGCAGCTGCCTCAGCATCAGCCTGAGCAGCTGCCTCAGCATCAGCCTGCCCAGCTGCCTCAGCATTCAGCCTGAGCAGCTGCCTCAGCAGCCTCAGCATTCAGCCTGAGCAGCAGCCTGAGCATTCAGCCTGAGCATCAGCCTCAGCATCAGCCTGCCCAGCTGCCTCAGCTGCCTCAGCATTCAGCCTCAGCATTCAGCTTGAGCACCAGCCTGAGCAGCAGCCTCAGCATTCATCCTGAGCAGCTGCCTCAGCATCAGCCTGAGCAGCTGCCTCAGCATCAGCCTGAGCAGCTGCCTCAGAATTCAGCCTGAGCAGCTGCCTCAGAATTCAGCCTCAGCATTCAGCCTGAGCAGCTGCCTCACCTGCCTCAGAATTCAGCCTGAGCAGCTGCCTCAGCATTCAGCCTGAGCAGCTGCCTCAGCATCAGCCTGAGCAGCTGCCTCAGATTCAGCCTGAGCAGCAGCCTCAGCATTCAGCCTGAGCAGCTGCCTGAGCATTCAGCCTCAGCATTCAGCCTGAGCATTCAGCCTGAGTAGCTGCCTCAGCATTCAGCCTGAGCAGCTGCCTGAGCATTCAGCCTCAGCATTCAGCCTGAGCAGCACCCTCAGCATTCAGCCTGAGCAGCTGCCTCAGCATTCAGCCTCAGCATTCAGCCTGAGCAGCAGCGTCAGCATTCAGCCTGAGCAGCTGCCTCAGCATTCAGCCAGAGCATTCAGCCTGAGCATTCAGCCTGAGCATTCAGCCTGAGCATTCAGCCTGAGCATTCAGCCTGAGCATTCAGCCTGAGCAGCAGCCTCAGCTGCCTCAGCATTCAGCCTGAGCAGCTGCCTCAGCATTCAGCCTCAGCATTCAGCCTGAGCAGCTGCCTCAGCATCAGCTTCCCACACTTGAGCAATAGTCTCTTTTGACAGTGAGCGCTTTCTAATAGCTGCTGAGAGGATCCACAACTCACACACACATACACATAATACACAAACACAGCTCTGCAGCAAAAGCTGATCTGAGCGCTTTTTAAATAGTGCGAGAGAGGATCCACACAGGCACACACACACACATGCATGCATATCTGCACCAAGTACCGTACGCCCTGTGAGTGCGCTGAGTAGCGAAGACAATGAGAGCGTGGGAACTATTTAAGAGTTGTTATTGTATGAGCACAAATACTTTGAAAGTGCTTGCTTTCTCACACTGCTGCAGTCAGTTGTTCGCTTGCTGTCAGCTTGATCGGAGTCTGAGCAGCCTGAGCAGCAGTCTCAGCTGCCTCAGATTTAGCCTGAGCAGCTGCCTCAGCATTCTGCCTCTGCATTCAGCCTGAGCATTAAGCCTGAGCATTCAGCCTGAGCAGCAGCCTCAGCATTCAGCCTGAGCAGCAGCCTGAGCATTCAGCCTGAGCAGCAGTCTCAGCTGCCTCAGATTTAGCCTGAGCAGCTGCCTCGGCATTCAGCCTCTGCATTCAGCCTGAGCAGCAGCCTCAGCATTCAGCCTGAGCAGCAGCCTGAGCATTCAGCCTGAGCAGCAGTCTCAGCTGCCTCAGATTTAGCCTGAGCAGCTGCCTCGGCATTCAGCCTCTGCATTCAGCCTGAGCAGCAGCCTCAGCATTCAGCCTGAGCAGCTGCCTCAGCATCAGCCTGAGCAGCTGCCTCAGCATCAGCATTCAGCCTGAGCAGCTGCCTCAGCATTCAGCCTGAGCAGCTGCCTCAGCATTCAGCCTGAGCAGCTGCTTCAGCATTCAGCCAGAGCAGCTGCCTCAGCATTCAGCCTGAGCAGCAGTCTCAGCATTCAGCCTGAGCAGCTGCTTCAGCATTCAGCTTGAGCAGCTCCCTCAGCATTCAGCCTGAGCAGCTGCCTCAGCATTCAGCCTGAGCATTCAGCCTGAGCAGCTGCCTCAGCATCAGCCTGAGCAGCTGCCTCATCATCAGCCTGAGCAGCTGCCTCAGCATTCAGCCTGAGCAGCTGCCTCAGCATCAGCCTGAGCAGCAGCCTCAGCATTCAGCCTGAGCAGCAGCCTCAGCATTCAGCCAGAGCAGCAGCCTTAGCAGTCTCAGCATTCAGCCTCAGCATTCAGCCTGAGCACCAGCCTGAGCAGCAGCCTCAGCATTCAGCCTGAGCAGCTGCCTCAGCATCAGCCTGAGCAGCTGCCTCAGCATCAGACTGAGCAGCTGCCTCAGAATTCAGCCTGAGCAGCTGCCTCAGAATTCAGCCTCAGCATTCAGCCTGAGCAGCTGCCTCAGCAGCCTCAGCATTCTGCCTGAGCAGCTGCCTCAGCTTCAGCCTGAGCAGCAGCCTCAGCATTCAGCCTGAGCAGCTGCCTTAGTATTCAGCCTGAGCAGCTGCCTCAGAATTCAGCCTGAGCAGCTGCCTCAGAATTCAGCCTCAGCATTCAGCCTGAGCAGCTGCCTCAGCAGCCTCAGCATTCTGCCTGAGCAGCTGCCTCAGCATTCTGCCTGAGCAGCTGCCTCAGCATCAGCCTGAGCAGCAGCCTCAGCATTCAGCCTGAGCAGATTCCTCAGCATTCAGCCTGAGCAGCAGCCTCAGCATTCAGCCTGAGCAGATTCCTCAGCATCAGCCTGAGCAGCAGCCTCAGCATTCAGCCTGAGCAGATTCCTCAGCATCAGCCTGAGCAGCAGCCTTAGCATTCAGCCTGAGCATTCAGCCTGAGCAGCTGCCTCAGCATCCATCCTGAGCAGCTGCCTCAGCATTCAGCCTCAGCATCCAGCCTGAGCAGCTGCCTCAGCATTCAGCCTCTGCATTCAGCCTGAGCAGCAGCCTCAGCATTCTGCCTGAGCAGCAGCCTCAGCTGCATCAGCATTCTGCCTGAGCAGCTGCCTCAGCATCAGCCTGAGCAGCAGCCTCAGCTGTCAGCCTGAGCAGATTCCTCAGCATCAGCCTGAGCATTCAGCCTGAGCAGCTGCCTCAGCATCCAGCCTGAGCAGCTGCCTTAGCATTCAGCCTCAGCATCCAGCCTGAGCAGCTGCCTCAGCATCCAGCCTGAGCAGCTGCCTCAGCATTCAGCCTCAGCATCCAGCCTGAGCAGCTGCCTCAGCATTCAGCCTCTGCATTCAGCCTGAGCATTCAGCCTGAGCAGCTGCCTCAGCATTCAGCCTGAGCAGCTGCCTCAGAATTCAGCCTCAGCATTCTGCCTGAGCAGCTGCCTCAGCATCAGCCTGAGCAGCAGCCTCAGCATTCAGCCTGAGCAGCCGCCTCAGCATTCAACCTCAGCATTCAGCCTGAGCAGCAGCCTCAGCATTTAACCTCAGCATTCAGCCTGAGCAGCTGCCTCAGTTGCCTCAGCATTCAGCCTGAGCAGCTGCCTCAGCATCAGCCTGAGCAGCAGCCTCTGCATTCAGCCTGAGCAGCAGCCTGAGCATTCAGCCTGAGCAGCAGCCTCAGCTGCCTCAGCATTCAGCCTCAGCATTCAGCCTGAGCATTCAGCCTCAGCATTCAGCCTGAGCAGCACCCTCAGCATTCAGCCTGAGCAGCTGCCTGAGCATTCAGCCTGAGCATTCAGCCTGAGTAGCTGCCTCAGCATTCAGCCTGAGCAGCTGCCTGAGCATTCAGCCTCAGCATTCAGCCTGAGCAGCACCCTCAGCATTCAGCCTGAGCAGCTGCCTCAGCATTCAGCCTGAGCAGCTGCCTCAGCATCAGCCTGAGCAGCCGCCTCAGCATTCAGCCTCTGCATTCAGCCTGAGCAGCAGCCTCAGCTGCCTCAGCATTCAGCCTGAGCAGCTGCCTCAGCATTCAGCCTCAGCATTCAGCCTGAGCATTCAGCCTGAGCATTCAGCCTGAGCAGCAGCCTCAGCATTCAGCCTGAGCAGCTGCCTCAGCATTCAGCCTGAGCAGCTGCCTCAGCATCAGCCTGAGCAGCCGCCTCAGCATTCAGCCTCTGCATTCAGCCTGAGCAGCAGCCTCAGCTGCCTCAGCATTCAGCCTGAGCAGCTGCCTCAGCATTCAGCCTCAGCATTCAGCCTGAGCATTCAGCCTGAGCATTCAGCCTGAGCAGCAGCCTCAGCATTCAGCCTGAGCAGCAGCCTGAGCATTCAGCCTGAGCAGCAGCCTCAGCTGCCTCAGCATTCAGCCTGAGCAGCAGCGTCAGCATTCAGCCTGAGCAGCTGCCTCAGCATCAGCCTGAGCAGCTGCTTCAGCATACAGCTTCAGCATTCAGCCTGAGCAGCTGCCTGAGCATTCAGCCTGAGCAGCAGCCTCAGCTGCCTCAGCATTCAGCCTGAGCAGCAGCCTGAGCATTCAGCCTGAGCAGCAGCCTCAGCATTCAGCCTGAGCAGCTGCCTCAGCATTCAGCCTGAGCAGCTGCCTCAGCATCAGCCTGAGCAGCTGCCTCAGAATTCAGCCTGAGCAGCTGCCTCAGAATTCAGCCTCAGCATTCAGCCTGAGCAGCTGCCTCAGCAGCCTCAGCATTCTGCCTGAGCAGCTGCCTCAGCTTCAGCCTGAGCAGCAGCCTCAGCATTCAGCCTGAGCAGCTGCCTTAGTATTCAGCCTGAGCAGCTGCCTCAGAATTCAGCCTGAGCAGCTGCCTCAGAATTCAGCCTCAGCATTCAGCCTGAGCAGCTGCCTCAGCAGCCTCAGCATTCTGCCTGAGCAGCTGCCTCAGCATTCTGCCTGAGCAGCTGCCTCAGCATCAGCCTGAGCAGCAGCCTCAGCATTCAGCCTGAGCAGATTCCTCAGCATCAGCCTGAGCAGCAGCCTCAGCATTCAGCCTGAGCAGATTCCTCAGCATCAGCCTGAGCAGCAGCCTTAGCATTCAGCCTGAGCATTCAGCCTGAGCAGCTGCCTCAGCATCCAGCCTGAGCAGCTGCCTCAGCATTCAGCCTCAGCATCCAGCCTGAGCAGCTGCCTCAGCATTCAGCCTCTGCATTCAGCCTGAGCAGCAGCCTCAGCATTCTGCCTGAGCAGCAGCCTCAGCTGCATCAGCATTCTGCCTGAGCAGCTGCCTCAGCATCAGCCTGAGCAGCAGCCTCAGCTGTCAGCCTGAGCAGATTCCTCAGCATCAGCCTGAGCATTCAGCCTGAGCAGCTGCCTCAGCATCCAGCCTGAGCAGCTGCCTTAGCATTCAGCCTCAGCATCCAGCCTGAGAAGCTGCCTCAGCATTCAGCCTCTGCATTCAGCCTGAGCATTCAGCCTGAGCAGCTGCCTCAGCATTCAGCCTGAGCAGCTGCCTCAGCATTCAGCCTGAGCAGCTGCCTCAGAATTCAGCCTCAGCATTCTGCCTGAGCAGCTGCCTCAGCATCAGCCTGAGCAGCAGCCTCAGCATTCAGCCTGAGCAGCCGCCTCAGCATTCAACCTCAGCATTCAGCCTGAGCAGCAGCCTCAGCATTTAACCTCAGCATTCAGCCTGAGCAGCTGCCTCAGTTGCCTCAGCATTCAGCCTGAGCAGCTGCCTCAGCATCAGCCTGAGCAGCAGCCTCTGCATTCAGCCTGAGCAGCAGCCTGAGCATTCAGCCTGAGCAGCAGCCTCAGCTGCCTCAGCATTCAGCCTCAGCATTCAGCCTGAGCATTCAGCCTCAGCATTCAGCCTGAGCAGCACCCTCAGCATTCAGCCTGAGCAGCTGCCTGAGCATTCAGCCTGAGCATTCAGCCTGAGTAGCTGCCTCAGCATTCAGCCTGAGCAGCTGCCTGAGCATTCAGCCTCAGCATTCAGCCTGAGCAGCACCCTCAGCATTCAGCCTGAGCAGCTGCCTCAGCTTTCAGCCTGAGCAGCACCCTCAGCATTCAGCCTGAGCAGCTGCCTCAGCATTCAGCCTGAGCAGCTGCCTCAGCATCAGCCTGAGCAGCCGCCTCAGCATTCAGCCTCTGCATTCAGCCTGAGCAGCAGCCTCAGCTGCCTCAGCATTCAGCCTGAGCAGCTGCCTCAGCATTCAGCCTCAGCATTCAGCCTGAGCATTCAGCCTGAGCATTCAGCCTGAGCAGCAGCCTCAGCATTCAGCCTGAGCAGCTGCCTCGGCATGCAGCCTGAGCAGCTGCCTCAGCATTCAGCCTGAGCAGCTGCCTCAGCATCAGCCTGAGCAGCTGCCTCAGCATCAGCCTGAGCAGCTGCTTCAGCATACAGCTTCAGCATTCAGCCTGAGCAGCAGCCTGAGCATTCAGCCTGAGCAGCAGCCTCAGCTGCCTCAGCATTCAGCCTGAGCAGCAGCGTCAGCATTCAGCCTGAGCAGCTGCTCAGCATCAGCCTGAGCAGCTGCTTCAGCATACAGCTTCAGCATTCAGCCTGAGCAGCTGCCTGAGCATTCAGCCTGAGCAGCAGCCTCAGCTGCCTCAGCATTCAGCCTGAGCAGCAGCCTGAGCATTCAGCCTGAGCAGCAGCCTCAGCATTCAGCCTGAGCAGCTGCCTCAGCATTCAGCCTGAGCAGCAGCCTCAGCATCAGCCTGAGCATTCAGCCTGAGCAGCAGCCTCAGCATTCAGCCTGAGCAGCTGCCTCAGCATTCAGCCTGAGCAGCTGCTTCAGCATACAGCTTCAGCATTCAGCCTGAGCAGCAGCCTGAGCATTCAGCCTGAGCAGCAGCCTCAGCTGCCTCAGCATTCAGCCTGAGCAGCTGCCTCGGCATTCAGCCTGAGCAGCTGCCTCAGCATTCAGCCTCTGCATTCAGCCTGAGCATTAAGCCTGAGCATTCAGCCTGAGCAGCAGCCTGAGCATTCAGCCTGAGCAGCTGCCTCAGCATTCAGCCTCTGCATTCAGCCTGAGCATTAAGCCTGAGCATTCAGAAGGAGCAGCAGCCTCAGCATCAGCCTGAGCAGCACCCTCAGCATTCAGCCTGAGCAGCTGCCTCAGCTGCCTCAGCTTTCAGCCTGAGCAGCACCCTCAGCATTCAGCCTGAGCAGCTGCCTCAGTTGCCTCAGCATTCAGCCTGAGCAGCAGCCTCAGCATTCAGCCTGAGCAGCTGCCTGAGCATTCAGCCTCAGCATTCAGCCTGAGCATTCAGCCTGAGCATTCAGCCTGAGTAGCTGCCTCAGCATTCAGCCTGAGCAGCTGCCTGAGCATTCAGCCTCAGCATTCAGCCTGAGCAGCACCCTCAGCATTCAGCCTGAGCAGCAGCCTCAGCATTCAGCCTGAGCAGCTGCCTCAGCATTCAGCCTCAGCATTCAGCCTGAGCAGCAGCGTCAGCATTCAGCCTGAGCAGCTGCCTCAGCATTCAGCCAGAGCATTCAGCCTGAGCATTCAGCCTGAGCATTCAGCCTGAGCAGCAGCCTCAGCTGCCTCAGCATTCAGTCTGAGCAGCTGCCTCAGCATTCAGCCTCAGCATTCAGCCTGAGCATTCAGCCTCAGCATTCAGCCTGAGCAGCTGCCTCAGCATTCAGCCTCAGCATTCAGCCTGAGCATTCAGCCTGAGCATTCAGCCTGAGCAGCAGCCTCAGCTGCCTCAGCATTCAGACTGAGCAGCTGCCTCAGCATTCAGCCTCAGCATTCAGCCTGAGCATTCAGCCTCAGCATTCAGCCTGAGCAGCTGCCTCAGCATTCAGCCTGAGCAGCTGCCTCAGCAGCCTCAGCATTTAGCCTGAGCAGCTGCCTCAGCATCAGCTTCCCACAGTTGAGCAATAGTCTCTTTTGACAGTGAGCGCTTTCTAATAGCTGCTGAGAGGATCCACAACTCACACACACATACACATAATACACAAGCACAGCTCTGCAGCAAAAGCTGATCTGAGCGCTTTTTAAATAGTGCGAGAGAGAATCCACACAGCCACACACACACACATGCATGCATATCTGCACCAAGTACCGTACGCCCTGTGAGTGCGCTGAGTAGCGAAGACAATGAGAGCGTGGGAACTATTTAAGAGTTGTTATTGTATGAGCACAAATACTTTGAAAGTGCTTGCTTTCTCACACTGCTGCAGTCAGTTGTTCGCTTGCTGTCAGCTTGATCGGAGTCTGAGCAGCCTGAGCAGCAGTCTCAGCTGCCTCAGATTTAGCCTGAGCAGCTGCCTCAGCATTCTGCCTCTGCATTCAGCCTGAGCATTAAGCCTGAGCATTCAGCCTGAGCAGCAGCCTCAGCATTCAGCCTGAGCAGCAGCCTGAGCATTCAGCCTGAGCAGCAGTCTCAGCTGCCTCAGATTTAGCCTGAGCAGCTGCCTCAGCATTCAGCCTCTGCATTCAGCCTGAGCATTCAGTCTGAGCAGCAGCCTGAGCAGCCTCAGCATTCTGCCTGAGCAGCTGCCTCAGCATCAGCCTGAGCAGCAGCCTCAGCATTCAGCCTGAGCAGATTCCTCAGCATTCAGCCTGAGCAGCAGCCTCAGCATTCAGCCTGAGCAGATTCCTCAGCATCAGCCTGAGCAGCAGCCTTAGCATTCAGCCTGAGCATTCAGCCTGAGCAGCTGCCTCAGCATCCAGCCTGAGCAGCTGCCTCAGCATTCAGCCTCAGCATCCAGCCTGAGCAGCTGCCTCAGCATTCAGCCTCTGCATCCAGCCTGAGCAGCAGCCTCAGCTGCATCAGCATCAGCCTGAGGAGCTGCCTCAGCATTCTGCCTGAGCAGCTGCCTCAGCATCAGCCTGAGCAGCAGCCTCAGCATTCAGCCTGAGCAGATTCCTCAGCATCAGCCTGAGCATTCAGCCTGAGCAGCTACCTCAGCATCCAGCCTGAGCAGCTGCCTTAGCATTCAGCCTCAGCATCCAGCCTGAGCAGCTGCCTCAGCATTCAGCCTCAGCATCCAGCCTGAGCAGCTGCCTCAGCATTCAGCCTCTGCATTCAGCCTGAGCATTCAGCCTGAGCAGCTGCCTTAGCATCCAGCCTGAGCAGCTGCCTTAGCATCCAGCCTGAGCAGCTGCCTCAGCATTCAGCCTGAGCAGCTGCCTAAGCATCCAGCCTGAGCAGCTGCCTCAGCATTCAGCCTCAGCATCCAGCCTGAGCAGCTGCCTCAGCATTCAGCCTGAGCATTCGGCCTGAGCAGCTGCCTCAGCATTCAGCCTGAGCTTTCAGCCTGAGCAGCAGCCTCAGCTGCATCAGCATCAGCCTGAGGAGCTGCCTCAGCATTCAGCCTGAGAAGCTGCCTCAGCATTCAGCCTGAGCAGCTGCCTCAGAATTCAGCCTCAGCATTCAGCCTGAGCAGCTGCCTAAGCAGCCTCAGCATTCTGCCTGAGCAGCTGCCTCAGCATCAGCCTGAGCAGCAGCCTCAGCATTCAGCCTGAGCAGATTCCTCAGCATCAGCCTGAGCAGCAGCCTCAGCATTCAGCCTGAGCAGATTCCTCAGCATTCTGCCTGAGCAGCTGCCTCAGCATTCAGCCTGAGCAGATTCCTCAGCATTCTGCCTGAGCAGCTGCCTCAGCATTCTGCCTGAGCAACTGCCTCAGCATTCAGCCTGAGCAGCTGCCTCAGAATTCAGCCTGAGCAGCAGCCTCAGAATCAGCCTGAGCAGCAGCCTTAGCATTCAGCCTGAGCATTCAGCCTGAGCAGCTGCCTCAGCATCCAGCCTGAGCAGCTGCCTCAGCATTCAGCCTGAGCAGCTGCCTTAGCATCCAGCCTGAGCAGCTGCCTCAGCATTCAGCCTGAGCAGCTGCCTCAGAATTCAGCCTCAGCATCCAGCCTGAGCAGCTGCCTCAGCATTCAGCCTGAGCAGATTCCTCAGCATTCAGCCTCAGCATCCAGCCTGAGCAGCAGCCTTAGCATTCAGCCTGAGCATTCAGCCTGAGCAGCTGCCTAAGCATCCAGCCTGAGCAGCTGCCTCAGCATTCAGCCTCAGCATCCAGCCTGAGCAGCTGCCTCAACATTCAGCCTGAGCATTCGGCCTGAGCAGCTGCCTCAGCATTCAGCCTGAGCTTTCAGCCTGAGCAGCAGCCTCAGCTGCATCAGCATCAGCCTGAGGAGCTGCCTCAGCATTCAGCCTGAGAAGCTGCTTCAGCATTCAGCCTGAGCAGCTGCCTCAGAATTCAGCCTCAGCATTCAGCCTGAGCATTCAGCCTGAGCAGCTGCCTCAGCATTCAGCCTGAGCATTCAGCCTGAGCAGCTGCCTCAGCATTCAGCCTGAGCATTCAGCCTGAGCAGCAGCCTCAGCTGCATCAGCATCAGCCTGAGGAGCACAAAGTGCAACCATATGTGATACATTCCACAAGATATACAGAAGTATATTCAATGAATGCTCAAACTTGCTTCCTCATTCTTGTTTTTTTCGTACCATTTCATTTGCTCACATTTCTATGTACATATGTATGCATACAGTTTGGCGGAAATATCATAACAGACTCCGATCAAGCCGACAGCAAGCGAACAACTGACTGCAGCAGTGTGAGAAAGCAAGCACTTTCAAAGTATTTGTGCTCATACAATTACAACTCTTAAATAGTTCCCACGCTCTCATTGTCTTCGCTACTCAGCGCACTCACAGGGCGTACGGTACTTGGTGCAGATATGCATGCATGTGTGTGTGTGTGCCTGTGTGGATCCTCTCTCGCACTATTTAAAAAGCGCTCAGATCAGCTTTTGGTGCAGAGCTGCGCTTGTGTATTATGTGTGTGTGTGTGTGAGCTGTGGATCCTCTCAGCAGCTATTAGGAAGCGCTCACTGTTAAAAGAGACTATTGCTCAACTGTGGGAAGCGTTCAGCTTAGTTTGCATAGTGTGGAACGTGCGATAGCTTACGCATTCTGTTTCGCATGTTCTATTCGCATGTTAAGTGTAAAAGTTATTTTTAAAATATATTCTGATTATTATTATTATTTTGTTTATCATAAAAAGTAATTTCATAGTACCTACCCGACTTAAAGGTACCCCGCATAAAGCCTTCAGCTCTTGTCTGCTTCAATTGCCTGATTGAATTAACTAACAATAAGTTTAGTTCGAGGCTGCTGCTCAGGCTGACGCTGAGGCAGCTGCTCAGGCTGAATGCTGAGGCTGAATGCTCAGGCTGAATGCTCAGGCTGAATGCTCAGGCTGAATGCTCAGGCTGAATGCTCAGGCTGAATGCTCAGGCTGAATGCTGAGGCTAAATGCTGAGGCAGCTGAGGTTGCTGCTCAGGCTGAACGCTGAAGCAGCTGCTCTGGCTGAATGCTGAGGAACTGCTCAGGCTGAATGCTCAGGCTGAATGCTGAGGCTGCTGCTCAGGCTGATGCTGAGGCAGCTGCTCAGGCTGAATGCTGAGGCTGCTGCTCAGGCTGAATGCTCAGGCTGAATGCTGAGGCAGCTGCTCAGGCTGAATGCTGAGGCTGAACGCTGAGGCAGCTGCTCAGGCTGAATGCTGAGGAACTGCTCAGGCTGAATGCTCAGGCTGAATGCTGAGGCTGCTGCTCAGGCTGATGCTGAGGCAGCTGCTCAGGCTGAATGCTGAGGCTGCTGCTCAGGCTGAATGCTCAGGCTGAATGCTGAGGCAGCTGCTCAGGCTGAATGCTGAGGCTGAACGCTGAGGCAGCTGCTCAGGCTGAATGCTGAGGCAGCTAAGGCTGCTGCTCAGGCTGAATGCTGAGGCAGCTGCTCAGGCTGAATGCTGAGGCTGAACGCTGAGGCTGAATGCTGAGGCTGCTGCTCAGGCTGATGCTGAGGCAGCTGCTCAGGCTGAATGCTGAGGCAGCTAAGGCTGCTGCTCAGGCTGAATGCTGAGGCAGCTGCTCAGGCTGAATGCTGAGGCTGAACGCTGAGGCTGAATGCTGAGGCAGCTGCTCTGGCTGAATGCTGAGGCTGAATGCAGAGGCTGAATGCTGAGGCTGAATGCTGAGGCAGCTGCTCTGGCTGAATGCTGAGGCTGAATGCTGAGGCAGCTGAGGCTGCTGCTCAGGCTGAATGCTGAGGCTGAATGCTGAGGCTGAATGCTGAGGCTGCTGCTCAGGCTGATGCTGAGGCTGAATGCTGAGGCTGCTGCTCAGGCTGATGCTGAGTCAGCTGCTCAGGCTGAATGCTGACGCAGCTGAGGCTGCTGCTCAGGCTGAATGCTCAGGCTGAATGCTGAGGCAGCTGCTCAGGCTGAATGCTGAGGCTGCTGAGGCAGCTACTCAGGCTGAATGCTGAGGCAGCTGAGGCTGCTCAGGCTGAATGCTGAGGCAGCTGAGGCAGCTGCTCAGGCTGAATGCTGAGGCAGCTGCTCAGGCTGAATGCTGAGGCTGCTGCTCAGGCTGATGCTGAGTCAGCTGCTCAGGCTGAATGCTGACGCAGCTGAGGCTGCTGCTCAGGCTGAATGCTCAGGCTGAATGCTGAGGCAGCTGCTCAGGCTGAATGCTGAGGCTGCTGAGGCAGCTACTCAGGCTGAATGCTGAGGCAGCTGAGGCTGCTCAGGCTGAATGCTGAGGCTGAACGCTGAGGCAGCTGCTCAGGCTGAATGCTGAGGCTGATGCTGTTCAGGCTGAATGCTGAGGCAGCTGAGGCAGCTGAGGCAGCTACTCAGGCTGAATGCTGAGGCAGCTGAGGCTGCTGCTCAGGCTGAATGCTGAGGCAGCTACTCAGGCTGAATGCTGAGGCTGAACGCTGAGGCAGCTGCTCAGGCTGAATGCTGAGGCTGATGCTGTTCAGGCTGAATGCTGAGGCAGCTGAGGCAGCTACTCAGGCTGAATGCTGAGGCAGCTACTCAGGCTGAATGCTGAGGCTGAACGCTGAGGCAGCTGCTCAGGCTGAATGCTCAGGCTGAATGCTCAGGCTGAACGCTGAGGCAGCTGCTCAGGTTGAATGCTGAGGCTGATGCTGCTCAGGCTGAATGCTCAGGCTGAATGCTCAGGCTGAATGCTCAGGCTGAACGCTGAGGCAGCTGCTCAGGCTGAATGCTGAGGCTGATGCTGTTCAGGCTGAATGCTGAGGCAGCTGAGGCAGCTACTCAGGCTGAATGCTGAGGCTGAACGCTGAGGCAGCTGCTCAGGCTGAATGCTGAGGCTGATGCTGCTCAGGCTGAATGCTGAGTCAGCTGCTCAGGTTGAATGCTGAGACTGCTAAGGCTAGTGCTCAGGCTGAATGCTCAGGCTGAATGCTCAGGCTGAATGCTCAGGCTGAACGCTGAGGCAGCTACTCAGGCTGAATGCTGAGGCTGCTGTTCAGGCTGAATGCTGAGGCTGAATGCTGAGGCAGCTGCTCAGGCTGAATGCTGAGGCTACTGCTCAGGCTGAATGCTCAGGCTGAATGCTCAGGCTGAATGCTCAGGCTGAATGCTCAGGCTGAACGCTGAGGCAGCTGTTCAGGCTGAATACTGAGGCAGCTACTCAGGCTGAATGCTGAGGCAGCTGCTCAGGCTGAATGCTGAGGCAGCTGCTCAGGCTGAATGCTGAGGCTGAATGCTGAGACTGCTGCTCAGGCTGAATACTGAGGCAGCTGCTCAGGCTGAATGCTGAGGCAGCTGCTCAGGCTGAATTCTGAGGCTGCTGCTCAGGCTGATTGCTGAGGCAGCTGCTGAGGCTGAATGCTGAGACTGCTGCTCAGGCTGAATGCTGAGGCTGCTGCTCAGGCCGATGCTGAGGCAGCTGCTCAGGCTGAATGCTGAGGCTGGTGCTTAGGCTGATGCTGAGGCAGCTGCTCAGGCTGAATGCTGAGGCTGCTGCTCAGGCTGGTGCTCAGGCTGAATGCTCAGGCTGAATGCTGAGGCTGAACGCTGAGGCAGCTGCTCAGGCTGAATGCTGAGGCTGATGCTGTTCAGGCTGAATGCTGAGGCAGCTGAGGCAGCTACTCAGGCTGAATGCTGAGGCAGCTGAGGCTGCTGCTCAGGCTGAATGCTGCGGCAGCTACTCAGGCTGAATGCTGAGGCTGAACGCTGAGGCAGCTGCTCAGGCTGAATGCTCAGGCTGAATGCTCAGGCTGAATGCTCAGGCTGAACGCTGAGGCAGCTGCTCAGGTTGAATGCTGAGGCTGATGCTGCTCAGGCTGGATGCTCAGGCTGAATGCTCAGGCTGAATGCTCAGGCTGAACGCTGAGGCAGCTGCTCAGGCTGAATGCTGAGGCTGATGCTGTTCAGGCTGAATGCTGAGGCAGCTGAGGCAGCTACTCAGGCTGAATGCTGAGGCTGAACGCTGAGGCAGCTGCTCAGGCTGAATGCTGAGGCTGATGCTGCTCAGGCTGAATGCTGAGTCAGCTGCTCAGGTTGAATGCTGAGACTGCTAAGGCTAGTGCTCAGGCTGAATGCTCAGGCTGAATGCTCAGGCTGAATGCTCAGGCTGAACGCTGAGGCAGCTACTCAGGCTGAATGCTGAGGCTGCTGTTCAGGCTGAATGCTGAGGCTGAATGCTGAGGCAGCTGCTCAGGCTGAATGCTGAGGCTACTGCTCAGGCTGAATGCTCAGGCTGAATGCTCAGGCTGAATGCTCAGGCTGAATGCTCAGGCTGAACGCTGAGGCAGCTGTTCAGGCTGAATACTGAGGCAGCTACTCAGGCTGAATGCTGAGGCAGCTGCTCAGGCTGAATGCTGAGGCTGAATGCTGAGACTGCTGCTCAGGCTGAATACTGAGGCAGCTGCTCAGGCTGAATGCTGAGGCAGCTGCTCAGGCTGAATTCTGAGGCTGCTGCTCAGGCTGAATGCTGAGGCAGCTGCTGAGGCTGAATGCTGAGACTGCTGCTCAGGCTGAATGCTGAGGCTGCTGCTCAGGCCGATGCTGAGGCAGCTGCTCAGGCTGAATGCTGAGGCTGGTGCTTAGGCTGATGCTGAGGCAGCTGCTCAAGCTGAATGCTGAGGCTGCTGCTCAGGCTGAATGCTCAGGCTGGTGCTCAGGCAGCTGCTCAGGTATTCAGCCTGAGAAGCTGCCTCAGCAGCCTCAGCATTCTGCCTGAGCAGCTGCCTCAGCATTCAGCCTGAGCAGCTGCCTCAGCATTCAGCCTGAGCAGCAGCCTCAGAATTCAGCCTGAGCAGCAGCCTCAGCATTCAGCCTGAGCAGCTGCCTCAGCATTCAGCCTGAGCACCAGCCTGAGCAGCAGCCTCAGCATTCAGCCTGAGCAGCTGCCTCAGCATCAGCCTAAGCACCAGCCTCAGCATTCAGCCAGAGCAGCAGCCTTAGCAGTCTCAGCATTCTGCCGCAGCATTCAGCCTGAGCAGCTGCCTCAACTGCCTCAGCATCAGCCTGAGCAGCTGCCTCAGCATTCAGCCTCAGCATTCAGCCTGAGCAGCTGCCTCAGCATTCAGCCTGAGCAGCAGCCTCAGAATTCAGCCTGAGCAGCAGCCTTAGCATTCAGCCTGAACAGCTGCCTCAGCATTCAGCCTGAGCATTCAGCCTGAGCAGCTGCCTCAGCATTCAGCCTGAGCAGCAGCCTCAGCTGCATCAGCATCAGCCTGAGGAGCACAAAGTGCAACCATATGTGATACATTCCACAAGATATACAGAAGTATATTCAATGAATGCTCAAACTTGCTTCCTCATTCTTGTTTTTTTCGTACCATTTCATTTGCTCACATTTCTATGTAAATATGTATGCATACAGTTTGGCGAAGATATCTTAACAGACTCCGATCAAGCCGACAGCAAGCGAACAACTGACTGCAGCAGTGTGAGAAAGCAAGCACTTTCAAAGTATTTGTGCTCATACAATTACAACTCTTAAATAGTTCCCACGCTCTCATTGTCTTCGCTACTCAGCGCACTCACAGGGCGTACGGTACTTGGTGCAGATATGCATGCATGTGTGTGTGTGTGCCTGTGTGGATCCTCTCTCGCACTATTTAAAAAGCGCTCAGATCAGCTTTTGGTGCAGAGCTGCGCTTGTGTATTATGTGTGTGTGTGTGTGAGCTGTGGATCCTCTCAGCAGCTATTAGGAAGCGCTCACTGTTAAAAGAGACTATTGCTCAACTGTGGGAAGCGTTCAGCTTAGTTTGCATAGTGTGGAACGTGCGATAGCTTACGCATTCTGTTTCGCATGTTCTATTCGCATGTTAAGTGTAAAAGTTATTTTTAAAATATATTCTGATTATTATTATTATTTTGTTTATCATAAAAAGTAATTTCATAGTACCTACCCGACTTAAAGGTACCCCGCATAAAGCCTTCAGCTCTTGTCTGCTTCAATTGCCTGATTGAATTAACTAACAATAAGTTTAGTTCGAGGCTGCTGCTCAGGCTGACGCTGAGGCAGCTGCTCAGGCTGAATGCTCAGGCTGAATGCTCAGGCTGAATGCTCAGGCTGAATGCTCAGGCTGAATGCTCAGGCTGAATGCTCAGGCTGAATGCTCAGGCTGAATGCTCAGGCTGAATGCTGAGGCTAAATGCTGAGGCAGCTGAGGTTGCTGCTCAGGCTGAACGCTGAAGCAGCTGCTCTGGCTGAATGCTGAGGAACTGCTCAGGCTGAATGCTCAGGCTGAATGCTGAGGCTGCTGCTCAGGCTGATGCTGAGGCAGCTGCTCAGGCTGAATGCTGAGGCAGCTGAGGCTGCTGCTCAGGCTGAATGCTCAGGCTGAATGCTGAGGCAGCTGCTCAGGCTGAATGCTGAGGCTGAACGCTGAGGCAGCTACTCAGGCTGATGCTGAGGCAGCTGCTCAGGCTGAATGCTGACGCAGCTGAGGCTGCTGCTCAAGCTGAATGCTCAGGCTGAATGCTGAGGCAGCTGCTCAGGCTGAATGCTAAGGCTACTGCTCAGGCTGAATGCTGAGGCAGCTGCTCAGGCTGAATGCTGAGGCAGCTGCTCAGGCTGATGCTGAGGCAGCTGCTCAGTCTGAATGCTGAGGCAGCTGAGGCTGCTCAGGCTGAATGCTCAGGCTGAATGCTGAGGCAGCTGCTCAGGCTGAATGCTGAGGCAGCTGCTCAGGCTGAATGCTGAGGCAGCTGCTCAGGCTGATGCTGAGGCAGCTGCTCAGTCTGAATGCTGAGGCAGCTGAGGCTGCTCAGGCTGAATGCTCAGGCTGAATGCTGAGGCAGCTGCTCAGGCTGAATGCTGAGGCTGAATGCTGAGGCTGCTGAGGCAGCTACTCAGGCTGAATGCTGAGGCAGCTGCTCAGGCTGAATGCTGAGGCAGCTGAGGCTGCTGCTCAGGCTGAATGCTGAGGCTGAATGCTGAGGCAGCTCAGGCTGCTGCTCAGGCTGAGTGCTGAGGCTGAATGCTGAGGCTGAATGCTGAGGCTGAATGCTGAGGCTGCTGCTCAGGCTGATGCTGAGGCAGCTGCCCAGGCTGAATGCTGAGGCAGCTGCTCAGGCTGAATGCTGAGGCAGCTGCTCAGGCTGATGCTGAGGCAGCTGCTCAGTCTGAATGCTGAGGCAGCTGAGGCTGCTCAGGCTGAATGCTGAGGCAGCTGAGGCTGCTCAGGCTGAATGCTCAGGCTGAATGCTGAGGCAGCTGCTCAGGCTGAATGCTGAGGCTGAATGCTGAGGCAGCTGAGGCTGCTCAGGCTGAATGCTCAGGCTGAATGCTGAGGCAGCTGCTCAGGCTGAATGCTGAGGCTGCTGAGGCAGCTACTCAGGCTGAATGCTGAGGCAGCTGAGGCTGCTGCTCAGGCTGAATGCTGAGGCAGCTCAGGCTGCTGCTCAGGCTGAGTGCTGAGGCTGAATGCTGAGGCTGAATGCTGAGGCTGAATGCTGAGGCTGCTGCTCAGGCTGATGCTGAGGCAGCTGCCCAGGCTGAATGCTGAGGCAGCTGAGGCTGCTGCTCAGGCTGAATGCTCAGGCTGAATGCTGAGGCAGCTGCTCAGGCTGAATGCTGAGGCAGCTGCTCAGGCTGAATGCTGAGGCAGCTGCTCAGGCTGAATGCTGAGGCTGAATGCTGAGGCTGCTGAGGCAGCTACTCAGGCTGAATGCTGAGGCAGCTGCTCAGGCTGAATGCTGAGGCTGAACGCTGAGGCAGCTGCTCAGGCTGAATGCTGAGGCTGATGCTGCTCAGGCTGAGTGCTGAGGCAGCTGAGGCAGCTTCTCAGGCTGAATGCTGAGGCTGCTGCTCAGGCTGACTGCTGAGGCTGAATGCTGAGGCAGCTCCTCAGGCTGAATGCTGAGGCAGCTGAGGCTGCTGCTCAGGCTGAATGCTGAGGCTGCTGAGGCAGCTACTCAGGCTGAATGCTGAGGCAGCTGAGACTGCTGCTCAGGCTGAATGCTCAGGCTGAATGCTGAGGCTGCTGCTCAGGCTGAATGCTGAGGATGAATGCTGAGGCAGCTGAGGCAGCTACTCAGGCTGAATGCTAAGGCAGCTGAGGCTGCTGCTCAGGCTGAATGCTGAGGCAGCTGCTCAGGCTGAATGCTGAGGCTGAACGCTGAGGCAGCTGCTCAGGCTGAATGCTGAGGCTGATGCTGCTCAGGCTGAATGCTGCGGCTGATGCTGCTCAGGCTGAATGCTGAGGCAGCTACTCAGGCTGAATGCTGAGGCTGCTGCTCAGGCTGAATGCTGAGGCTGAACGCTGAGGCAGCTGCTCAGGCTGAATGCTGAGGCTGATGCTGCTCAGGCTGAATGCTGCGGCTGATGCTGCTCAGGCTGAATGCTGAGGCAGCTGAGGCAGCTACTCAGGCTGAATGCTGAGGCTGCTGCTCGACTGAATGCTGAGGCTGAATGCTGAGGCAGCTGCTCAGGCTGAATGCTAAGGCTACTGCTCAGGCTGAATGCTCAGGCTGAATGCTCAGGCTGAACGCTGAGGCTGATGCTGTTCAGGCTGAATGCTGAGGCAGCTGAGGCTGCTGCTCAGGCTGAATGCTGAGGCAGCTGCTCAGGCTGAATGCTGAGGCTGAACGCTGAGGCAGCTGCTCAGGCTGAATGCTGAGGCTGATGCTGAGGCTGATGCTGCTCAGGCTGAATGCTGCGGCTGATGCTGCTCAGGCTGAATGCTGAGGCTGAATGCTGAGGCAGCTGCTCAGGCTGAATGCTAAGGCTACTGCTCAGGCTGAATGCTGAGGCAGCTGAGGCAGCTACTCAGGCTGAATGCTGAGGCTGCTGCTCAGGCTGAATGCTGAGGCTGAATGCTGAGGCAGCTGCTCAGGCTGAATGCTAAGGCTACTGCTCAGGCTGAATGCTCAGGCTGAATGCTCAGGCTGAACGCTGAGGCTGATGCTGTTCAGGCTGAATGCTGAGGCAGCTGAGGCAGCTACTCAGGCTGAATGCTGAGGCAGCTGAGGCTGCTGCTCAGGCTGAATGCTGAGGCAGCTGCTCAGGCTGAATGCTGAGGCTGAACGCTGAGGCAGCTGCTCAGGCTGAATGCTGAGGCTGATGCTGCACAGGCTGAATGCTGAGTCAGCTGCTCAGGTTGAATGCTGAGACTGCTAAGGCTACTACTCAGGCTGAATGCTCAGGCTGAACGCTGAGGCAGCTGCTCAGGCTGAATGCTGAGGCTGATGCTGCTCAGGCTGAATGCTCAGGCTGAATGCTCAGGCTGATGCTGCTCAGGCTGAATGCTGAGTCAGCTGCTCAGGTTGAATGCTGAGACTGCTAAGGCTACTACTCAGGCTGAATGCTCAGGCTGAACGCTGAGGCAGCTGCTCAGGCTGAACGCTGAGGCTGATGCTGTTCAGGCTGAATGCTGAGGCAGCTGAGGCAGCTACTCAGGCTGAATGCTGAGGCAGCTGAGGCTGCTGCTCAGGCTGAATGCTGAGGCAGCTGCTCAGGCTGAATGCTGAGGCTGAACGCTGAGGCAGCTGCTCAGGCTGAATGCTGAGGCTGATGCTGCACAGGCTGAATGCTGAGTCAGCTGCTCAGGTTGAATGCTGAGACTGCTAAGGCTACTACTCAGGCTGAATGCTCAGGCTGAACGCTGAGGCAGCTGCTCAGGCTGAATGCTGAGGCTGATGCTGCTCAGGCTGAATGCTCAGGCTGAATGCTCAGGCTGATGCTGCTCAGGCTGAATGCTGAGTCAGCTGCTCAGGTTGAATGCTGAGACTGCTAAGGCTACTACTCAGGCTGAATGCTCAGGCTGAACGCTGAGGCAGCTGCTCAGGCTGAATGCTGAGGCTGATGCTGCTCAGGCTGGATGCTAAGGCTGCTGAGGCTGCTGCTCAGGCTGAATGCTGAGGCAGCTGCTCAGGCATTCAGCCTGAGAAGCTGCCTCAGCAGCCTCAGCATTCTGCCTGAGCAGCTACCTCAGCATCAGCCTGAGCAGCAGCCTCAGCATTCAGCCTGAGCAGCTGCCTCAGAATTCAGCCTGAGCAGCAGCCTCAGAATCAGCCTGAGCAGCAGCCTTAGCATTCAGCCTGAGCATTCAGCCTGAGCAGCTGCCTCAGCATCCAGCCTGAGCAGCTGCCTCAGCATTCAGCCTGAGCAGCTGCCTCAGCAGCCTCAGCATTCTGCCTGAGCAGCTGCCTCAGCATCAGCCTGAGCAGCAGCCTCAGCATTCAGCCTGAGCAGCTGCCTCAGCATTCAGCCTGAGCATTCAGCCTGAGCAGCAGCCTCAGCATTCAGCCTGAGCAGCAGCCTCAGCTGCCTCAGCATTCAGTCTGAGCAGCTGTCTCAGCTGCCTCAGCATTCAGCCTGAGCATTCAGCCTCTGCATTCAGCCTGAGCAGCAGCCTCAGCATTCAGCCTGAGCAGCAGCCTCAGCTGCCTCAGCATTCAGCCTGAGCAGCTGTCTCAGCTGCCTCAGCATTCAGCCTGAGCAGCTGCCTCAGCATTCAGCCTGAGAAGCTGCCTCAGTATTCAGCCTGAGCAGCTGCCTCAGCATTCAGCCTGAGCAGCTGCCTCAGCATTCAGCCTGAGCAGCTGCCTCAGCGTTCAGCCTGAGCAGCTGTCTCAGCTGCCTCTGCATTCAGCCTGAGCAGCTGCCTCAGCATTCAGCCTGAGCAGCAGCCTCAGCATTCAGCCTGAGCAGCAGCCTCAGCTGCCTCAGCATTCAGCCTGAGCAGCTGTCTCAGCTGCCTCAGCATTCAGCCTGAGCAGCAGCCTCAGCATTCAGCCTGAGCAGCTGCCTCAGCATTCAGCCTGAGCATTCAGCCTGAGCAGCTGCCTCGGCATTCAGCCTGAGCATTCAGCCTGAGCAGCAGCCTCAGCTGCATCAGCATCAGCCTGAGGAGCACAAAGTGCAACCATATGTGATACATTCCACAAGATATACAGAAGTATATTCAATGAATGCTCAAACTTGCTTCCTCATTCTTGTTTTTTTCGTACCATTTCATTTGCTCACATTTCTATGTAAATATGTATGCATACAGTTTGGCGAAGATATCTTAACAGACTCCGATCAAGCTGACAGCAAGCGAACAACTGACTGCAGCAGTGTGAGAAAGCAAGCACTTTCAAAGTATTTGTGCTCATACAATTACAACTCTTAAATAGTTCCCACGCTCTCATTGTCTTCGCTACTCAGCGCACTCACAGGGCGTATGGTACTTGGTGCAGATATGCATGCATGTGTGTGTGTGTGCCTGTGTGGATCCTCTCTCGCACTATTTAAAAAGCGCTCAGATCAGCTTTTGGTGCAGAGCTGCGCTTGTGTATGATGTGTGTGTGTGTGTGAGCTGTGGATCCTCTCAGCAGCTATTAGGAAGCGCTCACTGTTAAAAGAGACTATTGCTCAACTGTGGGAAGCGTTCAGCTTAGTTTGCATAGTGTGGAACGTGCGATAGCTTACGCATTCTGTTTCGCATGTTCTATTCGCATGTTAAGTGTAAAAGTTATTTTTAAAATATATTCTGATTATTATTATTATTTTGTTTATCATAAAAAGTAATTTCATAGTACCTACCCGACTTAAAGGTACCCCGCATAAAGCCTTCAGCTCTTGTCTGCTTCAATTGCCTGATTGAATTAACTAACAATAAGTTTAGTTCGAGGCTGCTGCTCAGGCTGACGCTGAGGCAGCTGCTCAGGCTGAATGCTGAGGCTGAATGCTCAGGCTGAATGCTCAGGCTGAATGCTCAGGCTGAATGCTGAGGCTAAATGCTGAGGCAGCTGAGGTTGCTGCTCAGGCTGAACGCTGAAGCAGCTGCTCTGGCTGAATGCTGAGGAACTGCTCAGGCTGAATGCTCAGGCTGAATGCTGAGGCTGCTGCTCAGGCTGATGCTGAGGCAGCTGCTCAGGCTGAATGCTGAGGCTGCTGCTCAGGCTGAATGCTCAGGCTGAATGCTGAGGCAGCTGCTCAGGCTGAATGCTGAGGCTGAACGCTGAGGCAGCTGCTCAGGCTGAATGCTGAGGCAGCTAAGGCTGCTGCTCAGGCTGAATGCTGAGGCAGCTGCTCAGGCTGAATGCTGAGGCTGAACGCTGAGGCTGAATGCTGAGGCTGCTGCTCAGGCTGATGCTGAGGCAGCTGCTCAGGCTGAATGCTGAGGCAGCTAAGGCTGCTGCTCAGGCTGAATGCTGAGGCAGCTGCTCAGGCTGAATGCTGAGGCTGAACGCTGAGGCTGAATGCTGAGGCAGCTGCTCAGGCTGAATGCTGAGGCTGCTGCTCAGGCTGAATGCTGAGGCTGAACGCTGAGGCAGCTGAGGCAGCTACTCAGGCTGATGCTGAGGCAGCTGCTCAGGCTGAATGCTGACGCAGCTGAGGCTGCTGCTCAGGCTGAATGCTCAGGCTGAATGCTGAGGCTGCTGAGGCAGCTGCTCAGGCTGAATGCTGAGGCTACTGCTCAGGCTGATGCTGAGGCAGCTGCTCAGGCTGAATGCTGAGGCAGCTGAGGCTGATGCTCAGGCTGAATGCTCAGGCTGAATGCTGAGGCAGCTGCTCAGGCTGAATGCTGAGGCAGCTGCTCAGGCTGAATGCTGAGGCAGCTGCTCAGGCTGATGCTGAGGCAGCTGCTCAGTCTGAATGCTGAGGCAGCTCAGGCTGCTCAGGCTGAATGCTGAGGCAGCTGCTCAGGCTGAATGCTGAGGCTGAATGCTGAGGCTGCTGAGGCAGCTACTCAGGCTAAATGCTGAGGCAGCTGCTCAGGCTGAATGCTGAGGCAGCTGAGGCTGCTGCTCAGGCTGAATGCTGAGGCTGAATGCTGAGGCAGCTGCTCAGGCTGCTGCTCAGGCTGAGTGCTGAGGCTGAATGCTGAGGCTGAATGCTGAGGCTGCTGCTCAGGCTGATGCTGAGGCAGCTGCCCAGGCTGAATGCTGAGGCAGCTGAGGCTGCTGCTCAGGCTGAATGCTCAGGCTGAATGCTGAGGCAGCTGCTCAGGCTGAATGCTGAGGCAGCTGCTCAGGCTGAATGCTGAGGCAGCTGCTCAGGCTGAATGCTGAGGCAGCTGCTCAGGCTGAATGCTGAGGCAGCTGCTCAGGCTGAATGCTGAGGCTGAACGCTGAGGCAGCTGCTCAGGCTGAATGCTGAGGCTGATGCTGCTCAGGCTGAACGCTGAGGCTGATGCTGTTCAGGCTGAATGCTGAGGCAGCTGAGGCTGCTGCTCAGGCTGAATGCTGAGGCAGCTGCTCAGGCTGAATGCTGAGGCTGAACGCTGAGGCAGCTGCTCAGGCTGAATGCTGAGGCTGATGCTGAGGCTGATGCTGCTCAGGCTGAATGCTGCGGCTGATGCTGCTCAGGCTGAATGCTGAGGCAGCTGAGGCAGCTACTCAGGCTGAATGCTGAGGCTGCTGCTCAGGCTGAATGCTGAGGCTGAATGCTGAGGCAGCTGCTCAGGCTGAATGCTAAGGCTACTGCTCAGGCTGAATGCTCAGGCTGAATGCTCAGGCTGAACGCTGAGGCTGATGCTGTTCAGGCTGAATGCTGAGGCAGCTGAGGCAGCTACTCAGGCTGAATGCTGAGGCAGCTGAGGCTGCTGCTCAGGCTGAATGCTGAGGCAGCTGCTCAGGCTGAATGCTGAGGCTGAACGCTGAGGCAGCTGCTCAGGCTGAATGCTGAGGCTGATGCTGCACAGGCTGAATGCTGAGGCAGCTGCTCAGGCTGAATGCTGAGGCTGATGCTGCTCAGGCTGAATGCTCAGGCTGAATGCTCAGGCTGATGCTGCTCAGGCTGAATGCTGAGTCAGCTGCTCAGGTTGAATGCTGAGACTGCTAAGGCTACTACTCAGGCTGAATGCTCAGGCTGAACGCTGAGGCTGATGCTGCTCAGGCTGAATGCTGAGGCTGATGCTGCTCAGGCTGGATGCTAAGGCTGCTGAGGCTGCTGCTCAGGCTGAATGCTGAGGCAGCTGCTCAGGCATTCAGCCTGAGAAGCTGCCTCAGCAGCCTCAGCATTCTGCCTGAGCAGCTGCCTCAGCATCAGCCTGAGCAGCAGCCTCAGCATTCAGCCTGAGCAGCTGCCTCAGAATTCAGCCTGAGCAGCAGCCTCAGAATCAGCCTGAGCAGCAGCCTTAGCATTCAGCCTGAGCATTCAGCCTGAGCAGCTGCCTCAGCATCCAGCCTGAGCAGCTGCCTCAGCATTCAGCCTCAGCATTCAGCCTGAGCAGCTGCCTCAGCAGCCTCAGCATTCTGCCTGAGCAGCTGCCTCAGCATCAGCCTGAGCAGCAGCCTCAGCATTCAGCCTGAGCAGCTGCCTCAGCATTCAGCCTGAGCATTCAGCCTGAGCAGCAGCCTCAGCATTCAGCCTGAGCAGCAGCCTCAGCTGCCTCAGCATTCAGCCTGAGCAGCTGTCTCAGCTGCCTCAGCATTCAGCCTGAGCATTCAGCCTCTGCATTCAGCCTGAGCAGCAGCCTCAGCATTCAGCCTGAGCAGCAGCCTCAGCTGCCTCAGCATTCAGCCTGAGCAGCTGTCTCAGCTGCCTCAGCATTCAGCCTGAGCAGCTGCCTCAGCATTCAGCCTGAGAAGCTGCCTCAGTATTCAGCCTGAGCAGCTGCCTCAGCATTCAGCCTGAGCAGCTGCCTCAGCATTCAGCCTGAGCAGCTGCCTCAGCGTTCAGCCTGAGCAGCTGTCTCAGCTGCCTCTGCATTCAGCCTGAGCAGCTGCCTCAGCATTCAGCCTGAGCAGCAGCCTCAGCATTCAGCCTGAGCAGCAGCCTCAGCTGCCTCAGCATTCAGCCTGAGCAGCTGTCTCAGCTGCCTCAGCATTCAGCCTGAGCAGCAGCCTCAGCATTCAGCCTGAGCAGCTGCCTCAGCATTCAGCCTGAGCAGCTGCCTCAGCATTCAGCCTGAGCATTCAGCCTGAGCAGCTGCCTCAGCATTCAGCCTGCGCATTCAGCCTGAGCAGCAGCCTCAGCTGCATCAGCATCAGCCTGAGGAGCACAAAGTGCAACCATATGTGATACATTCCACAAGATATACAGAAGTATATTCAATGAATGCTCAAACTTGCTTCCTCATTCTTGTTTTTTTCGTACCATTTCATTTGCTCACATTTCTATGTAAATATGTATGCATACAGTTTGGCGAAGATATCTTAACAGACTCCGATCAAGCTGACAGCAAGCGAACAACTGACTGCAGCAGTGTGAGAAAGCAAGCACTTTCAAAGTATTTGTGCTCATACAATTACAACTCTTAAATAGTTCCCACGCTCTCATTGTCTTCGCTACTCAGCGCACTCACAGGGCGTATGGTACTTGGTGCAGATATGCATGCATGTGTGTGTGTGTGCCTGTGTGGATCCTCTCTCGCACTATTTAAAAAGCGCTCAGATCAGCTTTTGGTGCAGAGCTGCGCTTGTGTATGATGTGTGTGTGTGTGTGAGCTGTGGATCCTCTCAGCAGCTATTAGGAAGCGCTCACTGTTAAAAGAGACTATTGCTCAACTGTGGGAAGCGTTCAGCTTAGTTTGCATAGTGTGGAACGTGCGATAGCTTACGCATTCTGTTTCGCATGTTCTATTCGCATGTTAAGTGTAAAAGTTATTTTTAAAATATATTCTGATTATTATTATTATTTTGTTTATCATAAAAAGTAATTTCATAGTACCTACCCGACTTAAAGGTACCCCGCATAAAGCCTTCAGCTCTTGTCTGCTTCAATTGCCTGATTGAATTAACTAACAATAAGTTTAGTTCGAGGCTGCTGCTCAGGCTGACGCTGAGGCAGCTGCTCAGGCTGAATGCTGAGGCTGAATGCTCAGGCTGAATGCTCAGGCTGAATGCTCAGGCTGAATGCTCAGGCTGAATGCTCAGGCTGAATGCTCAGGCTGAATGCTCAGGCTGAATGCTGAGGCTAAATGCTGAGGCAGCTGAGGTTGCTGCTCAGGCTGAACGCTGAAGCAGCTGCTCTGGCTGAATGCTGAGGAACTGCTCAGGCTGAATGCTCAGGCTGAATGCTGAGGCTGCTGCTCAGGCTGATGCTGAGGCAGCTGCTCAGGCTGAATGTTGAGGCAGCTGAGGCTGCTGCTCAGGCTGAATGCTCAGGCTGAATGCTGAGGCAGCTGCTCAGGCTGAATGCTGAGGCTGAACGCTGAGGCAGCTACTCAGGCTGATGCTGAGGCAGCTGCTCAGGCTGAATGCTCAGGCTGAATGCTGAGGCAGCTGCTCAGGCTGAATGCTGAGGCTACTGCTCAGGCTGATGCTGAGGCAGCTGCCCAGGCTGAATGCTGAGGCAGCTGAGAATGCTGCTCAGGCTGAATGCTCAGGCTGAATGCTGAGGCAGCTGCTCAGGCTGAATGCTGAGGCTGAATGCTCAGGCTGAATGCTCAGGCTGAATGCTCAGGCTGAATGCTCAGGCTGAATGCTCAGGCTGAATGCTCAGGCTGAATGCTCAGGCTGAATGCTCAGGCTGAATGCTGAGGCTAAATGCTGAGGCAGCTGAGGTTGCTGCTCAGGCTGAACGCTGAAGCAGCTGCTCTGGCTGAATGCTGAGGCTGAATGCTCAGGCTGAATGCTCAGGCTGAATGCTCAGGCTGAATGCATAGGCTGAATGCTCAGGCTGAATGCTCAGGCTGAATGCTCAGGCTGAATGCTGAGGCTAAATGCTGAGGCTGCTGAGGCAGCTAATCAGGCTGAATGCTGAAGCAGCTGCTCAGGCTGAATGCTGAGGCTGAACGCTGAGGCTGAATGCTCAGGCTGAATGCTGAGGCTAAATGCTGAGGCAGCTGAGGTTGCTGCTCAGGCTGAACGCTGAAGCAGCTGCTCTGGCTGAATGCTGAGGCTGAATGCTCAGGCTGAATGCTGAGGCTGAATGCTCAGGCTGAATGCTCAGGCTGAATGCTCAGGCTGAATGCTCAGGCTGAATGCTCAGGCTGAATGCTCAGGCTGAATGCTGAGGCTAAATGCTGAGGCAGCTGAGGTTGCTGCTCAGGCTGAACGCTGAAGCAGCTGCTCTGGCTGAATGCTGAGGAACTGCTCAGGCTGAATGCTGAGGCTGAATGCTCAGGCTGAATGCTCAGGCTGAATGCTCCGGCTGAATGCTCAGGCTGAATGCTGAGGCTAAATGCTGAGGCAGCTGAGGTTGCTGCTCAGGCTGAACGCTGAAGCAGCTGCTCTGGCTGAATGCTGAGGAACTGCTCAGGCTGAATGCTCAGGCTGAATGCTGAGGCTGCTGCTCAGGCTGATGCTGAGGCAGCTGCTCAGGCTGAATGCTGAGGCAGCTGCTCAGGTTGAATGCTCAGGCTGAATGCTGAGGCAGCTACTCAGGCTGATGCTGAGGCAGCTGCTCAGGCTGAATGCTCAGGCTGAACGCTGAGGCAGCTACTCAGGCTGATGCTGAGGCAGCTGCTCAGGCTGAATGCTGACGCAGCTGAGGCTGCTGCTCAGGCTGAATGCTCAGGCTGAATGCTGAGGCAGCTGCTCAGGCTGAATGCTGAGGCTACTGCTCAGGCTGATGCTGAGGCAGCTGCCCAGGCTGAATGCTGAGGCAGCTGAGGCTGCTGCTCAGGCTGAATGCTCAGGCTGAATGCTGAGGCAGCTGCTCAGGCTGAATGCTGAGGCAGCTGCTCAGGCTGAATGCTGAGGCAGCTGCTCAGGCTGATGCTGAGGCAGCTGCTCAGTCTGAATGCTGAGGCAGCTGAGGCTGCTCAGGCTGAATGCTCAGGCTGAATGCTGAGGCAGCTGCTCAGGCTGAATGCTGAGGCTGCTGAGGCAGCTACTCAGGCTGAATGCTGAGGCAGCTGCTCAGGCTGAATGCTGAGGCAGCTGAGGCTGCTGCTCAGGCTGAATGCTGAGGCTGAATGCTGAGGCAGCTCAGGCTGCTGCTCAGGCTGAGTGCTGAGGCTGAATGCTGAGGCTGAATGCTGAGGCTGAATGCTGAGGCTGCTGCTCAGGCTGATGCTGAGGCAGCTGCCCAGGCTGAATGCTGAGGCAGCTGAGGCTGCTGCTCAGGCTGAATGCTCAGGCTGAATGCTGAGGCAGCTGCTCAGGCTGAATGCTGAGGCTGCTGAGGCAGCTACTCAGGCTGAATGCTGAGGCAGCTGCTCAGGCTGAATGCTGAGGCAGCTGAGGCTGCTGCTCAGGCTGAATGCTGAGGCTGAATGCTGAGGCAGCTCAGGCTGCTGCTCAGGCTGAGTGCTGAGGCTGAATGCTGAGGCTGAATGCTGAGGCTGAATGCTGAGGCTGCTGCTCAGGCTGATGCTGAGGCAGCTGCCCAGGCTGAATGCTGAGGCAGCTGAGGCTGCTGCTCAGGCTGAATGCTCAGGCTGAATGCTGAGGCAGCTGCTCAGGCTGAATGCTGAGGCAGCTGCTCAGGCTGAATGCTGAGGCAGCTGCTCAGGCTGAATGCTGAGGCAGCTGCTCAGGCTGAATGCTGAGGCAGCTGCTCAGGCTGAATGCTGAGGCTGAATGCTGAGGCTGCTGAGGCAGCTACTCAGGCTGAATGCTGAGGCAGCTGAGGCTGCTCAGGCTGAATGCTGAGGCTGAACGCTGAGGCAGCTGCTCAGGCTGAATGCTGAGGCAGCTGAGGCAGCTACTCAGGCTGAATGCTGAGGCTGCTGCTCAGGCTGACTGCTGAGGCAGAATGCTGAGGCAGCTCCTCAGGCTGAATGCTGAGGCAGCTGAGGCTGCTGCTCAGGCTGAATGCTGAGGCTGCTGAGGCAGCTACTCAGGCTGAATGCTGAGGCAGCTGAGGCTGCTGCTCAGGCTGAATGCTGAGGCAGCTGCTCAGGCTGAATGCTGAGGCTGAACGCTGAGGCAGCTGAGGCAGCTACTCAGGCTGAATGCTGAGGCAGCTGAGGCTGCTGCTCAGGCTGAATGCTGAGGCAGCTGCTCAGGCTGAATGCTGAGGCTGAACGCTGAGGCAGCTGCTCAGGCTGAATGCTGAGGCTGATGCTGCTCAGGCTGAATGCTGCGGCTGATGCTGCTCAGGCTGAATGCTGAGGCAGCTGAGGCAGCTACTCAGGCTGAATGCTGAGGCTGCTGCTCAGGCTGAATGCTGAGGCTGAATGCTGAGGCAGCTGCTCAGGCTGAATGCTAAGGCTACTGCTCAGGCTGAATGCTCAGGCTGAATGCTCAGGCTGAACGCTGAGGCTGATGCTGTTCAGGCTGAATGCTGAGGCAGCTGAGGCAGCTACTCAGGCTGAATGCTGAGGCAGCTGAGGCTGCTGCTCAGGCTGAATGCTGAGGCAGCTGCTCAGGCATTCAGCCTGAGTAGCTGCCTCAGCAGCCTCAGCATTCAGCCTCAGCATTCAGCCTGAGCAGCTGCCTCAGCATTCAGCCTGAGCATTCAGCCTGAGCAGCCTCAGCTGCCTCAGCATTCAGACTGAGCAGCTGCCTCAGCATCAGCCTGAGCAGCTGCCTCAGCATTCAGCCTGAGCAGCTGCCTCAGCATTCAGCCTGAGCAGCTGCCTCAGCATTCAGCCTGAGCATTCAGCCTGAGCAGCAGCCTCAGCTGCCTCAGCATCAGCCTGAGCAGTAGCCTCAGCATTCAGCCTGAGCAGCTGCCTCAGCATTCAGCCTGAGCATTCAGCCTGAGCAGCAGCCTCAGCTGCGTCAGCATTCAGCCTGAGCAGCTGCCTCAGCATCAGCCTGAGCATTCAGCCTGAGCAGCAGCCTCAGCATTCAGCCTGAGCAGCAGCCTCAGCATTCAGCCTGAGCAGCAGCCTCAGCTGCCTCAGCATTCAGCCTGAGCAGCTGTCTCAGCTGCCTCAGCATACAGCCTGAGCATTCAGCCTCTGCATTCAGCCTGAGCAGCAGCCTCAGCATTCAGCCTGAGCAGCAGCCTCAGCTGCCTCAGCATTCAGCCTGAGCAGCTGCCTCAGCATTCAGCCTGAGAAGCTGCCTCAGTATTCAGCCTGAGCAGCTGCCTCAGCATTCAGCCTGAGCATTCAGCCTGAGCAGCAGCCTCAGCTGCCTCAGCATTCAGCCTGAGCAGCAGCCTCAGCATTCAGCCTGAGCAGCAGCCTCAGCTGCCTCAGCATTCAGCCTGAGCAGCTGTCTCAGCTGCCTCAGCATTCAGCCTGAGCATTCAGCCTCTGCATTCAGCCTGAGCAGCAGCCTCAGCATTCAGCCTGAGCAGCAGCCTCAGCTGCCTCAGCATTCAGCCTGAGCAGCTGCCTCAGCATTCAGCCTGAGAAGCTGCCTCAGTATTCAGCCTGAGCAGCTGCCTCAGCATTCAGCCTGAGCATTCAGCCTGAGCAGCAGCCTCAGCTGCCTCAGCATTCAGCCTGAGCAGCAGCCTCAGCTGCCTCAGCATTCAGCCTGAGCAGCTGTCTCAGCTGCCTCAGCATTCAGCCTGAGCATTCAGCCTCTGCATTCAGCCTGAGCAGCAGCCTCAGCATTCAGCCTGAGCAGCAGCCTCAGCTGCCTCAGCATTCAGCCTGAGCAGCTGCCTCAGCTGCCTCAGCATTCAGCCTGAGCAGCTGTCTCAGCATTCAGCCTGAGCAGCTGCCTCAGCGTTCAGCCTGAGCAGCTGTCTTAGCTGCCTCAGCATTCAGCCTGAGCAGCTGCCTCAGCGTTCAGCCTGAGCAGCTGTCTCAGCTGCCTCAGCATTCAGCCTGAGCAGCAGCCTCAGCATTCAGCCTGAGCAGCTGCCTCAGCATTCAGCCTGAGCATTCAGCCTGAGCAGCTGCCTCAGCATTCAGCCTGAGCATTCAGCCTGAGCAGCTGCCTCGGCATTCAGCCTGAGCAGCAGCCTCAGCTGCATCAGCATCAGCCTGAGGAGCACAAAGTGCAACCATATGTGATACATTCCACAAGATATACAGAAGTATATTCAATGAATGCTCAAACTTGCTTCCTCATTCTTGTTTTTTTCGTACCATTTCATTTGCTCACATTTCTATGTAAATATGTATGCATACAGTTTGGCGAAGATATCTTAACAGACTCCGATCAAGCTGACAGCAAGCGAACAACTGACTGCAGCAGTGTGAGAAAGCAAGCACTTTCAAAGTATTTGTGCTCATACAATTACAACTCTTAAATAGTTCCCACGCTCTCATTGTCTTCGCTACTCAGCGCACTCACAGGGCGTATGGTACTTGGTGCAGATATGCATGCATGTGTGTGTGTGTGCCTGTGTGGATCCTCTCTCGCACTATTTAAAAAGCGCTCAGATCAGCTTTTGGTGCAGAGCTGCGCTTGTGTATGATGTGTGTGTGTGTGTGAGCTGTGTATCCTCTCAGCAGCTATTAGAAAGCGCTCACTGTTAAAAGAGACTATTGCTCAACTGTGGGAAGCGTTCAGCTTAGTTTGCATAGTGTGGAACGTGCGATAGCTTACGCATTCTGTTTCGCATGTTCTATTCGCATGTTAAGTGTAAAAGTTATTTTTAAAATATATTCTGATTATTATTATTATTTTGTTTATCATAAAAAGTAATTTCATAGTACCTACCCGACTTAAAGGTACCCCGCATAAAGCCTTCAGCTCTTGTCTGCTTCAATTGCCTGATTGAATTAACTAACAATAAGTTTAGTTCGAGGCTGCTGCTCAGGCTGACGCTGAGGCAGCTGCTCAGGCTGAATGCTGAGGCTGAATGCTCAGGCTGAATGCTCAGGCTGAATGCTCAGGCTGAATGCTGAGGCTAAATGCTGAGGCAGCTGAGGTTGCTGCTCAGGCTGAACGCTGAAGCAGCTGCTCTGGCTGAATGCTGAGGCTGAACGCTGAGGCAGCTGAGGCAGCTACTCAGGCTGATGCTGAGGCAGCTGCTCAGGCTGAATGCTGACGCAGCTGAGGCTGCTGCTCAGGCTGAATGCTCAGGCTGAATGCTGAGGCTGCTGCTCAGGCTGATGCTGAGGCAGCTGCTCAGGCTGAATGCTGAGGCAGCTGAGGCTGCTGCTCAGGCTGAATGCTCAGGCTGAATGCTGAGGCTGCTGCTCAGGCTGAATGCTGAGGCTGAACGCTGAGGCAGCTGAGGCAGCTACTCAGGCTGATGCTGAGGCAGCTGCTCAGGCTGAATGCTGACGCAGCTGAGGCTGCTGCTCAGGCTGAATGCTCAGGCTGAATGCTGAGGCAGCTGCTCAGGTTGAATGCTGAGGCTACTGCTCAGGCTGATGCTGAGGCAGCTGCCTCGGCTGAATGCTGAGGCAGCTGAGGCTGATGCTCAGGCTGAATGCTCAGGCTGAATGCTGAGGCAGCTGCTCAGGCTGAATGCTGAGGCAGCTGCTCAGGCTGAATGCTGAGGCAGCTGCTCAGGCTGATGCTGAGGCAGCTGCTCAGTCTGAATGCTGAGGCAGCTGAGGCTGCTCAGGCTGAATGCTGAGGCAGCTGCTCAGGCTGAATGCTGAGGCTGAATGCTGAGGCTGCTGAGGCAGCTACTCAGGCTGAATGCTGAGGCAGCTGCTCAGGCTGAATGCTGAGGCAGCTGAGGCTGCTGCTCAGGCTGAATGCTGAGGCTGAATGCTGAGGCAGCTGCTCAGGCTGCTGCTCAGGCTGAGTGCTGAGGCTGAATGCTGAGGCTGAATGCTGAGGCTGCTGCTCAGGCTGATGCTGAGGCAGCTGCCCAGGCTGAATGCTGAGGCAGCTGAGGCTGCTGCTCAGGCTGAATGCTCAGGCTGAATGCTGAGGCAGCTGCTCAGGCTGAATGCTGAGGCAGCTGCTCAGGCTGATGCTGAGGCAGCTGCTCAGTCTGAATGCTGAGGCAGCTGAGGCTGCTCAGGCTGAATGCTCAGGCTGAATGCTGAGGCAGCTGCTCAGGCTGAATGCTGAGGCTGAATGCTGAGGCTGCTGAGGCAGCTAATCAGGCTGAATGCTGAGGCTGAATGCTGAGGCTGCTGAGGCAGCTGCTCAGGCTGAATGCTGAGGCTGAATGCTGAGGCAGCTGCTCAGGCTGAATGCTGAGGCTGAATGCTGAGGCTGCTGAGGCAGCTGCTCAGGCTGAATGCTGAGGCTGAACGCTGAGGCAGCTGCTCAGGCTGAATGCTGAGGCTGATGCTGCTCAGGCTGAATGCTGAGGCAGCTGAGGCAGCTACTCAGGGTGAATGCTGAGGCTGCTGCTCAGGCTGACTGCTGAGGCTGAATGCTGAGGCAGCTCCTCAGGCTGAATGCTGAGGCAGCTGAGGCTGCTGCTCAGGCTGAATGCTGAGGCTGCTGAGGCAGCTACTCAGGCTGAATGCTGAGGCAGCTGAGACTGCTGCTCAGGCTGAATGCTCAGGCTGAATGCTGAGGCTGCTGCTCAGGCTGAATGCTGAGGATGAATGCTGAGGCAGCTGAGGCAGCTACTCAGGCTGAATGCTGAGGCAGCTGAGGCTGCTGCTCAGGCTGAATGCTGAGGCAGCTGAGGCTGCTGCTCAGGCTGAATGCTGAGGCAGCTGCTCAGGCTGAATGCTGAGGCAGTTGCTCAGGCTGAATGCTGAGGCTGATGCTGCACAGGCTGAATGCTGAGGCAGCTGAGGCAGCTACTCAGGCTGAATGCTGAGGCTGCTGCTCAGGCTGAATGCTGAGGCTGATGCTGCACAGGCTGAATGCTGAGGCAGCTGAGGCAGCTACTCAGGCTGAATGCTGAGGCAGCTGCTCAGGCTGAATGCTGAGGCTGAACGCTGAGGCAGCTGCTCAGGCTGAATGCTGAGGCTGATGCTGCACAGGCTGAATGCTGAGGCAGCTGAGGCAGCTACTCAGGCTGAATGCTGAGGCTGCTGCTCAGGCTGAATGCTGAGGCTGAATGCTGAGGCAGCTGCTCAGGCTGAATGCTAAGGCTACTGTTCAGGCTGAATGCTCAGGCTGAATGCTCAGGCTGAACGCTGAGGCTGATGCTGTTCAGGCTGAATGCTGAGGCAGCTGAGGCAGCTACTCAGGCTGAATGCTGAGGCAGCTGAGGCTGCTGCTCAGGCTGAATGCTGAGGCAGCTGCTCAGGCTGAATGCTGAGGCAGTTGCTCAGGCTGAATGCTGAGGCTGAACGCTGAGGCAGCTGCTCAGGCTGAATGCTGAGGCTGATGCTGCACAGGCTGAATGCTGAGGCTGATGCTGCTCAGGCTGAATGCTCAGGCTGAATGCTCAGGCTGATGCTGCTCAGGCTGAATGCTGAGTCAGCTGCTCAGGTTGAATGCTGAGACTGCTAAGGCTACTACTCAGGCTGAATGCTCAGGCTGAACGCTGAGGCTGATGCTGTTCAGGCTGAATGCTGAGGCAGCTGAGGCTGCTGCTCAGGCTGAATGCTGAGGCAGCTGAGGCTGCTGCTCAGGCTGAATGCTGAGGCAGCTGCTCAGGCTGAATGCTGAGGCAGTTGCTCAGGCTGAATGCTGAGGCTGATGCTGCACAGGCTGAATGCTGAGGCAGCTGAGGCAGCTACTCAGGCTGAATGCTGAGGCTGCTGCTCAGGCTGAATGCTGAGGCTGATGCTGCACAGGCTGAATGCTGAGGCAGCTGAGGCAGCTACTCAGGCTGAATGCTGAGGCAGCTGCTCAGGCTGAATGCTGAGGCTGAACGCTGAGGCAGCTGCTCAGGCTGAATGCTGAGGCTGATGCTGCACAGGCTGAATGCTGAGGCAGCTGAGGCAGCTACTCAGGCTGAATGCTGAGGCTGCTGCTCAGGCTGAATGCTGAGGCTGAATGCTGAGGCAGCTGCTCAGGCTGAATGCTAAGGCTACTGTTCAGGCTGAATGCTCAGGCTGAATGCTCAGGCTGAACGCTGAGGCTGATGCTGTTCAGGCTGAATGCTGAGGCAGCTGAGGCAGCTACTCAGGCTGAATGCTGAGGCAGCTGAGGCTGCTGCTCAGGCTGAATGCTGAGGCAGCTGCTCAGGCTGAATGCTGAGGCAGTTGCTCAGGCTGAATGCTGAGGCTGAACGCTGAGGCAGCTGCTCAGGCTGAATGCTGAGGCTGATGCTGCACAGGCTGAATGCTGAGGCTGATGCTGCTCAGGCTGAATGCTCAGGCTGAATGCTCAGGCTGATGCTGCTCAGGCTGAATGCTGAGTCAGCTGCTCAGGTTGAATGCTGAGACTGCTAAGGCTACTACTCAGGCTGAATGCTCAGGCTGAACGCTGAGGCTGATGCTGTTCAGGCTGAATGCTGAGGCAGCTGAGGCTGCTGCTCAGGCTGAATGCTGAGGCAGCTGCTCAGGCTGAATGCTGAGGCAGTTGCTCAGGCTGAATGCTGAGGCTGAACGCTGAGGCAGCTGCTCAGGCTGAATGCTGAGGGTGATGCTGCTCAGGCTGAATGCTGAGGCTGATGCTGCTCAGGCTGGATGCTAAGGCTGCTGAGGCTGCTGCTCAGGCTGAATGCTGAGGCAGCTGCTCAGGCATTCAGCCTGAGAAGCTGCCTCAGCAGCCTCAGCATTCTGCCTGAGCAGCTGCCTCAGCATCAGCCTGAGCAGCAGCCTCAGCATTCAGCCTGAGCAGCTGCCTCAGAATTCAGTCTGAGCAGCAGCCTCAGAATCAGCCTGAGCAGCAGCCTTAGCATTCAGCCTGAGCATTCAGCCTGAGCAGCTGCCTCAGCATTCAACCTGAGCAGCTGCCTCAGCATTCAGCCTGAGGTGCTGCCTCAGAATTCAGCCTCAGCATTCAGCCTGAGCAGCTGCCTCAGCAGCCTCAGCATTCTGCCTGAGCAGCAGCCTCAGCATTCAGCCTGAGCAGCTGCCTCAGCATTCAGCCTGAGCATTCAGCCTGAGCAGCAGCCTCAGCATTCAGCCTGAGCAGCAGCCTCAGCTGCCTCAGCATTCAGCCTGAGCATTCAGCCTCTGCATTCAGCCTGAGCAGCAGCCTCAGCATTCAGCCTGAGCAGCAGCCTCAGCTGCCTCAGCATTCAGCCTGAGCAGCTGCCTCAGCATTCAGCCTGAGAAGCTGCCTCAGTATTCAGCCTGAGCAGCTGCCTCAGCATTCAGCCTGAGCAGCTGCCTCAGCGTTCAGCCTGAGCAGCTGTCTCAGCTGCCTCAGCATTCAGCCTGAGCAGCAGCCTCAGCATTCAGCCTGAGCAGCAGCCTCAGCTGCCTCAGCATTCAGCCTGAGCAGCTGTCTCAGCTGCCTCAGCATTCAGCCTGAGCAGCAGCCTCAGCATTCAGCCTGAGCAGCAGCCTCAGCTGCCTCAGCATTCAGCCTGAGCAGCAGCCTCAGCTGCCTCAGCATTCAGCCTGAACAGCAGATATGCATGCATGTGTGTGTGTGTGCCTGTGTGGATCCTCTCTCGCACTATTTAAAAAGCGCTCAGATCAGCTTTTGGTGCAGAGCTGCGCTTGTGTATGATGTGTGTGTGTGTGTGAGCTGTGTATCCTCTCAGCAGCTATTAGAAAGCGCTCACTGTTAAAAGAGACTATTGCTCAACTGTGGGAAGCGTTCAGCTTAGTTTGCATAGTGTGGAACGTGCGATAGCTTACGCATTCTGTTTCGCATGTTCTATTCGCATGTTAAGTGTAAAAGTTATTTTTAAAATATATTCTGATTATTATTATTATTTTGTTTATCATAAAAAGTAATTTCATAGTACCTACCCGACTTAAAGGTACCCCGCATAAAGCCTTCAGCTCTTGTCTGCTTCAATTGCCTGATTGAATTAACTAACAATAAGTTTAGTTCGTGGCCCATAGAGATGAAACTTTCTGCACACAATTTCGTATATCACTGAAAATGCGCGGAAACTCACGTAATAAACGCAAAGTTCTCAGACACACACACACTCACACACACACACACACGGCAGTAATAGACCCAACAAAGGCAACGAAATGCGCTTAGAATATGCAACTTTTTGCGCCAACGCCCCAAATAACATTAGCGAAAATCACTTAAATGGCTGTAATTTGTTTGGTGCACGGGGCGTATGCGTTACCTGTGCGCCTCCAGCAGCAGCAGCAACATCAGCAGCAGCTTATGGCAGCCCCAACAGCTGCAGCACAACAAACTTAATACAACAAATTTGTGCACTATTTGGGCGTAAAACAAAACACATTTAAAATGTTTAAAGTGCAGCCAAAGCGGAACCAGCGGATCCAGCAAAACCTTTGCCCTCACTCACTCACACACTTACACTCACTCTCTCTCACCAACAACAACAACAACGAAAAAGTCAATTCGGCGAAAAAACTCATCACTCAAGCGCAGCGCAGCGCAATGCTTCGTTCAGTGTTGTCAATTTAGCTATTTTCCCGTCAGTTTTAGGGGTCAGATGCGGGTATAATTGTGATCAGTGTTGCCATTTTCGCGCTTTTCAAGTCAGATTTGGGTTTTTTGAAAGTGTGATGGCGGGAAAAATTTGAAAACTGCGGGAGACGAGAATTCCAGACTTTTTCAACCTATTGAACTATTGAAAACGAAAAAATGTGAAAACGTTGGACGTTTTGGAAGGTATATTTGTACCAAGATTAGAGGTATATGAGAGCCACAAGCAATAAAAAAGCTACAATTTAAGTGATTTGGCGATTTGATTTGGGGATTTCTAAATAGGAACCTAAAAAAAAAAAAATTGAAAATACTTTAGGCACTTCTTCAGTTCTCTTCCCCTCCCTTTCTAGCTAAAAACAGCTTTTTCTTATCATTAAAAAATGGCAACACTGATGGATATAGCGGCTGGCGGGAATTATAGCTGTTTTGAGTCACTTACTGGTTTTATTTTAGCGTGAAATGTGGAAAAATTTAAAAGTGTTAAAATGTGATGTTTTGGAATATCATATAAAAAAATACCGTAAAAAAAAATTTTCTGGAATTTGTAATTTTTTTCTAGCTATTTCTGGCTTTTTTGACTGCTGGACCTGGCGTGTTAAAGTAGGCAACACTGGCTTGGTGTGGTGTAAGTGCAAGGCCCACACAAGGTCCAACGAAAGCGCCAGCTGTAGTTGAAGCAACAGCAGATCCCCTCAAACAATAAACCAGTTTTTTAACACACACACACACACTCACACTCTCTTTCTCTCTCTCACACACACACATAAACAAACACGCAGTATAAACAATTCTCGGCCCCAAACAGCCAGCAAAATGGTTTAAAACTCAATTAAAGTTTTAGCCGCAAAATAAATGCAAAAACAGCGGCAACGGCAGCAGCGTCAACAACAGCTATGGAAACAATGATATGGCCTCCACAAAAAAAAAAAAAAAATGGAAAATAAAAAAAATTTACAAATTTACAATCAAATAATGAAGAGATTTATATGCCCTTCCTGCAAGCATTTGATGGCAGAGGAGCTGAAGGATATCAGATAAGTTATTATCTAAGTTAACAAATTTTAAAGGTCAGCTTTAAAGCCTCTAAAAATATGGTAAGCGCTTGCGTAACTTAGAAGTATATATATTGAAATAAATAGAGAATTACTGTACTTCAATATCTAGTAAATAAATAAAAAAATATAAAGACATTACAGAGCTCAGATAGAGTTTCCATATAGAGATACGATTATAAAAGTTAGTTTAAAATTTCGGAATAAAATCTAATATAAACCTGTAAATAATATAAAAATATATATAAATCAAATGATAACAAAAATTGAAAAACAGTGTTGTAAAACGTCTATTAATATAACAGCTATTACTTATATATGTGTACAAACATATAGAAACAGTGTTGTAAAACGTTTACTAATATCAAAATTGATATGCATATATATATATATATGTTTTGTAATTACAAAACAGTGCTGTAAAATGTTTACTTATATTAAAGTTGTTCTATAAATATATGAGACAATTTATAAGCAGTGTTGTAAAGCTTCCACTAATAAAAATGTTGAAACATATAAATACTTGTATTAACTGACTGTAGACAGTGTTGTAAAACGTTTAATAATATAAAATTTACTATTTACATATATGTCAGAATTTATAAAAAACAGTGCTGAAAAAGTTGGTCAATATATAACTTTTTATATTCATCAACTAATAAAACAGTGTTGTAAAACGTTTTCTAATATACAATTTCTCATGTGTGTGCATACATGCACATGAATCAACTTATGAAGAAGAGTGTTCTAAAACGTTTAATTTTATAAAAGTTGTATCATAAATATATTAATAAACTTATATATAAAACAGTGCTGTAAAACGTTTATTCATTTAAAATATATATATAGAGTACTATATGGATCAACTTATAAAAAGCTGTGTTGTAAAGCACACTATTGATGTTGAGCCACTGTCTACAGCCTCCATATACTTACTTATATTCCGTGTCTTTCCCCACATTCGATAGTTCCAGCTCATGAGTTATCACAATATTCGAGCAACTACTCTAATTCTCATTCAACTCTAATGTGTACTTAAAACTAATTTTATACACTTTTCGTATACCCTTACCTAATTGAAAATTACAAACCAGGTGCATAAGTACGGGCACAGGTGTTCAGCTCAAATTTCTCATGCTCGTTGTTTGTTTTTTTTTTTTTTTTTGGCATTTGCCACGCCCACAAGGGCTTACAAGCCGTAACCGCAGGCTAGCGCAGTCGATTGCTGTAATTCAAATGAAAATCGCGCAATTGAATTGCATTTCCCAAAAAAAGAAAACAAAAACGGAAAAAAGAGAAAGAGAAAAGTGCCAAAAACTTTGATGAGCCTTCACTTTTGGCACTCACTGTATGTGTGTGTGTGTGAGTGTGTGTGTGTTTGTGTGTGTGTGTGCTTTTGTTTGTTTGCGATTAGTTTACACCGTTTGTGGTATTGGTGTCTAGTTTCCCTTATTTTCTAGTCCAATTTTTGAGTTGTTTTTGCTTTTTTGTTTTTTGGCTCAGCTATTTGAAGTGCAGTTGGCAAAACAAATCGCTCGCAGCTTTGCCCCGAGTTTAATGAAGTTTAACAACATTTAATGGTGCATTCTTTTTACACGCTTCCACAAAAGTTTTCTCAGCTTATTTTATTAGAGCGGAAAATCGCATTTAATTTTTTTGGCAAATTGTTGAGCACAACAATCAAATGCTGCGAACCTTTTCCATTTGATTATTGTTGATCAACTTTTTAGTTGAGTGGATTTTTGGAATCAATTGTTTTAGGGCAGCGAAGCAAATGCCTAATTAGTCAATATTAAAAAATTATAATTAATTTTAATTCTCAATAATTTTAAGCATACTTGACTTACTTTTTTATGATTAACTTAAGTTGCTCTAATATATTCAATTATATGAATATATATTTAATATCATGAAGCAAAGTTAATTTATTTTAAAATTTATTTTTATATATTTATACATTGTTTTATACCCTGAAAATGGGAAATAGCTTGCTCTAATATAAAATAAATTTTAAAATAAAATAAAATGATGTTATGAAACAAGATAAAATTTCAATGGCAACATAATTTTTATTCAATATTAAAATATATTTAAATATATAATAAACTTACTTACTTATGTTACTAAAATGACACATACATATTTATATATATATATATTTTTTTTTTGGTTCAAATTCAGTTCTAATATTTAACAAAAAGCACAAATATGTATTTAAATATATATTCAAGCTTAACATTTCTACATCCATGGAAAGCTCTGCTTTCATTTTTCCTATATTTTTTTCAACTCTTTTCAACACAAATAAAATCGCCTGGCACCTAATTTGGAATGCAGAAATATCAAAACAACAAAAAAATAAATAAAATGAAATTAAAGTAATATTTTTTTTGTTTTTATTTATGAAAACTGAAACTTTTGCACCATGTTAATGACTCATTACACATGCAACACAAAACGAGGCAAATGTGGCAGCAGCAACAACAACGACAACAAATGACGAAAACGAATACGAAAATGGCCAACAAAGTTGTTCACAAATTTGTTACCAACATGAAACGTGGCTTAAATGCGGCAAAACGTAAAGTTGAATTATGCTATAAAAAATAATGCAATAATTGTGGCAAATTGTGCAAAACTGCAAATGGCACACACACATACACATACACATATCATTTTAGCCAAACTTTTCTTCTAGTATTTTTTTTTTTAGGTGAAATGCACAGCAAACAGTTTATAATTATTTATTTACCCAAGGCACATTGTATTTGTTTTTTAATGTTTTTTTTTTAGTTGATGATCAATTTAAATTTTAAGCTAAGACAGCACTTTTTGGTAATCAAAATATATTTTCTCTGCTGAAAATGAATTTAAAAACAGAATAGCTCAAGTTTGCGTTACTCTGTGAGAGTTAAGCAATTATTCAAAAAGAGTTTTTAAGAGCAGGGCTTAGTGTATTCCGATAGTCTAAGAATTTTTTTTTTAATTTTTATTGAATGTTAATTACCTCAAATATAGGCGAAAATAGTTTTGTTTAATAAAGACATCTCAAAAACTTTTTAATGGCAGAGCTAATTTTATTTTAGATTCAGATTAAATCATTGATCCTTGGCTATCAAATTTTTTGGGTTTTTTTAATGATTATAAATCAATAATTTAAATTTATATATTGATTATATATATTTTTTTATTTTTTATATATCCTTTATTTTTTTTAAAAAAATATTTTTTTGTATATTTTGTATTCCCTATATATTTCTTATATTTTTATTTATATAATTTATATATTTTTTATATGCTTTTGATAGATTTTTTATATCTTTTATACATTTGTATATTTTGATTATGTACATTTTTTAACTAAACAATTTTAGAGACAGTTACTTTAGGGGTTTGATTGTTTAAAATTGTATAGCATGTATATTTAATTAAACAGACATATAAAAAAAAAATATATATATTTAAAAAAACATAAATATTTAAAAAAAAATTATATTTAATTTAACATATATATAAAAAATATATATTTTTTACATATATTTCATTTATAATATATATTTAAAAAAAATATATATTTAATTTCACATATATATCTATAATTTATTTTTAATTTTTTCTTTAAGCACCAATTTTTTTCATACCTCAAAAAAAAGCATTAAACCAATCACGAATAATTCGCATTAAAACACTTTTATAAATTTTATTAAATATATAATAAAAAACTAAACACATTTAAGAAACTGAATTGCACAATGTTTGCACTGTTATTAAATAATGTAGTTAAATGATAAACGAATTGCAATATATATATAAAAGTATATATATAGCTGTTAATGCTAATAACGATATTGAAAACTGGGATCCGAACCATAGACAATGCAAGCACATGGATAACCTGTAAAAGGCGTTCGTTAAAAAAACACCCAAAAATACATAAAAAAAGACAAAGTCAAACAGATAAAGAAACTGAAACATAAACAACGATATCAATAACAATAACAATTATAAAAAAAAAACATTGAATAATAAAAAAGAATTTATTATAAATGACACCAGAATAAATGCAGTTTACAGTTTAATTTCACAAAAGACAAACTCAAGTCTAAATACAGAATGAAGAAACAAGCGAAATTCTGGGTAATAAATTTTAAGTTTTAAAATATCATTTAAATTGTAATAAAATCGAAATGGCTTAGTAATTGCCTATATATATGTATATATATATCATAAATCATACAAAATTGCCACCAAAGGGGGAAAAACGTGTCCAAACTACCTGGCCCATGCTGTTTATGTCAACTGTGTGTGTTTTCAATTGTTTCATAAAAAGAAATATATAACATATACATATTTATAATTTATTAAGAAAAACAAAATTCGAAATATCAACTAGGTTAAATTGGGGTTATATTTTGTATATAGTAGTAGCAGTCGATAGAGAATATATATATATATATTTTGAATACCAAAAACTACCAAAATTATTACCTTGACTTATGGACTAACATCTGAAACGAGAGAAATTTTTGATAATTTCTTTGTTCATTCCATGTGGATGGATGGCAAAGCATTTCTTTAAAAGCAAAGCAACATTGTTGGTAATTTTTTGGTATTTAGCAAGAATAACACGGTATTAATTAGCTAAATGAAACCTGCATCAATTAAATTCATTAGAACAACAAAAGCACATGCTTAGAACATACACAGACATGGCAACATTTATAAATTACTTTTCGTTGTTTTTGGTTTTTGGTTTTGGTTTGTTTTGTTTTTAGTAATCGTAGCGCTCACATGCCAACACCCAATGTACAAAATTGCAACACTTGAACTTGCCTCGCGGTTTGCACTGCAAATGCTCCTTGATGTACTGGCAAGGACACTGGAATTGGCCGCAATGCCGGCCCGGCTCCAATGGCGTCACATCGACCAACCCACGCAGCGCCTCCATGCCCCAGCGCGAACCATAGCGCAAAAACAGCTGCATGCCGCGCTCCTAAGAAGTAGATTAGTTTTAAATATATATAAATCTAGTTATATAGAAGGTTAGAGACAGGAGTTAAGAAATAGTTAAGAGTTTCAGTTGTGAAGAGTGCAGAGTGCAGAGTGCTGGTTATACAGTGCGTATGAGTAATAAAGTGTATGAAGAGACAAATAACAAAAATTATGCTGCATACTTTTTGGCTGAAACAAAAATTGAAAGTAAATATCTAAAAAATGTTTGAATATATTTAAATAATAAAAATAAATAAAAAAAGTGTTATATATACAAAAAAAAGTTTTAAATACTTATATATATTTAAATAGTAAAAAAAAATAAATAAATAAATAAGTAAATATACAAAATGAAGATATAAAGAAAATATTTTAAATATAAATAAAAATATATATATATAAAAAAGACATATATATTTATAACAAAAATAAATATATGTATATTTAAATATATATAAATAATAAAAATAAACACATACATATGTTTCAAAAATAAAAATAAATTTAATTTAAAAAAATATATAAAATATATAAAAAAAAATAAAATAAATAAAAAAAATTATAAAAATATAGTTAAATGATAAAAAAAGAAATAAAGATAAAAAATAAATAAAAATAAAAACGATAATTCTATAAATAAATAAAATAAAATAAAATAATATTTAAACATATTTAAATAATAAAAAATAAAATAAAAAAGAAGATATATATATAAAAAAAAAATTATATTTATAGATGAACTCTTTCTTCATCTAAATTTAAAAAAAAAAGAAAATAATTTAAATATAATTAAAAAAAAAATAAAAAAGAGATATAAAAAAAGAAATATTATATTTATAGATAAACTCTCTCTCTTCATATAAATTAAAAATATTTTCAGCTTTGTTTTCAACAGCTTTTTTTAATCGCAAAATAATTGAATAAAACACAAACAGCAGAGGGGAAGTAGTTGTGATCTTTATCGCTATTGTTATTGCTGCCACGCCTACAGCCAGCAGCCCATGCAGTTGACGCCGCAGCACTGACGATGCTGCAGACTAATCTTGATCTTGTTGCGCAGCAGCTCCTCCTCGTATTGGCAGGGGCAAATCGAGGATTGCAGATGTCGCGGTGTCTCATGGACGCCCGCCTCCTGAACGGTCCAATCGAGGCGGCGGCGCAGAAAGTCCTTGCCCCAACGCTGCAGATAGCTGAGAAACAGCTCCTGGGCGAAGGCCTAGAGAAGTTGTGAGAGCATTGTGTTCGTGTTCGTGTGTGTGTGTGCACGTGAGAGACAAAAAAGAGAATGTGTGAGCATGATGCATGATCAATGTACAGAGAGAGAGAGAGAGAGAGAGAGAGAGATGGGTGTGAAGCAGAGGCGAGTAAAAGAGAAGCAAGAGTAGAATCAGTCTCAACTACGACTACGAGATGAAAGCCTTATTCAACCTATGCACAGGTGAACTGAACTCACCTGCTTGCGTGACAGACGCACCGGCTGTGTGCCCTGTATGACAATATCATTAACATCAATATCCAGCTTGGCCTCCCAGCCCGCCTTGATGGCCTCGCCGCCATTCTGTTCGGTATGCTCCAGGAATTCATTCAAAAAGCTCACGCACTGCGTCGCATCGAAGTACATGAAGCACAGGTTGACCTTGTGACAGGAGATGCGACCCCGATCGTCCAGCACCAGCAATATCTTGTGCCGCATCAATTGCTTATTCACGCGAGCCAAACACTTCTCCAGCCCGCGCGACAGCCGCAACTTCACCCACATGCACAGAAATATGGCAGCCGCATTCAGGAACAGCCAGCCGACGCCCAAGGCAAACAGTGCCACGCCCTGCAGCCCCGAGAAGAGCAGCGCCAGCAGCACAGCGAACGCGAACAGTATCCAGCAGACGAGTATGCGCTTATAGCAAATGTTGTACACGGTAAAGCGATAGTCGTTGACCAACGTCTCCATGGCATTCACATAGTCCTCCACAGTCAGCTGGAAGGAGTGAACAGAGTGTGGGTTAGGTTAGAGGTTATCCAACTGCAGCAACAGAGGCTGATTGATTGACTGTTCGCTTACCGTCAAGCCCTGCGCCATCAGCTCCTCGGGCACCAGCTCCGGTCGAAATATGGCCGGCGTTATCCATGGCCATTTGGTATTGGCCGGCAGCAAAGTGACAATCACATCGCCATTAGCTGGAAGAGAGAGATAGAGAGAATTGTGGCATTAGCAGGTGTCACTACACGTTCCTCTAGATAATTCAATTCAATTTCGACAATTGGCAAACATAACTCGAGCGGGAGACGTAGAGATGGAAAGTATATTTTTTACTTATTGTATCTTTAAAGCTTGTTTAAAGGAGTATTTCAAATTGGCTATGATTATTATTATTATGACTTATTATTATCATTATCATTATCATTATCATTATCATTGCTAACTTGGGTCTTAAGTTCTTTGTAGAACGAATTTTTAGAATGAAACCAAAGTAAAACAAATTATTGTAATAAAATAATAATAATAATAATAACAGAACTATTTCTAGTTAGTTATGATCATTATTATTATCTATCATTATTATCATTATTATCATTATCATTGCTAACTAGGTTTTAAGTTCTTTGCTGAATGAAATCCAAGTAAATTAAGTTATTGTTATAAGAAAAAGTAAATTAACTCTGATCTTTATTATTATTATTATTATTATCTCTCATTATAATCATTATCATTATCATTGCTAAATTGGTTTTTAAGTTATTTGTAGGATGAAATCTAAGTAAATGAAGTTATTGTCATATATATAGGAAAAAAGACGTAACAACTTCGAGTTACCTCTGATAATTATTATTATCACTCATCATTATCATTATCATTATCATTATCATTATCATTATCATTATCATTATCATTGTTAACTTGGTTTTTAGGTAGAATGTCATATGTAAAAAAAAAAGTAACTATTTCATGATAGATATTAATATGATCATTATCATTATCATTATCTCTCATCATTATCATTATCATTCATAGCTCCCCAACTCCCCAATTCCCATCGTCTCAGTTCTATCCTTCACTTACCGAAACCCTCACGTATGCGACCCGTTGACAACTCAATTGTGCGCATTCCGGAGGCTTGATCCACTGGAATGGAGATGCTTTTGCTGTTGGCATTACCGCTGTTGTTGCTATTGTTGTTGTTGTTGTTGTTGTTGTTGTTGCTGCTGCCGATGGCACTGCCACTGCCATTTGGATGAGTAGCGGCCACTGATGCTGCCGCCGCTGCTGCTGCTGCTGCTGCAGTTGAGGATGAAGCCAAAGTTGTTGCGGCCAATGAGGCGGCTGCAGTTGCTTTTTGGTTTATTAGCTGCTGTGGGTGGCGGGGCGGACTTGTGCCACTGCTGCCGGATGCATTGAGATTAACGTGGGTGCTCTCAGTTGTCAAAACAGCCGGCGTCACATCCGGCAATGGCGTTGACCCAGCTGTCGTTGAGGAAACTGCCGAGCGCTGTAAAATATGACAAACAATGGGTTAATGTTCTTGGCCTTAAGACAAAGCGAATGGTAAATGGTAAAAGACAAAGGCAAGAAGAGAGAGAGAGGGCGACAGAGAGACAGAGAGAGAGAGGGGAGAATTATGCAAATATGCAAGAGAAAATCAATTTTATTGATTTTTACAGCGGGAATTTTAAAAAGCAAAAGAAAAAGAAGCTAAACAAAAATGTGAGGAAAAAAATAATCAGAAAATTGTCATTTTGCACGTACGCAGCTCAACGGATATGGAGAGCTGCGTACTGCGCTCTAAAAGGCAACTCGTTTAGGGGGGCAAGAAGCAAACGAAATAATAAAAACACGCTAAAATAGTCGCGCAATAGACGAGCTTTGCTATAATTGATCTGTAGCGTGCTATAAAATTTTTGCCATAATTATCTAACTTCAAGTTCGTTTGGCTAAAACTTAATGCACTATTTCTGAAGGTCAAGGAATGTGATAGGTATATATATATACATATATATTTATATATCTTCTTTACTTGTTGATTGCAAACTAAACAAAATATTTCTTTTAGTTTAAATATTTATTTTATATTGTATTTAGTTCTGCAGCTAATACGATAAGTGAATGTAAACAGTAAATCGTGTTCGATTTGAGCTGCACGACTAAGGAATACTCCGTAAAATATATGACTCGATGAAGTTTATATACAATAAAAAATGTTAATGCCTTAATTCGGTATAATTTTATTAATATATTCAATATTTTTTTGTGCAAATAATTTATTGAATTAATTATAAATTTAATAATATTAATTTAATTTATTTTTTTTATAATTTTTTTAATTCAATAAAATTTTAATAAAAATATTTATTTATATGTATATTTTATATACATATATATATATATTTTTTTTTAATATTTAATTCAATATGATTTTAGTAAATTTATCTTATTTATTTTGCAATAATTAATTTATTTAATATAATTTAAAAAAAATTTATTTAATTTTATGTTTTTTAAATTTAATATAAATTATAAATAGCTAGTATTATTTATTTGTTGATAATTTATTGCATTTATTATAATTTTTATAAAATGATTTAATATATTAACAAAAAATTATTTAATTTTTTATAACTTTAATATTTAATTATTATTTTATTTTAATAATTTAATAATAATAATTTATTTTATTTTTTAAATAATTTATTCAATATGATTTTATTTTTATAATACATATTTTATTTTAATTAGGCTTTTAAAACAATAATTCAAAGAATTGTTTGCAAATTAAATTTTTTATGGCTTTTAAGTTGTTGTTTTCATAAACTAAATATATTTTCTTTTTTTTCAGAGGTTTTTAGTTTTTGAAATATTTCTCATTATTATTTTTATTGTTAATAAAAATATTTGGATTCAAAAGTGTAAACAACAATAATGCATATTTAAATCATTTGCTACAAATCGCTTTGAACTCTGGGGCAGAAAATAAAAAATATATCTCACACTGAGCTTTAAGATGGGGTCTAAATAATTATACAAGCTGCTGCCCTATATATATATATATATATATATATATATATATATATATATAAATATATATTAAATATATTATATACATATATATTATGTATATATATGTTATTTCTTTCTTTCTTAATACCTCGATATATTGCACTTAAATGCCAATTTGAAATGCTAATAAACTAAGCCAAAAATATTATACCCCATATAATACCCTGCTTTGCCTGCGCATATATCAAATTTTAAACAAATAGATTGTAATCTAATCGAAAAACAGTTTCCTCTTTGCAATTTAATTTATTAACAATTCCAAGTTCTGCTAAAAAAAGCATCCACAATTCTTTTTTTTTTGTTCTCCCATATTTATATTTGTTTCTCTGTTGACAGCCCGTGTCTGGTTGGATTTTGTAATTTAACTTAACCGAAAACCCGGAGACACATTGCAAAATGAGCAAAAAATAAATAAATAAATAAATAAATAAGCAACAAATAAATATTGACTCTTTTATAATAATAAACATAGCAAATAAAAAAGATATTATATCTGTTGAAATATTTAAACAAATGCAGAAATTCTGTTGATATTAATTTGTTTTTTTTTTTTTTTATCTCACTCTGAGCTGATAGGACAGAAAATATGGTGGAAGAAGAAGCGGCAGAGCAGAGCAAACAGATACTGAACTTGCAAAAGGCAATAAGCGAGAAAGGCAATCGACGTTAAAATACAGGCACACAGGTATGTGCAACAATAACAAATAAACATTTTGCTACACCTGCCAACAGGCGTATTTCCATGACTAAAATGTTTATATAGCTATTTGCACATGATTTTTATATTTATTTATTAAGCGTAGTCAGGTGGCTGGTGGATATGCGTATATATTAATGTACTTAAATATATAAATAAATATATTTATGAATATGTGCAAATAGATATATAAAAATATATATTGTTATGGAAAATGTAATAAATATTTTTTAAATACACAAAAAAATATATTTTGCTATTTCTTTTTTTTGTTTCAAAAATATTTAATAAAATGTAATATATATTTTTAAATAAAAAAAAACAAAAGAATATAAATTTTTGTTTTTTTATTTTTAAAAAAATTTATTTACTTTTTTTTAAATATTTTTAAATAAAAAAGAACAAGAAAAATATTTATTTATGTTTATTTTAAAATGAATATATATTTATTAATTTTTTTTTTTTATTTATTTATTTATTTTTTTTGTTTATTAAATTTTTTGAAAATGTAATAAATATTTGTTTAAAAAAAAAGAGAACAAAAAAATATTTTTTTTTCTTTTGTTTGTTTAAAAATAATATTTTTAACATTTTCCATAACAATTCAGGCAAAACAAATTTATATTTTAATTTTCAGTTATTGTAATAAATAATCATCTTTAAAATCAACAAGTGTCATTCCACAACATTTTCTGTTTCTATGTCTAGTATATTTTTCAGCACTTGAATAATAATTAAATTATTAGAGCTGTATAATCGTCTGATAAAACTAAACTACTGCAATGCATATAAATACAAATATAAATATATATTTATATATATATTGTATATATATTCATTTATATATATTTGTATATGTATATTTTTTTATACACACAGAGAGTTAGAGGGATTGGCATACACAATACAGTTAGTAAAACTCTCAAAATAAAAGTTCTGACTGTACACATGAATGCAGTTAAAACTCTGATTCCATTCATGCGTGCACCTCAACTAAATGAACAAGCCCCTTGCAGTTGGGCATATGACGTGTCGCTTGACAACGATGAGTAATCAATGCATGTTGCACCCAAATAGGCCTGTCGCCTGCCCACTGTGGCAGGCAGTAGCCATAACCTTACTTCATTGCGTCAAGCGTATGTGCAACGTGACACAAAAGCATAATGAAGCAAGCAGAAGCGGCGAACAACTAACAACTCCATTAGGCAGACGAAAACCCTAAAGAAACGCAGCGATAAGGCGCTGACAGTGCCCTGTGCGTAGACAACGAAGTGATGGTGGTGGTGGTTGCAGAGCGGAGAGGGAAAGAGAGTAAGAGTTTATATTTATATGTATATATACAGTGCGATATAGTGGAATGCGTTGCGTGAGAGCCGCGCTCGGGAGAGCGCCTAGCAGAGAGCGCTAGATCGAGAGAGTGAGAGCAAAAGGGAGAGAGAGCGAGACTAACCTGAACAGGCGCTGGAGTTGCTGCAGCTGTGGCCAGCTCATTGGGACTGCGCGAGCGCGCACGTCGCTTGTTGTTACTGCTGACCACAGACGGCGGCGGCGGCGGCAGAGCTAACTTGTTTTGTTGTTGCTGATGCTGCTGTTGTTGTTGTGTGGCACTGGCATCGCCAGTGTTACTGTTACTGTTACTGTTATTATTTTTTTCACTGCCGTCTGCCTCGTCGTCGAATTTAACCCAATTTTTGGTCGTCAGTTGTACGTCATCAGCTGCAGTCGCATCGCTGCTGCTATCATTTAACGGCACATCCTGCAGCGGGTGAGCGGGCAGCGCAGTTGCAGCCGTAGTCGACGTTTGCGCCTGCGCCTGTGCCTTAGCTTCGTGCTCCATTAGGTTTATTTTTAGTTTCTTTTACAGTTTTAACGAATGCGCGTTGTTGACGCGTGTCTGAAATCGTTGCAATTGAACGTGTTTTGCCTGGCTGAGCGAATTCGCTTTGTGTTTAGCGTTTTGTTAGCTCGCCTTTTAGCCGCTTACATAACCTCAATAACAATTCACACTTGACTTGACTTGTTGCCGCCGCTGTTGTTGTTGCTGGTGTATTTTTAACTGAGTTTTTCTGTTTTTTTTTTTTTGTTTTTGGCGCAGCGCACACAGCGCGTCGTTTACGTGTTGGCCGCTCACGCGTTCTCGTCACACTGCCTCGGCACACCCAAAGCACACAAAAAGCCGAGCTTAGCTTGGCTCAAAGGCGTGCTCAACTCGCCGCTCAGCTCGCCGCTCAGAGCTCAGCCAAAGCCCTTTTACCGTTTTGCTTTATGTGTATGTGTTCCGTTCTCACACGTTCCAAGCGCACTTGTGCCGCCTCTGGCTTCCACTGCAAACGTTCAACTGAGCAAGCGACGGCTTTAGCTTTGCTAGCGTTGCGCTCACCTGTTGGCAGCAGCAGCAATAGCAGCCGTAGCAGCGACAGCGGCTAGAGCTTTGTCTTTTGTCTACTCTCCCTCTCTCCTACACTCTCACTCTCTGCGCTCTCTCGTCAGCTCATTCATTAATGTTTTTGTTTTCTGTTTCTTTTTATCTCACATGACAAGTTTTTGCTTTTTTTCCGTCTTTTCGTTTGCCCAAACAAGTTGCGCTGTTGCCCCTCTCTCTCTCTCCCTCTATCTCTCCCTCTACCTCTGCACTGCTGCAATCTTTCTGTCTCTCTGACTCACAATTTGTAGTTAGTTGTTCCATCGTCCCCTCTTCCTCTTCCTCTTCCTCTTCCTCTCCCTCTCTTCATAATCATTTTTATCTTTTTATTCATTTGTTTGCGCGCTTCCAAGATCTTTGGAGTAGAAAATTTCGCAAAATGAGCAGCTTGTTAAGCGTGAGTATTTGTACACATGCTGAATCAAGTGCGGGTGGCTGTCTGTCTGTGTGTTTGTGTGTATTTGTCTCACGATTAGCTTCGCCACGCTGCTTCAATTTCAATTTCAACAACAATAACAACAACAACAATAGTAAACAATGCCTGTCGCATGGCTTATCAACGTGAAGGGTCTACAGAGTTGGGTGCTTTGGGGTAATTTGTGCTCAACGCACCTCAACTGCCTATCGGTTATCGGTCTTTTTTTTGTATAAACAAATTGCAGCTCAACAAATACTAAGATATGTGCTTAAATAGGCAAATACTCATTAAAAGTAAAGAAAATATTATTATAACTCAAGCAATGCTGTCGGTTGCTTTAACGACTTATAATAATTTGAAAAAAATTAATATTATTTATTTGTTGATAATTTATTGAATTTATTATAATTTGTGTATATTATATTGCATTATTATATAATAAAATATGTAATAATATAATAAATAAAAATTATATTTTGTGAAAATTTGTTTTATTATATCTGGCATAAGATCCCTCAGCTTTCTTAATATCTTTCAGATACTTTACTATCTTTAATATCAATAAGAAACATTAGTATTTTTAATATTTTTAAGATACTACTTTTTAAGATTCTTCAGTATCTTTAGTATTTTTAAGATACTTCATTATCTTTAGCATCTTTAAGATACTTCAGTATCTTAAGCATCTTTAAGACACTTCAGTATCTTTAGTATCTTTAAGATACTTCTGTATCTTCAGTATCTTAAAGATACCTCATTATCTTTAGTATCTTAAAGATACTTCAGTATCTTTAGTATCTTTAAGATACTTCATTATCTTTAGCATCTTTAAGATACTTCAGTATCTTAATCATCTTTAAGACACTTCAGTATCTTTAGTATCTTTAAGATACTTCTGTATCTTCAGTATCTTAAAGATACTTCATTATCTTTAGTATCTTAAAGATACTTCAGTATCTTTAAGATACTTCTGTGTCTTTAGTATCTTAAAGATACTTCATTATCTTTAGTATCTTTAAGATACTTCAGTATCTATAGTATCTTCAAGATTCTTCTTTATCTTTAGGATCTTAAAGATACTTCAGTATCTTTAGTATCTTTAAGATACATTAGTATCTTTAGAATTTTTAAGATACTTCATTATCTTTAGTATCTTTAAGATACTTCAGTATCTATAGTATCTTCAAGATACTTCTTTATCTTTAGGATCTTAAAGATACTTCAGTATCTTTAGTATCTTTAAGATACATTAGTATCTTTAGAATTTTGAAAATACTTCAGTATCTTTAGTATCTTTAAGATACATCAGTATCTTTGGTATCTTTAAGATACATTAGTTTCTTTAGAATTTTTAAGATACTTCATTATCTTTAGTATCTTAAAGATACTTTAATATCTTTAGAATCTTAAAGATACTTTAATATCTTTAGTATCTCTTCTCTTCCACATATTACATTAGCATATATTTGTAATTTAAAATGTGAGATAAATATGGTAAAATAGTATTTTTATCTCTTTACATTTTATTTCTATGCAATATTTATTCCAATCAAATTAAAGTCAAAGAATCTTTAACATATTTCGCCAGAAATTCAGTTTTTTTCTTGTGAGTTGTGGCGAATGCAATTTAAAATCAATGTGACGTCTCTGGGGCCGTCCAGTTGGGCGAGAGGGTCCAGTTTTTGGTATGTGGCTTCGATAAGCGTAGCAAAACATTTAATAACAAATTTATGACGCTGCGGTGCATAGTTTTCTGGCCAGGGACGACATTATAGTGGCAATTGGGCAGAAGGCCCAGCACAACAACTTTTTGGCCGGCAATAAATTATGCCACAAAATTATTATATAAATGGCGGGGAGAGTGTTGAACGGCTGCAGAAAAGGAATTTGGCCCAGTGCCAGCGGGCCCAAGCATTGGCCAAAAAGTTGTTAAGCAAATTATGGTCCCTGGCTCACACACACAAAGACACACAGATACACAAAAATATATCTGAAACTCTTACGTTATGCTTCGAGATGTCGGACTTGGCCCAAACCACATTTGCAGCGCAGTTGAATGCAGTTGGCCAAAAAATTATCATTGGCCATTGAAAGCTGCCCAAATGGGCTTTTGCCTCGACTGTTAATGGCAACAAAAGTGTGCAAAATGCAAAACTTTTACCATTTTTGTGTTCGGGCAAATTTGTTGAAAGACATTTAAATAATATTTATTTTGGCATTTTCTTACCCAAAAGTTTCCATAAATTTATGTAATAATTTTATGAGAGTTTTTTTGTTGAATTTGGAAAACCTTGAAATATATATTTAGAGATTATTTGAGCACAATTATTAAATTTTCTTTTATGGAATGTTTTTTTTTTTAAGTATTTTGGAAGATCTTATATTATATTAAAATATAAAAGTTTGTTTTTTATTATGTTAATTTAATAACAATTATTATTAGTTAATTCTGTAATACCCAAGACCTTTGGCGGAGTCAACGAAAATTTATTACCCTTTTATATTTTATATTTATATTAATATTTATATATATTTTTTTAGTTATTTATTTTTGTTTATATATTTTAATAAATATAAATTTATATTATTATTTTCATATTTTTAAATTTTTATTTCCAAAAATGTATATTAATAAATTTTAGTTTATATATTATATATATATATTTTTTTATATATTTTTATTTATATAAACTTATTTTTTACGTTTTTTTTATTTTTATATTTTTATTTACATACATACATACATATTATGTTTTTATTTTTATTTACATAAATTTATTTTATTATTATTTTATTTTACATTATTATTTAAATTTGATTTATATACATATATTTATTTTATTAATCAAAAGTCTTAAATGCAAATTTTTAATAAAACTAAGATTTTCTTCTGCTTATTCAATTCAATCTTTCCAGCTTTGTGGACTACCCTTAAGATCAACTAAGACTCATAAATTACCCGAATCTAACTCGAATTGTCTTTGTTGGAGTTGGCCAGAAATCTTTGAGAATTTGGGCAGCCTTAATAAACTTGCTAAGCCATAAATCGCTCAACAAGCAAAAATCCATTGTTCGTGGTGAGTTTTTAAACTTGGCTAACGGCGCTTTGACAAGCCACAAAAATTGCACTCTCTGCCGAGAAGGCAACGGCAGTCAGCCAAGAGTCTAATTAGGCCAAATTAATTGCCTGCGCTTTTGACACTTTCAAAGACCAAACGAACCACCCCCGCCGTTCCAGCCGTCTCAGCAGCGGAGTCCGCTCAAAGTCAACAAAACAACGAAACCAAGTACAACACTCAAAAGTCTATTTGCTGGCATCGCTTCCCTTCTGGGCTGCCTGACTGCCTGCCCATTTTTGGCAAGAGTAATGTTGGCAATTTGTTGGCCGCCTTCGTCGTCGTCGTCGTCTTATTAACCCGCAACAGGAATCGGAGACATGCCGCAGCCGACTTGGCAAAAAGTTGCCGCAACTTTTTGGCCGACTCGAGAATGTCCAACGGGCATATAAATTAGCCCCGGCTGGTAGCAAAAGACACTGCCAAGAAGCCAAGCAGCTGCTCCTCTCCTTATTACACTCTCTGTCTCTCTGTCTGTCCGTTTGTCTCTCTCTCCCTCTCCCCCTCCCTCCCTCTCTCTCGCTCTCTTGCTCTCCTGCAAGTGCCAAAGTTTTGGCATCAAAAAATGTTTTCAAATTAAGCTAATTTATATTATATAAACACACTAAAGACGCTTAATGAGGCTGTGGCTCCATTGAGGCTGTGGGCGTGGCCACATAAGTTGTTAACAACATTCATATATATATATATATATATGTGTATGTACACATAAAATACCCTGTAATTTATGGAAAATGTAACTTGTGCAAGAGATTGAGTTTGAAAAGTTATTGTGGTGAGGAATGTTAACTGATTGAGGGATAAGCTAGAAAATTCAGTTAAATATTGAGAATTTATAAAGAGATTTGTGACTTATATAGCAATTGATATTACATATTGCTATTGATAGAAATCGTTTATTAGTATAAAATATTTTTAGGCATACTTTTTCGATTTTTTGTAAAGTTTTCGAAGTTAAATTCCATCGTGAAGTTCCAATATATATAAGAATAGACTAAAACAAAGAATTAAATAACCTTGAATACTAAAATAAAGGAAATAAAAAAAATTATTCAAATAAAAAAATATAAAAGAAAATAAAAATACTTAATAAATTAAAAAAATATTAAAAATACTTAATAAAAGAAAAAATTAAAAAATTCTTAATATTTTCATAAAATAAAAATAAATAAAAAAAAAAAAATATTAAGTATTTTTAAAAAATAAATATTAAAAATGATAAAAAAATTTAAAAAATATTAAAAATACTTAATAAAATAAAAGAAATAATAAATTAAATAATATTTTCATAAAATAAAATACATATATTAAAATATTAAATAATAAAACAAACAAAATTACATTAATATTATAAAATTATATATTTAAATATTGCACAAAACATTTTATTATATAATACTTGGAAATCTCATTGACATATATATCAGAAATCACTAAAAAGTATAAAAACATATATAATTTATATATACATTATGAATAAATATATAAGTTTAAATTTAAAAATATTTATAAATTATATAAAAAATATATTATTGAACACTATATCAGAATATATAGTTAAGAGTGCTAATACCTATTTATAAATTATAATCTTAAACAATAACAATTAGTATTCATATACATTATATAATCTCAAACACTCATATTTATCCCAGCATTAGCCAGTGTTGAGTAACTCTTTTTTGCAATCTACTTTGATTTGCGTAGAAGATGCCATAAGCTGGATGTAGGTTCACCTTTAAGCCCTTTGAAAATGAACAAAGTTATGCAGCAGCAACAACAACAACAACTTGTTGTTGCTTCCATTTTTTGTTTTTTTTTTGTTTTCAGCTTCACAGTTCGCTGGCGAAATTAACGTGACTTGCATGTCGCCCCAAAAGTATGCAACGCGGCTCTAAAGTGTCGCCATCAGCATCGGCCAGGCACCCTTTTCCGCACCCCTAACCCACGCCCCCCTCCTTTTGCCACACCCACGTGCACAACTTTTTTGTGCCTTTGGTCCAAACAACAACAACAACAACAACAAGAAGAAGAGGAAGAAAACTGCAACTGTGGAAACGTGTCACAAACTTTATGCGCCCGCCACGCGTCACGCACGCGATTTTCGCTTAGTTGTTTGTCACTTTGCTTGCGCGAGGGGGCGGGGCGAAGCGTTTGGATGTAACATCACAGGATGGCATCGGCACAGGGTGGTTAGCGCGTAGGGATATTTGCCAGAGCATTGCCAGAGGAGCCAGGCGTGGGCAGAGGCACCGGTTGTTGTTGCTGCCATGGCAAGAAAAATGGCTCTGCAAATTAAGCGAGCAGCCTGGCATAAATTAGGGAAACGTTAGCCAAGCGCCCAGATTTCAAAAGCAGCGAGTATATATATATATGGTTTATTATTTGTCTATATATATATATAGTCAAACAGCAGATGCCAGCTACAGAAATGAAAGGGAATTTATAAATCAGCTTCATTTTTAAGTACCTCTTAGGAGCTGTGGAATGAATTGCTTGAAAGCACCTCTTAAAGGTCAAATAAATATTTATAATACAATATATAATATAAATATAATATAAAAAAATATATATAAAAATATAAATATAATATAAAATATATATATATATTATTTTCAAGCTTTATTTAAAATTAAATAATTAATTTAATATGTATTATATGTACATACATGTGTATGCAATTTTTGACTTACAATAAATTCTATATAATAAAAAAAATATTTCTAAGAAATATTCCTGTTTTTTTTTTAGCAGTTTCAAGAGCTTAACTTTTATTTATTTATTATCATTTTTTTTTAAATTTTTTTTATAATTATTATTTCTTCAATTTATTTTTCATCTTAGTTTCGGAATATGTAGAGTAATAATAAGTAAATAAAAAATAATCAATAAAAAAATATAAATAAAAAAATATAATAATATAATAAACTAGTATATGTATTAAAATGTATTAAAAAAAACTAAAATATACTAAAAGAATTAACAAAAATATATAAATAAATTAGTATTAATATATTAATTAAAATATTTAAATAAATTAAAGTATGTATTTATAAATATTTAAAATATATAAAAAAAAAATTTTAATAAGTATTTATAAAACACTTAAATAAATAATATAAAAATAAATAAATATATTTATTAGTAAAATACTACATAGACAAAAAATTATATTAATAAAATAATCAAATAAAAATAACTAAATGAATAAAATAAGTTTAATTTATAAATACTTCTTCAAAATATTTATGTATTATAATTATATATTATTTAAACATTTTTTAACGAAAATATTTTTCAAAATTCTTTCGCAAAATTAAAAATTTGTTTTCAGTTCAGTTTGCAATGAACAATGACTGCCATAAGTTTTAAATTATTGTAGGCTAAGACAAACAATAATATATATATATACATCTATAAACCCAATTTAAACTCAACGTTAAAGAAAATTTTCCAACAAAAAATATTTATAAAAATTTAATTAATGCCAGCAGATAAACCTCAAAGGAATGAAATTGATTTGCCAACAGTAAAAAGAGACATTTAAAAGCTGCCAATGAAATTTCAAAATTCACTTAGTCTGAGATGCTGGCAGCCTGAGTCTGAGTCTGAGTCTGAGTCGGAGTCGGAGTCGGAGTCCAAATGCATCAAGCACAATGCAACATTCTGCGTAGCAAGTCAATCGATAGGCATTTAATTGGAATTTATTGGTAGCCTTGAAGGATATCTAATTATTGTCAATGGATAGGATTGAGTCGGGGTAAACACAATACACAATTCACAATTTACAATTCACAATTCATTCGGGTCATTCAGTTCATTTGCAGATGATCTGCAGAGACTGTTGCCACAGACGTAGCTGCCTGCCACTTGGCAACCACTTGAGTTTATAATAATTTACAACATGTTGCAGCAGCAACCGCACACACACACGCACACGCACACACACACACATGAAGGGCCAGTCAACAATGAAACTGACACGACTGTGTGTGTGTGTGTGTGTGTCATGTGGCAAGTGCTCGACTGTGACTGCGGCTGCTGTGACTGTTGTTGCCACATGTCAGCTCTCATAAAACATAAAATCACTTTGGGCTGCAGGTGCAGCCGCTCGAGCACTTCAACTTACGCACATTGCCACCTGAATGTGGCAAAGATGAAGTGTGTATGAGAGTGTGTGTGTGGCATTGTCTTCAAGACATATCAAAACTCTTAGTCCAACTATTGATATCGCTGACCCACTTCAGCAACAACAACTACAACAACTTCAACTCCAACAACAACTGGCAAACCGCAAAGTATTTTGCTTCTGACATCCATGGCAAATATTTCAAGTGTCTTTTGCCTAAGAGTTAATTGAAATTCGCTTTTGTTTCGGCATACAAATGCGTTACAAAACTCTCATAAATAAGTTTACATTTAATTACTTGAAATATATATACTCGACGTCTATATTGAATTTTCCCTTTTATTAATCAAACGTTGTCCGTTAATTGATTGAGGCTCTCAATCACAATCAGTTGCCATGAAATACTCAAGCATATTAATAATAAAATTCCTAAGTGAATGGAATAAGCAGATGAATATTTTGTATGGAATGCCATTGTTTAACAGTTTGTGATTGTTTTTAGTTAGCTAATAGGATTGAATATATGTTTTGAATTGGAAATAATGGAATACATGAATTGCTGAAGATTTTGTTAAATTAGAGATATAAAATAGAATTTTTATATTGAATAGGTTAAACATATTTTTATATCTTAGATTTTATTAGTCGAGCACTCTCCACTACAGCTTGCCTTCTGGTTTTTAATGACAGACTGATAGAAATAAAAATATATATTTATCCTAAGATAAGTATTAATATAATAGCTATATAATAAGTATAACATATTTCTAAAATAAGTTAGAATATATATTTATTTATATTTCTTTCAGTCGGTCTTTAAAAACTAGTAATAAAGCTCTATTGGGAAGTGTCTGACTAGGAGATACCCTGACCTCCGGCCGAGCTGTATCTATGCATGCATACACAAAACACAGCCAAATCGGCGTTCGCCAGGAATCGAACCTACGTCTCCTCGACCATCAGCAACGCTTCTACCTTCATTGTTTACTCGCTGTCTGCTCACTTCACTAGGAAACTAAAGTATCAACTGATAACTGAAGTTCGATAACATTTTTAATCGATTACATTGAAGAGGGAATAGTTAATGGTTATCCCTTAATATGAGACTTACAATAGGGAGACATGCATAAGCAAAAGCAAGTCTTTAGCTCTTATAGGCTTAGAGATTAAATGATTGATTGCTTATAGGTTCAGAGATTGAAGCCTTCATATATACGGATAGACGGACGGACGGACGGACGGACAGACGAACGGACAGACTGTCAGACTGACAGATGTACAGGACTTAATCGACTCAGCTCATCATCCTTATCAAGTTTATATACTCTTTATGGGTTCTGCCACGCCTCCCTCTGCCTATTAAATACGTTTTCACAAAATCCTTATACCCTGAAATCTTCATTATCAATGGCTTCCATTCAGCAATTCAGAGTATAACAAGAAAGTCTCATAAATATATTATATAATTCATAGTTAAATTATGAATATTCATTAGCAGTCTGCCACATCATATCATGGCATATCAAATAGATATAATTATCATTGTGCTTATTATTCATAATTATTATTATCATTAGTAGTAATTAGTAGTAATAGTTGTAATTATACTTTCTTTCACAATTGCACCATTATTAAAAAGAATATTTGCCACCTTAAATCTTTGCATTTGCACTGAAAATTCAGTTCATAAAATTCTATGGAAGCCATCAAGCCAAGCCGTGACAGACAGAAAACAAGTGATCAGCATAAGGGCGATTCGCCGGCTGAGGCAGTCAAGGCAGTCAGGCGTAAGGAGACGAGATGCAAGGACTAAATGCCAGACAATGCACCATCAAACACGCAACCTTCAGCTTAGGACGGCGTGTGGAGCAGCAGCTCATTACGTAGCCGCGTCAGTTGCGCCCAGATGCCCCGAAAAATGTTGCAGCAGCCACTTCAGTGTAAATCATTACAATAATTCAAATAAAGCGCTGCCAGGACGCGACGAAGGACGAAGATAGCGACTGGCAGCAGGAGCAAAGTAAACGGTGAAAGTTTGCAGAGACCAGACACGTTTTCAAATGGGTTAGAGTGGAGCCAAGAGGGATAGTTAGGCAGGACAGCAGACAGCTGGAGCAGCGCACACTTGAGACGAAGGAGGAGCAGGAGGAGCTGGAGCTGGAGCAGGAGCAGGAGCCCGAGCTGGAGCTGGAGTACGCCAAATGCATTTAAGCAGAAAATGTTGCTAGAAAAAGGAAAAGAGCAGCGAAAAGGACATGCCATGATTTAGGGCCGCTTAAACGTTTATGTAGTTTGCCATTTAATTCGCTGGACTAGCACCGAAAATTCTTAAAGCCAAGAAGAGAAAACGTTGGCAATATTTCCGTCTGTCAGGCTATTAAACGATCTAATCTCGCTGGCTGCTCGGAATGCTGAATGCTGCTTCATCTGAAAAAGTTGCTGGCCAAAAAACTGCATTACATTATTTCAAATTTGAGCTGGTTTTTCTTTCGCCTCTTTGGGCCACAAAACAAATCAGCTGCAAGCTGGCTGGCCAAATATGTAAAAGAAGCCGCAACTTGCTGCACAAATAAAATCATATTTAAAACTTTGTGGCCATAACAAAAACTTCGCTTTTCCAAACAAAAAACTTTCGTGCTGGCAAAAAAGAAAACTCGGCAAAACAAGCCAAATGAAATGCCCAACAAGCTGAACTTTTAAATTGGTAATTGTAAATATTTATCAACATTCATAAACTGCAACCGCAAAAACTACAAGAAAAATGAGATAGAGTTTTTTTTTTTTTTGTTATTTCATTTTAGAAAGTTTTCTCTTTTAGTTGGCTAATATGGAAAGTATTTGAGAGTTTCTGAAGTGGAAGATCTTAGTTATGAAAGGAAGAATGGAAATACAAATATATATATATATATATATATATATATATATATATATATATATATATATATATATATATATATATATATAAATATAAAATATAAAATATCAAATATAAAATATAAAATATAAAATATAAAATATAAAATATAAAATATAAAATATAAAATATAAAATATAAAATATAAAATATAAAATATAAAATATAAAATATAAAATATAAAATATAAAATATAAAATATAAAATATAAAATATAAAATATAAAATATAAAATATAAAATATAAAATATAAAATATAAAATATAAAATATAAAATATAAAATATAAAATATAAAATATAAAATATAAAATATAAAATATAAAATATAAAATATAAAATATAAAATATAAAATATAAAATATAAAATATAAAATATAAAATATAAAATATAAAATATAAAATATAAAATATAAAATATAAAATATAAAATATAAAATATAAAATATAAAATATAAAATATAAAATATAAAATATAAAATATAAAATATAAAATATAAAATATAAAATATAAAATATAAAATATAAAATATTAAATATCAAATATCAAATATCAAATATCAAATATCAAATATCAAATATCAAATATCAAATATCAAATATCAAATATCAAATATCAAATATCAAATATCAAATATAAAATATAAAATATAAAATATAAAATATAAAATATAAAATATAAAATATAATATATAAAATATAAAATATAAAATATAAAATATAAAATATAAAATATAAAATATAAAATATAAAATATAAAATATAAAATATAAAATATAAAATATAAAATATAAAATATAAAATATAAAATATAAAATATAAAATATAAAATATAAAATATAAAATATAAAATATAAAATATAAAATATAAAATATAAAATATAAAATATAAAATATAAAATATAAAATATAAAATATAAAATATAAAATATAAAATATAAAATATAAAATATAAAATATAAAATATAAAATATAAAATATAAAATATAAAATATAAAATATAAAATATAAAATATAAAATATAAAATTTAATATATAAAATATAAAATATAAAATAGAAAATATAAAATATAAAATATAAAATATAAAATATAAAATATAAAATATAAAATATAAAATATAAAATATAAAATATAAAATATAAAATATAAAATATAAAATATAAAATATAAAATATAAAATATAAAATATAAAATATAAAATATAAAATATAAAATATAAAATATAAAATATAAAATATAAAATATAAAATATAAAATATAAAATATAAAATATAAAATATAAAATATAAAATATAAAATATAAAATATAAAGTATAAAATATAAAATATAAAATATAAAATATAAAATATAAAATATAAAATATAAAATATAAAATATAAAATATAAAATATAAAATATAAAATATAAAATATAAAATATAAAATATAAAATATAAAATATAAAATATAAAATATAAAATATAAAATATAAAATATAAAATATAAAATATAAAATATAAAATATAAAATATAAAATATAAAATATAAAATATAAAATATAAAATATAAAATATAAAATATAAAATATAAAATATAAAATATAAAATATAAAATATAAAATATAAAATATAAAATATAAAATATAAAATATAAAATATAAAATATAAAATATAAAATATAAAATATAAAATATAAAATATAAAATATAAAATATAAAATATAAAATATAAAATATAAAATATAAAATATAAAATATAAAATATAAAATATAAAATATAAAATATAAAATATAAAATATAAAATATAAAATATAAAATATAAAATATAAAATATAAAATATAAAATATAAAATATAAAATATAAAATATAAAATATAAAATATAAAATATAAAATATAAAATATAAAATATAAAATATAAAATATAAAATATAAAATATAAAATATAAAATATAAAATATAAAATATAAAATATAAAATATAAAATATAAAATATAAAATATAAAATATAAAATATAAAATATAAAATATAAAATATAAAATATAAAATATAAAATATAAAATATAAAATATAAAATATAAAATATAAAATATAAAATATAAAATATAAAATATAAAATATAAAATATAAAATATAAAATATAAAATATAAAATATAAAATATAAAATATAAAATATAAAATATAAAATATAAAATATAAAATATAAAATATAAAATATTAAATATCAAATATCAAATATCAAATATCAAATATCAAATATCAAATATCAAATATCAAATATCAAATATCAAATATCAAATATCAAATATCAAATATCAAATATAAAATATAAAATATAAAATTTAAATAAAATGTCATAAGACCTAAAATATTTGTCTGTCTAACCTTTCATATTAGTTATATATAATATATTATAAATTATATTTTATATTATATGCAATATATATCATATCAGCTCTATCTATCTATGTAATTGATAGTTAAAGTTCCCATCTTACTTATTATTAAACCAAATCACATTTAGTTAAATATCTTCCATTAATAATACAAAAATATATTAAAATTATTTCGTCACTTCAAAATCATAAATATATGTAATTAGTAAAACATAGTGAATGTTGCACGGTGCAGCAAGCATTCTGCCACACACTTGCCTTTCGCCCACTCTCAACCCAATTCACAAATAAAGCCCTAAGGCAAAGCAAAAATGCAAAAATGCAAAAAAGACAAAAAAAAAACCGCATAAATTAGAGCAAATGTTTAACATATGTAATTTGACAGCAAGCAAAAATACATATGAAATATATTTAAAAAAAAAACAACAACAAAAAAAGTGGGCGAGAGTGTGTATCTCATATTAATGCAATTTAACAGGGCGTATGCATAATATTTAGCTTAACCAGAGCCAAAACGGCCAGTGGGCCCAGTGCAAAACTTAATTAAAAATGTGTGCGCATAATTATAACTATATTTAGCAAGCTGCATTTTAACTCATCCACACACACTCTCACTGCCTGCATGTGTGCATTAATTTCGCATGCAGCTGCATACAAAGGCGCAGCGCAAAAAAGTATGCTACAGTTTTTGTAAGCGTCGGCCAACGTCGCCAACGCTTGATGATCCAGCGCCAGGTTTTGTCAACACGGCGTCCTCGTTGCAGCTCGCTGCCTCGCCTGCCTTTGCTACCTGCCTGATGAGCGGCAGCAGTTACCGTAAATTATTTTATTTATACCGTTAGCAGGCAGGCAGGCATGCAGACTGCATCAGCAGCAGCAACAGCAGCAGCAGACGCCGCATCCCATGAGCTGTCTATGTGCTTGACTTAATAAAATAAATTTAGAAAGTCCAAACGCTCGCCCACTAGCATCACGCCTCGCAAAACGGCAAAATGTGCATAATGCCTCTGTATGTGTGTGTGTGTGTGTGTGTGTGTGTGAGAGGGAGTGAGAAAGAGTGAGAGCTTGTCGTTTATTATTTATGCATGCTGTGCAACATTTTCGCCCAGCAGCTGCACAACAAACGCGAAATCGTTGCACGGCTGCTTGCCACAGATTTTTTTGCCTCGCTGTTGTTTGTTGTGCACAGCGCACAGTGGTCTGAAATTAGCAAAAAATGTGTATGCTGGGAAATGGTAAATTTTAGTAGAGGTTTTAAAAACATTTTTTTAGATTTTTCAAAAATTAATATATTATATTATATTAAGAAATCTTTGTCAATCTCAGTTTGTTTAGATATTTATATAAAAACTAATTTCCTTCAATCTGCAATCCATAAACAATTTAATTTTTAAGAAATTTATGTTTGATAAGTAAAAAAGAACTTGATGCGGAAAATTCTAAAAAATTTAATTATAAATTTAATTTGAATAGGCAATGAGCAATGGACTCTTATAATCTTAGCTAATTTATATAAACTTGAAGGAAAAAAAAATATCAGCATAGAATATTTTTCTTAGTCTCTTAGTTTCTATGAAATTCTAAGAAATTCCTTAGTCTAATTGCTATAAAATTTTATGAAAATTAGACTAAGTAAATGAAATTGTTTAGAAATTAGACTAAGAAAAAAAAATTGTGATATTATTATTATTTAATTGTAGACTTGTTTAACAATTTAATGAAAGTAAAACCAAATTAACTTTTTAGCTGTATTGAAAGTTTTAAAAGCATCTATTTTGTATTCAAATATGATGAAGTTAACTCAGCAAAAACTTTTTACTCACATTTCATATGCCAACAAAATTAACCCTAATTTTTTACCTTCTCATCAAATTCCCAGATCTTTTGAAAAAATACAAATATATTGCGGGCATTCCATCACACACTCAAAACCATTAAAAAAAAAATAAAACGCAAATAAAATATTGAATTCAAGCATAACGAAATAATTAAATTTTCAACTAATTTGCAAACTGCGAACAAAAAAGAAATTTTTCATAAAAATTGTCAAGCATTTTAGCATTTTTTTTTTAATAATATTTATTTGTGGCTTGATGATTCGTTTAGTGTCGGTTTTATTATATATTTTGCGACGATTGCTGTTATTTATAAACAAATGTTTTTGCAACGTTATTTTGATTTTATTTATGTGCAGGCAAATTCTGTGAAATATTTGTGGCATTTAGTTTGGTTGAGCACGAAAAAAGTTGATAAAAAAAAACAAATGCAAATATTTAAATAATTATGAGTGCTGCAGTGGGGCATATCAGACTAGAGGATACACTTACTTTTTGGTATTTTAAGTCGTGGCTGTTTTCTATGCACTAAGAATGGAAGTATAAATTTTTGAAAAGATTTTCTGTTTATTGTCTGATATTTAATGCTATTATCGGAGTATAAATATCTAGTTTTTCTGGTATTTTTGGCAGAAATTAAATACCAAATATATCAAGCTTCAAATTATCATGCTTAAATAGGTTCAAGTTTGATTTTGGGCATAATCAAATTTGTGTGAATGTGTAAAATATCTTCTATGTCTTATAATTTACAAGTTTGATTGATTGATTGAGTCATACATACTAGCTACTAGCTACATACTTGATAGATTGGATACTCATGTGTCCAAGAACTAAGCAGCAGCCTGAGCAGCGGCCTGAGTAGCAGCCTGATCAGCAGCCTGAGCAGCAGCCTGAGTAGCAGCCTCAGTAGCAGCCTGAGCAGCAGCCTGAGCAGCAGCCTGAGCAGCGGCCTGAGTAGCAGCCTGATCAGCAGCCTGAGCAGCAGCCTGAGCATCAGCCAGAGCAGCAGCCTGAGCATCAGCCAGAGCAGCAGCCTCAGCATCAGCCTGAGCAGCAGCCAGAGCAGCAGCCTGAGCAGCAGCCTGAGCAGCAGCCTGAGCAGCAGCCACAGCATCAGCCTGAGCAGCGGCCTGAGTAGCAGCCTGATCAGCAGCCTGAGCAGCAGCCTGAGCATCAGCCAGAGCAGCAGCCTGAGCATCAGCCAGAGCAGCAGCCTCAGCATCAGCCTGAGCAGCAGCCAGAGCAGCAGCCTGAGCAGCAGCCTGAGTAGCAGCCTGTGCAGCAGCCTGAGCAGCAGCCACAGCATCAGCCTGAGCAGCAGCCTGAGCAACAGCCTGAGCAGCAGCCTCAGTAGCAGCCTCAGTAGCAGCCTCAGTAGCAGCCTCAGTAGCAGCCTCAGTGGCAGCCTGAGCAGCAGCCTGAGCAGCAGCCTGAGCAGCAGCCTGAGCAGCAGCCTGAGCAAGAGCCTGAGCAAGAGCCTCAGAATCAGACGATGAGGCTGCTGCTCAAGGTGAAGCTGTGGCTGTTGCTCAGGCTGATTCTGAGGCGACGAATTATATCATTAAAATATTTTTAAAATTTAATTAAATTTGTTTATTTAAAGACTATATAACGACCATCAAATGCAGGAAAAGTAGAGTTAGCAAAAATCTAATATTTTAGAGCCTGCGCTAAAGAACTTACTTTTAGTTTTACTCTTACACATGTTCTTATAGCATTAAATTTGTATAAATAATTGGAAAAAAAGGCGAGGTAAATCAATTAATGTATTTACAGAGTTACTTTTTCAATTTGTCATTTTCCTGTTCCCATCACTATAATAAATGAATTAATATTTGCAATTTACTCAGGGTATATATTTAATATAATAATAAATAAATAAATATATATATATATATATATATTAATATATTATTATTAAAGCTGTCTAGCTTAAACGCAGCGTAAGCGCAACATTTTTATCATCCATTTACTTTTTTGAGCTGACGCAGCTTTAAATATTAAAAAAAAAGAAGAGAAAATTAGCGATTCCAATGAATTTTAATAAGTTTAATTAAAACTTAATTATGGTGTTAAATTATAATATAAAAAGAGTGTAAATATATATCAAGTGAGCTTTAAAGAGTTGGCAAACAAATTAATAAAGCAGCTTATGAAAAAAAATTAAGTTATGTAAACGTTTTATTTATTATTTGTATGATAAAAAAAAAAAATTGATAATTTAAGGATTTTAGTTATACAATTTAGTGATGTTAAATAGGTAAATAAATTAAGTATTTGTGCAAAAAAAGTTAAATTATGATATTATTATCTTAACTTTCACTTGACAGTATAAGAAATTTATATATATTTATATATAATAATTTATATAATACCACATTTTCCCCCCTTTCATTTCCCAATCATATTTTGCAATAATAAATAAATAAAATAAAACATATCAATTGTTGCGCCAATTAAAATCGATTTTAATGGCCAACTCAAGTTGAACCAAACTGAATGCATAGCAATTTATGAGCATTAGACTCTGGCTTTCCCAAGATACGCAATGACATATTTTGTGGCCACAACAATAGAGCGAAGACAAACACACACACACACACACACACACAGACAGAGGCAGAGACAAGGACAAAGCGATAAAAATATCAAAAGCAAAGCAAAATAAATACGTGGGCAATTCTTTAGCAGATGCTGTGCTATGGCAGAGCTACAAAGTGAATATAAATATATATATATATATATATATATATATATATATATATATATATATAAAGTCAATTTAATAGATGTAGCGCTCACGGATGTGTCGCTGTGGCAGGATGCGAAAAAATATGCTTAGATAGAAGGCCTGACATAAGAGAGCTGTTGCTCCGGCTCTATCTCTGGCTCTGGCAGTTCTTTAAAAGTAATATTAAAGCACAGGACAACAACGTAATATTATATATCCTTTTGAAAATATTTTCCACACACTTCTCTTCTTTTTTTTTGCTCTGCGGCTGTTTTTTTGGGGGGCTACTTTTGGACTGCTAAAAGCAATTTACAAAAGTTTTTCCATCAAAAATCCGCTGTCAGTATAAATATCCTTAAAATAGCCGAGTCTACTGCTGCAGCAGCTAAACACACGCACACACACACACAGACACTCACACACACGAGCACACACAGACAGGACACTGCTCCTGCTGGCCGCTTCCTGTTTGCCTGACTGCACTCTCCAGCTGCAGAATATGATTTATGAATGCATGTGCTGATATATGCCATGTGTCCGCCTGCCCTACCACGCCCCCTTACTACTCTCCCGCCCCTCATGGTGCGGCTCTTGTATTGTTAGTGCCGAAAATTATGCTACAATATTTTGATTTTTCTTCTCTCGTTTTTTTTTTGTTGCATTTCCTACACGTTGCGCCAGTGTTGGAAAACTGTGTGCATTGTTGCCTCATCTATTCGCAGACCAAACAAAAGCCAAACGTGTTAGCCACACACACATATAGTCTGTGTGTGTTCTACTGGCAAATCAGAACAGTTTAAATTGAGCATGTTACGTATTAGATGTGGGCATCAAAACTCTTTCGTAGTGTCTAAAGTGAAATCCCCAGATCTGCTCTCTGCTCTGGCTTTTATTTGCAGATTTTCCTCTGGAAATTGGGTTTTACGTTCAAGCAGCAGCAGCAGCAGCAAAGGTAATTTTGAGCTACAGCTTAAATCACAATTTTGTGCTTTTTAGATGCACAAAGAAAAATGATTTTTTTTTTGGTATTTTCAGTTGAGATTTTTGGCCTAATTTGTGGGATTCTTTACGTATACGAAAGTCGTCCATGTAAGAAGTATAGCAGCTTAAAGTATTAACATTTTCTGTGTGTTTGAAAAGTGTTGTACCACGAGAGAAATAAAATGGAAATGGAATAAGAAGATAGATAAGCTTTATGAGTATTCGGATTTGAATGCTAAGTAATTTTTATTTAGCAATCAAAATATTCATTCGTCTGCTCAAACTTAAAGACTTACAAAATTATTTAATTTTTATTAATAAGTTCAAATTAAATAAAATAATATTTAAAAATATTATATCCATGCACTTACCAAAACTTTCCCTTTGAGGAACAAATAATAAATTTAAAAAAAAAATACTAAAAAATACAAATGAATGAAAAAAAAATTTTAAAAAATGTATATAATTAAAAATAAATATATATAAGTAATAAATAAATAAATAAACAATAACCAATAAACAAATTATTAAATAACAGAATATTAAAGAAAAAACTAAATACTAAATAAAAAAAATATATAAATAAATTAATAAATAAATACCAAATAAAAATTTAAATAAATAATAAAATAAATAAACAATAAACGAAATAAATAAATCATAAAATAAAAAATAAAAAAAAATGATAATATAAATTTAGTAAAATTAAAAAAATAAATAAAAAAATATATATAAAAAATTTTAATAATTAAAAAAAATGTTAATATAAATTTAAAAAAGTTAAAAATATAAATAAATAATATAAAAAAATGCTTAGAAAAAAAAATGAAAATATAAATTTTAAAAAAATTAAAATATAAATAAATTAATAATATAAATAAATTTTTTTTTATTAAACAATTAAATAAATTTATTAATAATAAAATAATTCATAAATTTATTAATAATAAAATAATTCATAAATTAACCAAATAATAAAATAAATGCATAAATAAATCATGAAATAAATAATTGTATACAAAAAATATATAGTAAAAACTAAAAATAGATATCTTTACTTAAAATCTGTAAACTTTTCACTTTAACACTTTATACAAAACTTGAATCGAAATTATAAAAAATAGTTGTAATACTAGTAGAAAAGTTCAAAACATTTTAAAAATTAATGCAAATTATTTTAGCTAGAATTTCTCTCTTTGAAATTGAACAATTTAAGCTTTAAAAAGTTTGAACTATATTATAAAAACAACAACGTAAAAAATACAATTTCATAAAAAATAATTTGCACAAAAAAATGCATTTAATTGTTGCACACAAATTATGAAAACTAATCCATTTTAATTAAAGTAAATAATACTTAATTTCAAAGCGACTTTCAAAGGGATTAAACCACACACAGACATGCAGAGAGGGACAGAGAGAGAGACAGAGAGAGAGAGAGAGAGGGAGAGAAATAGAAATAATTTACATAATGAAAACTCACAACAAATGAAAATATTACTTAGTGGAAAGGTTAGACAGAGACAAAGTGGAATAAACGGATTTAAATACGCTTTTGTTGCGGTTGTTTTGTTGTTGTTCGAATTGTGTTGCATGCATAAATCATAATTACGCACACATTGTAAATAAATAAAATGTTTATATTAATTTGTTGACAATTATGAAATTATAAGCTAGACAAAGGCAAATGCAAATGCAAATGCAAATGCAGAAAAAAAGCTGCGAAAAACCACAGCGAAATGCGTTTAGCAGTTTACAAAGCGATTAATTAGCGTTAAGTCAGCTATTTGGCTGTCAACAAATATATTTAACTGCTCATTAGTTGGCCCAGTCCCAGGATGCATTTGCCCAGCTCTCCACAGTTTCTCTCTCTCTGGACAGTTGGCTGGGTGAGTGAGCTAAATCAGCGTTACGTATACGCCGCATGCAACCGCAGAGTCAGGTGCCTCATTAGGATTCCGTTTGTGTCGCTGTCTCAAGTTAACTCCAACTCCCACTATTCAACGTATGTGTTAGTGTCTCTGTGTGTGTGTGTGTGTGTGTGTGTATGTGTTGTAACTACTTGTTATTCAGCGCGTTTAACTTCGTTTAGCTGGGCGAAATGTTTTAGAACTCGTTAGAGCGCTGGTTCCTGGTTCCTGGTTCCTGGCCACAGCAGCACCACCAACAGCGCCCATAAACTCACCGCCAGAATTGTTAGACCCGAGGCCAGTCTCGCACGGCTCTAATCAATGTGACTTACTGGCTCACAGCCCACACCCATCCCACATTAGTGTGTAATTTATTTAGCATTAACTGTTGCATGACTCTCAAAAGACTCGAAAGACAAGTTGACGACGCCCGTTGACACTGCGCGCCATCATCTGTAATCGAAATTTCATCTGATTTTCTTGACAACTTATTAGGCTGACATTGATAGGCTGTCACGAGTGAGCGGCCTCTAGCAGCAGCAGTCACAAAAAAAAAATGCTGAGGCATCATTTATTTTTATCAAATTTACTTTTTTACTCGTACTTAAATCAAACATCTGTAGATAATACTGTACTTTATGACATTGGCTTAAAGGGATTTTGAAAGCTTCAAATTTGCAATAGATTAAATTTCTTATTTGTTTGAAAATCATGTTGATTTAATTAGTCTGATTAAAAGTTATGAATATAAATTATATAAATAGTTAGCAAATTAAAGCTAAAGCATATAAAATCTTAAGGGAGAATGACTTAAATGAAAGTTCATTAAAGCTTTAGGGTGAATTCGTTATTAAGCAGCAAGCACATCAAAGCTTTATTAAGAATTAAGTTCATGCGAATTATTAAGCTTTATGATGTTATATTGAAGAAGCAAAATAATAAATAAAAAATAATAATAATATAATAAAAAAATCAAAAAGCAATTTTTTCAATTAAAATTAAAAAGGAAATTACGTAAAGAGAACATGAAAGCTTTAGCTAGTTTTATATAAACAGAAAACAAATAAATAAATTGCGATTTGGGCAAAAAAACGCACAAAGAAGCTTTAGAGATTGCTATTCAAATCGAAAATGGGCTTCTTTAGCCTAAAAGCTTATAAGCTTTCAGATTAAATAAGATTTCTTGAGAGAAAGTTATGCACTATAATGATTTATGAATGAAGATTTTAGAAAATATCACAAAAAGTGCATTGAAAAGAAAGCACATAAAAATTTAAAAAATTTCAATTTTAATTAAATAAGTAAATATATAAAAATAAATAAAGTAAAAATAAATAAATAAATAAAAAATAAAATAAAAATAAATAAATAAATAAAAAATAAAATAAAAATAAATAAATAAATAAAAAATAAAATAAAAATAAATAAATAAATAAAAAATAAAAAAAAAATAAATAAATAAATAAAAAATAAAATAAAAATAAATAAATAAACTGTAATATATTTAATTAAAAACAGAAAATAGGCTCAAGCTTCAGAAAACATTGTGCGCAAATGGATCATCAATTATGACTTTAGCAAAAATCTAATGTTCCTAAGCTTACAAAATATCTATTTAGATAATATCTTTTTAATTTCAGCAGCTTCAAAAATATATATATTAATTTATATATACATTATATTTATATATATTTAAAAAGAATTTAGATAAAGGTACCAGGAGGAATAATTTAACCCGACTTTGCATTAAAGTCCAAAGTTATAAGTTACAAGTTCATATGAATTAACAATTTCTAAAGAAATCACATTAAAGCTTTAACAACTTCCAACTTAGCAAAAGCTACATACAAATTTGTTTAAATTTTCCATAGAAAAATCACCTTAAAGCTTAATGAACTTAATTTCCATGCAAACATAAAAAAATCTTCCAAAACTTTTCACTCTTTGTACCATATCATTATCTCTCCTTAAGCCTCATCAGAGCTTTGTCCTCTTAAGCACTTCTTCAATTCTCACTGTTTTTATACAAATTCTCAGTTCTTTATTTATTTTTATCGAATGACAAATAAGTCCTGCCAACAACTCAATGTCAGCACATCGACTGATTGCTCAAGCATATCCAATGTTTGCGCAATCATGCGAATAAAAAAAAAAGAAACAAGAAGCAGAAGGAGCAAAACCTCGCACACAGACGACAACAAGATTTCTTCATGATTAAACCGATGGATTGTCCTGCAGTTGCTGCTGCTCCTGCTGCTGTTGCTCCTGCTTCACTCATACCAATTATCATGCTGTCTGGCGCCTGGCCAAACGTCGCAGTGGCTCAAACAAAAAGCATTGTCCACTGTCAAAATCAAAGTACTGCAAGTATTAAGGTAGACAAAGCACGTCCACCTGTCGGTCAACGTGCGCGTCCCTTCCGCCTCATCCCACCTCAGTCAAATGCGAGTTGTACACGATACGTTTACAAGGGAATCGAAAGAGTCCAAGAAGTAGAAGAGGACGAAAAAAAAAAAAACTAACTTTTTACGAACGGGGGACAATGACTACAACTTGCCAGGCACATCACACAACAAATACACACACACACACACACACACACACACACACACACTGAAAGCCAGACGAGACATGACATTAGTAAGCAACTTGCTTTTTGGCGCCTTGTTCATTGATGTGACAACTAGATTTGACAGGCAACAACACATGTCCGCATTGTCGTTGTTCACACTTCATAATTACATTCCTATTAGCACATTTCACAACTAATCAAATAATCAATACGAATTGACGCGGCAACTCTGAGTGAAATATATGAAAGCTAATTATTTAACTTATAGAAAAGAAGTCCAAAAGGGAGAAGGTAGATAAGACTAATTCTACTGATATTTCTATTTCAATTTCTATTTCTATTTCTATTTATTTTTTAAATTTTAATAAAAAAATATATATTTAGTTACTATTAATAATATCTATTTTTTTCTTAATTTCTGATTATTTTTAAAATTAAATTTCAAATATATAATAATATAAAATATATATATTATATAATTTAGTTACTATGAATAATTTCATTTATTTCTATTTTTGATTTTTTTTTCAATTTTTATAAAAAATATATTATATAATTTAGCTACTTATTTCTTTTTCTGATAAATTTTTTCAATGTTTATAAAAAATATATTATCTAATTTAGTTGCTATAAATAATTTTTGTTTTTTTTTTTTGGTTCTTTTTGAAATTTTAATGAAAAACATATAATTTAATTTAGTTATGGCAATTTTGAGCATTGTACTCGTTCCAACGCCAACTAAATTAATGTTCTCACAGTAGCCATGCCCATGTTGGCGATCCATAAACAACTAAAATGAAAATGTTAAAAATTTTGTATGAGAATAGTAAACCGTTTTAAGATTTTTGTATAATCTGCTCTCAGAAGGAAAGAAATTGGACCTCTTGTTAAACAAATTTCAATTTTTATAACAATACAAACATATATTTGAGAAAGCAAAGATAGCCGAGAGTAAGGAAATAACATAGTGAAACCTAATATGAGACGATTCTCATATCATCTCATATCTCGTCGATCATTTCGACTGAATTTTAGGGTCCCATATTATTGTAATGCGAAGTTGAGGGGAGCCTAATATATAAATGTTGTACGTTGAAAAAGTTTGATCTAGATGTCTCATCTATGCGATGGTTAGTAGTTAAGGTAAGCAGTTGAATGCCAACATAAATTAATAAAAATTTCAGATACGATTTAAAATAGTGCTAAGCTGTTATTTAACTAAATACTCCGTATGCAAATGCAGCTTTGCTTGTATATTTTTAATCATTTAGAACAATCAAACTAATTAACGAATATCAGAACGAAAAACCAATTGAAAAATAAAAACAAAGATCCCATTAAACAACTCAGGCTCAGCAGGTCTCTCAAAGTAGACAACAAAACCAATCCGGCAAATAGCCAACAGTTGCCAAAATGAATGATGCATTTTTTATGCGAGCAGCAGTCAAAAAATAAGGAAAGAAAGGAAGAAAAAAAAGGCAATGAAAAATAAAAGAATATCTTGCTGTTTGAATTTTATTGGCGAAATTGATAAAGTGGCTGTAGGAAAATCGAAAGGAATTGCAAATGCAAGTGGATCGATAGAGGTGGGCGGGGGCTGGGGGCTGCCGCCCATGGCAATCAACGTGCACAAGTACAAGGATTTTAAGATTTACATTTTCGACGTTTTCTTAAACATTCTTCTCTTCTCTCGCTCTCTTTTTATATTTTCTTTTACATTTTCGATTTGTGTTCTCTTGTGCCTTCAGTTTGGCATGCATAAAAATATGAGCAATTGCTGCAGAAGCGGGACAAGAGGGGGGGAAGGGAGAGAGATGGGAGAGATTTTGAGATAAAGTTTTTCTTACCTCTCTGACACGTTTTCGTGTTGAAAATCAATTTTAATTTGCACGAAGTTGTGGCAGAGACAAAGTTGGCGGCAGTAGTTGGGGAGAGAGAGGTGGAAAAGTGGATTTTAGTTCGAAATGAATTATTTATTAAAAAAGATAGATAATTGAAATTTGTTATTAATAATATTAATTAAAATAAAATATATTGTATAAATATATTTAAAAAAAATATAATAAATATTTATATTATTTATTTTTATTATTTATTTATTTATTCTTTATATATATATAAATAATATTTATTAGTATTTAAATAAATTATAAAAATTAATCAACAATCGATATATTTAGAAACTAGCTTTACAAATACAGCTGCAATACAAATTTAAAAAAAAAAATGGAAAAAAATGTATTTTAAAATTTTTTATTAAAACAAAATTTTTTTTTTTTTTTAATTTTTTTTAAGTTAAAGTTTGTTCTTTAAAGTAAAAACAAATTTTTTTTTTGTTTTTTATATTTGTTTTTTTTTTGTCGTGTTTATACACAAAAATCTATTCTTCTAAAACAAAAAATATTAATTTTTTGCTAGCTAAATACGTAGTATTTAACCAAAATCATGTTTGTCAGAAAATTGTGAAGCACCCTGTGAACGTAGCACCCTGTGCATAGCTTAACTTTAAAGCCTTAAGAATTTCCTTTCATATGTTATTTAAATTTTGCTTACTTGGTGCAAAGTTGTGATTTTTTGCAACGAAAAAAGAGAAAGTCAATATGGAAAAAGTAAATTTTTATTTAAAATATAAATATATATAAAAAATCAGCACTTTTTATACCATAAAGAATTTTACCATTTAAAATTAAATAAAAATATTAATATATATATAAAATCAGCAATTAACATTGTTCCATATTATATTCATATCATCTTTTTCACACAACAAATTGTAACCGCTGTCAATCGTGATGTATACACGACATGGCGCACAACAAGTAATGCCTGCCTGAGCTGTAGATTTTAGTTTTCTAAGGAGAGAAAGAGAGAGAGAGAGGGAGAGAGAGGGAGAGAGAGAGGGAGAGAGGGAGAGAGGGACAACGTGTGAGCAGCAACATGATTGAAAGATTTGAAGCATCGAGCGCTTTGCATAGAGATTTGTGCGAAATAACCAGAAAAACCAAAATAAAAGAAAAATCGAAAAGTCGTTGATGTATGATGTTGGCAATTGTTTGAAGTAAATCAAACGGACGAACGAGATGAACGGGATGAAGCCAAGGCAAGCCAAGCAAAAGGCAGAGCAGCCTGTGGTAGCCACAGAGCTAGTGATTGGTGCCTCCTGCTGCCTGCTCCTGCTCCTGCTGCCTGCTGCCTCTGGGTGGCATTAGAGCTCATCCTGCTGCTACTGCTGTTGCCGGTCTTTGGCCAATGTAAACAAAGCGCACTGAAAAATGGCCTGAAATAAAGGCAGACAGTGGTGTGTGCGTGTGTTGGTGAGAAGGATGTGCAGCTCGCCCCTCCCACCCCTTGCTGTTACCCCTAACACTGCTGACAGCTGCCTGGGGGGCATGGCTCAGAGGCGTAGGCAGCTGTCATTTATATTTCAGTGCCATTCCGAGTTATTCAATCAGCCAAACGGACGGACGGACGGACGGACGGACGGACGAACAGACTCAACTCCTTTGCTGTGGTCAGCTTTTCGGTAAATGGCCAGCCAAGCCAGCCCAGCCCAGCCCGGCACAGGCAAATGGCCAAAAATTAGTGCAGACATAAATCAAACTAAACTGAAAAGAAGGACTTGGCCTTATCATACAGATATACATACATATATAGAGTATACACAATAGATATCATGATGATATTGTGGCCATGTTAATGATGCAAATTATTGTACAAGTTAATGCGAATTTATGGCTGCAGTAACGGCAACGATTTACCAAATTAACCTGCATATTTTACAGCTCATTTAAAATGAGACCGCAAAACGTTTCGACACTGAATAATTTATGTTAATACCAATCACAGACGCAATACGAAATGAATTATATTGCAAACACACACACACACACACTTATACATATACATATATATGTGTGCGTGTATTTGTATAGGTGTGAACACATTAGCATACAAATCGGGCAACTTAAAAGATACTTAAGTCAAACGCTGGGCAAACGTTCAACGTTCGCCAGCCATTTATTCAAGATAAATAATGCATAGGTAATAAATTTTCATAAATAATATGGCTTTTCAGCAAAAAAGGGTTTCTCCTGGGCGAAACACAAACAGAAATTGCAAATGATGTTGGCGGAAAATTGGTTTTTAATTCAAATTTATATATATATATAAATTTTAGAATTCTACAATTATGTAGACTTTTTAAACATATTTAGTTATCACAAGAAAATTCTAACATATCAAATCACAACTTTTACTTAGATAATATAAAACGGCTTGTAGCTGATCCCAAAACACCTCCGACAGCGAGAGTTCGCAATAAACTGATCTGTCAAACTGTGGAGTGCAGCGGTTCTTAAGACAACTCTCAACTAAAAACACTTAACTAACCTTTTGCTCTCCCACTGTGTTTGTTCTCGCAAAATATTTTTGATGGCCTTCACACATCATGTCATAGATCCGTTAAATGGTGTAGAAGTGTGTACGTATGTGTGTAAGTGTGAAACGGGTGCATCAGAAATACTCTCAAATTAGCATCCACTAAGCGTACCCAGCTCCTCTCTCAGTTACGATCCCCTCTACTCCATTTGTGGATTCCATATGCGCTCACACTCTTAGCAATTGAAGGTAGCAATCTTCATATCAAAGCAAAAGATGAGCATATGTGTAGGTATGTGTGTGTGTATGCTTGTGTGAGGAAAGTGCTCAGTTCAATTTCCACTAAAGCAGTCAGCTCCTCTCTCAGTTACGATCCAAACTGCGCTCTACTTCTTTTCTAAGGTCATTGGTGGATTCTTCATGTGTTCGCACTCTCTCTACAATGCAAGGCTGCACTGCATACATATCAAGGCATTGGTTGAGAATACGTGTGTGTATGAACATGAGATGCCGTTGTTGAGCAGCACTCAGAATAGCATCCACAAGGCTACTTAGCTCCTCTCTCTGTTATGATCCAAGCTGCGCTCTACTTCTTCTGTGCAGCTATTTGTGGATGCTATATGTGCTCGCAGCTTTAACAACTTAAGACTTCATTCCACACATATCACGAAAAGAGAATATGTGTGGGAGTGTGTGTGTGTGTCTGCGGCTTAGCTCAATTATTATGAAAGCGCTCTAATTACCTTCCACAAAGCAACTTAGCTGCTCTCTCAGTTACGATCCAAATTTTAAATGAACGAAAATTTCACTTAAAGTTTTAGAGTTTGATATAATTTTCACTAATAACCAAATTTTTAAATATGCAAGCTAAGTTTGCAGTTAAATGCAATTAAAAATGAAAATAAAAAGCAATCCTTTTTTGAATAAATTGGCATAAATTTAGAATAATGAAATATTTCTGCTAATCTACTTCAAATACCCCAAGGAATTTCTTTTTTGTAATATTTTTAAATATGAATAATATTTAAAAATTTATTTTGCATATGAAAATTAGCAGAGCTTTGCAATGTGCTGCAAACTTTACTAAAATAAATAGGACACAAACTATAAAAAAAAACTTAATTAAAACAAAAAACTATTGCCAGTGTTGCCACATTATAAAAAAAAATTTAAATAAAAAAAGTGTTGTTTCGACTAAAAATCTAGAGCACGAAAATTTCACAGCAAAAACAAAATTAATTTTTCGGGCTAAAGTTTTCTTACTTTTTATACCCTGAACCCATTGAAAATGGGAAATCAGGGTATAATGTTTTTGTGAAATGTATGTAACAGGCAGAAGGAGACATCGCAGACCCCATAAAGTATATATATTCTTGATCAGCTCGATGAGCTGAGTTGAAATAGCCCTGTCCGTCTGTCCGTCCGTCCGTCCGTCCGTCCGTCCGTCTGTCCGTCCGTCCGTCCGTCCGTCCGTCCGTCCGTCCGTCCGTCCGTCCGTCCGTCCGTCCGTCCGTATGAACGCAGCGATCTCGTAAACCACAAAAGCTAGATATATGAAATTTTCAGAGAATACTCGTCTATAGCCTACGCAGTACGAGTTTTTTTTAGATTTTCGATAACTCATCCCGTTTCCTTATTATCGATAAAAATCGATAACTTTTCTTCCGCTAAGCATACCGTAAGAGCTAGAGACTCCAAATTTACTGTGTAGATTTGTGCAATGAATGCGGAGATTTTTTAATTTTTGGATTTTGGATGCCACGCCCCCATCGCCCCCAATTTGCAAAATTCGTATTTCAAATACTAGAGACTTGTGCTTTGGCAAATACATACATATGAATGACATGATTACGCTGCGCAAGTTTGATTAAGAAAGTCCATCTACAAAAAAAGTTATTAAACATTTAATTTCCCATACAATAGGCATATTGCAGCCCAAGCGCAGTCGCTGCGTCAACTGCGCAGTCAGCAGAGCGCGTGCTTATGCGTGCGTGCGTATGCATGTGTGTGTGTGTGTGTGCGTTGCTCGCAATATTTGTATATGTAAAATAAGCATATAATGTTGGGAAGATTGGCTCTTCGCAGGGTTCAGGGTATCTCGTAGTCGAGCCGTCTCGACTAGAGCACTCTTACTTGTTTTTTTTTAATTTTGAGTTTTTATTCTCATTTTTGTTAGCCAACGAGAGTTTGCATTGTTTTGCATATTTTATATGGCGGAAATGTTGCGCACAGCACACGGCCATGCACACACACACACACACACATGCACGCACATACTCATGGCTGGTCCCACAGTGCGCTCGAAAAGTATGCAACACGCAAATTATGCAACACAAGGCACAAAAGACAAACTTTCACTGGCTTTGGCAGATTCGACAGGCGAAATGAAAATTAATAGGAAAACGAAAAACGAAAAAAAAAAATATATATATATATATACATAACATTGCACATCGGAGCGATGAGAGGACGCCGCCCAGTCCCGATGACCGCATCAACAATAAAGTAATTAAAAATTCAGCTAACAATCTAAGCGGAAGCTGAAGCTCTGCCTCGCACCGCCCCGCCCCGCCCACCATTCTGCCTGCAATATTATTCTCGTCATAATTTATAGGCCTCTACTCGCTGCAAAATTTATTAAATATTTAATCAGAGTTTGTGCTTTATTTTTTAATTGAGATCAGCTTAAAATTCACAAATTTATCAAATATTCTGATAGATATAATGAAGAGACTACAAAGCAAAGAATACAAAAAAGTATTTATTCATATATAAATAAAAATTAAAAAATTAATAAAGATAAAAGAAACATAAATTGTAAATACTTATAAATAAAAAAGTAAAAAAAAAAAATTATAAAAAAATAAATAAACATAAATTTTTAATATTTATAAAAACAAAATTTTTAAATAAATAAATAAAAATAAAATAAACACAAATTTTAAATATTTATAATTAATAAAGTAAAAAAGAAATAATAATAATTTAAAAAAATAAAATAAATAAAAACAATAATAATAAAAAAATATATTTTATATATATATATATTAATTATTTAAAAATAATAAACTATTTAAGTGTAAAATAAAAAATAAATAATTATAGATCTTAATAAAATATAATATACTGGAATACCTACTATTTTTGCCACAACTGTAACTACATTCTGTTTCTGATTTAATTCTACATATAGAATTTTCTATATTTATTAAACTTGAATTTCATATGTACAAAAAATTTAAACAAATTAAAATTTTTACTGTACCTATTATTTTTGCCATGAGTGTCACTTAAATTTAATATCTATTTATCGAAGATCGCATTGCACACATTGAAAATAAAAATTAAAAAGAAACCATTATAAATATTTAGTATATACAAAGAGTGTGCCAATTATTTTGGCCCTAAGTGTAATTGGAATTTATTCTTATCTGAGAAATTAACACAAAATATTTTATCTTTTTATTACACTTGCTGTAACAACTGTAGTTAATTATTTTTGCTAAGCTGTAACTAATATATATTTAAATATTTATTTATAAAAATATAAATATATTATGAATTTTTCTAGTTTTAGATTTCAGTTGAAGTTGGAAACTCAAGATGTTCAGACTTAAGCAGGGTTTAATATTTAATATTTATATATATTTAATATTATTTCAGTTAAACAACTGTGAGAAAGGTAAGTGAAAACATAAAAGATTATAATTAGAATTTAAGTTATATAAATTCCATTAATTTTATACAAATATTTTTAATAGGAAATAAATATTTTTTAATATGTTATTTTTATATATTAAATTATTCGAAATATTTTTTTAGCCTGCGGTCCTCTGACCATAATAAATACAAAACTTGGCTACTGCGCGAGTTATTGTCGCTATAAAGTCGAATCGGACGATTGCGATATTGGAAAAACTTGTTGCGATACGGCGCCAGGAAAAATATATGAACTCAGAGATTAGATATAGGCATAATGGTACATATATAATATTATATTTATAAAAATGCATCTGTGTATATAAAACATATAAAATGATTATAATAATATCTGGTTGCACATAAGTATATAGTGAGTAATATATATAGCAAATTCCAGACTTATCAGTGGATAATGCTTAAAATTTTACTAAAAAAAAAAATTTCAAATTTATAAAAAATTATAGGCAATTATTTATGCTAAAAAAAAAATTTTTTTAATTAAATTCTTTTGCTTAATAATTTAGGAAAAAAATTAACTTTATAAAAGCAAAAAAAAAACAAAATTGAACTAAAGTTTAAAACAACAGTCAAAATATATAAATTTCTTCTATTTTTTATTATTTTCACATATTAAATTTAAATTAATTTTAAATTATCTTCACATTTTAAATGTTTTAAATATGAATAAAAAATCATGAAATTACTTTAAGTAATTAATAACGAATCATAAAATTACTTTAAGTAAATATATAAATTATTAATATAATTCTAATATTTCTTCCTTTAATTTTTTTTTTATACCCTGAACCCATTGAAAATGGGAAATCAGGGTATAATGTTTTTGTGAAATGTATGTAACAGGCAGAAGGAGACATCGCAGACCCCATAAAGTATATATATTCTTGATCAGCTCGATGAGCTGAGTTGAAATAGCCCTGTCCGTCTGTCCGTCCGTCCGTCCGTCCGTCCGTCCGTCCGTCCGTCCGTCCGTCCGTCCGTCCGTCCGTCCGTCCGTATGAACGCAGCGATCTCGTAAACCACAAAAGCTAGATATATGAAATTTTCAGAGAATACTCGTCTATAGCCTACGCAGTACGAGTTTTTTTTAGATTTTCGATAACTCATCCCGTTTCCTTATTATCGATAAAAATCGATAACTTTTCTTCCGCTTAGCATACCGTAAGAGCTAGAGACTCCAAATTTACTGTGTAGATTTGTGTAATGAATGCGGACATTTTGTCATTTTTGGATTTTGGATGCCACACCTCCTTCGCCCCCAATTTTCAAAATTCGTATTTCAAATACTAGAGACTTGTGCTTTGGCAAATACATACATATGAATGACATGATTACGCTGCACAAGTTTGATTAAGAAAGTCCATCCACAAAAAAAGTTATTAAACATTTAATTTCCCATACAATAGGCATATTGCAGCCCAAGCGCAGTCGCTGCGTCAACCGCGCAGTCAGCAGAGCGCGTGCTTATGCGTGCGTGCGTATGCATGTGTGTGTGTGTGTGTGTGCGTTGCTCGCAATATTTGTGTATGTAAAATAAGCATATAATGTTGGGAAGATTGGATCTTCGCAGGGTTCAGGGTATCTCGTAGTCGAGCCGTCTCGACTAGAGCACTCTTACTTGTTTTAATATACATTTATGTTTTCTAGGAAGATGTTTTTTTTTTTTTTTAATTGAAAAATGGGCAGAGAATAAACAATGTTTTTCTAAATATTTTGTATATGCACATGACTTAAATTATTTATATGTTATATTTATATAATATTTTTTTGTTTAATATTGTTCGCATTCCAAGAAAAATGATAACCATAAATAATAAAATACTACAACATTCTTAATATATGTATATAAAATCATATTATGCTCCGCGTAAATTTCGAAACAACATAAAAGAAATGCAACAGAAGTTAATATAAATGAAATGCCGTCAAACGGGTTTTGCGGCGCTCAACATAAGAAACAAAATAAGTAAAACAAAAACTAAAATAAAATAAAAATAAACAAAAAGCAAGACAAAGGCAAAACTCGTATCAAGTTTAACGAGAATGGGAATGTCTTTGTAGTTTGTGTTTTCATTATACCCTGTACTCTATTAAGTGTGCAACAGGGGTATAATGGAGTTAAGGTAATGTTGGTGGAAAATATATAATTTAAAAATGTATTTATAAATAAATATGAATTTAATATTTTCTTGCATCTTTCAATTACACCTTCTACTATGCACTATTCTCTCATTCTCAATCAAGCACTTACTCCGTCTCTTTTACTCTTTGTCCATTTTGATGTAAAAGTAGATTGTCTCTCTCTGTCTCACATTGCATCTTTCTCTGTCAATCTCCCTATTTATCTTTATCTTCGTCTTTTGTATCATCTTTTTATCTCTACATGGCTTGCTTGCTCTCAATTGACTCTCTCGCTCCCTCTGTCCCGCTGTCTTCTGGTTCCTCCTTTTCTTTTTATTGTTCTATATATATTTATATATCTCTCTCGCTCTCTCATGCAATCAATTGCGAGCGGAAGAAGTCTTCTCAATCTCATACTCTCATACTACTCTACTATCTACACTCTATTCACACTATCTTTCTTTCTTTCTCTCTTTATTAGTTTTCCTTGCTCTTTCTCTCTTTCTCTCTGTCTTTTCCTCTATCCTCTCTCTTTTCTCTGTCCTTTTCTCTGCCATTCTTTATATCTCTCGTTATGCCTCTCTCTCTCTCACTCTCTTCCTCTCTCTCCCTCTTCCTTTCTCTCCGTCTCTCTAACTCTCCCTTTGTAGCTCTGTCTCTCTTATGCTTTCAGTCTCATTTGCCAGTCTCTTCCTCGTTATTCTCTCTCTCTCTCTCTCTGTCTCTCTCTCTCTCTCTTTCTCTCGCTCTCTTTCTATTTTTATGTCTATCTCTCTCACTCTGTCACTCCCTATATATATAATATGTTAACACTGATATCACAGAAATATGTTATTTAACAGAAGTCTGTTAACATAACAGCAATTCTTTTCCCACTAATGTAATTTTATATATATGTAAAATTACAGGGTATCTCTTTGCCAGACACGCTCAACTGGAGCACTCATACTCGCATTTTGACGACATCGCGAAAAAAATAAAAGAAAAGGCAAACAGAAAACTAAAACAAAAACAAAAAACCAGCTCCAAGACGAATCAATCGATCGGATCGGATCGCATCGGATCGAACGCTGTAAAGACGAAATCCGCTCAGGCAGTTGGACGGAGCGCGTGGCGAGCGACGCAGGTGACGCAGACTATTTTCGTAGATTTTTATAATAAATGAAATTAGAATTAGAAACAATTTTAAAGAGCACCACAAATGCTCAGTTAGTTACGTGCGAACCTGTTGAAAGTGCAGAAGGAAAAATTCTACAAAAAAAAAAAAGAAAGAAAAATGTAAAAATAAATAAAAAGAAAATTCTTTTCAATTGAAAATTGGGTCAAGTGCATAGTTTGTGCGGCACAGTGTGCATACAAATTGTTGAACTCGATTTAAAGTGCTGGAAAGTCCGTGAAAATTGCCACAAGAAAAACAGATGCAAGCACACAGAGTAAGAGAGAGAGAGAGAGAAAGAAAAACAAAAATCAGCACCAGCTGCAGCAACAGTTTGAGCAGCACTGTTTGACAATCAATTTCGTTTAGCAATTAAACAATAAAAAATAAAAGCAACAAATTAATGCACAAAAATATAATTTAATTAAATAAATTAAAAAATAAAATAACAATTTTTATTATAAAATATAAATACAGTTTGAGTAGCACTGTGCAACAATAAAGTTCGCTTAGCAATTCAGCAAATATAAAAAAAAAAAAAAAAAAAACAAATATATGCTTAAATAAAAAAGCACAAAAAATAGAAATAAATTAAACAAATTTAATAAATACATTTTTTTAAATAAAATATAAATACAGTTTGAGTAGCACTGTGTAATAGGAAAAACAAACAACTAAATAGTAACAAGTGTCATTAAATTATTTTTAAAAAATTTTTAAATAATTGTTTATAAATTAATATAAATAAAAACTTAAAACCAAATACTTACAGTTGCAGCAGCATTGAAAAAAAGGTGCCAAACTTTGCTAAAGTGTCTCGGCTAACCTTAACAACTTCGGCAAGTGGTAGCGCCTTCATACAGAACAGCATCAATTGTATTAACAGAGTTACTTAAATGATAGCCAGTGTTGTTATTGTGTAATAAAAAATAAAAATAAGCAACTACTTTTTAATTAATTAATTCAAATAAAAATTTAAAACAAAATACTTACAGTTGCAGCAACATTGTGCAGCAGTGAAAAAAACGGTGCATAACTTCGCTAACATTTCACCAAGTGGCAACATCCGCACATTGAACAGCACCAATTGAGTTAACAGCGCTTAACAGCAAACTCAGCTGCACGATGAATCAATGTCTGCCTGTTAATGCAAAGATGTCGAAGGCGAAGAAGGTGTTGGACGAGGCGCGCGAAAGCCAAAATCGTGAATTGGATCTGGTGGACAAGGGCTTGGTCTCCTTCGAGGAGCTGCCCGGACTGTGTAAGTGCCATGGCGCAACAAAAGCCGCAAATATATGTATAGTTAAAGTTAAAAATTAATGCCTATGACGCCATCATTGCTGCTGTTAACAGAATTCTGTTTTGATGACGCCAGCGTCTATAAACAAACAACATTAAAAAAAAAACTGCTTGAAAATGCATTTGTTATAACTGCACTGTGTGCATGCTGCACTTTATGTGTGGCTAGCTGTTGTTTAAACAATTGCACGAAGTTTTTCATTAATTTCCAGCCAGCAAACGCCCAAATTTTGTTTGATTTCTCATTTATAAATAGGCACTGCGCGCACACCATAATGTTGTCTCGCTCACACTTATGCCTGTTGCTTGCAGTGCGTCGAAAACAGCTGTTTGGAGTTGTTTGAAGGGCTGTAGGAAATTTGCTGCGTCTAGTGAATGTGAAACAGAGCAATATGATAAAAAATATAAATATTAATTAAATTTGAGTAATGTGCAGCTTAATTAAATACTTTTTTTTTTGTAATTTTTTTTCAATAAAATTATTTTTTAATTAAAATAATTTTTTTTTTATATATAAAATTGATAGTTTTGTATAAAAATAACTTTTTTTTTTTGTATAAAAAAAACCTTGTAAGATATGACCTAGTTGGATCAGTTTACTATATCAATAGGAATAATCTGTAATATATCTATCCCGATAACAGAATCACAAATCTCGTTCTTTATAAACTCCCCAACAAACAGACATATCTATATAACCCCACCTATCCCTACTATAAACCAACTCATTCACATATATAATATCTAAAGAAATTTTCTTCTCTCACCCCCACAGTCAACATGTCCTATATCACACGTCTGACGCTGTCGCACAACAAGATCAGCATCATCAGTCCCGGCATAGCCAACTTGTTGAATCTGGAAATCTTGAACCTCTCAAACAATCTGCTCAGCGAGCTGCCCGTTTCGCTCTCGTCCATGCCGAAGCTGCGCATTTTGAACTGTTCGATCAATCGACTCGATAATCTGCCTCGCGGCTTTGGCGCCTTTCCCGTGCTGGAGGTGCTCGATCTGTCGTACAACAATCTGAGCGAACAGGTGCTGCCGGGCAACTTCTTTGGCATGGAGACGTTGCGCGCTCTCTATCTGGGCGACAACGACTTCGAGTACATACCCAAAGAGCTCGGTCAGTTGAAGAACTTGCAAATCCTGGGACTGCGCGACAACGATCTGCTGGAGCTCCCGCGCGAGGTGGGCGACCTGGTGCGACTGCGCGAGCTGCACATACAGAACAATCGGCTGCAGGTGCTGCCGCCGGAGGTGGCCCAGCTCGATCTGCTCAGCAACAAGTCGGTGATGAAAATGGAGGAGAATCCCTGGGTGAATCCCATTGCGGAGCAATATCTCTTGGGCATCAGTCATGTGATCGACTATCTCAAGACTGAAACCTACAAAATGTGAGTGTGAATGGGAATCTATATCCCTCTCGTCTCTATAACTCTAACTCTTCTGTTCTCTTTTAGCATCTACAATCGCCACATGCAGGGCGGACGCAGCGGACCGCCGCCGCCCAAGGCTGACAAGAGCAAGAAGGCATCGCGCGTGCGCGCTTAGTGCACCATTGGAGGCTTCACTGTACTTGTTGTAATTGTTTAACTGCCAGCGCAGCTAAATGTGTGTCTGTTTCTCCTTTTAACCAAAAAAAAAAATTCATGTTTTTTGTATACTAATTTTTAAGTATTTTGTAATATTAATATTTAATTTTGTAAAAGTGCCTTAAATGTTAATGCTAACAAATGCGAATAAACAAATAATGTTCAAATAGAAAAATATATATTTTCTAAAAAATAAAATTGGTTTTTTATTCTAATGTGTAATTAATATTATATTAAAATTTTATGAGATAAAAAGAAATATATATAAAAACAAATTTATTTAAAAAATATATATATATTTCTTATTTTTTTAAACATACAAGAATTGATATTTAAAAATAATAATAAAAAATATATTTATTATTTTTTACATATATAAATATTTAATTTATTTAGATTTATTAAATTTATTTTAGTTAGATAAAAAGAGTAAAAAATAAAAAAAAAATATATTATTTGTATATATTTTCTCTAATTCCGGTTTATTATTTATTTAATATTTGAAAAGAATATATAATTTTTTTTTGTATATATATAAATGATAGAAAATAAAATTTAAAAAAAAAAACTAATAAAAATAATAATATATAAATATACTTATAAACTATATATTTTTATAATATACATTTTTTTATATATTTATATATAAATACATATATTATTAAAAACATATATTTAAATACTTGAGCAATATTTAAAAATGAAGTAAGAAATTTGTATTTAATTTAGGATTTAAATACAAATGAATACCTAATATTTAGGCAGGCTTTCGTAGCGATTAAAATCCATTAAATTTTTATAAAAACAATTTTCTTATTTAAAAAAATATATAGTTAAATAAAATTTAACTAAATTATATATAATTAAAAAAAATATATATATAATTATTATAATTATTAAAAAAAACAAGTAAGAGTGCTCTAGTCGAGACGGCTCGACTACGAGATACCCTGAACCCTGCGAAGATCCAATCTTCCCAACATTATATGTTTATTTTACATATACAAATATTGCGAGCAACGCACACACACACACACACATGCATACGCACGCACGCATAAGCATGCGCTCTGCTGACTGCGCAGCTGACGCAGCGACTGCGCTTGGGCTGCAATATGCCTATTGTATGGGAAATTAAATGTTTAATAACTTTTTTTGTAGATGGACTTTCTTAATCAAACTTGCGCAGCGTAATCATGTCATTCATAAGTATGTATTTGCCAAAGCACAAGTCTCTAGTATTTGAAATACGAATTTTGCAAATTGGGGGCGAAGAAGGCGTGGCATCCAAAATCCAAAAGTGACAAAATGTCCGCATTCATTACACAAATCTACACAGTAAATTTTAAGTCTCTAGCTTTTACGGTATGCTTAACCGAAGAAAAGTTATCGATTTTTATCGATAATAAGGAAACGGGATGAGTTATCGAAAATCTAAAAAAAACTCGTACTGCGTAGGCTATAGACGAGTATTCTCTGAAAATTTCATATATCTAGCTTTTGTGGTTTACGAGATCGCTGCGTTCATACGGACGGACGGACGGACGGACGGACGGACGGACGGACGGACGGACGGACGGACGGACGGACGGACAGACGGACAGGGCTATTTCAACTCAGCTCATCGAGCTGATCAAGAATATATATACTTTATGGGGTCTGCGATGTCTCCTTCTGCCTGTTACATACATTTCACAAAAACATTATACCCTGATTTCCCATTTTCAATGGGTTCAGGGTATAAATATATATATATATTTAAATAAAACTTTACTAAATTATATATAAATACAATAGATAAAATAAGTATTAAAATATTAAAAAAAGAAGTATATATATATAAATAATAATAACACATAATAAAATTTACTCACCCACTTAATATAGATACTTACCCCCCAGCATAAAATCCTTTTAATTAATATTTCCATTTTTTTTTAACACTTAAAGAAAAGTCTCGTTTCGTTGTTTTGTATTTTATAAAATAGTAGTTTTGTTCTTGTTTTTATTATCATTTCTTATCTTCATTCTTATTTTTATGTGTTGTTTTTTATGTTTTTTTTTTGTAGCAGTGTTTTTTGTTTAGCCTTAAATTCAATTAATTAATTCATTATATATATATAATTAAATTAATAGTTTAAATGTTTTTTGTTTTTGTATTTCGGTTGTCTGTTCTTCTTGTTGTTCTTGCTCTTCTTGTTGTTGCTGTTTTTGTCTTGCTTTAAACTAATAGCATAGTTTGCTTTTGTTCTTCAATTTAAATTTAAATACATATTATTTTATATATATATATATATATATTTGTGTATATATATCTCAATTTAAGTAATTACTGTTAAACTTATGTTTGTTTTTGTTAAACATTTATTTCTTTTACTTAATTAATGCATAATTTCTTATATATTTGTTGTTGTTGTTGTGTGTATTTCTTAGAGACTTTTTCTATATACAAGTTTTGTTTTTCTTTTTCTTGACGAAGAAAAATTTGTTAAAAGAAGAAGTTTTAAAAAAAGTTTAAGAAATTATATAGGCATTTTTCAAAAATATAATTGAAGCAAATTTGCTGAAAATCTCAAAATGATTGCCATAGAAAATTGTAAAATACTTTTTAAAAATAAAACTGACTCAAGTATTTTAAATATTTTTTATGGCTTTAAAAGTTAAAGGAAATTTTTCAATATATATATATTTGTATTTATAGTTTAAAGATCTTTGTGATGTTTTTGTAGCTCGTTCCGAATGATTCAATATGCAAAAGTAACAGACAAAAACAAAAAACATAAACTAAAAAATCTAATTGAAATTATAACAAATGTTTTTGCATAATTTGTTTAACTAAAATATGAATAATATATATAAATATATATATTATATATTTTTCATATATATATATAGAGCTGAGTAACATATTTAACATAATCAGTTGTGGGCTGGATAGAAATGATTTAAAACAGCTCATTAAACATTTAGATATAAAGCTTTTAACCTAATACAAAATGACAAAATCAATACTAAATCAATTAAACATTATTTAATTTTTTTTTAGGTAAACTAAAGAATTGCTTTAATTATTCGATTTGCGTTGATTTTATATCTGAATAAAAATTTTTTTTTAATAAACAAAATGTGTTTAGCAGCAATTTTAAATGAAAAAAAATATTTTTTTTTTTTAATTGTTTTTTTTTTCTCTTTCTGTTAGATTTACAAATGCAAAAAATTTGACGGCTTTGTTTGAAAGTTTTTAGCTTTTCATACACGATTTAAATGCTTTGCCTTTTAAATATATTTTTTTTGTTTTAATTTTTTTTTTTACATAAACAAATGTTTGCAATTTTAATATTTTTTTTTTGCTCTTTACTAAATGTTTGACATTTAAATATTTTTTTCCTTTTCAATTTATACTTTATTTTTAGCTTGTTTTTTTTTCTTTCTTTCTGCGTACATTTAAATATTATTTCTTTTTTTGTTGCTTTTGTTTTTATTCATGTTGTTGCTGCTGCTTTGTAAATAAGTACGCACAATCATTAAATATATGTATATATATTTTTTCTGTTTACTATATATATATATATATTTGATGCAATTTGCATTTTTGAATTATTTATAATAATAATGATTTGCATTCTTATATCAATTAATTCAATCAAAAATATCGTTCATGATTTTTTTTTTTTAGCTTTTCTTATTTTTTTTGTTCTCCTTTCATTTTTGTTGGTACTTCAGAAATTGTTCATCAATTTTTTATTTGCTTGCGTTTTGTTTAAATAAAAATAATTAGCATAAAAATTACATTTACATTTAATTTGAGTTCATTTGATTTTTGTTCTTGTTGCTGTTGTTGTTGTTGTGGCTGTGCTAGCTGTTGTTGCTGTTGTTGTTTAAGTTGTTGCTGTTGCTTTTGTCGCTTTCCTTTTGGTTTTTTATGGCGCTCCGACATTAATTTTGGCTGTCAAACTTTGCTATTGTTGGGCGCCCGCGTCGTCGACTCATAGTGGCCACGCCCCATTGCCGCATAGGCATCAGCATAGGCGTGCTGCTGTTGCTGTTGCTGCTGTTGCTCCGGCTCCTGCAGCTCCTCCAACGTCTGTTGCTGTTGCTGTTGCTGTTGCTCATGCAGCGATGTCGGTCGACTATAGCTTACTTGTAGCGGCGGCGGGGGCGCGACGCCTAAGCCAGATTAAATACATATATATAAATATAGGTAGGGCGAGAGAGAGAGAGAGAGAGAGAGGGAGAGATGGACAGAGAGAGAAAATATATACATTAAAAGTTGTATTAGTTTCTTGACTTGTTAGTTGCTTGTGGCGCCAGTTCAAGTGAAGTTGGCCAGCCCCCCCTCTGGGCAACCACTTGAATTAGGCCATGTGCAGCTTATCGATTTATATTAAAACACATACACATACACACACACACGCATACATTTCAACTTGTTTTTAGTAGTTTTTTAGTAGTTTTCTTCACTTTTTTTTGCGGTTTTTATAACTATGCAAATGAAATGCCTTTTGGAAACAACTTGCATAAATTCCAACACAGCTCAAAGTTTTAATATTGACAAAGGAGCAAAGAACATAAAATCAAGTTTTGAAGTTTGTTTTTAAATTAAATATTTAAATAGCCAATATAAAGTTTGCACAAAAAATTAAAAAAAAAATAAAATAAATAAATAAGAAATTTGGAATATATAAAAAATATAAGTGCACTGAAAGGTCTGTAATTTTTTTTATATGTTTTTATTATAATTATTATTTTTGTTTACTTTTTTTGTGTTCTTTTGCCATTGATTTTTAAAAAAATTTTTAAATATCGGTTTTGAAAAAAAAAATATTAAAACGTTTAATTCTACAGTAAAAAATAAAAAATAATGAAGATAAATTCTCAGAAATTATAAATGAATAAAAGCTAAACAGTTTACGTTTTTTTTATAAATATTTTTTAATTTTTCGTTAAAGACTGTTTTGTATAAGCTTGCTATAATATTAATTTTAGATTTATGTATATTTATTTTTTTTTTTTATATTTATACAAAAATAAAAAAACTGAAAAATGTTAAGTAGTAGTTCCAAAATAATATAAAAATTAATAACAATAACTATTTCTTTAAAAAAAAATTAAATAGCTTCAAAATAAAGCAAATGCTAAATTCTGTGATTTCAAAACTATTATTATTTACTATTATTTTTGTAATTTTAAATTCAATTTTTTTTTAACTTATATATATAAAAAAAAAAACTATACCACTTTTGAAATTATTAAAAAATTAAAAAAAAATATATATATACTAGCAAAATTAAAATATTTATTTTTTTAATTTATATATTTATTTTTTGTTAATTTATTTTATTTTTTTTATTTATTTATTTTTAAAATTTTTGTTTGATTATTTTTTAAACTATTATTTATTTATTATTTTATTTTTTTGTTATTATAATTTTTTTTTAAATTTTATTTTAAGTCAAAAAAATTTTTTTTTTAATTTTAATTAATTTATTTATTTTTTTATTGAAAATATTGTCTTTGTTTTTATTTCAGTCAAACTGCTCGTGTTAGTTGTGTTAGTCAACAACAATTAGTTTTTAGTATCAATATAATTAATATTATTTTTTTTTTTTAGTGTGCATGCAATAACAAAAACAACAACAATACAAAATATGGGAAAAAGGTCAAAAACAAAACAAAATAACAAAATCGAAACATGCCAATCAAAAAAGGGAGCAAAACAACAAAAAATAAATCAAAAATCGAATTCGAAGTGCTGTTAATAGAGCCGATGACCAGTAAAAGGAACAAAAACAAAATTCAAGACGGGCAAATACAATCAATCGAGTAGAAGGAAATATGAAAAGAAAACGCTAGTGAAAATTATTCATACCAATTGCTGATCAAATTCGTTTTGTGTGGTGGGTGGGAGGGGGGCGAAGCCGTTTGCGTGGAACGATGGAAATGGCACGCTAGCAAGCGCGTGGAAGTTTTGTAGTTTATATATATGTACTGGGTAGATATATACAGATATATATATATATAGATATATATCTATGTTTGTTTTGTATATGGCATGTGTGTTGAGGCGTTCCAATTCCAAGCGTTCCACATTTAGTAGACTATATTGCGGCGCGTCTTGCCAGCGGCTGCTGTTGCCTTGTCTTTGCTGCTGCTGCGGCTGCGGTTGCTGTTGTTGTGTTTGTTATGTTGTTGTTGTTGTGTGTCTTTGGCTTTGGCACTTTTGGCTTGTTTACTGCTGCCAGCCACTGTCGAGGGCGTGGCCGTGGTACGTGACGAGCGGGACTTATTGCGTGGTGGTAATTCTGAATTTCATATATTTTTTGTTTTCATGATTTTGGTTCGGTTTGCAAATATATATATATATGAGGCAGAGATGGAAAAGAGGACAAAAGAACGGAAAAAAGAAAAAAAAGGTCAAAATACAAATTAAATCTGTGTTTTCTTTGTTGAAACAATGTGAGAAACGAAACAGCAGCTCTCTAGCAGTGGGGAACTACTGGCATAGAACACTCTCGTGGAGTGGCAGACGCACCTTTCGGCGCATAGAACGCTTGCGGCTGTTGTTGTTGTTGTTGCGGTGAGAGTGCTTGTTGTTGTTGTTGTTGTAGTTGCTGTTGCGGCTGTTGTGCATTGGCGGGCGGCAATGGCAGCGGCAGCTGCGCACGCGCCACAACACCACCGCTGCTAATGGCCGCCTGCACACCACCACCCATAGCACCACCCACGCCCGTTTGATCAGCTCCATACCCAGATCGTCCGGCTGCTGCTCCGCCGCTGGCCTGCGGCCTGCCACTGCTGCTGGGCCGTGCGCCGCGTCCATCGCTGCGTCGCGCCTGATTCGCCGGCGCATTGCGACTGGCATGACTGCCGCCCGTGGGCAGTGGCACAATCGAATGGCCGCCCTGATGCCGATCCCATTCGTGCGGATGCGCATTGTGATGGTTGTGTCCACGTGCGCCGCCATGTCGTCCGGCTGCACCACCAGCACCACCACCACCGCCACCACCTCGTGGATAATGTTGCGCCTCGTGCGCTGGCGGTGGAATGCTGCGAGGTCCAGCACCACGTTGATTGGGATGACGCTGCTGCAGTTGAGAGAGGGAGGGATATTGAATAGAAGTAAGTAAATTCAGTCGGGCGTGTCCGACTGCATAATACTCGTTCAGGGTATTCTAAATTTATGTTTTCTAGATAGATAGATGAATAGATGGATAAATCAATGAATGGATAAGAAGATAGATGGATAGATAGATAGATAGATAGATGAATAGATGTTTAGATGAATAAATAGATAGATAGATATATAGATAGATAGATATATGGTTAGATAGATATATGGATAGATAGATAGATGTTAAGGACGTCCTTTAAAGATTGATTTACTTATGAGGCGTAATTCTTTATTGAGAACATAGTTTTATTCGACTTGCCACGCCCTCAAAGAGCGGTATCTATACTTTATCGTGAACGTATTATACTCAAGTCTATACATTCCAAATTTCATGCTTCTAGCTTCAATAGCATCGAAATGCTCCGAGCTCAAGCCAACCGACGAAGCAGACATACGGAAGGACGAACAGCAAGACGGATGGACGGACATCTCACAATACCAATATACCCCTTTACACTTCATGAGCGAGCATCTTTACATATAAAAACTATCTCAAATTCAAATTCAATTCCAATTTACCATTCGTCGCAGCGTATTCATGGGCGCACGCAGCGTTTCGCTGATGCGTCGAGCCCGACGCTTCTTCGGATTGGAGCTGGGCGTGTGTACGGCGCAGCATTTTATAAATGCGCCCAGTACGACGATGAAGCCAACGCCAATGAGCACCACCAGATACCAGTTGCCGGTGACCCACTCGGTCACTGTGAGCAGCGTCTCGCGATTGAGCAGCAGATTCTTGAGCCGCACTAGCGGTCCGTCGGCATCGACAGCGCGACATTTGAGGAAAACATCGCAATAGCCCTGGAAATTGTCACAGGGTGAACCGGGCTGCAGGCTAATGCCACCCGGCTGTATATTGTATTCGGCAGCAAATTCGCTAGTGCTGCGACAGGTGGTGGTATCGTTGCCATCCTGGCAGGCCAACTCGCATAGCTTGCGCTTGTCCACGTGCGGCAGCGACGTGGAGGTGAGAAAGCATTTGGTCATATTCCAGAGCAAACAGGGTGATCCGCTGCACTCGCCGCGTATGCACAGGGCGGTGCCATTGTTGCACATAGTCTTGTCATCGCGATGCCTGGGCTCCGGACACTCGGCCGTGGTGCCGTTGCAGGTGCTCGACCAGCTGCACTCCGTCTCCTCCTTGCACTTCTGATGGAAGTGCGTGGGCACGAAGGCACACGAGTTGGCCAAGCAGCACGGACCCTGCGACGGCGAGCATTGCGTCTTGGCACGACGCTTGCAGCCCTTCGCACTGGAGTTGACCGACTGATCGTACTCGCTGATCAGACGCGGATAACAACAGTTATCTTTGCACTCCTCCTCATTGAAGCCACAGTCGCATTCCTCGCCCGACTCCACAATCTTGTTGCCACAGAAGGCGCCCTCCGATGCCTTGAAGCAATCACGTTTCGTATTGCCCACCAGCACATCCAGCACATTGGAAATGTTGCGTATGGAACAGGGTGAGAATTTGGAATTGTTGGGACGATCACCTGAGGTGGCGCTGGCAAACATTATGAAGTTGCCATTGGGTCCACTGGGACGGCATTCTTGTGGATAGTCGTGCTGTGGAAGCGATAACAAATGATTAGTGAGCATTTCAAAAAGGAACGGTGGAATGAAACACTTAATTTAATATACTTTTTTATGCATAATGAAAGTATAATCATTGTTGTGCTATTCGACATGAAAACATAAGGTGGAACGTTGGAATAGAACACGAAATATACTAAATAAATCCATAAAAATACGTTATTATTATAAAAGAAGTATTTAAAGCAATAATATTACACTTTTCAGTTCCATTCCAATATATTCCATGCCCATTCTCAACCACTCCATCCACTTACCGGTGATCCAAAATTGTGCCCAATTTCATGGGCCAGCGTTAGCTGGGATACTTTTGGTGGCACGCGACTGTTGTAGTTGACAAAGGTAATGATGCCCGTGTTCAATGAGCGCTTGGTGCTCTGATATTGACCGCCCACAGTTTCCGTGTAGGTTTTGTACTTTTCGCAAATGCCGCCGGAAGCGCCCGATGCGCTGGCCACCCAGGCCAGGCCCAAAGTGCCGCCCGTAAAATCTCTGCAGGATGAGAAGAGAGAAGATCGAAATTCAATTAAAAGAAATAATTTAGAGTTTTGTTTGCTACTCACCTGTAGGTAAATACATAGGCTAGACAAAAGTCTGAGTGATCCTCTAAGGAGTGGAGATTCAAGAAGTTCGAGACATCCATGTGCTCGTTACAAAATGCATTATGTGGCCCATTGTAGGAATTGCGGCAGGCGGAATCGTCGTCGATCTTAATGCGTTGCACCTGGAGGAGGGGTCGGGAAATCATAGTTTTATATATGAAATGTATTGAAAATGTGAATTATATTATAGAAATATGAACTTGATTTGGTTTCTCATTTGTTCCATTTCCATTTCGTTCCACTGTTTAAGCTATACCTAGCCAAACTATACTACATTTCCTAAGATTATCGAGTTAACAAACCCAGCCTAACTCAACATAATATCTTTAAAGTGTTCCAATCCCAGTTCGTTCCGCTCTTACAGAGTTGCTGGTACTATACAAAATTGTAATACTTTTGATCAGATTAACTTTAACTTTGCTCAGCTTCAAACACAATATCTTTAAAGTGTTGCAATTCCACTTCGTTCCACTATTAAAACTGGATTACTTATATATAATATTAATCTAAGGTTCCATTTAATACTTCTCCTCAGATCAAAGTTGTTCAGCTTTGAACCCAACTTAACTCAACCTAAACCCTTAAAATTGTTGCAATACCAGTTCGTTCCCCTTCTAAAAACTACATTACATCTATACAAAACGTCAATCCTTTCAGCTTAAAGGCACTTGGCTTTAAGGTTTAGCACACTAAAACCCATCTTAACTCAACGCCAGCGTCAGCGCGACTCGTTTCACGCATAATTATTGGGGCTGTCTGCGCTTAAACGTTTCTCTTTACAACCCTGATGAGGTTGTCCTGGTTATGGAGCTGGAGCTGGCGCTGCTTCTGGTCCTGGTCCAGGGACACGCTCTTTGTTCTCTGGCCATTGTTGGCTGTGGCTGTGGCTGTGGGCTGTGGGCGGCTGTGGACTGTGGAGCCAACCAACCCCGCCGAACAAACGTTGCTCTGTTCGGCAATTGGCAACCGACAGGGGGCGCTGCTGAGCTGTTGCTATTACTGTTTTTGTTGCTGTTCACTCACCTCAAAGCGTATGTTGCGATGCTCCGTCCGTCCATCGAACTTTGTGTTGCGGTAAATGTAATTAACGGCCGTCACATGATGTGCAATCAGCGATGTGATTTCCTCACGGGTCTTCACATCCACCTCGTACTTGCGACCGCGATCGTGCTGCACATGAAAAGGGAGTCACCAAAATTTTCCAAATTAATTACCACAACAACAACAACAACAAAAGCAATACATAAAAATTTAACAAAATAAATAAGAATTATAAAAAATATAAAAAAATCAATGAAGTCGACTTTTGGGAGCGCGCGCGCGCTCGTAATAAAAATCTCAACCGCAATGCCGCTGCGCTTGACATTTTGAGCAAACAAGGGGCGTGGCAAACAAAGCAGCCAGACAAACAAACGACCCCATACCCCAGTTCCCCCATCACACACACACACACACACACAACAAGCACTCTTCAAATATATTTGTATAAAAATGCAAATTCAGCTAAAAACCCGTCGAATATTTTTCAGAACTTTATTCGCTTTTATATTCGCGTGCGCGTTGAGCGGGTGGATTTGCGGGATTTCGTGGTTTTTAACTGAGTGTGGGAGTGGTGTGAGGCACGTGGGGGGCATGGTCTATCAGCGCACCGCTAACGGCAGTTTTTGGTTCCAAAATCAAAATGCCGCTGGGCTCAGTGACAAAAAGCAAGTGAATAGGGTAAACAAATTAATTGAATATGGGCCTAAAAATACCCTGTAAAATTTAATTGCAGCAGAATTTAAAGTTTAAGTATTAAAAAAAACCTTCTTATGTAAATAAGAACTATATTTTGTATTAACAAAATATTTAAAATATAAAAATAAATTTTAAGAATAAAAAAATATTATATAATTATATTTTTAGCTTTTTCTAATAACTCATTACTATATTCTCTCACAAAACACCCATAGCATAATGAGTATTTAATATTAATTCCTAATTATCTACACACACAACTACACAAATCAATATACCCCTTTGGCTTCAACAAACAGGCCAATAAAAGCGCGTCACGAACGCAGAGACGAACGAAACAAATGCGCGAATTATGCAAAACTCATTGCAAATAAACAGACAAAACAGTGAAGAGACCCAGGCAGCGAGAGGGAGAGGCAGAGGCAGAGAGAGTGAGCGAGTGAAGACAGCAGCGGGTTGAGCATAGCGCAAGAGGGTCGGGCGAGCTGCAGAGCGAGCCTGACGAGGATGTTGACGTCGACGTCGACAACAACAATATCAGCAACAACACATACAAAGCGAAAAAACTGAATGTAAACATAAAGTGCGGCAAAAGAATTGCTTGCGAACGAGCAAGCGTAGAAAGAATTGTTGAGCAAAAGACAGAAAGAGAGAGAGAGAGAGAGAGGGAGAGAGTGAGCAAGTGCGAGCGGAAGCACGCAGGCTATAACGGTTGATTGCATGCGCTGCAGATATCGAAGCAGGTCAGCTGATTGGTTGATTGCTTTGAAGACGCCGTCAGGCTGAGGCAAAATTCGAGCAAAGGCAAGCAAAGACGAAAAAAAAGCCCTATATGGGGTTGTTCGGCAAATTGTGTGAGGCAATGCTTGAGAGCTGCTTGAATTATGCTCTAAATGATTTCGTGTGTGCCAAACACTTGAGGTTATTGTTAACTCAAGATAATAATTATATGCAAAATTTAATTAAGTCAGCTTGAAATTTATTAGAAAGTTGAAAGAAATTGATTCTGAAGTGATGTGATTATGCTCAAGGATAATAAATATGAATTAAGAGACTATTATGTGCGAAATTATTGAATAGATTAAAAGTTTTGTAGTATAATTAAGATATTTAGTCAAAATTATAATTGAAGATATTTATATGAAGATATTCAATGATATAAGGGTACTAAATTCTATTTTTAAACTCTAAAACTAGTTCTTAGGCCAATAGATAAATTCTCAAATTTTGAAACTTTAAAACAAGTTTTTAGAATAGATAAATTCAAATAGATAAATTCTCCTTTGCTCAACTTAAAGGAAATTACAAATCATCAGATCATAGTAAATATAGATAAATAGATCAATTCTCATTTGCTCAACTCAAAGTCAACTACAAATCCTATTTTCTATTTATTTCCTATTCAAGTCAAAAAAAAAACTCTATTCAATAAATCCATGTAGTGAATTTCCTCATTAAGATTCCTTAATCTTGACAACTAACAAAAAGTTTGGCTTAACTTTTTGAAAAAATCCCACACAAAAATCAACAAACTTTTCAACAACTAAGCCAACTTTCAGCTAACTAAAGAACAATTTTCACTTAACGTAGCGCATCACTCAATTTCTTCGAACGAAGCAACAACAAGCAAAAAATGGCGTCGGACTGACTACGCGCAACGCACTCCCCGCCTCATACAGTTGTCTCGCTTGCACTCTCCCACTCAAGCACAGCCTGAGCCTGCAAAAAAGAAAAAAAACGAAGTCGGCCTTTTGTTTTATGCTGCAGAGCCAAAAAGTGAAGCGTTCGCTCGTAAAAAATTGCAAAATTCATGGATTTTGTTTTGTGTTCTTTAAGCCACACGGCTAACGTGGCTACTACTGCTGCTGCTTCTGTTGCTGCTGCTTCGGTTTTAATTTGGCGCACGAGCTGGCAGGCCAAGCCCGCTCCACACTTGCTCCCTCCCCCCACCCCCCACCCATCGTCGATAGTCAGACTTACATCAGCAATACCCTCGCGTATATGACGCCAAATCAATGGATCTGTTTGTATATACAGCGAGCAGGTATTTTTGTTATCCTCACGTCCACGTCCGGCGCCAGATGAACCGTTGGCCGCGGCATTGTTGCCACCACCACCACCACCGCCAGCAGCCGCACCACCATTGCCGTTGCCATTGCCACTGGCGCGACGCACACGCTCGTGGACCAGTTGACGCCATTCGGCGACATTGGCCGTGGTGCCCAAGCGTCGTCCGGTCTCGGGATCATAGAATCCGCCGTTGCTATCGGCCAAGTTGGCTTCCTTTGTATATTTCTGATGTGGAAATTTGAAATCATCATCGCTGCTGGCATATTTCTTCGGTGGATGTTGTTGTTGTTGTTGTTGCTGCTGCTGCTGGGCAGCCGTTGCCTTTTTGTGTTGCTGTTTCCGGTGCAGCTTTTGGACATCCTTTGACATGGGCACTGGCAACTCCTCAACCGCTGAATTTTGTATATTCTCCATCCATTGTGAGACCTCCTCAGTTATGCCACAGCCGCCCACGTGACCTGCAAGAACAAAAAAAAAAACAAAAATAAAATTATAGTCAAGTTGATGTTGAGTTCAGGTTGAGTTGCGAGAGTGAACCTTAAAAAATGTTACAAAAAACAGGTCAACTTTTGAGATGGTTGTAGTCGACTGTCTCATGCTCGCTTAAGATTTGAAAATAGCTTATTTAATATTTTATTTTATTAAATTTTATTACTAAATTTTTTGAAGAAATTCTTTTTTTTGTATACAGGCAGAAGGGGATCAAGAGGCAAGAAACTTTTATATTTAACTTTAGGGTAGGTCAGATATATGCTTCTATCTTCTATCTTAGACTAGATCAGAAGTAGTGCTCTATCTATATATTGTACTTGTGTAAGATATAGGATTTCTTTTTATTCTTTAATATTCTATCGTCCTTTTCTTAGCGACTAGATATAGATAAAGTTTATCACTTTACTATGCCTTCAGTTGGGTCCTATATAATTATTTGTTTAAATATTTTAAGGAGATCAAGAGTAGAATATAGGTATATATATATAGTTTTTATATATAAGATGTAGTCTCATCTAGTAAAAATATTAATATATATATTTTTTTTTGTAAATTGTTTTTTTTCTTTCTTTTATTTGTATTTTTAAAATTTTTTTTTATATTTTATAAAAATATATTTGGTGGAAAAATATTGCTAAATTTTTTTCAAAATATCCCATACACTCCAACATATATTATATTTCAAATTGAAAAACATTCAAACAGCTCACATATCACTCAAAACCCAATATACTTAATTTTCTCACTTTTCAAGCACGAATTGAAGAAAATGGAGAAAATCGTTTTTTCTAGCACGTTTTCATTTTAAGCAAATTAATGCTGATGCAGCCGCAAAAGGCAACAACAACATTTAGTTTTGTGTTCACCTACTCTGGACGTGGGCCAAATCATTTTATGCGAAGAGAAAAATGGAAATGGCAGAGAAAGAGAGAGAAATATAATAAAAAAAAGTAGAAAAGAAGCAGCGCAGCATTGCATGGTGAAATTATTTATGGTGCACAAAATGAAAACCACGAAAATGTAATTAAAGCGCAAAACACACAGACACAGAGAGAAAATGCCAAGTGCGGGCGAATGAAGAGAAAAAAGTAAAAAAAAAAAAAAATTATAAAAAAATAATACAGTAAAAAAAACGCAAATAAACGAATAAAAATTTATAATGTGAAATGCCAAAGTCAAATGTTTGAAATGAGAGAAAAATAAAAAAAAAAGCGACAGAAATTAAATAAATTACAAAAGTGTTGCATACTTTCGAGCGCTCACTGCAATTTCAATGTAATATATATACAAATATATATATTTATATAAATATATATATTTTTATAAATATATTTATATATATAAATATATATATACGTATAACAATTTGTGCTTTATTTATTTTTATATACATTTAAAACTGTTGCCTGTTTAAATGCATCTACTTTTTTTTTGTTTTTTGGCCAGCGGAAACAGTTAATAGCCACGAGTCCGGTAATGAAAATTTATTGTTTTATTGTTTAAACGCTGTGCGCGGTTCCTTCTTCTTTTTTTTTTTTGTACTTTTTGGCCTCGCCTCCCCCTCCCACCTTTTGTAAATTTTTCTTTTATCTTGACGCGTTTTCCACACAGCAGCAATTGTCAACTGAGGCACTCAGGAATCTTTTCTTTTTCTGTGTTTTTTAAAGTTGCCCGCATTTTTATGGCTCTGGCAATTTACATACATTTTGCATATCTGGCCTGCAATATGGGCGCACTGTGCGCTCTGGGGCAGTAAGACAATGCCCAAAGTCGCTTTAAGTGAATTAAGAATACAAAAATAAGAATATATATATGTATATTTATATATATATATATAATATAAAAATGAAATAATTTATAATCTAGACAAGCATACTGTAGGCTCTTGAGCTCTTGTAAGGGCTCTACAGATAAAATTCTTATGCTTTAAGCAATTATAAATTTTCTGTTTACGTTTTTTTTTTAATGGAAAAAGCTTTTATTTTATTCATTTAAATTTTTATAATTTAAATTTTAAATCAAAATAAATTCCTTATTTTTTTTATATATTTTATTAGCAATTCATTAGTTGTAAAAAATTTAATTCAATTCAAATTAATTTTATTTACATTTAAATAGAAAAGCTCTTAGAAAATTCATAGTAAAATTATAGTAAAATTTATTTTAAATTCTATATATTATACTATATTAAATATAATATAGTTTTACTATGAATTTTCTAAAAGGTTTTTTTTTATAATGTAATTCGCTTTGAATTAAATTTGCATAGTTTTTACTATATTTTTAATGTGAAAATTCCTATTCAGGCTATTTTTTCAGTTTATATTATTTTTGGGGTTTTTTAATGTGTTCTTTTGTTTTTCTGTTCAAATTTATTTTTAGCCGAATTACACTTTAACTGTTTTTTTTTTTTTACAAAATTTAGAAATTTCGAGTTAATTTAAAAATTTTTTTCAAGTGCCAAAGATTGCTCTTGGAAACTTTTAAAAAACCAACAAACACACCTTAAAAATCGACTTAGATCTTTTATTTAAGCTTTTGAAAATTTCAAGACAAAGATAGATTTTATATTTTTTTATAGATGAATTTGATGTACTAACTATATATTTATTTATAAATAAAATTGTTTTCATTTCAATTTTTTCAATTTATTTTTAAATTAATTTACTAATAAAATTCGTAAAAAAAAATAATAGCTCTTATGTCTCATAAAATCTAAAAATCTTTAAAAAAAATTTAATTTTTATATTTATTTAATATAAAAATTAACATTGTTGTGCTTCTGCACAAGAAACCTTTTCAAACAAAATACGCTTAAATTGAACCAAAAAAAAAATCCTTTTAAAATATGTTTAAAAATTTATTGACCGTATGCAATCGATAGCAATTAACAATTATGATGCTCAAGCCTTTAACTCGCTGAATTATATTTAAACAGCACTTGAAATAATCTTTATTTACTCAACCTTAATAACCAATCACATGTGCTCAAGCGGACACATATATATATATGCATCGTACGTGCTTAAATCAGAGTATACGCTTGACTTTAAAGAGCGTAATCGAAAGTGCGCCGTAGTGCAAATAGTAATAAAAAAAAAAACGAAGGAGCTTTTGACTGGACGAGTATTAAGAATTCAGTGCACTTTTCATTAAAACTTTTTATTCTTTTTTATTTTTGTTTATTTTTTGTTGTACGTTTTTTCTGCTTCTGCTTCTTCTTCTTTGTTATTTTTGGTTTCTACTTAAATTACATCTCGCCAATGCTGCTGACCGGCTTCAACGAACCGTTAAAACTCATAACAGGCCACCCAGTTTTACGGTGCGGCCCACTCCCGGATTTCCACGAACAGCCAACCCCAGCCCCAACCCAGTCTCCCACTCTCCCACTCTCCCCCGCACACACAATTCGAAATGGGATTTCGGACTGGGGGCCACAGTGTGTACACACTGGCTACATTGCAGTTTTTCAGCTGTGCCATAAATTTTTATTTGGCCGCGTGCTATTGTGTCAAGTTGGACGCAGAAGTGTGAAGAGCAGGAGTTTAGGGGGAGTTATGACTGCCGCTGCTACTGCTGCTGCTGCTGCTGCTCCTGTTGCCATTATCATTATGCTTTTACACTGTTTTCCCTTACCTGGCCAACACAGCTCACAGCTCTGCTTGTTCTTCTTCCCTTTTTTTATTCAAGCCAACGCACAATGCACTGTTTGTCTTTATTATTTCTTTGCGTGGCGAGTTCACGGCGTTGCCAAACTTCAGCCGGTTCAGACAGTGTGGCAACGCCGCCACCGCAACAACAGCAATGAAAACGCGACCTATGCCAAAGCGCAAATTGTACGGCAGGTGCTAAAGAGCTAAAGAGCTCGAGCAGCAGCAGCGGCAGCCACTAAATACATAACACTCGACAAGCCAAGAATCCGACAGCGCGCAGCTTCCGCATTTTCTTTTCCGCTGCATCTCGGCACTCGCACTCGCATTCCGCTCTCGTCCCCCCATTCCAACTCTGCCTCAACTCAACTCTCTCTTGGGTGTAATTTGCATTTCAAAGGCATCCTTCCCTTAATTCTCTGTCTCTTCTGCTTATGCCCTCTAAGCATAACAGCTGCACAGGGTATGCTCAGCTAGGAAATTATTGTGCAATCATTTTATGAATATGATTAGAAAACAATGTTATTGTAAGGTGAGAAAACTAAGAGATATTTGAGTTTATTGAAGGATTAAAGTCAGGAATTGCTTGGAAGAAATTGTGAATAACACTTTTTGTTGGGTATATTGCTCCATTAGATATTCTTGTTTAATCAAAAAGTGGAATGTAACGAATGAATAATGAAAATTTTAATAATAATGATAATGATAATGAGCTTTAATAGTAACAATAATGGGAATCATTATAGAAATTTAAGTAAAAATTTAAATTCAATAAAATTATTAACATAATGATGATGATAATGAAAATGCTTATGAAAATAATTAAATAGTAATGATAATAATAATATAATATGAATAAATTATTTTCTTATTAGAAAAATAATGATAATACTGATAAAAATGAATGAATGCTATTGCTAATAGAAAGAATAATATAATATAAAGTATCAGAATGATGATAATGCTAAAGAAAATGAAGGAATGAAAATGGTAATAATATTATATGAATAATAATAATGATAATGAAAATGAATGAATGACAATGACAATAATAATATAATATGAATAATGATAATGATAATGAAAATCAATGAATGACAATGTCAATAATAATATAATATGAATAATGATAATGATAATGAAAATGAATGAATGACAATGACAATAATAATATAATATGAATAATGATAATGATAATGAAAATCAATGAATGACAATGACAATAATAATATAATATGAATAATAATAATGATAATGAAAATGAATGAATGACAATGACAATAATAATATAATATGAATAATGATAATGATAATGAAAATCAATGAATGGCAATGTCAATAATAATATAATATGAATAATGATAATGATAATGAAAATGAATGAATGACAATGGTAATAATAATATAATATGAATAATGATAATGATAATGAAAATGAATGAATGACAATGGTAATAAAAATATAATATGAATAATGATAATGATAATGAAAATCAATGAATGACAATGTCAATAATAATATAATATGAATAATGATAATGATAATGAAAATCAATGAATGACAATGACAATAATAATATAATATGAATAATGATAATGATAATGAAAATGAATGAATGACAATGACAATAATAATATAATATGAATAATGATAATGATAATGAAAATCAATGAATGACAATGGCAATGCTAATGAAAATGAATGAATGACAATGACAATAATAATATAATATGAATAATAAGTAAAGAGATAACGCTAATGAAAATAATATAATGGTAAGAATAATGCTATTGACAATGAAATCGATGGCTGTGTTAAGGTAATAATAATCTAATATGAATAATATGAAAAATAATTAAAATAATAATATAAATATGTTATGATATAATACCTAAATAATAATTATAAATTATAATAATAACAATAAGAATAATAATGAACAATATCACAGAAGTAATGCTAATAATAATGACAATAATAATAAAAATAATTCTGATAATGATGAACCAAGAAAGTTCTTCAAAAAATATCAGTGAATATGAACGATGCTAATGAACAAAATCACAGAAGTAATGCTAATGATAATGACAATAAAATAGTAAAAATACTCCTGATAATGATGAACCAATACTCTAACTAAGAAAGAAAGGGCTATACAAGTATACCAATCTACCAAAGTTTAACTGCTTTGCAGTTAGTTTTAAACCTTTTACAGGGCTCCTGGCTAGTCGCCTAGAATTTTGATTAGATTAGGGCAAACGGTATGCTCATTGTATAGCGCTTTGTGCACCGCGGCATTACCATTTCAAGGGGGGTCGTTGCTGTTGCTGCTGCTGTTGGTATTTTTTTTCTTCTTCTGGCTTAAGAGCGGTCGCTCATCTTACTCCAATGACCCGTTTTTTATTTCGCTTTTTTTTTGTACCTTTTTGTTGTTGTTGTTGTTGTTGTTGCAGCGCCTTTACTTTCTTTTGGTTGGTTTTTAGGACAGCTTTGTTGTATCTGTAGCCCGTCCATCACTCTACTCGTCTGCTACTGCTGCTACTGCTGGTCTTTGGCAAGAGGGGCGGCTTGCATTCAATCGTGCTTATCTGATGTGTTTGCCTGGACGGCAGGCAGTCAGGCATCAGCTGGATCCTTTTGCCCAAGATGTTGTCTGATTTTCGGTCTTTATGCTGTGTGCGCTGCTGTTGCTTTTGAGTGTGGCACTCGAGATGGCAGCAAGTCCTGGCGCCCCCCACCTTAACATTTTCTTTTACTCTACATATGTGTGTGTGTGTGTGTGTGTGACATTTCTGTATCTCTCTGTGTGTGTGTGCGTGTGTGTTCGGCCTCTCAGCAGTCGCGCCATTTCAATCAGCAGCTGTTGGCGCAGTTTACTTCACATTTCATTTTCCAATTCTCTTGCTCTCGCTCTCGCACTCTTTGGCTGCCACTCAAACGTTAGCTTTTTTGTACCTTTTGCCACACACACACACACACGCACACACACTCTCTTGGTTGTGCACACCCAAGAGCTAACCACACAACCGACACTTCAATCATATTTTGCTGCAGCGTCGCAACGCTCCGAGATTTCTTCACAGAGATTAAAGTGCACTTTGGTGTTATCTTTCCCAGCAGTCGCTTCGACACCCAATTCAATCCAGCACCCCACCATGCCCCACCTACCTCCCCCCTTGACTCCAACCCACTTCTAAACTGAAGCAACTTGCACTTGTACAAGATTTTTTCTATATTCTTTTCTTTTTTTTTTTGCTACTTTCTGTGCCTTTGGCTTTCTTCTTGTTTCTTGTTGCTCCAATTGCACAAAAGCCACGCGCTCGACTTATGAATTTTACAACTTCCCTTTGCTGGCTGGGGTTTGTTCGGGTTTGTCCCTTCCTTAACATGCTACTGCCAAGGGGATTTCCAACACAACAGCAACAACTACAGAAAGACGAAGAAGAAGAACAAGCGTCAGTCAGAGACAAACGGCGCTCAGACATGCAAGCGGCTTTTGTATAGCTCCAGTTCGAGGCGGAGGGCTCGGGCCATTCGACCGTCTCCTTTGCCACCAATTCGGGCCACTTGTGACCTCTGCAGCAAGATGCGCAGCAAAAATGAAAAATAATTCCAAATTCAATTGCAAATGAAATTGAGGGCGAAAAAAAACACGCCCTTACAAAGCGGAGCACCAACCAGAAAGGAACACCCGCATACCATATAACAAAAAAAAAAAAAAAAAAAACAAAATCCCTACAGGCCAACAAAATACAAAATAAAAATATAAAAAAAAACAACAGACGTTTTTCACAATTTGTTCGCTTTAAGCATGTAAAGAACGCGTTTCAGTTGGAGTCGAGCACATGCAGCTCCAGCTCCAGCTCCCTACACAATCAGAAGAAGTCAACACGGCTTAAATACCCATTAAACTTGTTGGCAAAGCAAAGTGTTGGACAGTTGTCTTGATTTATCGATAAATATCGTTTATGGAAATTCAATGTTTTGCTTCTATAGAATGGCTCTTATATAAATTGTTCTCTCTTTGTCTCTCTTTTCTCTCTCTCTCTTTTTCTTTCTCTCAATCTCTCACTTATTCTCTCTCTCTCTCTCTTTATATCTGTATCTCTCATTCCCTTTCTCTCTATATCTCTATTTTTCTTTCTGTCTCTCTCTCTCACTTTTTTCTAACTATCTCTTTCTATTTTTCTCTTTTTCGCACTCACAGCTTTCCCCTCTTTGTTTCTATGTGTATCTTTCTTATTCTTTCTCTGGTTCCTCTCTCTCACTCTGTGTTTTTATTTTCTCTCTCTCTCTCTCTCTTTCTGTGTATCTTTCTTCTTCTATTTTTCTTTCTCTTTCTCTTTCTCTTTCTCCTTTTCTTTTTCTCTTTATCTCTCTCTCCCACTCTCTTTTTCACTGATTACTAATCTTACTCTTTTTCTTATTTTTTCTCTCTCTTTGACTATTGATCTTAATCTCTTAATCTTTATAAGACAGAGAACTTTCGCTTTGTGGCTTTTTCTCTCTCTCTCTTCCTATTTCTTATTCTCTTTCTCTCTTCCTCTTGGTATCCCTCTCTTTCTTTACATTTCTCTTTCTTTATCTTTCTCTTTCCCCTTCTCTTTTTCTTATTCTCTTTCATTTTTAGTCTTGGTCTCTCTCTCTTTCTCCTAATCTTTCTTTACCACTCTTTTGCCATTCCCCTTTGTGTAACATCCGCAATTGAAATGTTGCAACAACTCTCCATATATATTCAAGTCATACGCATTTTCCCTAAATACCCATACTGAATCAATCTTTTACCCAGAATATATATATTGCCCGATTACTTTTAAGTATAAATTGTGATGCTGCTGCTGCTGCTATTGCTGTTGCTGCTCCCGCTGCTTGAGCTGTTTGTTCTTTTCATTTCTTCGAATTGTTATAAGTATATAATAAACAAGTAAGAGTGCTCTAGTCGAGACGGCTCGACTACGAGATACCCTGAACCCTGCGAAGATTCAATCTTCCCAATATGCTATGCTTATTTTACATATACAAATATTGCGAGCAACGCACACACACACACACACACACATGCATACGCACGCACGCATAAGCACGCGCTCTGCTGACTGCGCAGTCAGCGCGGCGACTGCGGTCGGGCTGCAATATGCCTATTGTATGGGAAATTAAATGTTTAATAACTTTTTTTGTGGATGGACTTTCTTAATCAAACTTGCGCAGCGTAATCATGTCATTCATATGTATGTATTTGCCAAAGCACAAGTCTCTAGTATTTGAAATACGAATTTTGCAAATTGGGGGCGAAAGAGGCGTGGCATCCAAAATCCAAAAATGACAAAATGTCCGCATTCATTACACAAATCTACACAGTAAATTTGGAGTCTCTAGCTCTTACGGTATGCTTAGCGGAAGAAAAGTTATCGATTTTTATCGATAATAAGGAAACGGGATGAGTTATCGAAAATCTAAAAAAAACTCGTACTGCGTAGGCTATAGACGAGTATTCTCTGAAAATTTCATATATCTAGCTTTTGTGGTTTACGAGATCGCTGCGTTCATACGGACGGACGGACGGACGGACGGACGGACGGACGGACGGACAGACGGACAGGGCTATTTCAACTCAGCTCATCGAGCTGATCAAGAATATATATACTTTATGGGGTCTGCGATGTCTCCTTCTGCCTGTTACATACATTTCACACAAACATTATACCCTGATTTCCCATTTTCAATGGGTTCAGGGTATAAAAATTTAATAGCATACAAGAGGGCGTCACATGCTGCTAAATGCCACAGGCAAAAGTTCGCTGGGCGTGCCCCGCACATGAACGGGGCGTGGCATGCACGTTGGGTCTGTTTAGGTGTGGTGGTGTGTGGGTGTGTGTGTGTATGTGTGTGTGTAAATACATTACATATAATTCATTGTAATTTGCTTTTATTTTGCAAATGATTTGATTATTTTGTTCTTGTTGCTCCTTTAGTTTTGTTTACTTCGTCGTCATTTCCATCCCAATCATCATCATCATCATTATCATCATCATCATCAGTATCAGCATCAACATCAGCATCATTGTCGCCCATGTCAACGTCAACGTCAACGTTATTTGGCTGCCTTAAACTGTTTACTTTGCAATTGTTTTTTTTGCTGTTTGCATTTATATTATTATTTGTTTTAATTAAATGAAAAAATGTTATAATTTATGCCAGGCATGGCATATGTGTGTGTGTGTGTGTGTTTGCTAAAGATTGAGCCTTTAATGCCTCAAAGGATCAAATTTAAGCAGCTTATGAATGCCAGCAACGATGCCAATATTCAGTAGGATTTGGCTTGAGCAGCTTTTCAAGCGAAAACAACTAGCAAAGCTCATTAACAATTTAATTTTAAGGCTCTTCAATGTCTCAACTCAATTGCATTTCATATAAGATACTTAAGTGCATTCGCTTATGTGTCGGCCTAAGCTGCAGTTTAATTCAAGTTATTATATAAATTATATAATTTTAATGCAATTCTTTATGATGTTTTGATATGATTGAGAGGTAAAACAAAAACTAAATAAGCTGTGGTAGAGCTCAGACTGATTGCCTGATAATTGTTTATGTTTTAGAAATAGTTAAGGCTTGCACAGTTTTTAGATGCTCTACTGGGTGGAGCATATAGCTTGACTTAGCATATAGATCTATCTGTATCGCAGGTCAATATATATCAAACTTACTATTATATTTTGAAATATATTTTATACAATAAACAGGAAAATAAATTTTTATAAATACATTAAAAAGAATTTAACTTAGTTTGAATAAATTTAAATTTATATTAATTTTTTTTTTAATATTAAAAAATATATATTATTTATGTTTTATTATATTATAAATATAAATAAATAGTTTAAGTAATTTTTATATTTATATTAAAATTGTTTTAAATTACAAAAAAATATATTTATGTTATATTATTTTTATAAATATAAATAAATATATAAAAAATAATTTAAGTAAATTTAAATTTATATTAAAATTTTTTTTTTGAATTACAAAAAATAATTTAATTTAATTAAAAATTAACAATGAAAAAAATAAATAAATATTTGTTAATACCTGAATATTTATTATATTTTATGTACATAATTATATAAAAAAAATTTTAACTTAACTTAAGTATTTTTTTTTAAATTTTCAAAAATTTTACTTTTTTATAAATATAAATAAAAAATGAAAAAAATAAATAAATATTTTTTAATACTTGAATATTTATTATATTTTAAATACATTTAAAAAAATTTATCTTAACCTAAGTAAATTAAATTTTTTTTTTTTAATTTAAAAAAATTAAAACAAAAATAAAATGTTTTATTATTATAAAAGTATAAATAAAAAATAAATAAATAATTTTTTAATATCTGAATATTTATTATATAGTTAGTTTTAGATTTTTCATGTTCCTTCTAAGAGGCGTATTTAAATATGTTTTTGTCAACATTTGAATGGGAGCAACTCAGTTGTCAAAATCTAACATTCTACAGGTTTTCCCAATATCTATATGCATAAATGTATATCAATAAATTTATATATATATATCTATAAATTTATATATATATATCTATATATATATATTTCATTCCAAACTTCAAGTCTTCAATTTCTGTAACAGAACAATACACAGACAGAAGGATAGCAAGTCGAATATTATATAAACCCCATATACTCTCTTATGCATTTTACGAACGAGTCTAAAACAACAAACTAAAATTAAATACAAAAAAAATTTACTTAAATTTAAATTTTCAATATTTGAAGTTTTCAATTTCTTATCTGAAATTGATTTTAATCACATATCCAAACCCAATAAACAAATATTATTCTACCAAAATCAAGTAAAAGAATTTTCAACCAATAAAAATGCCATTTGAAATGAATGGGCAATAGGAAATGGCTAAACTACAGGCAGCTGTCTAATATATATTTAATTTGGCAAAAATTAGTTTGCCCATGAATAAACATGCTGAATAAAAATTGTTTTATCCCATACGTTGACAGTTTCGAAAGGCAGATAGATGCCTCAAGTATCGATACACACACAGACAGACAGACAGACAGACAGAGACTCTGTTGAGTTGGTCAAAACAAATCTTCAATTTATTTACACAACGCCCAAAGCCGTCTGAGTTTGTCTCTGTGTCTCTCTGTCTGTGGTCATATAATAACGTCTATGTATTGCTATTTTTAGGTAGTATATTTTGTGAGAGAACTGTTGCCTAGGCCACTGTGAATGCCCAGCAGCTATAGCAGCAGCTCTTCCTGTCGCCGTCACCTGCGCTTCAACACTTCCAGCATAAAGCCAGACACCAGGCCAAATCCAGTTGCTCACTTGGCCAAGATTGGGGCACTCCACCTCCGGCCAAGTGTGATATTACGCATTTTGGCAACGTCCGACGCGGGTGTAGACCAACAAATATACGACTGACACGTGGTCAGACTGACAGAGGGACAGTGGGACAGTGGGACAGACACAGTGGGTTGATTCTGGCGACAACACAAACTTCGCCTTTTCGCATACAAATTAGTTTTTGCGGCCGAGACTCGTTTTGTTGCTCACTTCAGCCATCTGCTTTTTGTTATTGTTTTTTTTTTCTTCTTTTCTCTCTTTCGTTTTGTTTGCTTTCAGCTTAAATATATTAATATTAAAATGCATAGAGAGAGAGAGATACATTAGTTTTTATGTAAATGCGTTAAACCCATGGCTTAGATTTTCATCTGAGAGCTAAGCTGCTTACAATTAGAGATTACTGGGAAAATGTTTATGGGATTGGCTGGAATGACCCAGCAAGAGTGTTACTACTTTCGATAACTATAATTGTGCAGGTATTTAAGTTATCGATAACAGTTTAACTGTTGACATATTCAATAAGATTTGCCATTTTATTTAATCAAAATATATATTAAGATTGCTTTCATTAATAATTATTTATCGATTTATAAAGATATGAAACTCTATATATACACTATGAAAATTGTTAAGGAAATTCATCTTCAAGTTATCGATAACATTTTCAAAGCATAACATAACAAGTATATATCGATACCATTAGTTAACTAAAGTTCATCTCTATAAAATCATAAATAATTTCCCAATTTTCCTTGCCTAATTGTTATGGCTATTAAATTTCTTGTACCTGTACAGGCCGCCGGCCACCTGCTTTGATCCCTATCCAAGCTATTGGCCATGCCAGCGCTGCTTGTCACTCAATTCAAGTGCCGTAGCAAAGATAAACAAGAATTTGTGAAGAAGACGAGGCAGAATGGTTAGTTAGAGCCTAAAAGCAAATGAAAATGGTAGCCAAAGCAATTTGCGGTCCAGCCAGGATAATGACAAAGTGTATCTGTGTGTGTGTGTGTGTGTGTGTGTGTGGGAGGCAGAGAAATGTTCATATAGCAATGAAATGACAGGACATCAGTTCCAAGTTTCAGATACACAACTTTGAGTGCGTGCAAATGATGTAGAAATAAGCCAAGTCTTGCGACTATACGTGTGTGTGTGTGTGTGCGACTGTGTGTGTGTGTGTATCGTTCACTAATTAACGACAGAATAATTTGCCATGCCATGAATGAAAACGAGGCTGCAAACCGACGGACAACTAAAGCTCTTGTTAAGAGTCTATGTCGTGGGCACAAAAGCCTAACTGGAAGCAAGAAAGAGCGAGAGAGAGAGAGAGAGAGGGGATGGGAGAGGGAGTAGGAGTGGGGGCCGCCTGCTGGTACTGCCTTTCGGTTCATAGTATTAGAAAAGTTCATTTGGCAAAGCAACTGTTTGGCTTTTGGCCCCTAAGCTCGCAGCCACAGGCGGCGCATCAGTTGCCAAAAATTTTTGCATGCAAGGCAAAGTGCAATATCAACAAGCGACCAGAGACCAAGAGACACACAGTTAGACTAGCCAAAGTTGCAGAAGGAGAAAGAGACAAAGAGACAGAGAGAGAGAGAGAGAGAGAGAGGGCAATACACATATGTGTATGTCGACTTGTCACACAATGCACAAAGTTTCAATGGGACAAGTGCCTGGAATTGGACACATGCGGACACAGATACACATACTCTCTCTTTCTCTCTCTCACACACACACACACACATATACACATACAACAGATAGGCTGGAATTTGCCGTGCTGGCGCTGGTAATGCCCCAAGATAAGAAAGCAATGAGTAGATGTGAAAAGGCGATAAAGTGGCTAGAAATGTGCTCAAAGGGCAGTATACTAAGACACGCACACACACACACACACACAGACACACACACAATTATATATATATATATATATCACTCCATATATATTCAAATTTCCATTGCATGCAATTTGACCATAAAACAAATGAAACATTGCGGTTTCATTTTGGTTTTCTCCATTTTTTTCTTTTGGGTTTTCCTACGCATACCTAAACACATCAAACATCAGTTAGTGAAGAGTGAATAGTTCAGTCTATTGCGAATGTTGACTAGCTGAGTTGTGTGTGTGTGTGTGTTGAATAGTGAATAATAGCTTATCCTGTTGTAAGCGACTGGCCGAACCATTCAAATTGATGTTTACGCAAATAAACCAAAAAAAAAAAAACAAGATATACAATAGCAACAGGAAATTTGTGGTTTGCCTCAGCACTGAGCGAAATATTGGGGTACTATATATACTATATATTTATAAAAAAAATATAAATACAAAAATAATAACAAAAAAGCAAAAAAAATTCTATATTTTTAAATTTTTCACTACTTTTAGGAATCTATAAAATTTTCTATTTAATTTTCCAATGTTTTATAAATGATTAACAGCAAAATTCATTTTTATATAAATAATTTTAAAATATTATTTAACTTAAATTATGATTGCCCAGAGGATAAACTTAATTTAAAATTTTTTAAAATGTTATCAAAATATATTCATATTTTTTAGAATAAGATAAAAAGATTTTTTTTTTAGTATGAAACTATGATTTCATACAATTGACTTAAAAAAAAAAAATATTTTAAGAGTTTTGTCTTTAAGAAAAAAAGTCAAACAATTTTTTGTAAATTTTTTTTTTCAACTTTTTTTCTATAAGAAAAACTGATAAATGATTATTTAAAAATATTTTTTTATAAATTTTCGTATATGAAAAAATTTGAAACCAGTTTAAAAAAATTTTTTAACAATTTTTTTTCTATTAGAAAACTCATAAAATATTAAAAAAAAATTTTTGTACTTATAAAAAATACATTGTAAAATATAATTTTGTAAAAAGAGGTTCTGATTTTTTTAAAAAATAAATATATATATTTATATATATAAATAAATAAAAACTAACTAAAAATTTTAATAACTTTTGAAAGAATGATTTCGTTAAATAAAACATAATAAATAATTAAATAAATCTATAAAAATCTCTTTCAATTTATAAAACTTAAAGTGGAGACATCTCGAATTCTTAAGTACGTACAAAACTACTTGATATATAACAGGCTGCATGTCAGCTCCACGCACATTTAAAATTTATTTAGGAAAAGAAAAAACAACAATTGTTGATTGCCTTAAATGTTAAACATTATAAATTTTAAATTTAACAAGATAAATCTGACAAAATATTTTTATTTATGCCACAATAAATTTGAGAAAATAACATAAATTACTGAAGAATAGCCCAGACAATTGCTAAGCTGACAAATCTGACTAAAATTGTGCGAGTGCAGCTTGTTGCAGTGTACAACAACAACAACAACAACGACAACAACAAGGGCGACAACAACAACAGTACGAGCTTTCATTTCCTCTATTGCAGGCCAAAACGGAAGTAACAAATATCATCAGGCCCAATTGCATTTGTGGCCGAAAAGTGGAAATATTTACTTGGACTCCGGAGTTGCTCTTGTTGTTATTTTTTTGTGTGGAGAGATATTTTTGGTCGGGGGTTGTTTGGTTGCTTTGAAGGCGGTGGTACGGGTGCGGGTGCAACTTTGATGAAGGATACTTAGTTAGTGGACTGCCTTCTGGGCAAAAGGCAGACCAGCCAGACAAGTACATTAGATAAAAGCCAGGACAGACAGGCAGGCTGGCAGGCAGGCAGGCAGGCAGGCGGCAGGACTCCAATGGACTCCAAACGACTCCAAAGGATACCAAATGAAGTGCAGCAGCAGAAGATTTCGTGTTTGGGCATGATAAACGTGGTTTATGACTACGGTGCTTACGTAACGTTTATAGTCTGCCAGCATTCAAACATAATCTAAAGCCGTTAACGAGGCATTTGCCAAATAGGCTGAGGCACACTTGAAATTTGCACAATAAATCCTTCAATAAATACAAGAATTTTGCATAAGCAAAGCGCTGGTGGTAGAGTAGAATATATTATATTTCGTATTTAATGAAGAATATTTGAATTCAATGAATATGTATTTTGTTGCTCTGTCTGCAAATGAACTGAATAACTGTGAATTGTTAGGGATTACGAATTTTCGGTAAACAAATTTGAGGTAACAATTGGTATTTTGTGATGTATTAGATGGTATATACTAAATACTATATATATATACCCTGAACTTGTTGAAAATGGAAATTTGGAGTAGTATGGAAGCGTGGCATATACCAAAGTATACATATATTCTTAACCAGCATGACTGTATCATATCTGTTTAAACTCTCTAGCTTATCTAGTCTCTGCTAGCCAATTCTATTTATATATTCTTCATGTAATTTTTTTCAATATATTTTTTATGATATTTTATATTTTGCTTGATATTTATTTATATATTTTTAATTATATATTATATTTTTTATATACATATTTTCTTTATATATATATATATATATATTTTGTTTATGCTACATATTTATTTAAATTTTATATTATAATTATATATATATTATTATTATTTTATTATTATATTATTTTTTATACAGTTGTGCTCAAAATAATAGCAGCGCTCTTTTAATATTGAAATGAAGCGCTGCTATTATTTTGAACAACAAAATTTCTGTATACTTACGCAAAATTATCATTAAAACGGTAAAGCAAAGCAATTGCAATGGGATTTTTTCGTTTTCCTCTCCCCCACACTCTATTCTAAGAAAAATATGCACTAGTGTTCGATCTTTAAGAATGAACATGCGTAAAATGTATTCCTATTTGTCAGCAAAAAGTGCGCTGCTATTATTTTGAACACAGCTGTATATATTTTAATAATATATTAAAATTATTTATATTATATATTTTTTTAGACACATATTTGAATTATATTTTATAATTATATATTTTATTTTTTTTTATATATATATTTTTTAAATATTTTATTTTTTTTTACTATTTTATTTTATATCTATTTATTTTTATTTCATTATATCAGATTATTATATAATGATTAAAAATCTTTTTAATCGTGTTATACTTCAATACTTTTCTTCTAATAATTTTCTAATTTAATTGCCTATAAATATTCTCTAACAAAATGCTCAAGAAATCATATAAAAAATTCATAACGCTCATTAAGATTTCATAGCAAACGAAATGAAAAGCGAAATGTTTGGCAATGCAATTGGTAAATAGTCAAGTGCTTGCAGTAGTTGAAGTAGAACTAGTAGTTGCAGTAATTGTTGTTGTTGTAGTTGTTGCTGTTGTTGTTTTTGTGGCTGTTATAACCACAGCAAATTGCACTTGCCAGTCGAGTCGATTCGAGTCGAATCGAATCGCATTGCATCGCATCGTATCGAGTCCTGTTTTGAAGACAACGTCGCCAATGCTTGCGTCGATGCTGTTGTCATCGCAGCCATTATCAAGTGGCCGACACTGCGAACGCCCACCAATGCCAACGATGCCCCGAAAATAACCAACAGTGAAGCACTTAAAATCGACCACATGACAGCCGCCAGCGGGTCTCTAACACAGGCCAAAGCAGTACGCCCACCACCCACTGCCCAAGGCCCACCACATTCACCCACTCGCTCTTAAGCCGTCTGCCATAATCGATGGCTGTCTCAGCTAGTAGTGTGTGTGTGTCTATGTGTGCGTGTGTGGGAGTGTGTGCCTGTGTGTGTGTTTTTCATTTTTGGATTTGAAGTGCCAGCTAAACCACAATTTTCAGTTCAATTTAAACTTGCTGAATGAAGTGTTCATTGCAGTTGTTGTTGTTGTTTTTGTTCTCTTGTTGATTCTTCTTCTTCTTCTTCTACTTGTTATTCTTTTTGACAGCTGCTGCTGCTGCTCGAGTTGTTGTCCACAAAGGTTTTTATCTCGGTTATTGATGGAATTTTTATTAAAAGTATTCTATAGTTATGATACTCTCACAATCAAATTGTTAGTTCGCTTAGCTGCACTGATTGGACTAAATATGCATAACATTCGAGTGTTTATAAACAAGCTAAGAGCAAAAATTGATTGAAATTTTGCATTTATGTAAATCTGAATGAAAAGAAAATAAAAATTGTTTTTTATTTTTTATTTATATTCTTTTTTATTCAGACTCGTATCAATTTAATTTAATTTTTTATTTATTTTTTATATATATTTTTTTTTTAGTTTTTTTGTATTTATATATAATTTATATTATGTATTTGTAATTTATATATTTTTTTTTATTAATTTATTATTATTATTTATGTATATTTTTTATTTAATTATTTATTTATTTTACATTTATATATATATAAATTTAAAAAGATTGTCTAACATTTAAAAAAATAAATATTGTCTGTATTATTTATTTTTAAAAATGTTAGACAATTGTTTTAAGTACATAAAAAAATAATAAAAAATATGTATAAATAATAATAATAAATAAACAAAATAAATATGTAAATAAAAAATAAATAAATATAAAAATAATATAAAATATATAATAATAATAATAATAAAAAAAATAAATAAAAAATTAAATAAATAAAAAAAAATAAATAAATAACATAAAATATTATTCATTTCAAATTTGAATTTGTATCTAGTGCTTTGAAATTGATTTAATTTTTAATCGATTTGAATTTACATAAATAAAGCTTCTTATTTTAGATGTTAAATGGATTCTGAAAAACAGTTTTCTGAGGCTATGTGAGTTTGAAGTAAACCATCAGTAACAAATGATGCTTGAATACATCAACAAGAAGATAATATATATCAGATAATCAATGAGTTCAGTTCATAAATGCTGAAAATTGCGCTAAAAATATATTGAAACACTTAAACTTTTTTTTATATTTCATAGCTGAGCAGCTACAATAATGAGTCTGATGAGCCACAACAAATTTTTACTACTCTCTTATAAAGTTAATCAAGTCCAATAAGAACTATTATACCTTAGTGTTGAAATGTTTTATTTAATATATATTATAATCATTATATTTAATTTAATCTAGATTCCCTTCAGCCTTCAATCTCACAAAATACACATTATATTTATATCCATTTTTACATTTTATTATCTAATTCATTTCATCCTATTTGCATTACACTTATTTATGTTAATTTCAATGTGCAAAATCTAATTTCTGGTTTCATCAACTTTAATTTTGCCAACTGAAAATATGTTCGCAACTTTAGTTTGGCCATTAAAAAAAAGGGTAGTTAAAAAGGTAGCTTTCCTCTGACATTCAACTCCCACTTAGTCAACTAATACACACCTGTATAAACTGCACGAATTGTTATCACACACACACACACACACATACTCTCTCTCTCTCTCTTGCACTCCCACTCTCTCACTATTGTTCCAGCATAAACTTGGAATATACATCATTTAGGAATACGAGTGAATATGGGCACGTTTAGAAAAGTTTTTATCCTAATGCCCCTTTTTAATTAAACTCAAACACATGACCCGTTGATTCCCTAAGCACACATTGAGTTGCCACAGTTCACATATGTGTGTGTGCATATACACATATATATACATACATACATATGTGTGTATGTGTTAGCTAGCCAACAATTTATGGCCATTGGCAACTATTCAAACAGAAATTTAATATTTTAGTAGTTAAATTATTTGGCACTTGTAATAAAACAAACAACTTGCAGCCACGCCTCCCTCACTCCATCTCCCTTCCTCTCTCTCTCTCTCTCTCTCGCTCTCTGCATGGCACAAGTGCAAAGTGGTAAAATGCAAAAGTTTTCCTGAAGCCGCTGCACAAAACCGCATAACGGCGCATGAGTTTTTCGGGGCAGCAATGTGGGCCTGGGCCTGGTCTGGTCTGGGCTGCGTTGGAAAACCTCAAAATATTCAAGCCTTCTCGTCTGGCAGCAGTTGCCTTGGCTGACCAAATGTTGTTAAATAGCACGAGCAAAATGTAAATATAAATTTCCAGCTCTCAAGATTTATGCATATTTTGAGGCAAGACAACCAAATTTCGACTGACTTCGAGTTGAGTTGAGTTGCGTTGCGTTGAGTTTTGTTGCATGGCAACACAGACGACCAGCCAGCCAACAAACCAGCCACCCACCTACCACCCCCTCGAGTGTGGCATGTGTGTTCTAAATTTTAAAATTTTGTTGGAAATTGTCCTTGGTTGGATGCGGCTGCTGCTGCAGCTGTCACAAGGACATGAACTGCAGCCGTTTGAATTATGGTGCAAGACATTGGCTAAAGTCTTTGCCTTTACTCTCCCTCTCCCTCTCCCCCTCTCCCTCTCACTCTCTCTCTCTGTGAACTAGCATATGCGTGCGTGTGTAAATCCAATTGGCCACATTACGCATACGCCATGTACCACATGGCCATGTGACTCGACTATTGTCATATCTAACTGGCTTCTTGTTTATGCACATTTGCATATATGTTTGTGTGTGTATGTGTGTGTGTTTCTAATTGGAAAAATTGCTTAGCAAATGCCATTTTATATTTAAGTGCTGTTTAAGAGATTTATCAGTAGCTCATCATATATTTACAGGATATATTATAGATATGTTTATAAATGTTTATATTCAAGAGCAATAAAATTTTGGGAGTTTCAGCTAAATATTATATTATTAGTAATTAGCAAAATCCCTTTCATATTTAAGTTTTTTTTTAAGAGGTATGCTAGGACTAAGCATATAATTACAGGGCATAATTAAATGAATAAATAAATTTTAAAATTAAGAAGTAGAAAATATTTAAAATTTCAGCTAAAGATTATGACCCCAACAAACTCAAGGGTTTAGTTTATATCTTCAAAAAATTAAATTACAGAAAATAAAAACTATACAAAATGAAATAATATATAAAATGTTATAAAATAATATTTAAAATTAAATAAAATAATATATAAAATGTAATAAAATATAATATAAGTTAAATTAAAATAATATATAAAAAAAAATAAGTAAAATAATATATAAATTTAATTAAAATAATATCTAAAAAATTTTTTTAAAAATGTTAAATTTAATAAAAAAAATATATGAAATTAATTAAAATAATATATACAATAAATGAAATGAAATATTTGTAAAATTATTCTTTTCCTACACGGACTGCCCCTAAAAGTATGCTATAAAAGAGGCAAGCCTAAAACGCAATGACTTTTGCAATTGGTGCCAAATTTTAATTCAGTTTTGATATTTGTAAAGTAAACAAACATAGAATAGAAATCGACAAGCCATGAAATGGTTTAATCGGAATAATGAATGAAAGAAACATTTTCTGCTGGCTGAATCTCTCGCCTTGGTGATTGTCACTGGCTGGCCAGATCACACATTTGAACCGTTCCAGAAGTCGCCTCATACTCTTGAAGCTCTTGAGAAGGGAGAGGATATTCGCCAGAAATGAGAAAGCCTGTCGCTTGAAGTTTTGGTGCTGGAGTGTATAGCAAATGCCATAAGATGAGCCCCTTTGGCCATCAACTTTGGCCGATATCATTTTCTTCACTTGATGGACTAAATTCTAATGAATTAAATAAACAAAATTCACAAACAAAACAAAAGTTTTTCAATAAAAAAAAAAAAAATTAAAGCAAAAGAACATCGACTGATTACTTTTGCCCCACACCCTGCACATGCGTTGCACATATAACGTAAGCTGACGGAAATGAAATTGATGACCATCATAATTTCTTGCCGCATGCAGTTTCCTGTCCACGCATATGCCAAGGGGTATGTCCTGCTGTTAAAGGCTAGTCAACACACACACACACACAGACACATACCAGCACACTCACACTTCTATATATCAATAAATATTTGCGTACAGGCTCGTCAAAAATTTTTGGAAAGACGAGAGCTGCCATATGGCCAGCCCAACCGGTTAAGGATCACCCGACTCGTTCGATGCCAAAAACCTCAACCGCAGCGAGAAGCGAACGAAAACGATTTTAGTGTGTGTGTGTGTGTGTGTGTGTGTGTGTGTGTGTGTGTGTGTGTGTGTGCGGAATGTCCAACAATTCAATTTACCGCAAAACTCGTTATTACGGGTGCCTAGCTGGCTGGCTGGCTGGCTGGTTGGCTCACCCGCCAGCATACCTGTGCACATGCATACATACATACATATATACATATATATGTATACATATACATATGCATATTTGGGCAAAAATTGTTGCCATTTGGTGTGGAAGCTGTTGCTGTTTTCCCCATTGCCAAGTGCAAAATGTATTTAAACCTGTCGTCTACCCACACAGACCACGCCCACTGTCCACACACCCAGTGCATGCACCCGGCCAGCATTTGTTGTGGCTCTCACGTGTCTGCCTGCGTTTGTGTATGTGTCTGTGTGTGTGTGTGTGTGTACATTAAAATTTATGCAAATGTTAAAGTGTGTGTGAAATGGCCTCAGTGCGCCTTTGTCTGCTCGCCAACAATGCAAATTGGTGGAAACTGTTCGGCTTAGAAGTGGGTTGAGTGCGTTGGGTGGGCTGAGTGGGCTTTTGCTGCCGCTGCCTGCTGCGTGATTCTCAGCACGAAATATTAAAATATTTCAAATGACAGTCTGTGGTTGTGCATCCTTTAACATGTCAACGATTTTTTTTCGAGCATGGTTTAGCAATTAAATGGCTATCTAAATTATTCAAATGGCTAATAAAATGACTGCGATTTTATTATTTAGTACGAGTTTGCAAATAGTTTTTGGTTTAGCTTTAGTTTTCATAATCAACAATTTTTGGTTTTATTAGAAGTTATTTGATAGTGAAAGAGAATTGCAAAAGTTAAATTCACTTTATTTGTCTTTATAGTAAATAATTAGATGTTGCTGATATGCAACTTAACTGATAAATATGAGATTATCTTTGAATTGTTATTGAGATTATTATGCTATTAAATTTATTATTAATATTATTATTATTATTTATTTTTATTTATTATTTATTTTTATTTATTATTATTATTATTTATTATTATTTTCAAAACTTTTATTATTTTCATTATTTTTTACTTTTATTAGTCATTGCCATGGTCATTGTCATTTTTATTGTCATTTTCATTTTCATTGTCAGTGTCATTGTCATTGTGATTGTCATTATCATTATCATTGCCCTTAGCTATTTCGTTCTCGTTGTCCTTATCATTATCATTACCATTACCATTACCATTACCATTACCATTACCATTACCATTATCATTACCATTATCACTATCATTATCATTATTATTATCATTATCATTATCATTATCATTATTATTATTATTATTATTATCATTATCATTATCATTATCATTATCATTATCATTATCATTATCATTATCATTATCATTATCATTATCATTATCATTATCATTATCATTATCATTATCATTATCATTATCATTATCATTATCATTATCATTATCATTATCATTATCATTATCATTATCATTATCATTATCATTACCATTATCATTATCATTCTCATTCTCATTCTCATTCTCATTCTCATTCTCATTCTCATTCTAATTCTCATTCTCATTCTCAGTCTCATTCTTATTCTTATACTCATCATGATCTTCATCCTCATTATCAATAGTTATTTGTATTATTATACAATAAAACTATCTCATCTTTATCAGAATCATAATACATTAGAATCATATTGTTATTTTAATAATAATTTTTCTTATTACATCATTAATAAAAACAATTTTCGTCCACATTTAATAGTTGTACGTAATATTTTTTATTATCGCACCAGCTTCTCCATATATTATTAACTTTATATATAATATACATACTCTTATCGTATGAAAGTCACAGCTGTCTGTCCGTCCGTCTGTCTGTGTGTATTTGCACAATTTCCAGACACAAACAATGGCAGAGATATTGTCAATAAACTGGAAGTTATTGTCAATAGTCTGCATTAGACAGCTGTTGTTACAGTTATTTGTGTATCGCACACAATATGGAATTGCCTTCCAATAAATCAATGCAAAACTGTATGAAATTTCTTACTTAGTCAACGCTTTAGTTTAAGTATGTCTGCCAAAGCTTAAAGAACTGTAGAAAATTGAAGAAGGTGCAAAATATATGCAAGGAATTGCATAAAGAGAAATTGATTCGTGATTCAAGTTCAATTCTCCTGAAGATAATGCAGAACTATGGATATCTGTTGACAATTTCATTGCTATTCACCTTTGCTATTCAAGGCCTTGAAACTTTCGATAAGAATGGCAAATCACAGCCGGTGAGTCAAGCATTTTTTACTTGCACCTAAACAAAGAAATGAATTTGTTATTACTTTTCAGTCTTTAAGCTTGTTTAAGGACTTGGAAGGAGAATGCAATGCATATTGCCTGAACATCGTAAAGCCCATATTGCAGCAAACAAAGCAACATCATTTCACCGAATTGCAGGACAAAATAAAAGAGCAAAATGGAATAATAAAGGCAACAGAGCAAGAGGTAAATACGGTACAAATAAAGTTGGGGGTTTGCGAGAATGCTACGGCCATCCGAGAGAATCTGTGGAGAGAGCAATTGAATCGAAAGGTCGCACAGTTCAATGAGCTACAAAGGAGAACCGATGCAAAGGAAGAGAGTCTTAAGAATTTGGAGATTCAATTCAGCAGTCTAAAGAATCGTGTTGGCATCTGTGAGGAGACAGTGAGGAATAAGGACGTCCAGTTCACACAGCTGAAGGAATTGAATGTGTCCTGTAATAATAGCAGCAGGGTTAAGGATGCTCTCATAGAGACGAATAAGGCATTGATCAATAGACATCATGCCGTATCAGAGGGTGAATTGATCAAATTGGAGTTGAAGGATCGTCGCATAAGTGAACTGGAGGCCGACATTAAATTCAACGAGAAAACCCTTGTGGAACAGAAAAACAAAATTGCCAAAGATGATCTGAAGATGAAACAATTGATTCACAAACTTTATCTATACGATAAACAAGTCAAGAATTGCCATTCGACAAGCTGCCTGGGCAAATCTACGGATGTACATGTTATAGGAGTGCCCGGAGCCGACCCCTTTCCGGTATTCTGTGACTCCCATCTAGCCGGTCCCGGCTGGACTGTCATATTACGCCGTCGCGATGGTTCAGTCAACTTCTTTCGCAAGTGGAATGATTATAGAATGGGTTTTGGTGACTTAAGAGGTGAATTTTTCATGGGCTTGGAGAATATACATTTGATAACCTCATCAGGACGTTATGAACTCTTCATATATCTGCAAGATTTCGAAAATCAAAATCGTTATGCCTACTACGATAATTTCCAAATAAACAACGAACGCGATAATTTTCGTTTGCATGTCCTCGGCGCATACAATGGAACGGCAGGTGATGCGCTATCAGCGCAAAGATATATGAAATTCTCAACACCTGATCGCGACAATGATAAGGCGGATAATAACTGTGCACAGGATTTTGGTTCGGGCTGGTGGTTTCGCAAGTGCTATTATTGGTAAATAATGTTTAGAAATATATATATATTTTAAATTAACAAATTTGTTTTTTTACAGCAATTTAAATGGCATATATTTTAGTGAAAAAACTAAAAATCAATATGGCATCAATTGGTTTTCCTGGCACAAGAATTCTTTGCAATTTGTTCAAATGATGATCAGACCAAAGCGAACCTAATTTTTAATTGTAAAAAATAATTTATTTATATTTATTAATATTTTTTATATATTGTAAAGATTTTATTTATAAATTAAATAATTTTATTTATATATTTTTATATAATTTTTTTTTTCAAATATAACTAAAATATGTCAATTAATCTTTTCAAAAATGTTTTTAAATTGATAAAAAAAAATGAATTTATTTATATTTATTTATATTTTTTATATATTATAAAGTATTTATTTATAAATTAAATATTTTTATTTATTTATTTTTATATAATTTTTTTTTTCAAATATAACTAAAATAAGTCAATTTATCTTTCTAAAAATGTTTTTAAATTGATAAAAAAAATAAAAAGAATTTATTTATATTTGTTTATATTTTTTATATATTATATAGATTTTATTTATAAATTTATTATTTTTATTTATATATATTTTTTTATATCATTTATTTATTTTTTTTACATAAATAATTTATGTCAATTTATTTTCCCAAAAATGTTTTTAAATTGATAAAATAATATGTTATAAATAAAATCAAGCAACATTCAGCTATTAGGTTTGGATTCATCATATCAAAAGCCTTAAAGTTAATTTCTTGATGGCTAAATTTTATTATATTCACTTCTACTAGTCTATGTTTTAATCCGAAATATGTGAAATATTCAGCTTATATACAAAAAAAACAAATTGAAATAACTTTTTTGTTATTTATGCAATTGTTGCTTGTCTCTCAAAGTTATAAATACGATTTTCGCACTCATATCAAATACATAGAAATATATTTTACAAGCCAAAAAGTTAAGTGCAAATGGAAGTAAAGAACACAATGCCAATTTCAAATTTATTTGTGTCTGTGTGTGTATGCAGACTAGACAGAAAAAAACCATTAAAAGTGCCTTGGATTATTGTTGTAAGTTGTTGTTTCACGCTGTCTAGAGCCCCAACACAATTGAGTTGAACTCAGCTGAGGCGTTGGGGCAACTGATGCCTTTGCCACGTTTTAATTTGCACAAACATTTATTAAATTTTAAAATCTAATTTGAATTTTCACGCCACACGGCGACGATGTCGACGGTGACGACGACGACGACGACGACGATGATGACAACAACAAAGGGTTATAAAACTAAACCAAGTGTAACACAAAACAAGAGGGAATATGTGAAAACTGAATGAGCTCGACTAGAAGATATGCTGTGCAAATGAGTGAAGCTTAACGAATTTGTGTATGAAACTTCAAAGTCAAAGAGTTTTTCTTTTTAAATATATTAAAGTGTATAAATAAAATATAGAAAAATAAAAAATTAAATAAATTTATATTTGAAGCTCAAAGGAATGGGTTAAAAAGCATGAAAACTTAAATTAAAAATTTTAAAAAAATTTTAAAAATATATTAAATCTAAATAAATTAAATTTAATAAATTTAAATAATTGAATTAAAAAAAAAAGGTTTTTAATGTGAAATTTTACAGATAAAATAAATTAAATTAAATAAAATGATATATTATTAATAATATTATATATATTATAATATTATATATAATTTATAAAATTATATATTCTTAAATATTTTTAATTTATATATATAAAATATAAATATTGTCTACTTTTCAATTGGAATATACGAAATTTATATAGAGTATTAGAGAAGAATTTGCAGAAGTTAGTCAAAACTGTTTAAAGATTATGCAGAGAAGAATTCGAAGAGCAGTATCTCTATATAAGCTATACTAATAAATCATATCTCTCCCTAGCAACATTTACCCATTTACACAACATAAACCACCCTTTATCCCATATTCAACCAATTTATGCTGGGTATCAAGAGACGACAGCGAAGCATAGCCAGAACGAGAACGAGAACAACGGCAGCATTGTCGATGTGAAGGAGTCAACGGCAACAGGATGGAACCGAAAAGCAACAGCATGGAATTGATTATTGAGCGAGTGTCGGGAGTTGATGCTGCCACACAGCTCTTCCCCACCCCTTCTCTCTCTCTCTCTCGGTCTCTCTCTCTTCCATTCACTGTTCCATGTGGATTGTGGGTTAAGTGGAACACTCCACGAGGGACTTAGGTGTCCTGTACATATGCCTGCGAAAGTTTTTGTGGCGCGGCTGGGCTGACGCAAAAGTTATGGCACATTGGTATGCAGTTAATATTCAAGGCCTTTGCCGCCGCCTTGTCGCAGCTGCAATGCATTTCGCAATTTTTGCATTGCCGTTGACAGCGGCCCAGTGAAAATTGCAACTGCAAGTTGCATGCATAAACAGCCAACGTTTGCCCAAATGGATTTCAGGCCCATGCACCGATTCGAATATACATTTTAAATGCAGTTTTTGGCTTTTTGGCCAAAAATCGAGCTCTGAGCGAATATTTATTTTTGGGGTCGGCTTTTCTTTCCATTCTGTTGCATAGTTTTTTGGGGCGCGACGAGCTTTCTGTGGGGATTAGCAGCCGAGGCAATTGGCATACAAAAACCAAAAAAACAAAAACTATTTGCTATCGTCTGTGTCTGTGTGTATCGGAAAATAAATGTGCAGCTATGCACTAAATTGTTGTGTGGGGATTACACAAGTTGAGGTTATGTATACAAATTGTTTGGCCAGTAAGGGTAGTCCTCGAAATTTGGAGCACCCTAAGAATTGATAAAAATTACATAAAATTAGCATATTTTCTATGTTTTTAAAAAATGTTTGTTATATTGATTTATGCATACGATTGGGGTTTTCCACAGGGGTACTCCTTGCGTTTAATATTGTTATTATATTTAAGAGAAATGTATTCAGTGATTGAATAATTATTTAAAATTTGCAAAAATTATTTGAAACAAGAAAAAATTATTTGAAACAAGAAAAAATTATTTACAGCCTTTTATAATTTTTAGTATGGGAATTCCTAGAAATTTTAAGGGGGTTTCCTTATATTTAAAATTACAATTTATGTAAGGAAACTTAATATGCATCAAAAATATTTGAAATTATACAAAAAACAAAGAAACATATTTTGTAAGCCCTCTATATATTTTTAATACGGGTATTCCTCAAAATTTGATGCAGCTTAGCATTAACTAGGCTAAAAATACAACTAATTATATCGAAAGAAAATTTCTTTAAGCCTTTTATATATTTGCAAAAAATAGTATTCCATTTACATTAATGTATTACCAATTAAAACTATTAGGGGTATTCCTAGAGTTTAAATTGAATAAGAAATTTATGAAAAATTTAAAAAATGGTGCAAAATATTATCTCTTTTTTAATTATTTTAAAAAATTGTTTGTCAACCATATTTCTGTATATTTTTCGAATAGTAAAGATATTCCTACTATTTAAAATATATATCATATTATAAAGTAATGGAAAATATTTGATATACTTGGAAAAACACATTTAAATACTAAAAAAAAAACAAAAAATTAAATTTTTTGCATTTATTTTCTTATTTTTAAATAAATTTCAAATATATTTATTTAAATAATTATTTTTTCTAGTAAAATATGCTCGCTTGCAATTTCAGTTAAGACCAGCAGATTCTTCAATGGAACATTGTATCTGTTTATTATCATTCTCTAGCAATTTCGTACTGCCTTTGAATAGCAATGAAGATAGAGAAATGTCATTTGATGCACTTCTCCATTACAGACTTTTATTGATGTTGTCTGTTTGACAGAGCGATATAGAGAGCTGAGAGAGCAGCTGCTGCCACTGGTGCTGTCGTTGCCGTCATTGCTGTTGCTGCCACACATCATGCAACATGCAACACATGCACGCAACGCAACAGCAACAGCAGCTATAAAAGTTTTGCAGCTGACAATGAACATGAAAGCCGTGCGGGCATGACGAAAGGAATTGTCAATTTGGCATCTGACACACACTCATATCAGCATTTTATTATCAGCTGTCCAGCTGTCAATTAAAAGACTGAAACATAGAACAAAAAAACAAACGACTATATATGTGTGTAAGAGCAAATAGCGTAAAGACCAGACCAACTATGTGTGCTTGTTAGTGATCTCAACATTGAATACTCTTGTAACAAAATTTAAGTCAGTTGAAAATACGAAAATAATATTTATAATATATTTAAATAACATTTAAAAATAAAAAATAAGTCATTTAAAATTTTAAAAAATTATAAGAAAATATATATTTATAATTAGAAAAAAAGTCGATACAAAAAAAAAAAAAATTATTATAAAATAATATATATTTATAATTATAAAAAAATCATTACAATTACAAAAATATATATATTTATAATAAGAAAAAAATTTAAATAAAAAAGATTATATATTTAATTGATATAAAATCAAAATTTAATCAATTTATTATACATGTTTCCTAAGTAACTTTATTTCTGATGAGATCATCATATATATATTCAATAAGTAACATATTCAAAACATATATGTATCTATGCAAAATACCCTCCTGTTAGAGTATAAATTTTATGTTTTTATTTTTTGCTCGTTTTTAGTTTCAACCGCTTTAAAAAAGTAACATGAAAAATTAGTCATGCGCGATTCTGTTCGGTTCGGTCAACCCCATTAGAGAGGGCAAAACTTCAATTAATGCTCAACCATGTTGCCGCTGGACAAACAGCAACAACAACAATAACAACAACAATAACACGAGCTACAAATGTTGTTCACTGAATTCAATTAACCGCAATTTTGCATAGTGTTGGCAACGCTGGCCAAAACGCTTTAAAGCTTATCACATTTTGGACAACAAATGCAATTATTCTACAGAGTTTTTATAGGAAAAAAAAGAGAGAAAATACTAGAAAATAATTAAAAAGTTCATAACCTGTAAAACTCTGTACAGATAACTCGTTGTTGCTTGTGTTTTTATGTTTTTATGTTTTTTATAATTGTTGTAAATTTATTTACATTTTTTTTGTGCTTTTTCACTGTAATTTGTCAGTTGTAATTGCTCTGCCCTTTGATTTTGTTGTCTGTTGCAGTGTAATTATGAAAACTGCATTTCAAATTTCAGTCGATGACCCATTTTTATTAATTATACTTTTTGTTTTAGCCACACGCTCATTATGTGACAAGTTATCTTGATCTTGATTGAAAATGGGTTGGAAATGCTTTTGTTAATTTTATATATCATATATGTATAATATATATATATATATATAACTTATATATTTTCTTGTATTATAAATAATATTTTCTATAAGAATTTATCGAATGTTAAAAAAAATATTATCATTATTTTGAGTACCTGATATGCTTCCCTCAAAATTGATAAAAGGCAACTAATTTGAAAGATAATTTTTCATTTTCAAGACCCAGACTAGATAACTTTCACTCATTTATCTAAGATTAATGATATTTCTAGTCAAAGCAAATGACATCAAAGGTCTTAAGCTCTTAAATTTGTATTTTGCAAAAAGTTTCAGGGCAACAAATATGCTGTGTGGGCAGGTGGAAAACGGCTGAGACGAGAGCTGACAACAGAGAAAGAGAGTAGCAAAAGAAATGAGGATAATAATCTGTTTCCTTTAAAAGGATATTGTAAATGTGCCAATAAATAAATTTAATAATAACAAATTTTTTTTATTATTTTATTTTATTTATATTTTTTTATATATATTTTTAATATTTTTTTTTATACTTTTTTTATATTATTTAAATATTAAAATATTTTTTATATATATTTTTTAATATATTATAAATATATTTTTTAAAATAAACTTTTGAAGTATATTTTAAAATATATTTTTTTAATATAATATATTAAATTATTTATATTTTTAGTCAATTTTTAAAAAATATGTTTTTTAAGTACAATTTTTAATATATTTTTAAAGTATATTTTAAAATATATTTTTTAATATATTATATATATTTTTAATAAATTTTTTTAAAATATTTTTTTTAAAGTATATTTTTTATTATATTTAAAAAATATATATTTAAGGTATTTTAATATTCTTTTAAAAATATATTCACATACATACAATCACATTTTTATGTATGTCCTGCTCACTTGAAGTAAATTCATATGAATATCATCATAATATTCGTTCATTCTGGGTAACTGTCCAAGGTGTCTACTCTAAGTCCTATTTTGTCCGCCTGTTGGGCTCGAATATAAGATTTTCAACTTCTCCCACAACATAATGCCCCCAGCTAGGCATATCTCTGTAATGACATGCGATTTTGCTAGCTTAACACTGGCTTTCATATGTTTCCATGGTAGCTGTCAGGGATTTTACTTTGGGCATTAAAATTTAGTTTGCAGTAAAGTTGTTTTTTAAAAGCTAAAACTGCAAAGTCCTAAGTTAATAAACATCTTATTTTTGCGTGTTTTTCAGATCTAAAATCAACGATAACAATAAAATGGAATAGAAGACAAACAAAAATTTTCTGCTATATTGTTCTTAACTCTCTTTCAATACCAAAGTCAAGACTTATCAAAAACCAACTTCAAATGACATAAGCCGACGTATTACCCTTATTTTATACACAACTGTCTACTATATATGATATTTTTCAACTCCACCAACTAAAATTATCATTAAGAAATCAATGAGCAAGACGAGCACAATGAAAATAAATAAATATAAATAAAAAGTAAAGCCCTATTCCATTTGGCAGACAGATCCTTGCTTGTTGTTAACGCCGGCTTTACTGTTATTGTTTTTTCCTGTTTGTTGGCCATGTTGTGTTTGGCAATCAGCATATTTGCCGTTTGATACTGTTGCACAGTGCTTTCGATATTAGTCAACGATGCATGAAATCAGCGTTCAGCAAAAAGCTAGGGCGCGCGCGCGCTGCTCTATATATATATATATATATATATAAACAGGATTTACACACAAGTTGACGCGATGTTGTTTTTCGATGAGAGGACAACGACGCTGATGCCATAGCGTACAATAATTTCCGGCATTTGATAACAACAACAACAACAACATGAGCGAGAGCAAGAGCAAGAGCAATAATAATAACAACAGCAGCAGCAGCAAGAAATGCAATACAAACAGTTTGTAAACAAACAAATTTCATGCTACGTTTCACCGGAAAGTTCAAAGCCGAGTTGAGGGTTGAACGGATAAAAAGAGAGCAAAAATAAAAATATATAAAAGTAAAAAATAAAATAAATATAAGAGTCCAAATTGACAAGCAGCGGCCGGAAATACAGTGTCTACTTTTTTATGTGTGTGTTAGTATGTTTGTGTGTGTTATTAATATGAATTGAAATCAGACTGGCTTGCTGCCAATGGCCACGTTAATTGGCAGACATGAAGCACGCACATAATTGAAATCAAGTGCGTTGAGCAGCAACAATAACCCTACAAGAGAACAGTCTATATATAGCATATAGATATATATGTGTATGTGTGTGTGTGCAGCGGTCAACGTCGCGCTCAGCTCTGCTGCGGTTGGCTGAATACATTTTGCATGCGTGGCGACATGTGTCAACTTCTATTAAGTTAACGCTGGTCATTCAACTCGCACCAGTCGCAGCCCACGCTCTCCTATTCTCTCTCTCTCTCTCCCACTCTTTGCTGCCAGCGGGCATGTGGTGGTCAGCATATTTTTGCAGTAGAATTAAAAGTGAGACTTGGCCACAAGGCATTTACAGCAGAGGGAGGGAGAGGGGCAGAGCGACAATTGGAAGTTCTACTCTAGTCTAACAGCAAAGGAAGTGAGCGAGGGAGACAGCCACAGAGTGCAGTGCTGCTCTGCTGCAGCTTGTCAGGCGATTTAGTGAGGGCGAAGCGAGCGGAGGAGAGTGCAAAAAGAAAACACTTTTAGATTAACATGCTTGCGAATGGCAGCCCAGCGGAAATTCTGTTAAGCGCATTTACTTTACAATGGCTCCACAAATCAAATTTACGCGTCAAGAATTTTACAAAATTTAATAAATTGTTTTTAGCATGTTGAAATTTAGATAGATGATGATATTTGTAGTATATATATATAGGGAAAGAAGACGTGACGAACCAGACAGAATATTGAATTAATATAATATGAAAATGTTATAGATGTTCCTTCACAAATATGCTAACAGTGGGCAGTGTCCGACTAGAAAATACCCGGAACTCTAACTTTTAGTGACTATTATACAGTTATTAGAAATATTTTATGAAAATCTGCATACGAAATTTGAAAGAACAGTAGAAAATATAGACAAAAGTAAATAAATTCATATTTGTTAAGAAATATGCTAATAGAAAAGATAAATAATCAAACAAGAAAAAGTGCTCTTGTTAGCAGTGCCCGACTAGGAGATACCTCTTAATTTTTGGGCGCCAATGGACAACAAATAAATATTCTAAGCTCTATTACTAATATTAGTAATTGCTTTAGGAAAATCTGAATACCAAATTTGTTAACTCTTACAACTTGCAAAATATGCTTAAGCAAACTAAGTTTGATATTGGAAACGGAAAAGGTAATCAAAGACTAGAAAAATAAACTTCATTTGATAAATTCTCAAATTTATCAAAACTGCATAAATTCATAATATTCTTTGCAAGATATACTCTTAAATATTTTTCTTTAATTTTGAAAAAATATTGAATGTAAATATATAAAATTATTTATGTATATTAAGATTTATATTTAATTTGATTTTTGAAAGTATTTTATTATTTATTAATTTTTCGAAATAACTGCAATTTTTGCAAAATAAAACATTTATTGAGTAAATACGAAATATGAAATATTAAAAATTTAATCAGAAAATATTTACCACAACGAAAAATCGTATTAAATTTTTAATTTCCTTTAACTAACACAACTGGAATAGCAAATGTCGCGTAGCTAAGCGGTTGTTGACATTTATACGCCAATAGTTCCACAACAAGTGGACTGCAACCCAACTCGATGTGGATATATACAAGCTATATATATGTATATATATATATGAATAACGCTCCAAAGAAGTGCAATAAAACAAAGTGTCATAAATAAAATGAGCCGCATTGCATTAATGGCAGTTGCAGGCAACTGCATAAAGCTGCCACGGCCAATGCACTTCGAGTCGTAAAACTAGGGCCACTGCAGGCGCCGCACAATGAAAAAGTGAGAAAGGCATTGAGAGAGGGAGGAGGAGAGAGGGGGAGAGAGGGAGAGAGACGAAGGGAATTGCCTGCCACTTGAGTTGCATTCTGTTTGGCTGTGCAAAAATTATATTACAACAATGTGTATAAATTGTGATTTCCATGCAGCATTCAAGTGGCAAAAACAGAGACTGCTGCAGTCGCTTAATGGAGTCAGTGTGTGAAGTGAGTGTGCGTGTGCATGTGTGTGTGTGTGTGTGTATTAACCCCTGCTGTGTGTGCGTGTGTGTGGGAACGTCTTGTGTACGCTTCGCTACTTGCCAACTGGCTGGCAGTGTGTCAAGCCCAAGAGTCCTGCAACATGCGTGTCCTCGCTTGGTTGATTTTAACACACGCACACATAGACGCACTCACACACACACACACACACATGCATACACACAGTGAGACGCATTCACACAGCCCAACAATGTAATCAAAGTGGGGGCGCAAGTGGCGCCATAAGCCCTATGCCCCATTCTGCACCTTCTACATCGCCTTCTCGCTTACTCTCACTCCCTCTCTCCCTCTCTCTCGCGCTGCTCATTTCTAGCACAAAGCTTAATATGCTGCTAAATGGCATTAAATGGGGTAGCGAATGGCTGGTCGAAAGGGTGCCAAGAGTAGTGCACTACATATTTGATAAGCTTTGCAAGCGTAAACACCTCAACATCGTTTGCTTTCTTTGGCCATACCCTGTATCAATTAATAAAGTTGTTTACGTATTTAACAAGGCTGTAGGCGAAAAGTTTCTTCTTTATTAGTTTTCAGAACTTAGTTGCTGACAAAAAGTTGCCAACTGCATGATAATCGATAAATATATCGAGTAATTACAATCAACCAGGTCTTAAGTGTGGAACTATGAGCCAACTATAGATCATAATCCTAGTTCTGATACATTTTTAATATTTTCGATTACTTATTCATTTTAGCTAACTATCGATTTTTGTCAAACAATTTTGTTTTAGGCCGTGGCAAAGCAAAAGTACATTAATTGATAATATAGCTTTATATACTCTTTCTATTTAATCGGTATCTCGATAGTAAAGTTAAATTTGATTGAATTTACTGATATTAGAAACCAGTAGCCCTTATCGATAAATATCGATATATATAAATAGATGTTTAAATTTTGTTTAGCTTACTGGCAAGATTGAATAAAGTTTAACTTGATATTTTTTCATATTCGATAAATATTGCAGCATCAAAATCGATAACGATACGGACTTTATAGATAAATATCGATAAATATATATAGATATTTAAGTTTTTGAGCATATTAGCCAGAGTAAATAAAATTTAATTTGAGCCTTTGCCTTCTCGATAAATAAAATATATATTGATATGCGAATTATCGATAAATATCGATTTATATACATTATATATGCTGTTTTCTGTACTGCAAACACATTTAAAGCATATTTTTTAAAATCGAATTCTATATTACAGTCAAGCTATACTCTTTTCTGAAAAAATAAATTTACTAAAGCAGAATAGCTCCATAAATTCCAGATTTCGATATATTTGATATAGACCGAATATTTTATTTACAACAAAATGTAAAATTGATTTTGTGGCTACAGTTTAAATGAGTTTTCAATTCCCCCACTTGAAGATCCTTTACATATCATTGCGATTCTAGATTCCAACAACATTTCTTTCAACCTATGATATTATCTATTCAAAAACTCTCCACTGCATACAGGGTAACTATGCAACGAGCACTATGCAACTGCAGCAAGCACCCTAACTGCTTTTTTTTCTCTCTCCTCCTCTTCTTCTTCCTTGCCTTCTTCATACTTTGTTGCGTGCGTGCCTGGCGAGAGTAGCTAATAAAGTTGGACAGTTTAAGACGCTGGCGGAATGGCTGGGCAGCAATTAAGCCATAAAAGGCACTAAAAACTGGGTGAGTTACTGTTGACTTCGCTCGTGGAGCTGTTGGAGGGCACAGAAAGTTGCGCTTTCTGTCAGTGTGTGTGTGTGTGTCTGTGTGTGTGTGTTTGTGTTGGTGTCAACAAGTGAAGCATGGCAACAGCGCACTTTGCACTAATCGAACTTTATGTCCTGCTCTTTGGTTCCAAGTTCCATGAACTTTTTACGCACTCCGGTTTACTTAAGTTAACTTCTGGATTTTTTCTTGGTTTTTATTTTTCTTCCCTTCTTGGTCCACAAAAGTTTTTTTTTTTATTTTGGGCAATAAATTAGAAACCTTTAAAGTGAAACCTCTTAAAAGTAGTAAAAAAGTTACAAAGTGCAGACAATGCAAGTTTATTTGGCGAAATTATTTATTGTTTGATTTCTATTCGCCTGGCGGAACGAAATAAATCCCAACTAATTGGAAGTTTGTCAGCAAAACAATTCGAACAATTTTAAATTTTGTTTTTAATAAACTAATTTTAATTGCATTCCCTGGAATTAATTAGTTTTACAAATCAATTCACAAAGTTTTACTACACTTTATTAGCGAACAAATTTGTGGTATAATTTTTCATTATTAAAATTCCATTAGAATTGCCAAAAAAAATAAATAACAATTATATATTGCAATTTATTTTATGAAATTAGAATACGCTTAGGCGCTGTTGCCGCACTTCATTTGCTGTTTCCACTTGATTAGTTTAAGCTATTTTTCAATTTTAATATTTATGCAGCTAGCAAAAATGGAATTTGATATGATTTATTAATTGGAATTAATATTTTTGGAATATATATAAATATATATATTTTTTTTTAAAGGTTTCTATGCTTTAAATATTATATTTCCCAATGCGCTGTTGCCATATTTCATTTTTTTTATAATTTATATTTATTCTGAATACATTTGAGCAATTCTAAAAATTGTTAAAAATTGCCATTTCCATTTTAATGAACATTATTAAATATTGTTACACTTCAGCTAACACTGTTGCCACACTTCACTTGCTGTCACTTGAGTGGAAACGCTGCATAAACACACACTGACACTCACACACACAAAGACATATTGCCCTGCAGGCCAATTATTATTATTAATTCAATATATCAATTGAAATGACAAGACTTTTAATTAGGTTGATTTATGCCAAGCATTTGGAAACACATTTTGACATAACACTCGAAGCTCGTGTCTAAACATAAACACACAAAATATGCTAAATAGGCAACAGCAATGGCAACAATAGCAGCTAAACGAATCTAATTAAATCTAGCAGTGAGACAAAGAGAGAGTGGGAGAGAGAGAGAGACAGGGAGAGAGAGGGAGATAGAGAGTTAAAAGTAAGCTAAACAATCAGTTAGAATCAGTGTAAAGTGCATCAATCAAATGCAACAAACGAACAAACAATTTGGAAGCCAGCTAAAATGTAAGTGGCTTTTGTGTAAGCTCATTAAAATGATTACACCCAAATGCACACACGTACACACGCCCACATTGACACGCCCCCAAAATTAGATACAGTCACACATACATATAGCTTAACAAACATACGCGACAAAAGTTGGCTATTGTTGGCTGTCTGTTTGTCTGTCTATCAAATTGCATGCAACAAATTTTTCGCTACAATTCCCCCGCAAGCATTAGGGGCATTCCCGCCGCCATGTTACAAATGTTTAGTTATGCATTAGATTTGTTGTTATTTTTTTTATGTATTTTTGTATTTTATTTTTGCTATTGCCGGCAGCTCTTTTGTTGCAACAACAGCAACTACCTGTTTTTTTCTTGCTTACACAACAAACAACAAACATTGTTGTTGTTGTTGTTGCATGCACAATGAGCACATATGTGGCAGCTAGTTTCATTGCCATTGTCATTGTTGTGACTGGCGACTGGCGACTGGCGACTGCGACTCTGACTCATATGTGCCACAATTGTGCTGTCTGTCTGTCTGTCGAGTTGCCTTGCCAAGGAATGAAACGAATTGCAATGTTTGCTCAAGAATTTCTTTTACTCTTTGGGAGTAGAAAATTGTTTGTGCAACGTTGCCAAATTTCATATTATATATTTAAAAATTTATATATCTATTTCTTGGCATGTTTAGGTTGAAGTGGTTAACATATGGCAGGAAATTGAATAGCAGAGTAAGAGTTACGGATTTGTGCGCTGTTGCCACATTTCAATTGAACTGATTACAGCCGAATGTCAATCAAGAACTTATGCGCTGTTGCCATAGTTCAATTCAGCATATGTTGCTAAAACTTTAATTCAAGAACTTCTTGAGTTTGACATTCATTCATGTAAATTAAGAGCTTGTGCGCTGTTGTCAGTTTTCAGTAGCTTATATAAATATCAAAATACTGCAGTAAAGCTATAATTGCTGTTGCCAAATTTCTTATATGTTTTTAATAAGATATTCCTATTAGAGTAGCTCGATATATAGTCTATACTTTAATAGTTTTAAGCCTGAAGTATTTATATTTATAGTAACTTCACACACCCCTTATTACAATATGTGCACTGTTGCCACATTTCACTTCTGATATATAAATACATATAATATAATATAATATAAATATTGGCTATGCTATAAAGAAATGTTCTTTGAAATCCACCTAGGCATTAATAAATTTTTTTATATATATTAACTTAAGCTTTAAGCATTAAGAAAGCCATACAAAACTCTATATAGTTATTTCTTATAAGATTTCTGCTCTTGTTTAACTTTTCATTCAGTTAGATGTGCACAAACAAATCTTCCTTAACTTTGTCGATTCAGCCACACTTAACTCTTTTAGCACCTTCATGCATATTTGCTGATGGCCATTAAGCCACTGTTACCAAACATCAGTTGTGGTAAAAGAGAGCTCCGCGCAAAGCTGTGCGACACAAATGTAAGCTACACATAAGGCTATTTATACGACCCAAAAACTCTCTTTGAGCATTTTTTTTTTGCTTTTCTTTTCTTTTGACAAGTTGAGACCGCGAACACGCTGGGACCAAGAAAATTATTAGCAACCACTTGGGGGACAGATACAGCTCAGCTGTCATAAAAGCCGAACTGAAATGTTATCAAACATATTTTCAAGGTTGATGGGGCTAAAGGAGAAAGAGAAATGAGAGAGAGAGAGAGAAAAACGTTGGCATAGCATATAAATCATATGACAAAGTTTTTAACAGGCTCCCCCCATCGACTCCCTCTGGCTCCACTCTTTCCGTCCCTCAAGTCTCTGCACTCTCATAATAAACGTGAACATTTTTCACTTTTCTTATTTGACTTACCTTCGCGCACATTCTCGTAGGCATCCTCAACATGCGACTCCTTATAGATAATGGAGTGAAAATCAAGTTCATCCTCAGTTCTCGTTGTTGTTGTTGCTGTCGGCATTGTTGTTGTTGTTGCTTCTGTCTGTTTGGTATTGTTGTTGTTGTTGGGATACATTGGGAATGTGTTCGCTGTTGTTGTTGTTGTTTCACCAATTTTATTTATAAACTTTTCTCTCTTATTATCAATGGCAGTTTTATTCAGATTGGACCCCGTTGTTGTTGTTGTTGTTGGAGCTAATGTTGTTGCGGTGGTCTTTGTCGTCGGCGTCGACGTCGTCGTTGACGTTGACGTTGTCCGATTTGTGGGAAAATAATGTTTGGCATGTTCAACATAATAGGCATCACGTTCCGTTATAATTTTACCCTCGAATACCCCATTGTGTATGGAACCAAATACATAACTATTACGATCCCCTATCACATCGCCCTCATAGATATGATCCGTTGAGACATCAATGGGGCCGTTGCTATCATAAAACTGCAAATCAAAACAAAATATATATATATATTTAAAATAAAAATATTATATAGAATTTTGGTTCTGTAATACTCACGTCTAACTTATCACTAAATGTATTTAAATCACGTTTTAATCTAAGATGGAAATCCTTTCCATGTGCTGCAAATTTTATATATACAAAATGATCTTTGGTCACCGATCGACGCGCTCTATTGTGACTAGCTCTAATGTGCTCATGATCATAGTTAAGTGTTTCATAGTGGGATATGTATTCGTTGAGACGTTCGTGACCTGGAAAGAATGAAGAGAATGAAATATGATTAGTAAGAGAATTTATATAATTTGTACAATAAAATTTATATGTTTTAGATTTTATATGATATTAATATAATATAAATGTATTTTTTAAATCATAATTTCTATATCATTATTTCTATTTTGGTGAAAATTATAATTATTTATTTACTAATACTTTTAAATAGTTTTTTCTTAAATTGTATTTAAATTTAAAAATATAATATTTAAATTTATTTGTTTATGTATGATATACAAAATATTAATATAATGTTAATAAATGACTTAAAAAATATATTAGAAAAAATAATATTTGAATTTATTTGTTTATATATATATATTAAAAAATATTATTATTATAATACAAAAATAATATTTTTAAAATATTATTATAATATTAAAAAATGATTTTAAATATATTAATATATATTTTTATTTAAAAAAAATAATATTTCCATTTTGTTGGTTTAATTATGATATACAAAATATTATTATTATAGTACAAAAATATTATTTTAAAAATATTATTATTATAGTACAAAAATATTATTTTAAAAATATTATTATAATATTCAAAAATAATTTTAAAAAAATGTTGTTTAAGTTTATTTTTAATTTCTATTATAAATTTAATATTACATTAAAAATAAATTTTTCTGAAATATAAATATAAATAAATTTGTGTTTAATATTAATATAATATTAAAAATTTATTTATACATATTTTATAATCATATATATATTATATATATCTATTTTTATTTAAATATATTTATATTAAATATTAATATAATATATTTATATTTATATTATATTATATACAGCATTTATTTATATATATGAATTATTATTTAAGTTTACTATAAATTTAAGACAGTTTATTTTTATATAATTGGAATTGTTATAAAACTATTATTTATATTTTTTAAATAATAATTTAAAGATATATATTCAAAAAATATATTTTATATATATATTTAAAAAAAAAAAGTATAGAATTTGGTTGCTTGAAAATATCTGACATTTATACTTATGCTTCTCAAAATACCAACAAATGTTTATCACAATGTATTTGCTCAAACAGAAAAGTCACAAATGTGTAAAATTTGAGAGTCAAGTCCTGTGAGGCCCTCTGCCAACATAGAGCACAGGTAAACTGCTTGCACATGTACAAGACTAGCTGATAGTTTCAACTATATATTTTTTAGTTTTATGTAATACAATGGTTGCTGTTGGTTGACACCTTCCATTTCATTTAGATACATATATATATATACATAGTTGACTTACTCAATACATAACCAAAATCCCACTTGTCATATCTGTAACTCTGACAATTTTCATTCTTTCTCTGTTGTTGTACGATTCTTGATTGCTTTACAAGCAGTTAAGGTATTAGTCAACCAATCAGTATTTTATATGCTTTCAACAGACTCCTAGACACACACACACACACACACACACACGCATACAGTATATATATGGATGTGTATAAGACATAACAGTCCATTAGGCAATCGGGCACGCCCACACTTAAGCCAAAGGGAACTGAAAACTGGGAAATGGCAACAACCAACAGGCGGGCACCAAAATGCGCACAGAGTAATGCATTTATGAGTGTGTGTGCGTGTGTGTGTGTGTGTGAGGGAGTGTGGGTGTGTGTATTGTGTGCGTGTGTGTGTGTATATTGTGCGTGTGTGTGTATTAAGTGTGTTTGTAAATGCATTAAAAATGTTGCACATTTTGCGTGTGTGTGTGTGTGTGTGTATGTATATGTGTATGCGTGTGTGTGTATTTCGTTTCGTTTGCTTTTGGGTGCTGCCATTTCTGGTTTGGTTTCCAGTCCATCTGCCAAAATAAATATGTGTTTGTGCCAGGGACAAGCTCCACTTTGCCACTTTTACACTTGCACTTCACAAGTTCGACAGGCCACGCCCACCGAGACGCCGACCGCCAACCGCCCACCGAGACGAGTGACTGAGTAGTCGAACTGGGCGAGAACTGCAAAAGTAAATTGCATTATAAGAAAATGCATTGCATACACACAGGCGACACACACACACAGACACACAAACAGCAGTGAGCTGAGGCCAGGAGCGGCACGTAGTTGGTTTCAGGCCCAGCCATTAAATGCTATGAAACGTTAAAAGTATTAAGCGCATCAGCATACGTAACAGCAGCAGCAGTAGCAGCAGCTCAAATGGCAATGAAATCCAGCTCTTGTTGTTGTTGTTTTTCTTGTTGTGGGTATTTCATACGATTGTCGTTTGGTTTTGTTGCAATTTCCACTGCGTTTGTCATGTATTTTTAAATTGTTGCGAGGCCAAAGGGTGGGGTGGGGGCGTGGGAGCAAATGGGGATGGGAATTTGGGGATTGGCTGACTGGCTGGGCACAGCATCCGAACGTGAACGTTGTATTTCAATTTCCGGCCTTCAATTAATTTGAAATTGCGGCTAGCCGATTTGAGTTGGGATTGTGCAATCGGAATTGGGTTTACGCCAAGATTTATACGTTGAACTGTGCCTGATTGTTATGCGATACTTATGGACATGTCATCTACGTGCTACGCATACACATGGCGCTGTGTATGCCTGTCGGACGGAATGTAATGAATGAATGTTCTAGTGCTAGTTTGATTATTAGCTTAATAAACCATTTGAAATTGTGAAAAGCTGGAGAGGAAGGAAGGTTATCGAAGTTATCGATACATAGTGATTCAAGTGTCTCTGTAATCATTTGATAGAAGTTTTAGTATAACGAAAACTGTGTGAGATAATCCTAAATTAGATAGTTATAATAATTAATACAATTAATATTAAAGAACAGATTGTTAAGTTAATACTATACAGCAGAAAGTTATCGATATCGATATATATATATATATATACTCATAATGAATGTACAATCTTTTGTTAACCGTTTTTTGACAAGAGATAGTGCTTTTAATAAGAGATCAACTAAAATTTGTGTTTATGAAGCATTATTAGGTAGATTAAATACTAAATGAAGTTATCAATATCAATATATAATGACTCCATTTAATGATAGTTAGATTATTATGACAAAATGTAGAAGGTAAAACAAGTTTATATTTCAGATAAACTAAAATGCTGTAAATTAATTTAAATTATTGAATTTATTTCTAATTATTCTATTAAATATTGAATACAAATATATTTAATATCGATTAATTATTGTATTGCTGATCGATATTAAATATATCTATATATATAATAATTTAATTACTTCTTTTTAATTTTATCAAAAATAAATGTATTTATTATAATTTAAAGAATTATTATTATTTATTTTTATTAATAATTTAAAAAAAAATAAGTTATCGAATACAGATATATTTAATATCGATTAATTATTGTATTATTGATCGATATTAAATATATCTATACATATAATAATTTAATTACTTTTTTTTTTAATTTAATCAAAAATAAATAAATTTATTACAATTATATTAATTTGTATCTTTAGAATTAGCATTAGTCTAAACAAATTTCTTCCATGACAAACATCGATAAATGTATTTAGAAGATAAGAAGCTTACTCTTCGTTACAATTGTATACATTTGCTCCATCAAAAGCTGCTTAAATTGAATTGGACTTGATGCCTTTGATGATTGCCCAAATGAAATTAATTGCTAACAAATGATGTTAAAACGATTTCGATTTAATTAATACTTTGTTGTTTTATTTCGCCACGAAAGCCGCAAATTCACTAAAAATGGCAGCCAAAACAGTTGAGAGAGAGTCGAGTCGAGTGCTGAGAGCCGAGAGCCTAATCCAAGTGCCGCAAATATTTGCTAGCAAATTTAGCAAGAGTCTGTCGACCAGGGCGTAGAAGAGCCAAGAACCACATCAAATTATTGGCAAGGATTAGCAAAAGTAAATACAAATGAAAAATTGACACAAGTCGACAGCTGGGGAAAACTTAACTGGAAATGGATGGACACAGAAAATTCAATAGGAAAAACTCAGCCAAGGGTAAAACAGTATTCAGAGCAGAAACAACAACAACATCTAGTACAACAATTTGCTCATCTGGCCAAAAAGTTTGGGAATATTCAGAGTGAACTAAGAGCCAGTGCCAGAGCCCAGAGCTGAGAGCCAGAAGGTTAATTGCGTTCAAAAAACCGCAAAAATCGATAGGAAAATGAGTATAAAGTCAGAATAGCTGCGGTCAAAACACAGATACAAAATATCCACAAATGCAGACACAGAGTCACAGATACATATACAATTGTACATTCAGTTCGAGATACATATATAAATAAGAGAGGGGAAGAAAAGCAGAGACAGAATGGCAAATATGCATTTGCCATCACTGAGGAATTTTAATTACTTAAAATGCGCCAAAATCATGAAAAATACGAAAAAAAAAACAAACTGCGAACTGGGGCTGGCCAAAGGGGTTGGGATTGGTGTTGGGGGTGATGGGGGATGTCGTGTATGGGGGTGAGCACTCAAAATGAATGCCAACGAAATGGAAGATAATTCCCTCAGTGGAGCCAAAAAGAGAAGTATGTTAAAGCAAACTGCAAATTGTTTTTGACTGAGAGAGAGAGATGGACAGAGATAGACAGAGAGTGAGGTAATTAAACAGAATGTTTAAGCAAACACAAGAACTATATACTTTTAATTTGTATACCCTGTAAATATTAATGCATTTTAAATGGGGTATTTTACTTATGTGCATATTAAGATGAAAGAACATAAAAAGCTATATAAATTAAATTATTAAAATGGGTTACTATAAAATTTAAAAATTTAAATATAAAATTTAATTTAATTATAATTCATAATAATTAATTAATTTATAATTATAATTATTTATTTCAATATTTTAGTATTATTTCAATAAATTAATAAATTTATAATTATAATTTATTTATTTTAATATTTTAATATTATCTCAAACTAATAAATTTATAATTATAATTTTTTTATTTCAATATTTTAAAATTATTTCAATAAATTAATAAATTTATATTTATAATTTATTTATTTCAAATTTTTTTATAAAATTTTTCCGTAATATTATTAAATATGTTCTCAATTCTTAAAATTTTTATTCTTGTTATTTTATTATTTTATTTTATTTTATAAATATATATTTTATTTATAATTTTTATAACAATAGTAATGTTATAAATATTTTACTGATTTAATTCTTATCTTCTTTTCAGGCAATCCAAACTGGATTTTAATATTGCATTTGCCTGACTCAAATATTATATCTAACAAAAACTGAATATCAACTAAGTTCAATACAATAAATTTGAGTTATTTAAAGAAAAATTAAAAATCTTTTTGCTATCAATAATTAGAACTATTAACTAGTATGATAAATCCACATCTTTTAATTTAAAATGTAATTAATTTTCAGGCACTTCAAGCTTTGTAAATACATTAAGCAAAAAAATAACATTAAATTATGATTTATATAATAATATTATACTTATTTTCTTGCCAGCCCAAAGATTTTGTAAACAATTTAATATACTATAAATTATAGCTGCACCTCAATCCAAAACAAAAAGTTTGAAATATCGCACTCAGTGCCACAAGTGAAACCATTTATCAAACAAACTTTGGAGCTGGCCCAAATATATATATTATATATCTATATATATATTTTTATATATTATATACATCTTATCACAGCTGCTGTCTGAGGCTAGCCTGTTGCCTAGTTCTTTCGGCGTGTTGGCCCATTTTTTTCCTGTTTTTTTTTTTTGGCTAGCTTGTAGCTAGCAGCTGCACATTTGGCCCACATAAGAAACGAGCTGAAAACGACTTTCGCTATTAACTGCTGCGAGTGCAAAAACGAAAAAAAAGAAGTAAAGATGAGAGGAGAAAAAATTGAATATGGCAAAGCGTTTGACCAACATCGGAGCCAAGCAAATAGCCATGGCCCGACAATTGCCCGACTTTTACGGCAAACAACTTTTCTTTTTTCCTTATCATTTCTCTTCAGGCTCTCTCTCTCTCTCTCTCGCTTTCATTGGCTTTTTTTAGTCATCGATAGCAGAGAAAAACTATTATGAAGAAAACCAGTTTGGCAAAGATCTCGATGAGCAAACGCCTTCAATTGCTTCTCTCTTCGGCTCTTTTTGGCACTCAAATTAGCTGCTTGGGGCGCCGGCTGCTGCACACACAGTTGATTGAAAAATGTTCAATCAGCTGCCACGGCCATTCCGAAAAAAAAAACTCAAACACACAAACACACACATAGAGCTTGCTCTCTGGCCTAAGGCGGAAGAGCGTGGCTGATGATAGTCATTAGACATACGAGTATATAATGTTTCAGACTTTGTGAATTTACTTTCAGTTTTGATGGTTTCTAAATGGCTTTGTGAGTATTTAGTGGAAGTGCTTATTTTGTAGGAATTTACTGCATTATTAATAATTTTAAATAAATATTTATTATAGATTAATATAAACTACAAAAGTGTTGTTCATTACCAGAAAACCTATAAAATAAGCTATGAGAAAATTGTTTTTCTATAGTTTATACTAATTATGATACTCGCATATGATAGGAAATCAAATGTCAAGGGTACCTTTTGTCTTTTATATATTTATGATATATTTTATATATATTTATGATATATTTTTATATATTTATGATATATTTTATATATATTTATGATATATTATATATATTTTTGATAATTATATAAATTTGCTTAATAGCAAATTCATTTATATTTCATAGCTAAGAGCTGCAGTTTGAAGTAGTCTATAATATTATAAAAATTTTATTATAAAAAAAAAAAAATTGTTTGCTTATTTATTTTATAAAATTTTAAATTTAAATAAAACAATATATAATTTTTAAAAATTTTTTTAGAATAGAATTCTAGAGCTAACTTTGGAAGTCGATTAAATTTTAATTATTTAAGATTGAAGAAAAGTCTTCAAAAGCTTTAAAATAAAAAATAAAAATATTTTTAATATTCAAATAATATTTAATAATAATAATTAAATGTTAATATACCAAACTTTGTATTTTAAATGTTCAATTTAAAAATACTACTAATAATAATAATAATATATTAATATAAATAAACTATCATTTTTAAATTTTAAATTTTTGATGACTAATAAATATTATAATTAAATAAATTATTTATTATTATAATTTATTATTATTATCATTAAATAAATTTAAAATAAATAGAAATTTGTATTTGATATTATTCGTGTTGTTTCAATTTAAACTTTAAATACAATTAGTAGACTCAACTAAGATCACAAAGCTATAAACAAAATTCAAAATTAGTTAAATCACGACGAAGTTCTTATAAGCACATCCAATCTATGAACCCAAATACTCTACAAATTAATGTACACGCACAGCTGATGGACATTTTGGCCGCAGCATCAATCTAATCGCTTCTCATTGAAATTCCATTAAGCCACAATTCTTGATGTTTCTTGCCCCGAACGATACAGCATTGGTTTCGCTATCCGTCTAAACGAGCTTTTAATACGTTAAAATTTCGACCGCAATTCGCGTTTAAACATTTTTAGCTGCAAGTGTGTGCGTGTGTGTGTGTGTGAGAGTATGTGTCTCTATGAGTGTCATATGCAGAGAATTCACAAATTTCTGGGCATCACAACTGCTTCGCTCGCATACTAAAATGCTGATTCAATTTGGTTGCATGCAGCAGCTCGTACAAAATGGGCTCAAATGCGATCAACTTGAATATTTTAAGCTTTTGGTCAGCGTTTTGGGTGGTTATATGCTCATTTTGATTGATAGGCTTAAGGCTGTCAGTATATATATATATGTGTGTGTGTGTGTGTCTTTGAGTGTGTGAGTGTGTGAGTGCAATCTCGTTAAGCTGATTTCACTTTGAGCGCTGCCTGTTTTGCTGCTGCACTTTTCCAGTACGCCACGTTTTAGATAAGACTTGCCGTACTGTACTCCGCCCCTCAGCCCCTCAGCCCTCTCCTTCTCTGACATCAGAAAATCATCATTCCAGCATCCGACATTGAGCATTGAGTTTCGGTTTTTGCTTGGCCTTTTACAGTCTGAAGTTGATGGATGATGTGGGCATTGCCTGCCTTTTTGGCAATTTAAAACTGTTTTTCTATTTGCTTGTTTGTTTGTGGCTTGGTTTATCAATTTTTAATGTGTTTCTAATATGCTTACAGTTTTCAAAAGTTATGAGAAACTTTTATGTTGTTTATTAAATACTCAATAAAGTGCTTGCAAAAATGTCTATGTGGGTTTTAATGAAAATATTGGGTAGTTTTTTTAAATTAACTAAGAGTAGTTAAGAAAAATAAAAGCAGCAATTTTTAAAAAATATTTAATATAGTTGAGTGTTGCCAGAACTTAATTTAAAAGTTTTTTTTTTTAACAATTTTCTTTCACGTTTTATTGCGAAATTTTTCAGCAGCTTTTTAGACGTGGCGTCAGCTCAACTAGACAGGCCCCTAACGTAAATACAACAGAAGAGTTTCCTACGCAGTTCATGAACTTTGCAGTGAGACGGAGAGAGAGAGGGGGAGAGGCAGTGTGGGTGAGAGAGCGATTGTGTAGGGTGGATTGACCGCAGCCGCAGCAAAGTCGACAGCGCTGGAAAAAACCGCACGAAAGCTTGTCAAATAAAATCTAAGAAAAGTGCAATAAATCACGTTCCACTGCAATCATTTCATCAGCGTCAAAAGTTTAAATAAAAATAGCCAAAAAAAAAATATATATGAAAATATATAACTGAATAAAAAACTAAACCCAGCTTAAATTGAAATTAAAGAAAAATAAAATTTGTTTTTATTTGCCAACAATTTGGAGAAGCTTTAAAACGTTTTAGCCAACGTTACGATTTTGTGCTCTGTTTTCATTTTCTCTTGCCGAATTTCCATTTTCATTAAAAAAAAAATAATTTCGCTAGCTTTTGGCTTATAATTTGCTTTCCAGCTGTTCACCGTTTTTCCGTTTCCGCTTTCTTCGGCCATTTCGATTGCGGTTTAATTTTGATTTCGTTTCGACTTAACTTTTTTGCTGTTGTCTGTTGTTGCCAAAGCAGTTGAGGGCAAAAGAAAAACACATCCAATCAGCTGAAAATGTTGCTTCAAGTTCAGAATTTCGTGCAATGAAAATGAATCAATTGATTTCTGCGCTTTCCTTCTGCATTCTTATATTTATTTTCAATTTTTTATTTTTTTATTTTTATTTTTATTTTTTTTTGGCTTCTCTTTCTTCAGTTTGAGTCGATTTACATGTAAATTGATGGAGCTGCCAACCTTACGCACGCGCCCCATAATTGAAGTACATTTCGAAAAAAAAAAAAACAGAAGCGTCTCGAGAGTGGGCCGAAGAGCGAATTGAATTGAATTGAATTGGAAGGAAAACTTTTAAATAAATAAATAAATAAAGGGTGCTCATTCGGTGATTTATGACGATGGCGCCTTTTTTGTAAGAAATTAATAAACTTCAAACTGCAGAGAGAGAGGGAGAGAGGGAGGAGAGAGAGAGAGTGAGAGAGAGAGGCAGAGCCAGAGAGTGATTAAATGAAAAGGGTAACTAAATTCCATTTGTTTCTATAAAATTGAGTGTTTCATAGTGTTAAAGATTTGTAGGTAATATTTTTTTGTATACTTTTACTTTAAATCCCAATTGTTGCAGCTGTCGTAGGCAAATAGGAGAAATAGACTCTTTGGGTTTTTGGTATTGCTTTCGATAGTTTCATTCTAGAAAGCAAAAGTTTATTATTAATACTTCTGCCAAATCCATTTCATTCCACTGAAATTTCATATAGGCTATTCCAATGGAATTTTAATTTAATTTTTTTTATTTTCCAAGCCAGGATGAAACCTTTTCAAGTGGTCTCGATAGCACCATCGAAAGTGTCTGCTGCTATCGATTGTGGCTCGATAGCGCCCAACCATCGATAGTGTCGATAGTGCCATCGATTGTTCTCCACCTCTATATTCCATATCCTCTAAGTCTATGCCACATTGTTCCAATGTTTGTTCCACTTCAACTTTAAATTATAATAAATATGAATACCTTTACCTAATCCACAGCATTCCACTTGCTCCGCTGATAGCTGCTGTCAAAAATAACATTGCAAAACACTTGAAAAAATGTTGTGAGAGACCAAAACATGTTGTTGTTCCATCACAAGGATTTTCAATTTTTAATGTGTCCTTGCAGTAAACTGGCAAATTGCGTGCAGGTAAAAATTGGATGTTGACATTGTTTGCACTTCAGCGCGTAAGCTGCATACAATATACAAGTTCACAAGTACAACAACAACAACAACAACTAAGCGAATCAAGGTAAGCGTGGGTGTGTGTCAGTGTGTGTGTGTGTGTGTGTCTGTGCAAGGTGCATAATTTGAAAAACCTTCTTAAAAAGCATGCAAATTGCAAAGTCAGCAAGGACCAAAATATGTAAGCAACTGACAAAAGACTTTTATATACTCAAAGCAGACACACACAGACATGCATATATATATATATATATATGTATGTATGTGTGTCGTTGTGTAGCTGAAAGTATGTTTTTCCTTTTATATTTTTTTATGGAAATGTTTCTTTCCACTTTCACAGCAATGTGCTTGCGAGCTCATCAGCAACAGCTAGTACTTGCACTGATTTAACTTTTATTTTCGCTTTTTGTGCATAATTTTTGTCTCTCTCTCTCTCTGTCTCTTGCTCTTGCGGGCAAAGCGCATTAAGTCTTTAGCTTAAAGGCAACAGCAACAATACAAGCAACACAAACAAACAGGCTGCTGTAATAGCAGCAATTACAACAGCAAAGCATTGCTATACATAGGCACACACACACACACATATATGTGCATAAATATATATACACACATACACATACACACAAAGCCAAAGACAAAGACACATTAGCAGCTGCTGCTGCTTCTATTGTGGGCGTATAGCCAACACGGCTCAGCACAGCCTGCCAGCGAGATAACCCCAAACTAATGCAACATCAAGCTGCCTCACATGTGTCCATGTGTCCATGTGCCCATATGTGTGTGTGTGTGTGTGTGTTTTGAAGGCGGGGTTTTGCTGCTTTTAGCTGCCCAATTTGTACGCAGCTTAAATATAAAATCCAATGGCAAATGCCTAAGCTCTGCTGCACAGCTGCCTCGCTATACACATAGATGTACCTACTCCAAGTCTGCGGCTTATAGAGCAGCGACGCTCAGTTCACTTGGCCGAAAAACCTTTAAGGCGCAATATTAGCCAAGTTAATTAATTGTTAACTTGTTGTGCAAAAGTTTGTGAAGTAAACAAGTTGCCAGCAAAAAAAAAAAAAAAAAAACAAACGGGAAATTGATATAGTTTTAAGCTAAAGGAATTTGATTTTAATTATATAACTATTTAGAATTTTGAAAATTTTAAATATAAGTAATAGATAATAAAATTAATAAAGAGAGAAAATAAATAATTAATTTATAATTATATTAAATTATTTTAATAAAAATAATCAAGTTAAGTTAAAGTTTTGCTGTTTATTTCATGGAAAAATATTTTTCTATATATGAAAGTGTATTCATTCCTTAATTAATTTGTAGTTATAGAATTTTTAAATATTTATTTTTTTATTTTACTATTTATTTATTTATATTATTATTTATTTATTTATATTATTATTTATTTTTTTATATTATTATTTAATTATATTATTATATATTTTTTTATATTGTTTTTTATTTACTTATATTAATATTTATTTTATTTATTTTACTTTTAAGGATGCGAACGAACTTTTTTTTATTAATATTTCAATCTTTAAACTTTATATATTTCTCTCATAATTCCATATTAAATTTCCCAATTATTATAAAATATACCCATTAAAATCTTTATAATTTAAATATTAAATTTAAAATCTATACATACGAATATATATATATACATATATATATATACATTAATATATATTCTCATTGCACAACAATTATTTCTTTGTTGAATTTTAATTATTTTCATGCCCAAAGATATTTTTGTTTGTTATTCTATGAGATTTATTGACATCATTTTTAATTTCTGATTTCTTTATTAATTGGTTGACGTAATTAAAAATATGCTTAAATATATATATATATATATATATATATATATTTATATATACAAAAATATATATAAATATATATATATGTGTGTGTGATTGTTTACCTTTTTGTCATTTTGAATAAATTAACTGTAAATAAATTGTAAATGAAAAACATTTTCACAACTCAATTACAGCAGTTTTGCGCAGCCAGACAAAAACAGAAGCGAACGAACAAACAACAAAGCACAATTTTTCCGCCGCCGTGAAAAGTAAATCAGCTTAAATGAAAATCAAAATGAAAAACAACAAAGGAATTAAAGCCATATGTAGGCAAGAATGCAAAAAAAAAAAAAAAAACAGCCAAAAAAGGAGAAAACAAAATAAAAGGAACGAAGACCGTAAAGAGAAAATAAAAGAACTCGACTGCGAGATACTTTTCCAGACTAAAAAGAAATTTGAATATATTATAAAAAATATATAAAATAATTTTATATGACTGGAAAAATCAAAAATATATATAATATTCCTAAAAAAGTTCATCTAAACACTAAAAGAGTTTTTTTTATTGAAAAAGGATAGCTTATGAAAATTATGGAAAATATTATGAAAACTTGGCATCCCAAAGTGTCTCTATTTCCCTAAATTGTTAAGGATTCCTTAGATTAATTTTTTATAAACAACTTCAGTACGAACTTTCAAAATATTTAAAATGTAGAAATAAAGAAATTATAATATATGAAAAAAAAATTCTTTAACAATTTTAAAAAATATTTGACACACAAAACATTTGAGTTATAAATTTTTTTAAAGTAATTCTCAATACAAAAATTGAGCTATATACATATAAATATAGTAATATAAAAATGTATGCATAAAAATATATTCCCTATTTTATTTTATATATAATAAATAAATATATATAATGAGATATGATAATAAAATAAAATAAGAAGTATGTACGATAAATATTTATAAATATATATTTATTCATAATAATATAATATTTATCTATATATAATAAATATATTATATATTTTGTATTATTTTATATATTTATACATTTTTTTTAAAATAATAATAAATTAAAATACAAAATAAATAAGATAAATATTTAAATATATTTATTTACAAAATAAAAGATATATAATATTTATCTTTTAATATTTCTTACATTATATATAAATATTTTTTAATACTAAAAGTTAATTACTTCATAACTTCTCTTACTCCTCCCTGCAATCAATATCATCCGCAAAAACTCCCCTTATCTAATGCGAACACAGTCTTTTTCCATCATTTTATTTAACTGCATTTTAGTTTTTTATGTTAGCCGCATTGGAATTAAAGCTGAAAAGTACTTGTACACCATGTATGTAATCCCTTTTGGATTTTTAGATGTGTCTGAGTCTGTGTGTGTGTGTCCTGTTTGTGTGCTTGTCAGCCAACATATTTCTAGTATTTATGGCAGCTGATGAGGGGCTGTTAGACCGCACGCCCGTCCCAAACAATGTTTAAGACTTGTTTATGCTTCTTGTTTTGGGCTGACGCTGTTTTAGCCCCAAAATTCATTTCGATAATGTGTTTTTCAGGGCTCTCAACTGAGTGCCAGCTACATATATATTTTTTGGCTTCTTTTTTTCTGTTTACCACATGTAGAAATTTGTGATAACAAAATTAGATGTCAGCATCAAAAACTTTGCCAAAGTGCATAAGAACAGAACAGAAAAAAAGTATATATATATATATATATATGGGAGACGGGCAAGATGAGCAGAGCAATCAGCGGATTATGCGGCGTATGCGTAATGAGTAATGAGTGCTGGGTATTGGGGCGTATGCGTTATATATTTCGCTGGCACCCGACAACATTACATCACGTATACGCCAGCATAACATTTAAAAGCATTTTTCGGTTAACGCTGAGCTTAGTTAATAAGCCGCTCAAGTGTTGCCTGGCTAAGTGTGTGAAATTTTCAAAATTGGGTTGCCTGATGGAGTGGCACGAGATGGGGTTGGCGGTTGGTTAGTAGGCGTGGCACATTGCGGGCCAACATGCAAATTAGACAGGGTGTCTGCCTGTGCAACAGACTGTGCCGGAGTTTTTTTTTTTTTTTGGTGAGAGGCGGCTGACTGGCTGACTGGCTGACTGGCTGGCTGGCTGGTTGAGAGCATTTTGCCATTAGGCGCTCTGCCTGTCAATTTGCATAAACATGACTGAAACGCTGCCAACTTGCTTCAATTTACTTATTAACAACTGACACGACCCACACAAGTTCACATAATATTCCAGCAGAAAAAAATAGGCAGATAAGTAAAGAAAATAATCGATTGGGCGCAATGATCAAAATGGAAGCTAAACGAGGCACGTCGCAGTTAAGTGAAACCTCAAATATTATATTGGCAACACAAATTTAATTTAATTTGATGATTACATTAAGTGTCTAATGTATCTATTGAAGATGATATTAAGGAAATCTGATTAGGGGTAAGCTAAAAAATACATTAGGGAAATTTATGCAATATTTTAAGTTAAATTGAATATTTAATAATAAAATTATAGTTTATTTAAAATAAATATATTCAAAGAATTTGGTTGAATGAATATATTTTCAAAAAAATATGTTAAAAAATTTTTTAATTAAAGATTATATAAAAAAATTTAAAAAATATTAAATTGTGATCAAACAAAATTTTTTTTTTTTGTGAAAAAATATTTTATTTTTCATGGATTTTTTTTTAGAAAACATTTAGAGTTAGTTCTGAAGCAGCTCATTCCATAAAATCATGATACAACATAGAAAGCAGTTTGAGTTAGCTAATTAAATATATAAAAAAAAAAAATAATTATATTAATAGTAAAACTAACATATTTTAAAAGAGAAAACTAAATTTTACATACAAAAAAATAATTTTTTATTCAAAAAAAAAAAAAAATTATATATTTATATATATAAATATATAAAATAATAATCAAATTTATTTTGCAAGTAATTTAAACTAAAAGTTACTCGCCAAATAATTTTTATTATATTTAATTATATTTTTTGATTATCAAATTTATTTATTTATTATAAATAAATGTTCTCTATGAAAATATTAAAGAAAATTTTTAAAAAAATTTTTCTTTAAAATTAAAATTTATTATTTAATATAAAAATTCTTGTTAAATAAAATAAAAGTCATCAACATAAATTTCTGTGTAAACGAACTTTAAAGTAAATGAAAGCAGCTCTTTGCTATGCAGTCTTAATTAATGTATATATATATATATATATATATTCGTACTCGTACTCGTACTCACACACACACTAACACACACACACGCACGTCATGGGCCATTAGTTTGTGTTAGCTCGTGTCCCTTAATAGCCAATTGACTTAAAAACCAACAAATTGCAGTCTTAATGCAGACTGCAATACACTGTTAGCTCGTTCGCTTCGGTCACAAATAATTACCATATTAAATTCGCACAGAGGAGCTGAGCGGCAAAACTTTGTCCAGCATTGACGGCACAAAATAATCAAGACAAAGTTGACCAACAAACTCGCAAAAAAAAAACTAAAAAAAAATAGAAGTAGAAGCAGAAGTAGAAGTAGAAGAAGGCGAAATAGACAAAGTCGAAAGCTGCATATCGAGAGATAACGCCACAAGGGCAGACAAGAGACAACGCCAAAAGCGAGCTCGAGTCGAAGGCATAAACCAGCCAATAATCTGACAGAACTAAACTTGAAGCTCGAAACCAAAATTGGTTTGCTCGCAAGCAGGGAAAACTGCAGGCGAACTGGCTGGCTGGCTGCCTGGCTGGCGACAAAGCCGTTGCAAAATAAGTAAATGCGACACAGGACAGACGGCCGGACAGACGGACAGACAGACAGACAGACAAATGGTTAGCAAGAGTGGGCGCATAGCTCAAAAGCAGGCAATAGAAAAGTTTTTTGCCTTGTAATGCATTACAAGCAATTTCACTTCGAAGAGCCACACAACACTGAGACAGAACTTTGGGGCTAAAAACTTAAGTTTAAAGCAATGCGAAGAGTCAACGCCACATCTATCAGCAGAGCGAACTATATATATATATATAAATGTGTGTGTGTATTACAATAAACTAAAACCAAGTAAACACATGGAAAGGGAGGAAAAAAAGAGCGCTTAACTAGGTCAGCAGCGACATGGCTGGAAAGGCTTGCCATGTTATTGTTTAGCCAATTGCAATTGTTAAGCATTTTTGATGGGGTTGCGGGGGAGTTCCAACTCTCTCTCTCTCTTGGTGGACTTCACATGTTTATTATATTGAATTTATGTTGTGCTTTGTATGCAAGCGACGTTTCGGCTAACCAAATGACAAGCACCAAAAACCCAAACAGCCACCCGCAACTGAAATCCTCAAACCCCAACCCCAACACACAGCAGTTAACATGGGGCATGGCATGAAATGAAAATGGCGACTGTTGCAGTACGCTACGTGGTCTCGCTGTGTGTGTAAGTGTGTGTGTGTGTGTATTTGGTTTTAAGTGCGTATTTGGTTTGTCAACGCTTTGTCCTTTTTACCCCACGCAGCCAGCGCATTATTATGCTTATTGACCGAGATTTTTCAATTTGCATGCATATGAACAACAGTTGTTACCAAAAACAATGAAAATAAGCAGAAAATGTTACGAAAAAAAAAAACAAGAAAAGCAGAATACAATGGGCAGGCACAGATTTCATACCAAATGTCAACCTTAACTAATTGCTTTGTCTCACATCGAAATGTTAGACATTTAGCAGTAAAAGGCTTTTATTAACAGTTTTCGATTTGGTTATGTTTGCATAAATGTTAATGAAATGTTATTTTACATTAAAATACACTACTATATATATTTTCCTATGTAATCGATATTAAACTTCTATTACTTGAGCATATTTCGCAAAAGACATTCTTTATATTTGACTTGCAGACGTGTTTTTGCAGCTACAATCATTAATAAATCTTTATTATTATTATTATTTTGTAGTAATGGAGAAAGTGTTCTAAAAGTAGAATACTCGATGTATGGGTTTACCTTAGACATATAAGGAGCACTCCACTTTTGGAATACTTGAAATGTAAACAGTTGCTTGGCTGTTAACTAAAAACTTTTGTTTTCCAGTCTGGGCTAGTTTATTCTTTATATTAAGCAACTGAGAGTAAATTTATACAATATTGACTTTACATAAGTTTAACCTAATGTTAAATGTTAATGTAATGTAAATGTTTAATAGCAGAAAGTGTTAATAACAGCTCGAAATTATGTTAAAGTAACTAAAATGTGTTTAAATAATATACAAAAATCAAAAAGGCAAAAAGGCCAAACTATACAGTTATTGGTTTGCTTTATCTAAATTCCTTTTATTTGCATATTATATAAATGTTAAGCCGTAAATCCTCACAAAAAGCTAACCAAAATATTTAATAAATTTACAAAAGCTTTATCAAAACATTTAAATAACATAACAAACATTAATTTCGAATAGTTAATCGCTTTAATTAACATCTTGACATTATGATAAATAATAAACTATTAATGAAATGTTAAACTTATCAATTTAAGCTCCAGGCAAGCTGTTAAATTGCCAAAAGAACAAAAAAAAAAAAACATGGGAAAATGTTTAATTTATTTGCAAATAAGCTTTAGACGACAGCGCAATATAATAAATGTCATGTCGGTGGCAAACTGTGTTATTTCCCAGATTCCCAGTCAAAGCAAAACCAAAATGGAAATAAAACTAAGACCAATTGAAAAACGCAAAAGCAGCCAAATGGCATTTAAAACAAATCCCATCAAATGGCTTAAGACGACTATCAGCAGGGACTGGAGCTAAGGAATTTGCTAAGATGCCCTTAGCTGATCAAATGCAAAATTATACAAACAAAATCAAACAGAAACACAAACACAAACACAGACTAAGAGTCTAAGAGTTATATGTATTTGCGGAAATCTCAAGCAAATAAACGGAAATAACAGCATTGCATTTCATTTAGCAGAAATTTAAGGAATTTATCTAACAAGTAATTGACACGGTCTTAGACAGCAGCAGCAGCAGCAGCACTAGAAAAAACAAATAGCCTGAAAATACTTGGAAGGCGACAGCAAATTGCACTTGCAATGGCAGCTGTGAAAATGGCAAATGCAAATATGACAAGGACAACAAGGCGATATATATACATATATATATACAGATATATATTTGAAAATGTTGAAAATGCCAAAAGCTTAAATTGCAATTAACAGCAGCATTTAGCAAATCCAATATGAACTACAGAATATTTGATATTATCATGCATCCTGCATTCTCGCTTGGTATTTATATAATTTGACCAGCCTGCAGGCTAAAGCCTAGCTATGTGTCTGTGTGTGTGTGTGTTATCCTGGCATATCTCTAATCAATATTTAATGAATTTCAGCCTGCTGGAAAGCAATCAAAAATTATTAGACATAATCAACAGAGCAGCTGCTGCCTGGCTGCTAGCTCGACTCTTTGGCCTGGCCAAAACACGTTACAAATTAGTGCTGAGATATTTTTGTGTCTCCATCCATCCACAAGCTGAAATTAATTAAATTTTTCCTGCCTTGTGATGTTTTCAAATCGTAAATTGAAATAAATTGCATATATAAATAAATTATATTCACAAACTGTTATTACATTTAAGCATTTGACATGACTTATGTACAAATTGTCTTCACATTTTCGTTTATGCAGCAGAACGATTCTTTCAAACAAATAATTCAATTATTTTACAAAGTCTCTGACATGCATCAACTCGAATGCACACTCAAACAATTTGGCTTGAAACTTAATTAGTTAAATTTCGCATTTGGCTAAAATGTAAAATCATAAATTCAATAAATTCAACAAATATATGTTAATGGCAGTTGACTTTTATGGTACTTTTCAGCAAGCGTCTTTGAGAAACTAATTGGTTTTGGGGGGTTTTCTTAATTTAAATATTATATATATTTATTTATATATATTTTTATTATTTTAAAATATTTTTTATATTTAAATTTATTTATTGATAATATTATTTGTTTGCTTTTTTTGCTTAGCATAATTATTTTTTCTCAGTCATTTTATTTATTTTTTTTTAAATATATTAAAAGTTGTTAAAGTTGAATTATAAAAAGTAATATTTAAAAAAAATAAATTAACATAAGAATAAATTATATGTTTAAAATATCGAATAATATTTTTAATACATGAGTCACTTAAAATATTTGAATATTTAAAAAAAATTATATTACTTTATATTATGGAAGTATTAAATATGTATAAATTTTTTGTTTATTTTATTTTAATTAAGATATCATATTATGTATACCTTTTTATAATAAAAATTTATTATATTTTATATTATATATATCAAATTTTGTATTATATATTTAATATTACTTCTGTATATTTTTGTTACTAATATAAAAATTGATTATAATATTTTTTATCATATATTTTATATTATACACTTTAAATAATATATTTTATATTTTTGGGTACTTGTAAAACAATTTAAAATATAATTATATGTATATTATTTAATTAAATAATTTTATTATAATTTATACCATTTTTTACAAATATTATTTTAGATACTTTAACTTCGACATTTTATACATTTTATAATTTTTTTTTTTATTCTTAAAAATTCTTTTTAAATATAAAAATCTCGTTACCAATACATCTTTATATCTCCATTTTATGCATTTTATTTATGCTTTCATTGCATTTCTCATTTATTCATCTTTATATAACTTCGCCGAGTTTTATTCACGTAAATTTTCCGTTTAAAAATTGCTATCGCTCTTTAATATGCGACCACAATGTTTTTTTAAGCACCTCAGACAAATCGTAAAATGTTGCAAACAAAGTCATCATAAAAAACACATTCAATCGAAATGATTATGTGGCTGCGGCGCCCACTTGACCTGCCTTTCTGCCACACACACAAACACACACACATGCACACACACACACACATACAAAGTCCGGCGTATGAGCAATTTTTGTGCGTCAGGATTAGCACATCATCAGCGGCGAATGGCGTCTGCCCGAATGTGGCTAAACGAAAAATTTCTATTTATGCAAAAATATATTTCGCCAGACTCAGACCCAAAAGGGACCTTTAGCCTTTTTGCTTGTCTTCTTTTTTTGAGGGTTTTTCTTTTTTCCTATTTGAATGCGGGTCAGTAGTTGGCAAAGCAAATGGGAAGGGTGCATAAGAGCACATAGCGCACAGAGAAAGAGGCGCATGAAGCAAGTAAAAATAATCATAAATTGTTAACAAAATACACGCCTCTTTTTTTTTTCGTTGTTTTGCCATAGAGACACGGGGGCACGGCCCATGGCTAACGCTAGCCCAATCTCCAGGCCATCGTTTAAAGCCACTTTAACCCTTTAGAGTGAAGCGTGCGATTTGGGTTTCTGGTTCTGTTTCAGCTTCGGGTTTTCGGTTCTGGTTCGCTTTTTGCTACCAACCATGCACTTTGTTTATTTGCTGGCCAAACAAACCGCAGCGGGACATGGATGGGCGTCAGGGCGCGCCTTCATGCGGGTTAAACAGACACAGTTAGCGACCACACATACATACAAATACAAACACACACACCCACTTCAGAGCTGCGAGTTTAACTTATGGATTATGGGCGTGACTCGTGCAAAATGTTGAGATAACAGAAAAACAAAACATTTGCCTACATTTGGGCGTCGGAAACAACGGCATCTACTAAAAGACCCGCAAGCAACATACTAAATGGTATTAGCATACAAGTATGTTGCGTGTGTGTGTATGTGTGTGTGTGTGTGTGTACGTGTATTTGTGTATGTATATATGTGTGGTTTTTGCGGTTAAGGGCAGCTACTTTTTATCCCAAAATGTACAATCTGATAGATTAATTTTCAAAATAAAAATATACAAATTTGTTGATGAACTTCGTTGATTCAATTTTTAAAACATTTTCGGGCTAAGCAGAAATTCTTTTTATTAAGTTTGCACAATGAAATAAGTATAATATAGATATAAATAAATAAATACAAAATAAATAAATATATATAAATGCATAAACATAATAATCTGGCATACAAAAAATTAAATAATATTAAAAAATATTATTTTTTTAAATATATATTCATATTGTAGACCGCATTTTCTATTCGTTTTTAAATTGATTTATTTGCCTTATTTCATATGTATATCAAAGCGCGAATGACACAATTGATAATTATATTTATTTTTATATTTTATATATTTCTTGGGGACACTAAAAAAAAGCCTATTAAAATATTATATTTCTTTTTTAACCAAATTCATTTACAGACACTTTGTTCAAATTAAAATGTGATATTAAAATAGGAATATTAATTGAATATTTATAAATCTGTATTAAAATTCATTACCAAAACCTCATCGACAAAAGCAGTGATAAATAATAATTATTCAATTTTACATTTCATTAAAGAATAATAGCATATAAATTGCTGCTTAAATGTTTAGAAATGGTTAAGAAATGAAATTGGCATTTAGAGAATTTTTAATGTTAATTTAAATAATATTTAAAAATGGAATAATTCATATTTATATAAATTTTGAAAATTTTTTTAGTATTTAAGAATAATATATTAATAATTAATAGATTAAAAAAAAACATATTTTTCCTTCTTTTAATTCTGTTAATGAATTTATTCATGAAAAATATAGAAATTCACCTGAAAAATATCACAACTTAGCAGAGAAACTAGTAACTAAGACAAATATTCATTTAACCAATATTTTCATAAATAAATATTTTTATTTTAAATTTGTTTTACAAATTTTCCAAATCAATTTAAAATATTCCTAAATTTTTACTGCAGCAGTTTTTCAGCACATTTTGTTAAACATCAAAAATCCATTATTCTTTTCATTTGAATATCCTCAAACGGACATTTCGTTGAAAATCTAAATATTGAATCTTTAATCATTGCGGACAATCGACCTTAATGCTTAATGAATTTTTGCCGCTTTCCGCTTTGCAGCTGGCGCCCCTCAAAAATAACTCAATCAATATTTCAATTTGGCAAAAAAGAGAAATGCGGTGCGCCGGGAATAAAAGGAAATGGGAAAAAGTCGGGAAAGTTGTGCAGCCAAATGCTAACTAGTCAAGCAATTAGTGCTGGTTACGTTACATTTTTAGGGTGGATCCCCGTGTCCATAATTGTTACGCTCCGGCCACATCCGGCACGGCACGCCCCCACGCTACCGAAACTACTCAATGCCCAATTACTGCCACACCAGTTGGTATTGTCCTTTCTCTCGCTCTGGCTCTCCTTCTCTCTCTCGCTCTCCTTCTCTCTCTCTCTCTCTCTCTCTCTGTCTGTGGCTGTCCATCTACTGAAGTCCATTGTCTAGTAGGATATTCAGCAGCAAAAAAAGAGTAGCCCAGCAGCAACGCAGCGCTGTCCATTCGATTGCAGCTCCATTGATTACGGAAATAGCGTAACGCTAAAATCAAACTAATCAGTTGAATGATTGGCGTTTCGCCCAGCATCCAACGTTGACAGCTCGCGCACAATGCTCCTCTACATTGATCGACTGCCCCCACGAAATCCAAACCAAAAAGGGCGTAAATGAAAATTGTCCCTTTTTTATATATTTTTTTTGAATACCCTAGAGCCATTGAATATGTTTAGTTTGGGTAGTTTAGTGGTGTCCTCATAAGATATATATATATATATAATGACATTCTAGAGTATATATTCTCGTCTTGTTCAGTCATCTGCCCTATTCATATATCTGTTTATCCATTTGCTATTCATTCGAAAATACAATATTTCTCAAAATATTTATAAATATTATTAGAATGAATATACTAAAGGAGAAAAGTCAAAGAAGTCTCTAATTTATAAATAAATAATTAATTAATTAATTTTAATTAATAATATAACAAAAAATTATGAATAAACAGTAAAAAATATTTATAAAAAATTCTAGTATTTTTTTAAAATAATAAATTGATTTTTTGTATATAGTAAAACCTTGAGCCCGTCATTTTAATGCATATCTGCTAGTCGAGCACTTTTAAGCATCGCACTCTAACCGCTTTTATATTTCGCCGCTCGCTGAGTTTTTCATTCAACTTTGCTACCTTTTCCTTTATTCGACAGCTTTTCTACTCTCTCTCTCTCTCTCTCTCTGTCTTTCTCTCCTCTCTCTTTCTATGCTCGCCTATGTTAAGTTTCTTTTGTATGCCGTGCTGTTAACGAGTTTTTCTCACTGTGCCCGGGCGGCTCATTAAATGTGTGTAAAACGTCCCTTTTTTTGCCTTTTTTTCTTGAGCCTCGTCTCCTCGAGTCAGCTCTCTGGTCGACATTTAAATTACTTTATAGCTGCCTTCATTTAGTTTATAATACGCCGATTTGCTTGGGCACTTTTTAACTGCATTTTGTTTTTATAAAAATTTTTTTTGGTTTATTTTTTATTTTTGCTATTTTCTTTTATAGGCTCAGAACATTTTGCTGGGCACTTTTAATTTGTCGCAATTTGTAGTTGCCTGATGTTAATTATGCGCCATGTTGCTCAGGGTTTCTTCTTCTAGTTGTTGTAACATTTTTATTAACAACTTGAATTAAAAATTTCTAAGAAAATATAAACTGAATAAATTTTAAATAATATTTATAGATATGGGCTAGTTGTAGATGGTGTTATAGGGTCTTAAGGTCTTTGAAATGAAGGAGTTCTTATAATTTTTATGCCATTAACTCCTTCAAATAAATTTCCTAATAATATCTAAAAGTAAGGAGAAGTTATAGACTCTTAAGGCCTCTGAAATGAAAGATTTTATACAGTCAGCTTTAGAAGAACTTCTTTACCTCCTATTCAACTAAAATTTATAATAATATCTAACAGTACAGAAGGTACTGGAACAGTATCTATCAGTTATCAACGACTCTTAAAGTCTCTAAAATCATAGAGTATATAAACTAAGCATTATCATAACAGCTTTACTCTCAATTCAACCAAAATCCCAATCAATAAATTATCACGTTTCGATAGTCAATTTCGTTTATTGCTCAAACAATAATTAATTACGAATATATTGTTCCAACTGATGTTAAGCATTTGTACAAGCAAATTGAATAGTTTATTGTCTAAAATATATACATATATATATATATACACCTGAGTGTTCAAACATTCATCTAATGAGCTTCAGAATCAAGAACAAATGTAGACATATCGAAATCAATGCAAATCTAAGACAATGAGAAACTCAAACAACAAAATCATTGCAATGTCTGTTAATTATAATATACAGTTAGATAGATAGCTAGATAGATAGATAGGTATATATATGTAGTTAGATTGTTGTCTAGTTAGTTAGTTAGTTGGCAAGCAGTGAAGCAAGTGCCTGAGGCAAACATGCTGCATGTTTACTATCTTTATTGTTTATTAATAACATCTAGATATCTTGTCGAGCATGTGAAGTGCTCTGATACGAAATTGATTGATGAAATTGCAGCTAGTGCTTGGGCGTGCTTGGTCAATTGAACAGGTAAATTAATAGACAATAATTAATTTGTAATTCATCGAAAAGGGAAATCAAACATCAAACAAACGCAATATTTACATAACAAACAGGGGAGGGAAGCGCATAAGGAATTTATGTTGTTGTCGAATATTTTGCTGATTGAAGTTAATTGTTTTCAAGCAATGCGCAATTTAATGAGACTTCAAAGTGGACTGAAGCAAATTAAATCATCATCATCAATATGAATTTGATTATTAATTATTATTATTATATATTGATACAATTGATCAAATTATTATTAGAATGGGCTGAGAAAGTTAATTGAAAGTGAAAGACTGGGAGATATCATGTACTCTCTTTCTAGCAATCGATTTATGTTTTAATAACTCAAGTTTATTATCAATTTGAATCGATTTCATGTAACTAGCTATAGTTATAGATTGCTTGAGACAACTTTGATTTGCGTTAACTATCGAATGACCTAGGTATCAATTTTCAAGTCTTTAGTTGTTATACTTTTCGAGATCAATGTATTCAGGCAGACGAATAGCTAGAGGTAGGGCCATACTTCTTACTGCTACAAAAGTATTATACCCCCAAAACATATAGCCCTATAAATTAATATTAATACAAAATATCTACCCATTTAATATATAATTATTTAATATATAAAAATGTCCTTTGTTTATTTGCAATGCAAATGGAAGCCCAACTGAGAGAAGAGAAGTTCTGTGCAGCAAACGAGAAATCTTTGAATAGTTTTGATTAGTTTTCTCTGTTCGAGAACTGAAATTCAAATCAACAACAAACAATTGGCTTTTGTTTTAAAATGAAAAAAAAGAAAGAAAAAAAAAAAGTGGAAAGCCGGGCAAAGGGCAAAAAGTTATTTGGAATCTTGAAAATGTTTTAAGGGGTTACATTTAAGTGGCACAAAAGCGCAAAAGTTCTTGTGGCAGCTTCTTTGGATGGCAATGGCAGATGCTGCTGCTGCTACTGCTGCTGCTGCTGGAACTGAAGCTGAAGCTGGAAAACTATTTAATAGTTGCACGTTGCAACATTTGTAAGCCGAGACGGCAGCATGAACTACTTGCAGCAAACTATGTTGCACACAGCAGCAACAATGTGACATGCAACAAATGTTCAGGGCAAAAATCACATCTGCCAAAAAAAAAAAAAAAAAAATGGGAAAAAACGAGAAAAAAAATGTCTAAAAATGCCTTTCAATCACAGACGCTCACAAGGCATGCAAACTATGCCAAAAAGGAGCTGCAGCTGCAACATTCCAACAATTGGAAATTGTACGAAACGAAGAAGCAGCAGCAGCAGCAGGAAAAAATATTAAAAAATGACTCGAATATTCACTCAGCAGCAAACAAGCAACTAGAAATGAGCTAGAAACAAGAAAATAACTACAAAACAGAGTTTTTTTCTCCCAATTTTATTTGCTATTTGCTATGGTTTTTGGTATACCCTTTGGAAATGTGGATAATAGGTATTGCTGCTTTCGCTTGGCAGACTCATAATGTATATAATCTTGATTTGGGTAACGGGTTGACTTATCGGTTTATCGATCTGTCGATCTATCAATCTCCGTCTGTATTTCGCTCGGACTCTTTGTGTTTCTCTTCGTCCGTCTTCGTCTGTACAGAGATTTCGTAAGCTACGACAGCTAGAGACTAGAAAGCATATGTTTATTATATTTTTATCGATTATCGATAATTATCGATGTCTTAACTTAATTTTAAGAGCATAACTTGAGCAACTAGAGACTTTAAATTACCTTTGTAGGCTCCTGGAGTGAATACACAGAGTATAAATAGTTAACAAATTGAGATACCTGCACCAATTTTTCAAATAGAATTAACTTTTGTATATACACGGATGTCTTTTTAATCCACATTATGATAATACCTCTAAAACCAAGGCTATTTCATAACTTACTGCCCAAACTATATCACACATCCTATATAAATAAGCCAAGAATAAATTCAACATTAGCTTTGCTAGTCAAGGTATCTGCTAGTTGAGCACTTCCGCTTAAAGGACTCTTAGTCGTTTTTTGTGTTTGTGAAATGAATAACAAAATGACAGAGTAACAACAACAACAACAACAACAACTACAACAACTGCAACAATAGCACATGATGCACATGAATAAAGTTTCAAATGTGCCCGAACAGGCGTAAAGTTTTTGTTTATTTTACTTAACTATTGTGCGCAATGTTTGCATTTTATTTTTTATATAGACTCCTCGCATATTACCCAAAAAACGCAACAAAAAAACAAAAAAAGAAACTATTTCTCTACACCCGCTCTACGTATAACTTTCAGCATAGTTGTTGCGGGACAGTGTTGAACAACGTTCAGTTATGCAGAAATAACTGGGTCGTCTAGCTAGTACGTACACAAAATGTCCACATCATGCTGCTGTTGTTACTGTTGTTGTTGTTGCTGTTTCCATATAAATAGTAATTAAAATAGTTCTATCATGAAATGTGGGTCCAACGGGCATCGCTTCAAAAGGACGCGTTGCATAAATACCATGGGTATCAAACAAATATGGAATGTTTGCCAGTGTTGGCAAATACTTCAATTAAGCTCGAAATTATTTACAATTTTGCAGGATTTAAGGGAACTAGATGTACATAGATTTAAATTGTAGTTAGATATGGTAAAAATTTATATAAATTCACAGCTTTAGAGCTAGGATTATTAAGTTATACTAGTGGATCCCTCTTGACCAGATGCATATATAAAATATATGGAATTTACAAATTCGAATATATTGATTTTTGCAGAAAGTTGAATAGTTTATGGACCATGAAGGTGTATTGAACAGTTGGTCATTCTGCTAAAACTTGCTGTTAAAAATCTTCCCGTTATCTTATTGTTACTTTTACAGTAAATGGTGCTTCTACTGTTACTACTGTTACTGTTACTGTTACTGATACTGTTACTGTTACTGTTGCCGTTACTATTACTATTACTGTTACTGCTACTTATACTCTTACTGTTACTGTTGCTGTTACTTTTACTGTTACTGTGAATGTTACTGTTACTGTTACTGTTGCTGTTGCTGTTACTTTTACTGTTACTGTTACTGTTACTGTTGTTGTGACTGTTGTTGTTACTATTACTGTTACTGTTATTGTTATTTGTACTGTTACTGTTACTGTTACTGTTACTGTTACTGCTACTACACTGTTCCTTCTACAACTTTCTTTATTGTTATTACTGCCCTAATTGCTGCTTCGAATGCTACTTTTACTTTAACTGTTACTGTTAACTGCTACTACTAACTGCTAACTAACTAACTAACTATATACTATTACAGTTTTTTCTTATTCTCAGTCGCTCTTACTGTTGTTAGTCTCTGAATACTTTTCTAGATTAATCACTGCAGCATGTATTGCTGCTGCCTCCTCTACTGTATAACCCTATTGTCATTTGGCCACATCGCAGTAGCTGCAATGTAAGTATTTACAACTTAGCTAGAAAATTCGATTCATGTATTCACTTTTTTCATACTTCGCATTTCAATAGAAAATGTTAAGTAACTTGTATAAAGAATAGGAAACAAGACCCCTAAAAAACCTCACTCAACACAAATAACCAAGAGGAAAAGTCACAAACACACACAAAGAGAGAGAGGGAGACAAACACACATCAAGCACTGCATACAGATGGAAAATGAGAAAAGTTGTCAACCGCATTGAAGGAATTGTTGTCGCTTGTCGTATCCATTGTCTGCCATAGAGTTGTCAAGTGCATACAAAATGCAAAATATATATATTTATATATACATATATTTGTATATATATATTTCTATATATATATATGTATATACACATATTTGCCAACATGGCGTATACGCATTTTCAACTGTCGTTATTATTTGCCAAGCGACTCCCAATTTTGTGCAGTGATAGCAATCAAAAAAGTATCAACAGCTGTACACTAAAAGTTAATTTATTTGTTGTTGCTGTTGTTGTTGTTGGCCAAAAGGGAGTCTCTGTGCGGCTAGCTGATGACAATTCGAACCAACTGTCAAAACGATAGCAAAAATGTGTCGCACAATTGAACTGTAAAACTTTTGCTAATTGCTATATGGACCGACTTTGCGGCTAGCAAACGCATAAATAAATTGGTAAATAAAAGCAAAAAGCAAAAAGCAAAATAAAAAAAAAAATCTATGAAATCAAATAAAGTTGAAGCTGAAGCTGAAGTTTTATATAAAAGCTGTGCCCTCTGTCTGTCATTTGCCTTTTACGCTGAGCATTCATTTTTAATGAACTTTAAATAACATCAAATATTTATTGCATTCTCTCGTTTCTCCCGCCCCAATTTTACCTTGTCGAAAAAAAAAATAGAAAATAAAATAAATAAATCTCAGCGTTGAGTCCTGTAGCAAATAATTGAAGGACATATCTTTTTTTTCTTTTCTTTTTTTGTTTTATGCTATTCTAGCTACCAAATGACATTCAATCTAGGTCATGTTCTGCTGTTATATGAGATGGACTGCAAAAAAAAAAGTAAAATCGGACAATATTTTGCTGCTTGACAACGCAGCCCCAAAAAGTAGGCTACATAAATTCTATATAAATTGTGTTGATAAATGCTATATGTGTATTTGATGATAGTTAGTTATTGAATTATAGTTTGAAGTGAAATTTAGGTTAAAAATAAGTTTTTTGTATTTAGTTATAAAAGAATTATAGATATAGAAATATAAAATATATATTGCTGATTTTTAGGAATTACAAATTAAAGTTAGATCAACTTTAGAAAGCTATTTCAAATATCTGAAATATTGTTTGGTTTAAAGTTTTTAGTGCCTTTTTTAAGTTTTTATTACAATTATTTATTATTTTTATTTTATTTTTAATATATTTTATTTTTATTTTTATTTTTTTTTATTTTTATATTGTTTTATTTTTTTTATTTTTATATTATTATATTTTTTTTATTTTTTTATTATTTTATTTTTTATTTTAATTATTTTTTATTAATATTTTATTATATATATTTTTATTTTTTATTTCATTTATATTTATATTTTTTATTTTATTAAATGTAAGTATACTATATACTTTTATTAATATTTTATTTTATTTATATTTAATTTTATTAAAAATAAGTATAATATGTACTTTTAATAATATTTTATTTTTTTTATTTATATTTTTATTAAATATAAGTATAATATAAATAATAAGTATATAATTTTTATGTAGAATGTAAAATCACATGTTCTCATATATATATAAATTTGATTTCAAATTCATTTCATTATACAAACAAATAGAAACATAAGTCGCAAAATGTGCTGAAACTCTAAATGAAAATAATATTTATTTGAAATTATAAACTATTGATACTGATTGATTATGCCAAACTGCGAGAATATTGTCAACAATTGAATCGCATTACAGCAAAAAAAAAAGCTTTGAACAGAATAATAACAAGAATATAAAACATATTTTCCATATAATTTTTAACCTATCTTTCAGACTGTAAGGTTTCAATTATGGGGAAGTTTTTATTTTAAAATCTTTAAATAAGTAGAAAATTTGCTACCATATATGTGTATATATTAATATATATAACAAAAAAATATATATATATTAAAAAAAAAAAAAAAATATATATATATATACACAAAATATAATCCTAATATGGTTTCAGTTAAAAAAATAATAATTAAAAAAGTTTTATTTCGACTGTAGCTAAAAGGCAGGAGAAGAATCTTTAGAAATGTAAAAATGAAATGTGTAAATCAAAACAAATTATTTGAAACTCCAAACAGAAATCAGTAAATTGATCGAGCTGTCACAGGGTACTCACTGCTAAAAGTATTAACATTCGGTTGCCTAGTTTATTTGGCCGATATTCTGTAAGAAACTTTTCCAACTTCTGCATAAGAAAAGCTGCCTGCTTAGAGTTGCATAAGAAATGTTTTGCCAACTCCAGGTACAATTGCTGTTAGGGCTGCTAACCCGTAGCCATAAAATTAATACAAAAATGCACGGCGCTGACCTGCATTCAATATATAAATGCGCTAAGAGCAGAAACTACACAGCAAAGGAATAAAATTGGTTGCAGCTAAGGGAAAACGGTAAAGAAAGTTGGGCCAAGTGATTGAAGTCAGCCAAAGCGTATAGTTAAAAAGAGTTTGATTTTATTTCTGCTCTCCCCGTTTCTCTCTCTCTTTCTTTATTTAAGCCATCTTAGACACGAACACAATCAAAGAAATAAGCAACGAACAAGTTTTGGCCACTCGTACTGCCACCGCTCATAAGGTAAACAAAGCTCCAAGTGGAAAAGTAGTTGGCTACGCACGAACAGCGGCGCCCACATCAAGACGATGGGACAACACCAACAACAACAGCAACAACATATGCCACAGCAGCACACATAAGTAAATAAATACCCTTCAGGTGTTAATCAAATATATAGTGTATATAGAACTTGAAATTATATATAAAAGACAGCAATTTAATAAAAAATAATACATTGAATAACAATTCTGAATATATTTTTCATAATTGCTTAAATTATTTTTTAAGTATTATCTTGCAAAAATAAATAAGTAATTAATACTTATATAAATTACTTTAAAAATGTTCGAAAAGAAAAGAAAATTTAAATAAAATTAAAAGTAAATTTATAATACAAAAAATGTATTTATATATTTTTTATATTTTATAGTTTATTATTTTTTAAATTTATATTTTATTTTTTGTATTATTTATACTTATATATATTTTTAAAAATATTTAATTTGTTTTTTTATTTTTTATTTATATTTATAATTTTTATAAATTTATTTTTTTTTTTTTTATATTTATATTTTATGTATTTTTTTTTTATATTTATATTTTATATATTTTATTTTATTTCTTAATTTTTTATTGAGCGTTTTGCTTTTATGTATCCAAAAAAAAATAATATCATAATAGCAACTTAAACTATTTTTTATCAATTCAAATTTAATTTTATTTAAAAGAAAGTTTAAAGACTTTAGACCTGAAATCCAAATTGAGCTTTTCCCCAAGAATACATCAATTTCATTTGCAAATTTATATATGGCACAGGTTTAGAATTCCCATATACCCCATGAAAACGTCGTCATTGAAGCAGCGAAAACGAAAAAATGATAAATAAAAGAGAACTTGACGTCGAGTTCATTTCATGATTAAGTTACCAGCATATCGATTTCCTTTCAACAGGCTTTATTATGATGAAAATGGAAGTCGCCGGAGCTGTGTCTGTGCGGTTGTCAAGCAGGCCAAAAGCCAGACCCCATATATGTGTATGATTCAGACTCAACTGGCTGACGAACTGGCTGACTCGTCAGACTCAATGAGCCGGCGCCAGTGTCGCCCCACTGTAAACAAAAGCTGCCAACGTCGTCGTCGTCGTCGTCGTCGTCGTCTAATGCCCAAAGAAAGCTTGCAAAACATGAATAAATTGTGCTGGGATTGTAATTGTCGGTTAGCATCTTGGCTATTTGTTGCTACCGTCACACAAGTTGGGTAAACAAATAAAGAAAATGCCAAAGCAGCGACGGCACAGTGGGTAAAAAAAAATGTAAAAGAACATTTTTGATTTAACTAAACAAATATTTTAAACTTTAAAAAATTTCTAGAAAATAATTTACTAAAATATATGAAAATGTTATAATGTTATAAACAATCTAAAAATATTACAGTATAAAATATATGTAATGGAAATATATTTATAAAATGTATTTATTAAAAAAAAAAATGATAAGTATTAAATGATATTTTCCTATTTCTATTTGTAACTCAAATAGAACATGTAAACAGTTATATCTACCCTCGCATATATATTCATTTAAACAACTGCTACACTAAGTCTATATAACAGCTGATAAGAAACTGCTAGGCTACGTTTATAACAGCTGATAAGAAACCTATACATATACATATACATATATATACACGTAATACCTAATAACGAAAGCTTTTGTTTATGCATTGCAATCAAATAAAATTCAATTTCATATATAACTGCATTGCAATGCTAAGTCGAATCAGTTTTTTGTTGAACTTAACAGAGTGCGGATCGTAATCGATTAACTGTTCCGTATAATAATGGGAAATACAGAGATTGTAGTTTTAGGTATATTTATAATGCTGCTCATATTTAAAGACAATCCCAAAAAATACAATACAGAAGATGCAAATGAGGAAACGAAAAAATTTATCAATCAAATCGAAGCGAAATGGTCAAAATATTTTGTGGATAATATAGAGCCTATGCTACGCAATGGAGATGCAATTGATATAAGTATAAGACATATAAAGCATGAGAAAAAGCCAGTAAATAATATTGAAGTCATCTACAGTATGTATGAAGCTGATCAAATTATTGCTTCGAGCTGTTTCGATATAGGCCTCAATATACAAGAGATCAAAGTGCCGGGCATCGATTTATTTCCGGTATTGTGCGACTCGATTCTGGCTGACAGCGGTTGGACTGTCGTACTGCGGCGTCTGGATGGCAGCGTTAATTTCAATAGAAACTGGACAGATTATCGTAATGGATTTGGTAGTCTGTTCGGTGAGTTTTTCATTGGACTCGAAAAGCTGCATCGCATGACGAATTGGCAAAAGCACGAACTAATTATCTACCTGAAGGACGTCGACAATGAGGTGCGACATGCGCGATATAGTGAATTTCGAATCGGTAATCTGGCAGCATCGTATGCGTTAAGTGTGCTCGGTGCATATTCAGGCAATGCAGGCGATTCATTAAGCACACACATTAATGCCACATTCTCAGCACCTGATACAAATGAAGAGTGCGCCAAGGCCTACAATTCGGGCTGGTGGTTTCACAAGTGCATGGACAGGTGAGTTTTTATTTTGTATTTTCCCAATTTTATGCAGTTTTTTTTTAACTACATCTCTTTTTATAGCAATCTGCATGGCGTCTATGAATCGAATGAAATTGATGCTGATGTAACGGGCATAGTGTGGAGCAGCTGGCAAATGAAACCAATTAAATTTGCACAAATGATGATACGACCCATATATAATTAAATTCATATTTCACATACATTTAAAATATATATCAAAAGTAATTTTAATAAAAAATATATAATTTTTTTTATATTTTTAAATATTTTTTTGTGTAAAGTTCCATCGTTCGTAACTTTTGCAAGTTGCAAGTGTCAAACTGTGTGACAGACAAACAAGCAACAGCAGGGCGCACGGCCCCAGTCCCAGCCCCAGCCCCAGCCCATTCCCACTTGCCTTTTTTGCGGCGAATGACGCATAAGTCAGTTAGACACAGCGACGAAGCGTGCAACTGTCAGACCACTCTGCGTTTGTATAAGTGCGAGTATATTTCATATTGGATCACATGCCGTTTCATGCATCTATTTGCAATATATGCCACAGGCACACACACGCACACACATACACACAGTTTTTGAGGGCACAACTGCCCTGAAAATGTGCCATAAAATATACAAGTACACAAGTGACTATATATATATATATATATACTCGTATATATAGCATATATATTTTCATTTATTTTTTTTTTCCAGACTTCACATAAATTCATAATGTCAAAATGGATGCCGCTGGCAGCGACAAAGCCGCGTCGAAATTTAACACATAAATTTATAATTTATATATATTTGCAGCATTTGTGCTCTCTGGAGACAGCGAGACAGACAGGGCTCAATGTGAGCGAAAATGCATAAAAAGTTTATGAAAAACAATCAAATATAATTATGAATGAATTTTAAAAAGCAAGCAAAACTTTTCATCAATTTCTGTTATTTAAATCAACTATTTTATTAATATATTTATAAATTTTTCTATGAATTTTAAAGTGAAAAAAATCTGTATTTATTAAATATTTAAAAAAAATATATATATATAAATTTTTTTTTATCTTTAATAAAATTAATTTAAAATCTAAAAATATGTATAAAAACATTTTACTCATTAGACTCAGATCTATACTTAAATAATAAATATTATTTTAAGTTAATTAAATGAATTTTTAATGAAGAAAATAAGTAAAAAATATTTGCGTAGACTCAGCTCTCAATTGTTATCTATATTTAAATAATAAATATTATTTTAAGTAAATAAAAGCAATTTTAAATGGAAGTATAGAAAAATATTTGCATAGACTCAGCTCTCAATTGTTATCTATGCATCTACTATATATCAATATATAGCTGAAACATTTGAACTCGGCTGTCAAAGATAAGCCACGTTTATATTATATATTGGAAAATTTTGATTATTTTTATTATATTTCCTTTTTCCATCTTTAATTACTCAAATGCAGAGAGTGCAAGTTTTTTTTTTTTGTGGGAGTCAAGAGTTGAAATACATTGTATGTACATATATATAAATAATAGCGAAACGTAACCCGAAACTCAGCCGGAATTCGACTGTGGCTTTGAGGCGAACATGGCAAATGAAATCAATTATTTATGCATTCATTTTGTAGCTCTTTATATTGATTTAATTGCCGCACAGCATCTGCAAAAGCGAGTGTGAGTAATTAATAAATAATTTTTGCCAGCATATACAGATACACACACACACACATATATATATATATATATATATATACTTATATATATATCATCTACTGTGTATATATTCTGACAGCTTGCTGTTTACCCACCCGTTTGTCTTTTGCAACTTGATTATGATGTCCTTTAAATGAATGACTTTTGGCCATCGATCAGACCACAATCTTGTTGTTGCTGCAATTTGTTACTCACTTCATTTTGTTCATCAACTTGCAAATCTCAAGGGAACTCTTAAATATTGTGAGCTTGTTTTAGCCCCAAATTGAAATTTAAACTATGTAAATATGTAATCAAGCAACATTGTCATAATAGTTTAGGTTAAGTTAAGTTGCTTTAATTGAACTCTTAGCTTTTAATGTGCTTTATGATATGCGACGACAAATAAAATGTTAAAATGCTTATAAACTATATTGTGAGCTGGATTCAGCAGTTTCTTTTACAATTATATTGTATTTTTTTTTTACAATTCACCATATTATAGCTACAATATAAGGTTGGGCTGGGTGGGTATCACCTCCATCAATCAGTCAACAGCTTACCTATAAAGAAATATAAAAAGAAAAATATGTTAGAATTAATTTTATATACTTAAGTAAATAATATTAAACATAGAAAACTTTAGGTGTTTTTTTTTTTTCAATAATATATTTTAATATATTTAATTGGAAATTTTTTATTAAATTTCAATATAAACTACAATATTTAATAAATTGTATAAAATTATTGAAAAAATGTTGTTTAATTTGATTTTTTTTCCAAAAATACAATAAATAAATTTATAAAAAAAAATTAATAATATTTTTGTAAATAACATAAAAAATGTATACAAAAAAATATATTTTTGTAATTATACAAAATGTATAAAAAAAAATATAAATATTTATTTCTAAAATATACAAAAATTTGTTTAGTTTCATTTTTTAATTGTTTTATGTTATCAATATATATTATATTTTATATTTCATTTATAAATATATTTTAAGAAATTTTTTTCCTGAAGTTAGATATATTTTAAATGAAAATCTATTATTTTTTAAATTTTTTATATCGATATTAAATTTTAAAAACATATTTTTTCCTTCCCTAAACAAGATACAAGAGAGCATATATACCATATAAATTCTATATATTTTTTTAAATTTTTACATATTTTTCACCACTTTAGTTAAGAGTTTTACTTCCTTCCAAAAGATGCAACCGCAAATAGTTATTTAAAAAAAAAGCGCACAACCATACATCCAGCATAGGCCTCTTATCTAGGCCAATCCTAAAATACCCAAAGAGCACAAAAAAAAATAACGAACAGCCGCAGAGCAGGTTTTTCGTTTTCAAATATTCATTTGCCGCCACAAAGGGAAAACACCAACAACAGAAAAGGCAACAGAATAGGATTTTCTTTGCCTTATTCCTATTTTTTTTTCTATTATTTTTTTTTTTTTGGCAGACGAAAAAGAAGGCCATAAATAAACAACAGGTATAAAATGGACTTAAGAACGTAAAAGCAGAGCGCGACGGCTATAAAAATGCAATTTTTCACCGCTCAAACTAACACACAGAAACACATATGTGTGTGTATTTGTGTGTGTGTGTGGAGCAGCATAAAAGCTGCTTTAGTCGGGTAACAAATGTTTATGCAATTTGTTTAAAGGCCAGTCCGTGGTGTAAATAAGTAATATATGAGCTGCTGCCTAAAGAAGACTGCAAATTTGTGCACTAAATGCACCACAAAGCAAGGCGCACGCCCCCTTGCACGCCCACACGTAGGTGAGTTGTGCACAGTTGTTTTTTTTTTTTTTTTTTTTGTTAAACTTTTTTTTTTCATGTGGGACAAAGGCCGAACGCGCAAATTGCAGCAGTTGCCTCCCAAAGGCACAAAAGGCCAACTCAAAAATACAAAAAAAGAAAGAAAGTAAAAACTGAAGCTTAAATACTCTTTATAAAACATTTTAAAATTTATATATATTTTTTTTTAATTTTTAACTATTTCTTTTTGTATTCTATAAATATTTCAAATTATTTCATACATCAATATAGATGTCTATTGTTTCACATAGTTATTATACCCAAAGTTAGGGCATGCATAACGTATATGGAGCAAGTGCAAACAATTGCAGACTGTCGTCATTGCAGTGCTCCATTCCATTTGCAATTCTCAAACCCGCCACGCCTCCCGCCTACCCGCCTTTCGTTTCTTATTGCCTTGCGCCTTGCCATGCAAAAATGTGTGTGTGTGTTTTTCCAACTGAAATTGAAAGGCAGCATCCTCTCTCTCTCTCTCTCTCTCTCGTGTGGGCGTGGCCCGCATCGCTCCTTTGGCGCTGGGGCGCATTTTATTGCCAGCTTTTTGGGGCGTAAATGTGTGTGCAGCAGTGAGAAGAAGCTTCTGCTTCTGCTGCTGTTGCTGTTGATGCTGCTGCTGCTGCTGCCAGCTGCCAGTTGTGGCAAGAGTTATGCCTTAAGCTGGGCGCTTGGAAGCACCAGAGAACTCAATGTCCACCCACCAATTCTCAAACAAGCAACTAACGGTACCAAATAAGTCAATTGGCAGAATGATTTAAATGCCAGCTCAAGGGGAATGTCACAAGGATCAAAGGCGACAAAGGCTAACTACATGAATACAGTGAACATTCCGTAATTAGAGACTTTGCTGGAAACTAGAGATGGCCAGAAAAAGTTAAGAAAACTTCAAGTAATGGAAATTGTTGAGCATAAACTAGAAACGGGAAAAAAAAGAGCAAAGCGATTTAAAATTCCTATTATTATTCAGTGGATCAAAGATTAAATTGATAAATTTTGTATTCAGTTAATACTATGTAATTGTCTTAAATTTTATTTTAATAAATTAGACTAAAAATCAAAATTATTAGTTACAAAAAAATCCAGTAAATAGTATTAAAAAACCAAATAAATAAATTAAAAAGAAAATTTAAAAATTATCAATAAAAAAAAAACCAATACTAAAAAAATTAAATATAAATAAAACAAAAAAAATAAATAATTATAAAACAAAATATACAAATAAATATAAATATATATATAAAAAAAAATAGCAAAAATATATTTATAGAAATATATAACAAAATATACTTACAAAATATATATATAACAATCTAAATACAAAAATTATTCAAAATAAAAAGAAAAGTTAAAAAAAGAAATGAAAATTATTTAAAATAAAATTATATTAAAAGAAATTTAAAAAATTATTAAACAAAAAACAAAAAATTATATTATAAGAAATTTGAAAATTTACACAAATAATACAAAGATGAATACATATATATTTATATATTATATATAATTTTGATTACACTGATCCACACGCAATGCGGAACTTTAAAGACCTGAGAACAACTCAGTTATAATAAATTTAAAAAAATAATAGGTCATAATAAATATATTTCTATATTTTGTTAATAATAAAAAATTGTTTAATATGAATTAACAAATTTAAATTATTTAAAAAATGAATATACAATTTTATCTTTATTTGATCTTATTTTTTTATTTATATTTAAATGTTTCCTTTAACTCCCTTTTATAAATATTTCAAAAAATGCAAATTGCATAAATTTATATCGCATTCTTCTCATTACTTCTATGAAACCCTAACAATCTTATAAATAATTCAAACGTTGTGCGCCTCGAGTGACTACTATAGAAATTCTGCGAAATGCTTTAGCATAACAATCAGGCCATGAATTGTATATATAATTTTGTAAAGCCCATTTAATAGACTCCCTGCCCCCATAGCCAAAAAGCTCAATGCAGTTGCATAAACTCTAAGCTAATTAACAACAACATTTGCGCATAAATAAAATGATAAACACATCAGCAACAGAGGCAGAAAGGGCGACGCTCTGTGAGGCTGACAAAATCTATGAGAAAATTTAATGTCTCAGGCTGAACATAAATTTTAATGCCAAAGCGCTTGGTGTTTGGCCATTTGAGCCGACCCGTTTGCTCCCGTGTCGCAACAGTCAAAACAAACAGACAAGAAGAACAGAGACAGAGAGGTATAGAACAGACAGAGAGAGAGAGAGAGGGAAAGGGAGGGAGAGCGAAAGAGGGTTGAGTGAAATGCAAATGCAGCTGCAACATGGCAACAGCTGCTGCTGCAACCACCAACAAGGCGACTCTGGTTTCATTTGGTCGACACTTTACACAGTGGCACAAGCCATAATCAGGACAAGTGTCCTGCTGCAGCAATAGCAGCAGCAGCAGCAGCAGCTGCTGCTATGCTGCATTATGCATTATTATTTGATGCATTTTGCATAGAAGGCAAAGTCGAGCTGTTCGCTCTCAATGCCCCAGCTGACATTATGGAGCAGTCGCAAAGCAAATCTGCAGGCTAGCACTCTTAGCCTTGAGCAAAATAAAAAAAAAAATGGGAAAATAAACAAGTAAGAACGTTGCAGTCGGGCGCTACCGACTGCGGGATACTCATTCACACCCCCACAGATCACGCCCATTGCCACGCCCACAATTGGTTTGTACATATATAATTTTTTGGAAATCAATAGAGGAGATCAGCAGTAATATCTGTATATAATTCTGATTTTCTCACAGAGAATCGGAAAAACGTATAGTTTTTCCCGATTTGCCACGCCCCCAGTAGGCGTAGACATATAATTTTTGGCCAGTTCTTAGAAGTAGTGAAGGGTAACGTAAGTGAGAAATTTGGATGCTTACACTCAAAAAATGCGAAAATTACAGGGTATTTTTTAGCCGGGCATACCCCATAAGGGGCGTAAAATTTATTTTTGGCGCATCGATAGAGGAGCTCACCAGTAACTTACCATCCAATTTTGAAGCTTCTAGCTCTAAAACTGTAGGAGCTACAAACTTTTGCGGTTTGCCACGCCCCCTATGGGCGTAGATATATCCGCCATATCTTTTCCAACTTGGGTTGTCAACCCGAGTATATATACCAAGTTTCAAGTCTCTAGCATCAATAGTGCTCAAAATATTACAGAATTTGAAAAATCACTATATAGTCAGATCCGATTTGCCACGCCCCTAGTAGGCGTGGATATATAGATTTTTGGTCGATCTTCATAGGATCGTATCAGTAACCTACGTGCCAAATTTGGGCGTTTTAGCTTTAAAACTGTAGAAGATACAGTTTTACCCGATTTGCCACGCCCCCAATGGGCGTAGATATATCCGCCATAGCTTTTTGATCTTGGGTTGTCAACACGAGTATATATTCCAAATTGCAACTCTCTAGCACTTCTAGAAGTAGTGTTTCTGAGGTATGGGCAAATGCATTTTCCGATTTGCCACGCCCCTAGTGGGCGTATCGGGAAAATCTTGACACTTTATAATTCGAGGGTATACACGAGTATATATTCCAAATTTCAACTCTCTAGCTTCAAAACTGTGCAAATGGTTTGCGTTCATACGGACAGACGGACAGACGGACAGACGGACGGACAGCGTGACGGACATTGCACAAAACCAATATACTCATTTCACTTTGTGAATGAGTATAAAAAGTCTTCATGATTTATGCACGTGTTTAGTGTGAAAAAATGTGCATTAAAAGCAAAGCAAAAAAAAAAAACAGTGTAGGAAATGGAACCCAAACACAAGCGCAGCTCTTAGAGAAAGTGTTGCCAAGAGAATGTGGCTGCTGCGTGTTGGAGGCGTCTCGACTACCCGGCAGGAAGTGAAAGTGTGTTGGAGGACGCGCATGTGTTGCACGTTTCTCATATTGGGGTCACTGGTCATTATCAAGATGTTGCCAAAGAAATGCCATAAACTGGTGTCCTGTCACTAGTCCTTGCTGTTGCGGATAGCCTGTCGTCAGCAGCGCCCCATTTGATATGCAAGGCAGATAAAGGCCAACGCGCATTCAACGCGCCTGCCTGGCCAAAAGCCAAATGGCTGCCTACAAGCCAGACAGACAGACGGAGAAGGAGTGAGAGAGAGAGAGAGGGAGAGAGGCCACAACTTGTCTTGAAAAGGCAACAAAACCAACAATATGAATATACTATGGCAATAGTTTAATGCCAGCTCAACTGCAAGTGAACTCTGTAGAAAATTTGTTGACTAAGCAGCTTCTTTATCCACACAGCAGCCCACTGTGTGTGTGTGTGTGTGTGTGTGTATGTGTGTGTGTGCAAGGCTTTTAGTTTTGGCTTTTACTTGTTAGCAATGGAATTAATGCGTATAAATCGAATGTTTAGCCAACTTGTTGGCTTTGCGCCGCACAGCTTCGATGAGTGTTAGCTAACTTGTTTCTGTTATTCACATAAGATTAGACTTGTAACATATGTATATCTATATGCATACATATACATATATACGGTTCAAAAGCAATAAAATTTGTTAAAATATTAACATTTCCGGTTTGGATACGTCCTAACGGGCGGGTCATATATTTTGTTGCTCAATCTGAGGCGTCCAGGCGCTAGTATAAAAGAGCTTAAAGCATTTGGAAAAATAATCTTAAGTGTTGTACAGCCAAAATGATAATTGGAAACTGTCTACAGAAGAATCTTATTAATAATCTATTGTTAGAACAGTATCAGTATTTTTATTTTATATTTATAATTAGTTTTATATTTTTTTTATAAATATATATATTTTTAAATATTTGTATATTTATAATTTTTATAATATTTATATATTTTTATTTAATTTTATATTTTTTTTGATATATTTATATATATTTTTTAAATATATGTATATTTTCCATTTTTTTGTAATATTTATATATTTTTAATTAATTATATATATATATTTTTTTTTTATTTATATATTCATAATTATTTATAATTTATTTTTAATATTTGTATATTTTATTTAGATTTATGTTTGTTTAATTATTTATATATTTTCATATTATTAAATATAAAATTAATTAAATTCTTAAAATAAAATATAAAAAATATAAAAATTAAAAGAATATTTAAAATTAATATATTTTTAAGAATTAAAGCATTTAAATAGTTCCAAATATCTACCGATAATGGGCACAAAAAAAAGAAAAGAAACACGATACTCAACGGTTTAATAATCAAATAAAATAAATATTTTGATAAAATGAGTTATTGCATATATATAACAATATTTATATCAACCAAAAAGTGCATAACAAATTTTGAAATAATTTGCGTTTTCACATTTAAATCAATTAAAAAATTGAATTTTAAATATATTTCAAATTATTCCGCACAAAAGCAACATTTTATTAATAAATATTTAAAAACTCTCTTAAACTTCAACTTAAATTGAAATTTAAAAAAAAAATTCTTTCAGTAAACATTAAAATGAAAAACTTTTTTTCGCTGCAAACTTCTTTCTATAAAAAGCAATTTTATGTGCCGCTCTCAACGCATGTTGACAGAACCCCCCGAAAAAGAAGCGAGCCTTGAGCTACATCTTTCTTTTTTTTTACTCAGCTAAAACTAATTAGTTAAAATCTTCAGCAAACACATTTACGTAGCGTGCTAACAAAAAATTTTTTTTGTTCTACTAAAAATAATGGAGAAACAGCTGCTGGCTTCTGTTGCTATGGCTAAGTACTTAAAACTTTAATTAGCCAGAGCCGAAAAAAAAAATAAAATAAGAAATGAGAGCAAGACGACGAAGAGCCTTGCCACATGCGAGCGGAACGTGGATACACTTTGATATAATTAGCGGCATTAGCCATTAAGTAATTTTAAAAATTAATCAAGCAGCCCGAGTTGGCCAAGCAGCACATTGTGGTGCCAATTATTGGCCAAATTAAGACAGTAGGCAGTAGCTGAAATTGAGTTGGCAAATGGAGGCGGATGAAGGTAGAGGAAGGTAAGCTGAAGTAGCTAGCGCACTGCTAACCCAATTAGCACTTAACACATGACAGAGGCAGCCTAGGTAAATAAATGGCAAACAACAGCTCAATTGATGGTTGCAGCACGTGTCCTGAAGCTTCAACTGTACGTTAAATGTTTTCGCAAAAGTCGCTCCCCTCCCCGCTCCACAAACCCACCGAAAAACACTAAAGCCTCTCGCTCTCTCACTCTGTCAGCAGAGGCAAAAGCGACTTTCAATTTCCCAGGCAGGCAGCCAAAAAGGCAGTCGTCAGCGAAAAGGCAACCAAAGGCAGCCGCAGCCACAGCAGCAGCAGCAGCAGGCAACTCTGGAAACTAGCACAAGGACGTGTGCCACACGACACACACATACACACACATACCACATATATGTATATATATATATATATATTCCATACATACATATATAGCTTAAGCCATACACACGCAAGCAAGCAAAGCTCAAGTTGCCATCTAGGTAGAACACTCACACTCTAAGGCACTTTGGGCGTACTTCTTTCCACAATACAGCATGTGTGTGAGTGTGTGTGTGTGTGTGTGTATTTCGTGGTGGGCGGAACCAATGCGAAAATCTTAGCGCTCAAGTAGCGTACGTGATATGCGCGTAATCAATATTTACACACAACTTTTTCGCAGCGAAATACATATATGTGCTAAAAATGAAAATGTAAGACAAAAGTTTAGCAATTGGCAGGCAATACCAAACGCACACACACAAATAAACACACATCTATACACACATATATATACATATATATCTATATTGGGTTGCCACTTGGGCAAAATATCATGCATATGGCATTTAAAGAAACATATTTTATTGCCACACAATTGAATTAGTTGAAGGAAGACATTCAGTGCGACAACTGAGAATTGCATAGAAAGGCGAAAGCATAAAATTGCTATGGAAAATTACAAATAAAATGCAAAGTTTAACGACTCATTGCAGTATAATACATATAGAATTAGCTGTCGAATATTGAATATACAAAACAGTAGTTTGAGAGTTCTGTTTGTTAAAATTTCAAACTACTAATAAAGATTGAACAAGATATGTTTATATATATATTTGTAATATTTGTTTTTTTTTACTCCAAATCAATATTTAGTAAATTTAAAAAAATTATTAGGAATAAAAAAAATTAATTTTTTAAATTATTTAAAAATTAATGAATATGTTTAAAAATTAAATCAATAAATTTTTATTAATTTAAGTATAAATAAAAAATTACTGAGCAATTTTTTGTGAATTATAAAAATAATAAGAAGCATACTATAATTTTTTAATTAAACTTTTGTTTAAATTTAAAAAATACTAATAAAAAAAAAAAAAATAAACCAATAAATATTTTCAAATTTTAGTTTGGTTGGAAAAGGAAATTCTTATATAGATAATAAATAACTACAAAACATTTTGAATAAATAAAATAATAATAATAACTTTAAATTTTTATAACGAATTTTTTATTTTTAAATTTTAAATCAATATTTTTGTAAAAATTTAAATATAAATAAATTCATAAAATCTAATATATATTGTAAGAGATTTCTGTCATGAAAACAATTGTAGCTTGCAGGCAATCAGGATATATATTTATGACTAGCATTGAATGAAGTTTGTTTATTTATTTATTATGATTGGCAGAGAGATAGAGGGAGATACCTCTCTCTTTGATTGCTGCAATACCCAAGTGCAATTGATAAATATTTAATTGATTGAGCAGTCAGTTGTCAGAAAATACTCTCCAATAAAAGAGTTTAACTGAGTGCCAAAAGTTGAAATGTCTGCGAGCTTTAACTATCAATGATATAATTGCCTTAACTGCTTCTGCTGCTGCGCTGCTGCAGTCGAGCCAAAGACTTGGCTGGGCTACGGCTGCCATCAAGCAAATGCAGTTACTTTGGCACACATTAAATTTGGTTTGATTTTTGGCCCAGCCAACAAGCCAAGCACTGCGAGACTCTGTCTCTGGCAAACAGACCAGCCAAACAAAGGAGTTGCCGGCGGGGGCCAAAGGAATACGGAATTTTTACACAAAGGCAGTCAGTCGACGCCAGTTTGGTGGAGTTTGGTAAAGTTGAGCCAACCAAGGGGAAAATCAAGTGGAAAACGTATATTGTGAAAATCAACTATTGGCAGGCAGCTGTCAGCCGCATGGCAAAAGCGCTGTTCAAACAACGAAAACAATGGCCAAAACGCAGCTCAAAAGACGCCAGCGAAAGCTTTCAGCCAAAGTTGCTACCATAAATATACGAAGACTACCAGAGAGAGTACCAAAAGAAGAAGTAAGAGGACCACACCAAGGCGCAATTTTACGAAAATATTACATCATAAACAGTCGTCTGCTTAAGATAGAACAGCTATATAAATATATATGCATATATATAAATATATATATGTAAATATATATGTATATGGATGGCAAATTTCCTAGCCTGTCTGGCACACAAAATGCCGCTCACAAAATATTTGCCAAAAAAATCTAATAAATTACACAAAAGCCAGCTTTATGCACAAATCAGAGCAGACAGTACAAAAAATAGAAAAAATAGAAGTAGAAAAAACAACAACAGGGATAACTACATAAAGCGACTTTTGAAGGTGTGAAAATAATTTAAAGTGCAATTTATTTAAATTGAAAATATTCAATCTTTGTTGAGCTTAAATTGAAATTAAATCCATTTTGTGCTAAGTAAATATTGTAAAATAGAAAGGCAGACCAATATTATATTGATTTATATAGCATAAACAATAGCTAAAAATTTAGATATACAAAAAGATTAACATGTTAACTGAAATAGTATAAGATTTTTTCCCAAAAATTAATTTTACACTTGTTTAAAAATAAAAAAAATGATAATAAAGGGTATGGTTATAATTATAATAGCTAAAAATTTAGGTATATAAAAAGATTAACATATTAACTGAAATGGCATAAGATTTTTTGCCAATAATATATAATAATATTATAATTCCCAACTAGTTTTGGCATGACTTCTCTCGCTAAGTCTCGTTATAAAAATAATAATAGCAATAATTAAAAATTGCTTCCAATAGAAAAAACATTTAAATAAAAACCTTTTTACTAAGAGAAATAATTTATATATAACCATTGATTGTAAGCACAATTTAAGATTCCCAATAAGCAAAAATTCTAATAAATTTTGTTTATCAATTATACTAAAAGTTAGTTCTTAAGATTCCCAATAATTATTGGCAAGAAATCTAATAAGTTTTTATCAAGCATACTAAAAGTTAATTCTATTAAAAAACAAATATAATAAAGTAAAGAAAAGCCTCTTTATCAATAGAAGTAATATAATCACAAACAGCACACAAATTTCAACCACCACAAAAGAAACAAAATCTCAATTAAATTTTTTAACATTTTCTCCATTTTCTTTTCAATTAGTTTTCATATTTTTGCTTTCGTTGAATGGCGAGAATTGTTGACATTCCACACACCATAAAGCTCATTCTCACAAAATGTTGCAGAAAAATGTCTAATTAGAAGTTTGAACGCGTTCACAAAAGGTGCAGCTGTCAAAGTTTTTCTATTCTTTTTTTCCTTTTTTTTTTTAATTGGCAAATACTTTGCGGACTGTCATATGCACTGGGTTGGGTTGGGTTTGGGTTCTTGAGTTTTGTCAATTTTGGCAAACTTTTACCGCTTCAAGTTTTCAATCAATTTGATTTCATTTGCAGCGAGTCGTCGTATATTCGTGGCTGTTAATAAAACATGCGCACAATTCAGGGCAAATATTATTATCATATTAGTAACTCATCTGCAAAACTTGAGCCATGAACTCGTTTCATTGCAGCGCAAACTTCATCAACTTGGCCAAAAACTAACAACAGGCTGGCTCGCAGAACTATTGTGTGTGTGTGAGGTTTGGCTTGTGCCCAGACAAGATAGAGATAGAGAGAGAGACGACATGGAAGGAATATATTTTGGTTGGGGTTGAATGAATGTTGATAAAAAGTTTTGTTGCTCTACTGTTGGCAAACATAGTTTCAACATATTGCCGCCACCTTTTGGCACTGGCAAACAAAAACATGAGCTCGGCGCGCCCACGAAATACAAAACAATTTGAATGAATATACGGGTTGGAGAATCAAAACTTTGTCCTTGTAACCAAAGCAAGGCGACTGACTGTTGACGAGACAACAATAATGATTACTGACTCCTCGATGGCTGTCGGCCATAGAAATATATATATATACACAAATACTGTTAAATATATATATTTGTATGTATATCTACTTCCGAGAAAACATGGCTCGTGCTCGCCGATAGTGCAGTCGGCGCTATAGAAAACAAAACTTTTGCTCAAAACTAATAAGCTTTGGAAATATCATAAAGACCGCCACAGACCATCGCCCACAAGAAAACAGGGCTAATGGCCCAAAGTTCTGACAATGACATCAGCAACTGTGCTTTTTCAGCCGGCCCAAACAAAATAGTTGCAAATTTATTAAAATATAAATTTAATCAACTAGCAGCGGTAGCTGAATGAGGCTGCATAAATTTATTTTCAACTCGACGCTTATAGACTAATTATGCAAAAGTTTCAACTTTGAGTTAAGTTAAGCGAGCCTGGTTGAAAATTAATTGATAGCAGCGAGTGCTACAGGCAAAACAACAAATCGAATACTAAATTTTTGATTTAGTTGAACTTTTCTCAAGCATGGTTAACAAGAATTTAAAATTTTAGTGAAGAATATTTTACAAATAATTTTTGTCATATGCCTTAAAAAGTATAAAAAAAATAAATCAATAAATAAATAAATAATCAATAAAAAAGTAAAAAATAATATAAAAAATAAAAAAACTACTTGTTTTATTTCCGACATGATTTTAAAATGTTTTTTTTTATATAAAAAAAACAACTAATGTTTCTTTTTTTGTTTGAAAAGTAAAATAAGTTTTAAAAATATTTATAATCTTTTATATTTATTATATAATTAGAAATAAAATTCAATAAAAGATTATAAAAATTGTTTTTTATTTTTGAAAAATAAAATGGATTTTCATATCTATAATCTTTTATATATATTTACTATATAATTAAAAATAATGTTCAATAAAAGATTATAAAAATATAAAGACAATATATATTTTCTTAAATTAATTTTAATTATTGCTTGAAAATATTATAATTTTCGTTAATTTTTTTTTTCCAATATTAAACGAAATTTTTGTATAAGATTTATAAATATTTATAGTATTAATTTTTATTTATATACTAATTATGTATATATTTAAGTGACTTTAATTAATGATTTAAAATATTAATTATAAAAAATAATTTTATTGAATTAACATTTATTTTTAATTATATAGCAAATATATATTTACTTTTATTAATTTCAATTATTAAAAATATTATTAAAAATTAATTTAAATTATTAAAAATATAATTAAATTTGTTTCTACGAAACTTAAATTTTAAGTCATCTTTTAATTTTAATTTTTTTTAATTTTTATTATCAGTTTTTCAAGTTATTTCATTATTATAAATTTTTTAATTACACTCAATTTTTAATGCAATTTCTTAAACTAGTTTGAAGCAGTTGCAATTAATTTGTTTTTTAGGCAGAAATTTGTAATCAAACCGGACCCCAAGCTGCTCGTTTTGTTAATGAATCTCTTCAAACTGTTGCAAAGATTGTTCTATGACTTTTGCCAAATCTTCACGAACTGTGCATAAAAATTTTAACTGAAACTCGTTTTGAGCCAAGCTTGCTTACCTACGTTAACTCACACACACCCACACACACACATACAGACTGCAAGGCACACTTTTTGACCCCAGAAAGGGACCACAGATGAAGCCAAGTGCAAAATTGCCTGGCAACACTTGAAAAGTTTATGCAGTGCTCAATTGCAAGCATAAATTGCTGCCAGTTGTGGCAGCCGCAATTAAAACTCGTGCCAAACCCTTTGCAAGCTCAAAAATAAAAAAATGCATTATAAACTTCTGTTGCAGCAGCAGTTTGTCTGATTTAAGGCTGCAAAGCCCACTTGAGCTAATCACACAAAATTTTCCCACTTTTTTTTGCTTCTTCTGCTGGAGAGCTCAACAACTTTGCCACAAAAAGTGGCAACAAGCTGCTCTCGCTGCAAATCAGGCCAACTTTAAAGTAGTTGCGGCAGCAGCCAAAGGCAAACAGACACCGCCAACATAATATACAAATTAGTTTTTAATTAATTTTTAAAGCACAACATTTTCGCACAGATAATCTCGAGTGCCATCGTCATCAGCAAGAAAATCTGAAAATTCACAAGAAAGTCAAGTTGTCGTTGACACAGCTCAACTGCAGTGTGCTCCAACTTCAGGTGTTCCAGGTACATAGTTACATTTTGTATTTTATGCGTCTCCCATTACACAGACTAATAGCATTTAATCAAAATTTTGTAACTAAGAATTAGACAAGAATTTGTTTGAATTTGATATCTACCAAATGGTCCATTGATGTTTGAGTGAGAAGTAGGGAGAAATTAAAGAAGGATTCATAGGTATATATAAATGTCTCTAAAAGTTTTAAGAAACTTCTGAAAAACTAGTAAATTTTAATATTTATTACCTTTTGTGTTCATTTTACGGTAAACTGTATTAAAAAAAATTTCCAATTTAGCATATCTTAAATAAACTCAAGCGAGATAGAATGACCAAAAGTTAGAAGTTAGAAATTATCCGACTAAAATATAACTTTGGCCTAATGCCAACATAATGATAATTAGAAGAATGATCAAAAACATATTAAAATCATGATCATTATCTTATTTTTTTATTATAACAACATAATGATAATTAACAGACTGATCATACACATTATGATCATTATCATGTGCATATCTGACAATATATAACAACACAGTTAGATGCCTGATTAAACACATAATGAGCATTATCTTATATGATATTTATCGTTGGTATAATTATCACATAATAAGCTTAATCCTATAATCACTATCATAATCAGTATGATATATGATTCATATATTGGTCATTAACATAAAAATATTATTGATAATTCCTTTATTATATTCAATAATAATTAATTTAATTAACATATATTATTCCTAATGACCATATACTTTTCAATATTTTCGCGTTTCGCACATAGTTAATTTGAATAATGATCATTATGCTATCTTTATAATTATTAACAATCATTTTCTTAAAATTATAAATCTTTCTATTACAATTCTGCTTAGCAAATTTATTAAATTTTATTAGCATATTTATTTATTTAATATTATTTAAATAATCATCATTATGCTATCCTTATAATTATTAACAATCATTTTCTTAAAATTATAAATCTTTCTATTACAATTCAGCCTAACATATTTACTTAACATTATTAACTAACTAAACATTTAGCGCACACACAAAAACAGAAGAAGAAGAGGAGCACTGCACTGCACGACTTGATCACCAGCAACTCAGGAATGCGACTGAAGACGAGCTGCAAGGCTCGCCTTTATATAGGCAGCGAGCCACCCACTCAACATCGAACATAACTTGTGCGCCTTGCTCAGAGAGAGAGAGAGTATTCGAACTTCGAGGCTCGATCATGAAGGCACACATATGAGTCAGTACTCAGCAGTTGCAGCTACAGCAAGCATTGTGGGTTACTCTTGCTTTGTCTGAGTATACTAAAGAAATTCTTTTACACACACACACACACAACTTAAGTGCTCTTCGTTAGCTGCTCTTTTTAAGTTTTTGTAGAATAACATTATGGATTAAGTTGTATGTTAAATGCTCAATTGAGCACAGAACACAAACAGACAGACAGGCAGATCGACCGATCTGATGGTGATCTGATTTATATATATATATAATCTTGATTTATTTAAATATGAATATATATACTGTCACACCTCTTTCTGTCTATTGTTTACATATTAAAGAAAATTGTTTCCTCTTTCAATTGTTTTAAAATATAAGAATAAATCTAATGCATTTTATTTTTTTACTTTAATATTAAAATTTATTAAAATTTTCAAAATAAATGTTTATACTCAGCCTGAGCAAATCAAATTCTGCGTAATCCAGAACTTCTTCCAAATACATATAGATTGTCTTCAATAAATTTACCTGTAAAGAAAAAAAATGACATAAAATTATTAGAAATTTTGTAAGTTTATGATGAGTTTTTATAAACATTTTAAAAATATGTAAGAACGGGTAGAAGATAATATATTTATAAATAGATAGCAGATAATATATAATAAAATATAAAAAATATATATAATAAAATAAATAAAAATATATATATACTTTCATATTATTTAGGTAATAAATGTATAAATACGATATAGTTTAGAGTTATCAATGAGAAGTTGAGCTCAGCAACTGGTGCTACGTCTAACACTATAATTTAAGAGCAGCAGTTTGTCTTAGTATTGTAAGAGATTAATATATGCAAAGAAATTGCGGTCATTCGTTCTCTCTATCCCATGCGTGTTCTTTCTCACACGGCGCATTGGCTTGATCATGCCCAGACGTCGCTGGTAGTTCGAACAAAGAGAGAAACTAACTGTCGTTTGTTTAGAGCAAATGCTCGTGCGTCGACAGCTCTGCAAATTGCCTAAGTAAGCTATATACATATATATATATATATTAGCGAACAGCGCGACAATCATTGTGAATACTCAATACGAACAATAAAACTGCCTTAAATTAGTTTCGATTGACTTAAAGCTATATGACAAATCTCAGTAGCTCAACAAACGAGAGAATTAAGCTAAAAAGCTAAATTAATTCAAATTACTCAAAGCAAATTAAAACCTGCATTTATTGCCTTCAGGCAGTCGAGCTCTAGTTATAACAATTACACGAGCTTAAAAGTCTTGTAATTAACTAAGTAAAATTCAATAGCAACTTATTTTGTTCTTAACAAACTCGATAAATGTACTTTATATAGTATATAATATAATATAGAAAGTAATATATATGAAATAGAAGATCAATCAAGGGCTGAGCTGAACTTTCGTTAAATTTTTTAAATTATTTCTAAATGTTTTGATAGCCACAAGAATTCCCATGATCAAATGGCATAAACCTAGTTAATCATTCAGCAGCTCAAAGTTATCCATAACTTAAACAGTCACTAAAATATGGTTATAGAAAATAGTATTACTCTTGTTGGGTCAGCCTATATATACTCATTTGATAAGTTAAACTATTAGCAATTGCTTCGTTTTTCAAGACTGAGTATCGCTTTCACTTTGTTATTGCTGACCTGCCTTTGAGCCAATACTTCGAACTAGGTACAGAGTGTTGCTTTCTCGCCACACACACACACAACCACACACCCACACACACACACACACACACACACACACTTAGGACGTACATATATTTTTCATGTTGCGCAAGCAGGAGCGCATCGCTTTGCAACTTATAATTGGATTTATGAGCAGGCGGAACAAAAGACAACATGGAACTGAGCAACTAAACGAACTCAGCCACCGGACCAGACCATCCATCTACATAAGCCAGCTCTGGGCGAGGGTATCGTAAGTAGCTGTTCGACGATACTGGAAGCTCCTCGTTTAATGGCCCCTGCCAGCACAGAAATTGTCATCCTCGTCGTCGACGGAAACGGAAATGCTGCAAAAGGTAAAAAAAAAAAATAGTAGGAAGAAGGAAAAAGGAAGAAATGCATGCGATGCAAGCATAGGAAATGGCTCAGAGGGGCATACGAAGGTTGAGCAGCTGCTGTGGTCACTACTCTCAGCACGACTGCTGCATCAGTTTGTAGCAAATTAATCACTGGGGCATTTACTTTATTTATTTAATAAAGCTCTGACATTGTTCGAGTAATGGCATTCGATCTAATGAAAATGGACTTTGTTACTATTCAGTAACATAAAATGCTGATGGTCTTTGGTAAGGCAATTATAGAATATATGTAAAGGTTATATACAGATTTTTAACCAAGTTAAGGACTGTATACATAAATAGATTTTTGATGCCTTAAAAGCAAGCTAACCAAGTTCAATTCTGCAATAGACAAAAACCAGTATAAGTAGACGATATGAAAATCACATAGAAAGGCGATATTTTGAAGAGTGGGAAAGAGATAGATAGATAGATAGGTAGATAATTATACTTTGAATATACCATCAAATATTTTAAAAGATATTAAAAGTCACAAGTATATTTCGGCAGTTGCACTCAATAAATAAATAAATAAAAATAAATAAATAAAACCTTTTTTGTATTTAGTTTGAAAATCAAAATTAAGATAAAGTTGTGAACTGACTAAAGCTAGAATAAATATATTTATATACAATTATATTTAATTATAGATATGTATGTTTATTTATATGTATTTTTACAATTTATAAATAATATTTATATATATAATATTTATATATTTTATTTTTAGAGAAAAACTTTAAAATTTAAATCAGATTTGTGCTTTGACTTATTCACAAAAAAAAATATATTAAAGTAAAAGTAAATAAATAATAAAAATTTGTATTTAAAAGCAGATAAAACCATTCAGCTAGTCAGCATTTAAGACCCCATTTAAAGCTGTTTCATTGTGAAAAAAATAAATTTACAAAGTACGCATAAAGCTTATCGAGCAAAGTAAATAAACTATAAACAAGAGATTGTTGAACGCATAAACAATGCGTAAAATGTTGCGCTTAGATAAATGTTAATAAATATTCAAACGAGATTTTTAACCATTCGCTGACGTCAAATGTTAAGCGAGAGATGCTGCAGAGAATTTATATATTTTTATTATATTTTAGTTTGCTTTTATTTTATTTGTATTATTTTTTTTGTTAATAATGTTTGAGTACAACACAAGGCGTTGACTGTTGAAGTGCTCTGAAGCAGCTTGCTTTGTTGCGAGTCGAGGGGCGGGCGGGCTTATGTGTGTGTTCGAGTGTGTGTGTGTGTGTGTGTTTCTTTTCCACTTAGGTGGCTTGTCTAACTGCTGCTGTTGTTGCCAGCTTAGCACCAGCAACAACAACAATAACAACAAGCAGCAGCAGCATAATAAGTAGCTTGTGAAGCGAAAAACAAACAACTAAAGATCGCAACAAGGAACAGCTCTTGTTATACACTTTCTTTTATAGCGTTGACATGAGTGAAGCATATACAGCATAATAGATATATATATATATATATATATATATATATATATATATATATATATATATAGCATGATAAGTTTAACTATTTGATATAAGTAGACAGCGCTATAAAAGGTAGAAGTTAGTTAAGAACTATAAACGAGTTGGCAAGCTGTCATCATTTGAATATCCAAAGATAGTTGAGAAGAATTCATCAATAAATGTTTATTTAACAAGTCATAACTTCTATATATAATACAAATGATAAAGTTTATTTTCTTAAATATTTAAATATATGCAATTTAATTGAAGCTTTTAATGCAATTGAAGCTTTTGTACGTTGCAGTTTCTCAAATATAAATATATATCATATAAAATATATATCAAATATAAATATATATCAAATATAAATATATTTCAAAAAAAATATTTATCAAATATAAATATATATCATAAAAAATATATATCTAATAAAAACATATATCATATAAAATATACATCAAATATAAATGCAATTTCTGAGAGAAGAATATCAAATATATATAAAATATAAATATATATCATATAAAATATATATAAAATATAAATATATATCATAAAAAATATATATCTAATATAAATTTATATCATATAAAATATGTATCATCATATAAAATATATATCAAATATATATAACTATATTTAGTCAGTCTCTTTTTATAAAAAAAACTTCAGCGCAATTGTATATAAATCATAAATTATATTTTATATTTATACATTAAATATTTGATCAATAGCTAATAGTAGTTGTTCAGACATTAACATGGAATTTCATTCCCGTTCCCAACGTGAGAACGATCGAGTCTCTATACGCATAAGCAAGCTCACTCATCGAGTGTGCTGCATAGATCGCTGTAGCTCATCCAGCTGGTGCTTCATGCCGCTCTGAGTATACCCCACCCATGGTAAGATACTCAGAGAAGGTGAAGCGACGCATGAGTTCAGCATAGATCGCAGTTACTCAAACAGCTGAGAACAGCATAGTGAACAAGCTCAGCCAATATATAAACATATAAGAGCAATTGACAGCACTGAGACAAAGCTGAAACTACCTCATGATAAAGAAAGAATAGAATCATGTTAACTTTTCCTTATACACTAATAATAATAATCATTTCTATACTTTATCTATCTATCTATATTTAATCATGATCAACAGTTGACTAGCTTCATAAGCAATAACTAAACCAAAACAAATATTTACTATCTACTAATATCTTAAGTAACTTTAGCAGTTCATTGATTTTTTATCGATTATCTATCTAATCTACTTTAAAATAACAATTTTCCCAAATTACCAAATGAAGCAAAGACCAAATAAAAAAAGTAATTGATAAAGTTTTCAAAACAAAATTCTTGAACTAGTTAAATATTGCAGAGCATTCACACGTCGTTACACTTAAAAAAAAAAAACGTCTAGTTCTAATTTCATGTTGTTGCTGCCATTGTTGTGTTGTTGAGTTTTTCAGCGTGGGTGTCGAAGCGCAACATGGCTAAGTAAGGGGCGTGCCAGGGCGTTTATGTGCAGGTTGCTATGTACTCTTAGTTTAAAGCAGTGGGAAACTGGGTTAATAATGTCATTTACTGCACTGGAGAGCAGGCAACCGAACCAACGAACCAACGAACGAACGAACAAACAACTTGGCAACATGAGCTTCAGTGCATTGGGCATTCGAATTTAAAGCTTGTTGTATTTAAGCGAATGTCATAGAACTAAATGCTAATTGCAGGAAGTTGGCAACAAATGTTGTAGTTGTTGTTGTTCTTGTTGTTGTTGCGACTAATGCAGTTTGACAATTAGTTGTGCTTGCCGTTGTTGCAGTTGTTGCTGTGTCTCGAGCCAAACTGTTGACATAAGCCTGAAAACGATTGACATTTTTGTAAGTGGGTGTGTGTGAGTGATTGTGTATTAGATGCATCATTTGATATACAGATCATTGCCAGTGTTGCTTTGATTAAGTCAAAAGTCTTACCTTATCAATTAGAAATAGAAATGAGAATATTACCGACTGCAAAAGCAACGAAATTCAATTTTTATGTGATCTTAGAGGCAAATCATGTGAGCTCACCTCGTCGAGATGAATTGTGTTTTAAAAGTTCTTGAACCAAAAGTTCAAGCTTATCAACTTTAAAGTCAGAAAAAATTGAACAATTTCTTACTATTTAGCAAGTAAAAGTGCTCTAGTTGAGAGTGCCTGACTTATAGATACCCTGAACAAACCCATTTTCACTCAGAGTAAAACAAATAGATAAGAAATAAATTTTTTAAAATTTTTATTATCAATTGAAAATAAACCTAAGCGACTGCGTAATACTCTTACTAAATTTAAAATCTCATAAATTTATAGTTGATCATTAGAGTAACTAGAAACACAAAAAAATATATATACTCTTTTAATATTATCATTCAATATAATGAAGAAACAGACTCAAAAAAATATTTCAGCAATTATCTAAGTAGACCTGATCATCATTTGTGAAAATCTAATTGGTTCTATTTTCCAGCCATTCCATGCAATTCTCTTCCTAGATAGACCAACATCCTTCGAGGTATATCGTCCATTTAAATTACTAAGAATCATATAATTAAGTAAATAAAACAAATAAAAATCATTAAAGATGTTTACCACATGTAACAATCTGAAAACCACCATCCAGACTCGTAGGACTGAGCGCAGTTAGCGTCAAGCATATCATTATCTCGATCTGGTGTTGAAAATTTCATATTCATATGGTTTTGTAGAGAGTCACCAGCGTTTCCAGTAAAATCTCCAATCATTTTAATGCTATACGATTCCGATTCGTTGCCAATAACAAAATTTTCATAGTGTGCATAACGAGTCTCGTTTTGAAAGTCCACCATATGTATGTATAGCTCGTGGGGCTGTGAGTGCGTCAGCAAATGGGTCTTTTCAAGTCCGAGAAAGTGTTCGCCTTGCAAGTCTCCAAATCAATTCTTATACTCCTGCCAGCCTCTGTTAAAGCTTACAGTTCCGTTAATACGACGTTGTATGACAATCCAGCCAGAGCCGCTCAAATCCGAGTCACAGGACACAGAGAAGGGTTCCGTGTCAGGAACTTGAATGGCATATACGCCAGTTGGTTTGCCTTGGCAGTTGGAGACTATGGACAAGGCTTTACACTCTGACAGTTTCAATTCCAATTGCTTGGTTTCAGTTAGAATCAATTCATCATCTTTGTGAATACGTTCTTTATCATTCTCATTGCCTTTGACTCGCAGTTCGTTTATAAGAATTTCCTTGAAAATTAGTTCATTTTCGAGCAATTCGAAATTTCTCTTATATGAGGAGCTCAATTCGATTTGCTGTGTTAGCTGAAAATCCTTTTGCTTAATGGTTTCCCTTAAACTAACTATATTCGCTTCTTGCATGCGAATTGTGTTTTGTAATTCGTCGAATTGCTCTTCTTTTAACTTTGCGGATCTTGCATAGTTTAGAAGTGGTTTAACCACTTGATAGCAGTACGCGCCACACTTTTCATCGTTTTCCCTGGAAGCTTTTGAGCACTGCATAAATGATTTGATTGAGATTTAAATAACTTTTCATTAAATGCATGTAAACCAACCGTGTTATATGTCACTGAATCATTTGCTTTAATAAGTAAAGGCAATGAGAGAATTAGTAATTGTTTAAGAATTAAATTCATTTTTTAATAAATGAAATGCGCTTTGCAACTGTTGCACTGTTAAACAATTTTACAACTGATTTAGATTTGTTATTAAATCAAATGAATAAAACTGATTTGAGCTTTTTTCACATTTTAATCAGTTAATAATCGAATTTATATATATATATATATATATATATATAATTGTTATATTATCAGTTTATTGCTGAGTTGATTTTATATAGGAAATTAAAAGAAATAAATCATATTAAATAAAATAAAGATTAATTTTTATTTATATTCTTCGTTTATATAAATAATATGTTATTTCATTTTATTTAATATAATATATTTACATATGCAAATTGCCGGGAATATCATTGATTATAAATTATTAGAGATTATAAGTGTTTTCTTGACTCTTATACATTCCCCTATTAATAATCAGCAGAAATATATAAGTATATATACTTTTAGAACACTCTCTACAAGTCTCTCTCTCTCTCTGCAATTTCAGCTTCTCTAGAAACAACAAACAAAAAAAAACACTAATAATTACAATTTCTTTTTTCCTGTTGCTGAAGCTTTTAATTTAGAGATTTTTTCTATTCGTTTTGTTCTGTTCTTGTTTTCACAAGAATTCACTTTAAATTGTTAATGAGGTTGAGCGTTTAGCACGTTTCCAGCGCTTGGCTGAGCGCATCAAAATGCTTCAAGACTCTCAAGGCCCAGACGCTGCTGTTCCAAGCCTCAGCACACTCATACATAAATAAGAAATCCATTATCAAATGGCGGTGTTAATACAGCGGCAGCAGTAGCAGTAGCAGTAGCAGTAGCCGTAGCAGCAGCAACTCAGCCAGCAAACTATGCATACCCATGCCTATCTTCAAGTTTGTTCAACAAATCCACAGCATATCCGTAACAACAGCAGCAACAACAGCAGAAATAGACAATGCGCGTGAGGCATCGACAAAAAAATATAAAAAAAAAAACAAGATGTTAAAAAGAGAGAGAATACAAAAAAAAAAAAAAAAAAAAAAAAAGTTTTGTGTTCTTTTTGCGAGCGACTGACTTTAGTAAAATGTTTTACATATCGAAGTTGGGGCAGGTGCTGCTGTTACTGCAGAGTGTAGAAAAACTCTGCCGCACACAAAGCACATTTATAATGAGCATATTGCCAAAGTAAAATAGAAGAGGAAATGAGCACGAGATGCTCAAATATGAAAAACAGTGGAAAAAAATCATAAGCTCTAGCCGAGTAGCTCGAATCCATATAATAAAGATATATTTTGAGATCATTTTCGGGATATAAGCATATGGAAAGGGAGATAAATATTTTTAGACATTTTTCAATTTGTTATGTTCTGTAGCTTAAATTATTTTTATTTATAAATAATTTTATTACAAATAATAATAAAAATTATTTTTGTTTTATTTATACATAATTTTATTACAAATAATAATAAAAATTATTTTTATTTTTATTTATAAATAATTTGATTACAAATAATAATATTTTTTTGCAATTTTATCATTTAGTTAGTTTTTCTTTTTAATTTTAGATTAATTTTTAAAAATTACATGTCTTACTTTTTTTTTAATATTTAATAAATATTTTTGTAAGTTATTATTAAAACAATTTTAATTTTTAAATTACAAAAAAAATTTAGTATTTTATTTATAGCATTTTTTATTTGTATAATTGTATATCAAAACTTTTATTTAATAAATTATAATTTTTTATTGATTTAAATATTTTTTTAAATTTATTTATTATATGTAATTATTATTTTTTTGGTTTTAAATATTTTTTTAGATATATTTCTTTTGGGGTTTTTAAAATTAAATAAATTATAATTTGAGCACTAAGTTCGGAAAACAAAGTTTTCTTCATTTAATATATATATACAAATATTATTTTTTATTTTCTTTAATTCTTTTACTCCAAAACTAAGATACGTTCTACATTTAAAAAAGAGAACTCAATTTGACTATGCTTTCGGACTAACTGACAGAGATCAAATGCGACTAATGGAAATGCAGTTACACTACATTTGACAAGAATAATTCGCATGCTGCCCATTGTTCGTGGCAAACAGTTGAAAACTTTTCATTATGCTGATGGCTTTAGCATGGCCCATGCTACAGGTATTACGAGCACTGCTCCATGACGCCGTCTAAAAGTTGAGAACTATGAGTACGCAGTCGGAATTGAAGCTGTCGCTGTCGCTGTCGCTGTCGTTGTCGTAGTCGTAGTCGTCTGCAAGTTGGCAATAGAGTTGGAATGTTGGAAGTTTTTGGTGACGATGCCAGCAATTAAAAATTTGTTCATTACGCTGCGAGCGAAACACACACCACACACACACATACACACACACAAACACACACTTTAGCCAACGAATCATGAAACTTATTAATTTCACAATTATGAAATAAATTGTGAGTGCGGCAATTAATTTGCGGTTAGCAAAAGATACACAAGAGTCCAGACATCAGAGTTCCTCATTAGGCAGCGTTTGTATTATTTTCCTTCTTCTTCTTATTTTTTTTTTTTTGTACGTTAATTGGAAACAGGCTAACACGGGAAAACTGAATGAAAAAACGTTGGCCAACACAGGCTGAGAGCTAGCCATAATTGTTGTCGATTGTTTGCCAAAAATGAAAATCAAAAAAAGAGAAAAAACATAAACTTTTCATTTAACGAACTTTAAATGCTCTTGAAGAGGGATTTTGTTTGTTTAAGTTAATTAAATTGTAAAGTAAAAATCTTTTATAATTGGTTTAGACTTAAAGATAGTTTTTTATTTATATTATATATTTATTTTTTTTTTCTTCATTCTTGTGCTGCATATTTCACAACATAATTGTTATACTCTTAGCAAGTGTATCAAATGTTCAGCGAAACGTAGCACAAGTGCCAAAAAAAAAAAAAAACTGTGAAAAATTAGTTTGAGTCTCATCTGAAGTCGTCTTGTGCGACTTTGTAGGGTCTGCTACGTGTCGCTTCGTTCCATATAATTCCACTTCTCTTCCTCTTTCACTGTACAAAGTCTTTTATTTGGCGGCGAAAATTTCTTAATTTAAAATTGAAATTGAGCTGAAGTTATTATTTATAATGCTTATAAAAACTGGCCTGGGTTGAGCAAAAACTTTTCTACAATGAATCAACCAAAATATTCTGGGATATTTTTGTATAATTAATTACGGAAGCCTATGAAATGAAAATTTGTAAAATTTTAATTTATTTTTGGAGGAAGCCTTAAAATTTCGAAGTTTAGCTCGATTTCAGTTTATATTTGTTATGAAAACATTTATGTATATATTCACTAAATATATTTTTAATTTACACCAAATTTAAATTTATTATTACACACATTTACTTATTTTATTTGTTTTATTTATATTTAAAAGATTTTTGTATTTTTAATCGATTAAATATTTTTCTTTTCCTTAATTCTTGAAAAAAAAATATATTTATAATTATTTTTAATAATTTGTTATTTTGTGGTTTAATAATTTTCAAAATTATACTTTTTATTTGTTTTATTAAATTTATTAATTTTGCATATACTTTTTAATTTCTTTATATGATGGACTTAACATTTTTTTTTATTTATTTTTTTTTTTTTTTAATATTTTTACTTACATTTTCATTTATTTATTTATTTTTTCAGAAGCTAATGTATTTATGTGTAAATAATTTTTTTTTTCTCTATTTTTTTCATAATTATATTTTTATTAAATTATTTTAAATAATTTGTTTTTCTTTAAATAATTTAATTTTGGAATAATAAACTCTTATTTTTAATATTATTTGTTTCTACAACTTTATGTTTATATATCATATTCTGCCCATTTTATTGATCAACCCTCGCACTTAAAATGTCCGAAAAGTCTGTGCATTTGTGGAAATTTTTGGCACCGTTTTTCGCAGTTTTCTGTTAAAGTTTTGGCAAGTGGGCTTCATTCATTTTATGCGCCAGCTATTTGCACATCTAGGGCATAAATCAAAATGGATATTACACGCGCGGAAGGGAGAGAGAGAGAGAGGGAGAGCAAGCGAGATGGACGAAGCGACAGCATTTTAAAGTGTCATCAAGTTAATTGGCAAGGAGTTAAGATGAAAGTAAAAAACTTTATGCTTTATATATGTAGCCAGAAGGCAAAATAAGATTCAGCTCACATAGTGCTGGGCGTTTGTAACTACTGCGAAAGAGCATTAACATCAAATTACAAAAATAAATAGAGTAGATATACATATACATATACACATATATGCCTTTGGTTGTTGTTGTTGCTGTTGTTGCTGGGGTACAGAACCCAAGCACAAATTTATAGGTGGCATAAAATGAGCACAGACAATGCCAATAACAATAAACGCAAATAATGTTTATGGGAGCGCTAAACAGGCAACAGAGCTGACACCAGGCAAGTAGAGTAGCCGCACAGGGCCAACAACAACTATAGATTATATAGCCCATTTTAGCCAACAAGAACAAGAGGCGAAAAAACAACAACAACAACGAGCAGCGAGCAGCATTGCTGGGTTATAAACTGTCCCATCGTATGGCCGCCGGACAATGCGAATATCCATTGTCGAACCGCTTTAAAAGGACCTCAGACAAAAACAACAACAGACTCCAGATTCAGGACCCATCATCGTTCTGCCGGCTGTTGCTGTTTTTGACATACTGCAAATACCGCAGGCTCTGCCAAGGCAATCTGACACAAATAACCAAGCAAAAATTTATGGTAAATGACGACTCGACAGATACCCTTAAAAAAAAAATTTAAGAAGAGTGGGGAGAGCAGGACAAAGTAAAGAGAACAAATAGAAAAATATTTAAAAAATTTTTTTTTAGTTTAAAAAAACTCAATAAAAAAAATAATAATAAATAAAAAATAATTAAAATAAATAAATAATAAAAAAGAAAAGTTAAACAATAAATAGTAAAAATAATAAATAATAAATAATAGATAATAAATATTAAATAATAAATAATAAATAATAAATATTAAATAATAAATAATAAATAATAATTAATAAATAATAATTAATAATTAATAAATAATAAATAAAATATAATAAATATTATACAATTAATAATAAATAATATATATTAAATATTAAATAATAAATATATATAAAATAAAAACCAAAAAAATAAAACAAAAATAAAAAAATTAAATCAAAATAAATATAAGTAAAAAAATAAATAATAAAAATAAAATAATACAAAATAAATTTCAAAAATAAAATAAAGAAATTAATAATAAAAAATAAAATAAAAAATAAATAAAAATAATAATAAAAATAATAAAGAATAAATAATGATAAATGAATAATCAGATATAAATATATAAATTAAATTCTTAATAAATATATTTAATAGAACCTCATAAGCAACCAAATCCGATTTTTGAAACTCAACAACATTAAGCTATAAATTCATATCAATGAATTCTGCTTGTTAAAAAAAAAAAACAGTATAATATTTCCCTATCTAAACATATATTTCTCGTTTTACAATCTATTTTAAAATATAATACAAGATGAACTACAAATTACAGGGTATATAAAAATAAAGGCAAGCCTTGACAAAAAAAAAAAAAAAACAACTCGGAGAACAAAAACAAAAAAAATGGTTTAAAAAGGAAGTACGCTAATGTACGTGCAATGCAATCAATGGGGCTGCCAACTTGTTTATACACCAAGTGTCTGTCTCTCTCTCTCTCTCTCTCTCTGTGTGTGTGTGAGTGTGGCATGCATGCGGGTGCCTGGAAGGGGCTCGATAAGGAGCACTAACAAAACAACGATACACGAAGAACAGTTGACGCTTTCAATTCGATTCGTTTAGAGCCTCAATATTATTTACGTTCCACTAGCTACAGTTATGAATTGTCAACAAAGAAGGACAGACAGAAAGATAGAGAGAGAGAGAGAGAAAGAGAGATAGATGTATGTATGGGGCATTTCTTATGCTTTTCGCAGCGCGCCTGTAACAATAGTCGGTGCGCTAGAGCTTGGGCAGCTTGTCATGTAACACGTAACGACATTTCGAATTAACGAAGCATGAGATTTGATTATATAAACTGTGACAACCAACAATGACAACGACAATATGTTGAGTCAACGACAACATCAGCTACAATAATAACAACAACAACACGCACACACACACACACAACACACGCACTTCGCTTCACAGCTCTGCACAACATACTGGAATTTCTCATCATGCTCCTTTATTATTGTTGTGCGATTGTCAACGCCGTCATCCTCGTCATCCTCATCAACGTTGTCTGTGTTGTCCTCTTGGGCTTGGACCGTTTCCTGTGCTGTTGCTGCTATTCTTGTTGTTATATTCTCTAGTGCCTGGTTGTCTGTTTATTATTATTGTCATTATAAACATCATGACAACGGCCGAAGCTGCGTTGTTAGGTGTTGAACGCTCATGTGCGTATGCAACTGACACACAACACACCCAACACACACACACCAACGCACATCCAACTCACACACAACGTGGGTGTCGCAGGCTTGAGAGCAAAAAGTGAAACGCTAAGAGTTCAGCCACTGCCAAAGACCTAAGCCATTAAAAAAACCAAACAGGATACAAGCAGCAAGGCTTAACTAAAGAAGTAACTTTATGCGGTTACTATAGTATCTAATTTGAAACAAAGTATACATAAATGTAATGTAATGTACAAATATATTTAAAAGACTTCAGAGTATGTACAAAAATACCAAATATAAAATACAAAAACGTTTAGAAAATTTTTATTTATATATTTATAAATAAACAAAGTGTTAAAATAAAATACAAAAAAAAATAAAATTACATCTGCTAAAATATATATTAAAAAAAAAATCAAATGATAAATCAAAAAAAAATTACATGTAAGAAATATAATAAAAATAATAAAACGTTTTTAAAAAAAACATCAAAAATATAACAAATAAAAAATTAAAAAAAAAACAATACATACATAAATAAAAAAAAAAAGCTTATAAAATAAAATGAAATATAGAAACATTATAATTTAAAATAAAAAGAAAAATAAAAAAAAAAAACTTAAAAATAATTTAAAATCATTATACCCTGATTTCCCATTTTCAATGGGTTCAGGGTTTAATGAAAAGAAAAATAAAAAAAAAATAATTTAATCTAAAGCAAATAATGGAATCTAAAACAAATTATATATAAGTAAAATAAAATATTAAAAATAAATAGCAGTTTATTAAAATTTATTAAGCAAGCAAAGAAAAATATAGCACAAATATATATATATATAAATCAAAATCAAAGCATAAGCATAATATAAATTGTACATATATTTTCAATGCTGTCAGCCAAACAAAATCTAAATGCACAAAATATTACTTATTTAAAAGAAAAATAAATAAAAGTATTCAGCACAAAGATTTCTTGTATAAAATATGATAACCAATGTGATAAATACATATTTATTTTTTGGTATAATTATTCTCATTGATTTTATATTTATTTTTATTTATTTATTTAATATGATAACATATTTGAGAGATTATTGTTTTTAGAATATTTATTTTCAGTTATTTTATATTTATTTATTTTATTTTTGTGAAAATAAAAATTTAGTATATATATAAAATGTGATTTAAACTAGACATACGAAATATATAATCAACTGAAATTTAATTAAATTCTAACAAAATTATTATTCAATGTAAATTTGCCTAAGACATATAATATTTTATAAGAAATAGCAAGACTCTCACTTGACGGAGTAACATTTCGTAATCAATCAATATAAATGACGCTCAACTTTGACACAAATTGTTGGCATGTCAATCAAATAAAAATCATTCAATGAAACACGCTTGTCTATATGATTAAATATTAGAAATATTTATATATATATATATATATATATATATATATATATATATATATATATATTTATAAGTATATATAATGTTTAGCCCACATTTCTATTATCAGCATAAGGTTCAGTAGAGTTGAACCATTTAATAAGCAATTAATTAGTAAACAAATTCTTATTAATTTACAATATAAATAAAACTAAACAGATCACAGCATAAGTGGGACTTCTAATATATATATATATATATATATATAACATATATAAATATATATATATTTAAAAATCTACTGATAAGTCTCTGCAACATCTCTCATTCTATAAATATTCTAATTGAACTTGACTTATGATTTGCTCTTTACTTTTTAATTAAAAATAAATGTTCACATTTAATAAAAGCAATAAAGAGCCTCAGCAATTTGCGCTTTAAATTAAAATCAACCAAAACAATACAATAACAATAAGCAAATTGGAAAACAAAGAACCAAAGTACTTGCCCCATAAAAGCCATAAAAAAAGAAAGAGATAGATAATGGCAAAAGAAGTTAGCGGAGTCGAGTTGAGAGTATTCGACTAGAAGATACCGTGACTAAAATTTTGCAGTTAGCAATATCAGTATCATTATCAGCATATTATCATAAAAGAGACTTTAGGTTATCATTATTAGAATCATCATCAATATGATAATGAAAGCAATGAACAGAAAGCAAACTCCAGCTTAATTATCATTATTATAATCATAGTCATTGTCAGTTATACAGCCATTGTCATTAGCCTTTTCCTTACAATTAACATTGTCATTTTCATTATCTGTTTCATTATTATTGTTATTTTCATAAAAACCAATCTACCCGCTTCACAAATGCATTTAGAGTATAATCAGAATTCAGGCCGGACCAAAAGGAAAACAAATTTTCGGCATGTTGCCATAATTTAGGCAAAAGCGCAAATAACACACCAGCACACACACACACACACACCAACACACACACACACACAGAGAGAGAGAGACATAGATAAAGACGCATACATATATCTTTATAGACAATAGGTTATTTGTCTTATTTTGTTTGTATATTGCCCGCACACACATAGGAAAAGTCAGCTGGAATTGGGGGAAAAGAAAAGTATGGCACAGAATATATTGACAATCGCTGGCCATTAAAATGCCAAAGCATTAGGCCCTTTCAGCATTTTTTATGACCCGGCCAAGGCATGCGTCAAGTTCAAGGTAACAAAACAAAAACCGATATGTGACGGAACGAACAGTCGATATATTATATATATATATAAATCCATTTGATAATGTATATTATATATATATATATATATATATTATTGCAAAGAGCAGGCCAATCAACGGGACAGCAGAGCTCAATTTGATGTCACATAGCTCGACTTGTCATGTGCTCTGTTGTCATGGTAGCTGCTTCCAAGTAATTGGCTCAAGGGTCAAAGGTCGCATGTGTGTGCTGAGTGCTGAGTTCGCCTAGCGCAAAGCTAAACAATTTGCCAAGTTGCGCCATGAGCCTTTGCCAACTGAACTAAATAGATGCTATGCCATAAGCTCACGCTTGCAATATATTTGTTTAGAGCCTCCGAAAACAGGTCAGTTGTTTAATTAGCTACAAAATATAGTTATATATATATATATATATATATATACATCTATATATAAAAACTTAGACTGCAAACCGCTAATTAAACGAGAGCAAACAAAAGCCAAAGAAATAGTTATTTAAATACAAAAATCATAATTTCGACTAGCAAATACCCTGACCATAATACAATGCATGAAAAGTGAAATTTAAAATTTTTTATGGCATTGAGTTACATGCTTCTTCCACAAGGAGATAACATACAATAATATTAATATAAGAATAAATTTAACCTTTTTGAATCCTTAACAAGTATTATGTAGTTGGTTATGCCCAACTGTAATGTCTTTACTTATTGCATACAGAAAACTAGTTAAAACTTTATTTATAAAATTCTCTAGGTAACTGAAAATGGAAAGCTGTTGAAAATAGACGAAGTTCGCTTGGACCATTCGCTTTAATTGGATGCAATTTGTAGTTTGATTAAAGCCGCTCGCATTGCTCTCATTACTAATGAGAAATGAAACACGGCTGGCATTATGCTCGTAATCAGGCGCCTTTTCTCTCTCTCTCTCTCTGTCTCTCTCGTTGGGCCTGTGTCGGTTACTAAATTAATTGCATACAAATTATTTAATAGTAATAAACATAATAAACAAGAGTGTGTGCGCCAGTAACGAGCCAACGAATGAATCGAGAAGGTGGCAGACGAGTTGGAATTGGACCGGGAGCAGAAGCAGGAGCAGGAGAAAGATGAGGCTTATGGCCGGAGCGAAAATGTTGGCATCAGTAATGCCCACGGCAAACGGCAACAAAAATGCATAATGAGCATTAAAATGCTGCGGGAAAAACAGTATGCGAAAAATGAAAATGCAATGGCAGTGCCAGGGACGTGTCCCCGTATATATGTATGTATATACCTATATATATATCTACATATATCTCGCAATGCTCGTATTTAACAGGATTATAAAGCACACGCACATAGATCTGTATTTATGCGAATGAGTCTAACCAGCCAAACGCAAAGGCTGGCTGTGGCCCGTTCATGTATTTTGCTGCTACTCACGTTCTATTTGCTTAACATTCTAAACGAGTCCTTTTCATTAGTGCAGCAGCAACAACAACAGCAACAAAAAGATGAACAGTTCAAATCTAAGTCAACACGACGAACATTTATTACACTTTCACAAAAGAATAAGCCTTTGGAATTAACATTTTTATCTTGCATTTTTCAAAGAACTTTAACTGCTTGGGAATTATAAACGAATCTATTTTCTATATATATGATTATTTATTACTATATATTATTATTTATATTTTTATGAGTAATTTGTGAATTGAATTGACAGAACAAAATATTGATAAATCGAAAAAAAACTGAAAAAATATTTTTAATTCAATTTAAATTTTTAATAAATTATGTCTTCAATTTTAAATATTAAAAAATAAGTTTCCAACATTAAAAAATTTCTATAAATAAATTTTCAGTTATTTTACAGAACAAGTTCTAAAAAAAATTAAAAATTGAGTTTTGTTATATTTTGTTATATATAAATGAAAGAAGTTTTTTCAAATTAAAATTTAAAAAACATTTTTTCTAGGTTTTTTTTTTTAATTATTCAATCACGTCATTTTAATTTAAATAAATAAACCTAAAGAATAATGAAAATAAATATAAAAATTTAATAATAAAAGCTTTAAGCATATAAAAAATACAATTTCTATTTATTTAAAACGAATAACATAAAAAAACTATTTGACTTTAAATAATAAATATTTCATTTAAATCATTTATTTCATTAAAAATTATAAATTAAAATAAAATTATAATTTTCAATTATTAATTTAAAATAAATTGTATTTATAATATAATCAAATGTCTTCAAAAATCTTTAAGAATTATTTTTGTAATATTTTATATAAAAATCGTTTTTATTTCCATTTTATTATTTTACAGTATATTTCTATTAATTTAAGAAAACTATTTCCCTTTTTTTTTACGATTTTCAACAAGCACAAGCCCCTTAACATAGTTTATATGCCTCAATTGAGCCGTAGCACACACACAGCCCTCAAATATGGGCAAAGGGCGTTCGCTCGGTTTGCACTATGCAAAAAAAAGGAAAAGAGGAGAGAAAAAAATGAAAAAAAAAAATTGGCGCATATAAAATTGGAAATAAAAAGCATAGAGTACAGCCGAGGCACATGAAATAAAATGCAATTGCACTTTGCACAAAAGTTCAACGCATTCAGGGCTGGTCCAATATCAACACAGCCCCAACTACCCACCACTATACCCTCTCTATAACTGCACAGAACACAGACCCTATACGGAGTAGTATCCGGACTATTCGTAAAACTGGAAATCAAAGCGCAAACGGCAACGGGTCTGCTGGCAAACTCACAACTCAATGGCGGAAGTTTGCATTTTCGCAACGAATTCATAATCATGTTGAATCGCACTGGCTAAAAATCCAGCCAGCTACACGCCCACATCTCCACCTCAATAGCTACCCCCTCACACACACACACACACTCGCACACACAGATACAGATGCAGATACAGGCTATGCCATTTGCCATGTTAGCTAAAGCACAGTTTATCCTTTTTGATTTGCAGCCACTGTGACTGGCAGCGGGCGTTCAAGGGGTATGGGTCGAGCGGTGCAGCGGGGGGCTGAGGCTGGGGGAAATGGGGCTTGGATTATTTGTGGAGCGTCAAGCGCGCATTGCATGTTTTGGCCGCTGCCGCTGCTGTTGCTGCTGTTGCACTTCACTCTTCAGCGACTGAGTAGTAAATATTATTTCGTTTCAATTCAAATAAAAAAAATACACACGCACACAGATACCCGCTAACACACACACACACATACACACTGGCATAAATAGCGGAACATAGAAACAGGCACGTATGCCGAAGCGTTGCTTGTGTTTGCATTTGTTAGAGGGTGGCCACAGAAAAGCGTGAGATCGACGACGAAATACCCTATAAGTTACAGTAAAAAACAGCATCGGCATGTGATAAAAGAATAATTTTTAAATATATTTTTTAGCTTATTCATATTTTTCTAATAATAATATTAAAATATGTTTTATATATATTTATTTTTAATATTTTTATAAATTTTGTAAATATTTTTATATATATATATTTTATATTTTTATATATATATATTTTATATTTTTATATTTATTTATATTTTATTATTTATTTTATTTATATATATTTATATAAAAATTTTTAAAAAAGTTTTTTAAAAAATATTTGTATATATAAAAAAATATTATATATATAGTTTAAGGCTTTTCAACTTTTCTTTATACTCTAATCCACACAATTGCATATCTTTACAGGGTATACAGAAGGATATAAAACTGATGTAGGAAAAAAAAAAAGAAAGGAAAACTTCAACCAGCCGTCCGCCAGTCGTTGATATTTCAAATGAGCGGAAATTACACGTTGCAAAAATATGAATTATTAAATTTTTGCTATGAAACTGGCAATAATAAAAGAACGAACTAACAGCCAAACGGGCCGCGTACGAGCTTAGCATTTTTTTGAAGATCTCATATTTTGTAATATCCTGGAAGCCAGCAAAGTGGCAAAAAAGGTGGCAAAGTTTAATGCAATAAAATAAAATTATGGAGTGTGACTAGACTGAAAAGCTTATAACAAAATATAAAAAATTTAATATTAATTAAATTTTAATTTCTAATTTTTTTTCCATATATATAAATATTTTTTATATATTTTTAGTTGATGTAAAAAATAAATTATTATGTTATTTCATTTATAGGATATTTGTAAGTCAGTCCTGATTGTTTTTCTATATTCTTCTATGCCTGTATGTTCTTCGTCGATTTCCGTGTTGTTATAAAAGTTTTGAAATTTTTATTATTAACCAACACTGGCGCACGCTTACAGGATTTACAAGCTTTTTATGCGCGCATGAGAGTAGCTTATGCAAGCTAGTAAAACTTTGAACATATGAGAACAAAGGAAAGCGTGTCGAACTTGTTTGAAACACACTACTTAACATATTTGTAATATAAAATATAAATGAGAAAGTGTACTACAAGTGTGAGTAGATTTTAAAAAAAAGATTAGTAAATATAAAAATGAAATATTTAAACTTAAAAAAACGTAAAAAAAAAACAAAAAAAATTATATATAAACAAAAATTTGTATAAAAAAAATAACAATTTGAAAAATAAAACATTATATAAATATATTATATAAATATAAATACATATAAATAATATAAATATATATAAATATATAGTTTAAATATATATATTTTAATTAAAATTGCAACAAAAAACTGTAGAAATTGCAAAATCCTAACTTACTTAACAGCTGTAAAGTAACACTATGTTAAGTCACATTATGTCTGTCAACAGCTATTTTATATTACAAATACCCAAACACATTTAATTCTATCACACTAAACAAATCATGAAAGTATTGTAAGCTGTAAAGTTATCATCTTTACAAAACGAAATTCTCTTCTTTTCATTTAATTTTTATGTTTTTAGACTTCCAAACTCTAACTAAATCCCACCAGCTGCAATAAAGCCTTTTATGATACGCATACATATATGTATATATATATGCGTGTGTGTTGATATGAAATTTTGTGACTTTCATAGCTGACACAAAAGGTATTTGCCGTATTTTACCTGGTTTCAAATATTTTTGCCATTTGCAAAGAAATGTTAAATGGAAATGCCTTTTCAAAAGGGAAAACGGCGATATAAATATCTTTCAAATAGCTCTAGCAAAAACTCAACTACCAAGGGGGGGCATGTGTGTGTGCGTGCGCGTCTGTGTGTGATAGCGAAATATTTGTGTGCACGCGAATGTGTGTTTCTGTGTGCGTTTGTGTGTGTGTGTGATATATCCTGTTACCGGATATGGATGTCATGTTGTCATATTTTTTCAACATTTCGCACGAAAATGCATGCAAAACTGACAAAGCCAAATAGAAATGGAGAAAAAGGCAAAAAAAAAAGAACCGAATATGATATAGTATAATGCGTGGGCACTCAATGGGTTAAGCATTTGAAGTATGTTTTGTAGTACGCACAACAGATGGCGTTCTGCCGCAATTTCATCAAAGAGAATTTAAAAATGCTGTTCGGCTTTAAACAACTATAAAAATAGTTTTCAAAGTGAAATTTAATCATTTTTATCGACAGAGGACGCTTCAAAGAGATCATTAAATGGAAAAAGATTTAATACTTTAAATAAATAATAAAAATTGAAGTATCTTTAATAAAAAATTTAAGTTTTTCACCTTGAATATGCTAGAACAAATTTATTATTTAAAATTGTAAATATTATTTGAACTTTATATTAAACCAAAATATTTAATTTATATTTTTTAAATCAAAATTTATGAATTTTAAATTTTAAAATACATTTTTTATTTTTTTTTTTTTTATTATTTAATTTAATTTTTTTTCTTTTTTTTTTCTTATTTTATTTAATTTATTTTCATTTATTATTTATTTTTTATTGTTTCATATTTCAAAAATTATGACCAAAATATATTTAAAAATTATAATATATTTTCTTCGTATTTATATATTGTTTCTTCGTATTTATACAAAATTTTAATACTAAATTGTTTCAAAATTCAAATTCATTCATTTCAAATAAATATTAAATAAAAATAAATAATTTCATTGAAAATTATAAATTTTAACTTCTTAAATTTGTATTTAAATACGAAAAAAAATATTTCAGCATTGAATATATATTATTTATAAGTTTTAAATTCACAAATATTATATATATATATATTATTTTCACATTTTACTTTCTTAAATTTCATCTTCAAAGTATATTTTAAGCACAATAAATAATTTATTTTTAGGCCATTTAAATGTATCCCAAAAGGGTTAATTGTTTTCATTTCTTATGAAATTTTCTCACTTTAGGCATTGCAAAAGGTTACAAGGCCTACAAATAAAACTTTGTATTTAATTTGCGCTTACCTAAAATTGTTTTTCCTTTCATATTATTATACGAGCAACGAACGCCTTCAAGTGTGCAATTAGATTCGTTGGGTTTATGATAATTGCTCATTAAATGTCAGGGAAAGTCCCGAAGGCAACAAAAAAAAAAAGATCAACAAATTTCCCAATTATCCTTTGAGGTTGGCAAATTAACGCAAAAGTTTTTTTTTGTGTTTCATGTAGCAAAGCCAAACGGAAAAGGTCAAGTGGATAAAATGGGAGGGAATAACAGCTGTAAGCATATGCGAATAGATTCGGAGAAAAGCGTTGGCTTCTTTTTATTATGCTACCTGCATAATTTACGTGGGCGTGGCTGGCTAAGATGAAGCGCATGCGAAAAACAAAAATTTAACATCATTAAATGCAAAATGCATCATTTAATTTCAAATTATAAAGGAAAACAGAATATATGAGAGAGAGAGAGCCGAGCCGTGCCCACAATTGTATGATTATTTATGTAGCCAAAACGGGAGGACAGCGAGAGCAGACACACAGTCAGCCAGGTTGCCCAGGCAAGCCCCGCTCAGGCAGCCAACTGACAGTCGCCTGTGTTGTCCTTGATAATAATAGCAAAATTTTAACGTCGAGCCAAACATTCAGGCTCATAATTCTCGTATCTTCTACTCCCATTTTTTTTTTGTTTGCTATAAAATACGAGTTCATTTTTATCCAAAGCCCGTCGACTGTGTGGCTGGGGGGTGGTTGGTTGGTTGGTTGGTAAAATGATGACAACTCACCTGTAAAGAGAAAATGTAGCAGAAAACAAACATTAGAATAGGCAGTTAAGTATATTTGATTAAGGTTTTATGTTGTCTGGGCCCATTGTCTGCCGACTGCCGAGACTCGAAGCCAAGGGGCCCAGGAAGTGGCAATTAACGTACTATAAATAATTGAAAACTGTTTGCATCCTATAGACCCTTAAAAAACAAAAAAACTTTTCCAGCTACTACATGAGTATAGATGAAGCCACAAGATGATTACTAATTGTGATGAGGCAGCAGGTGATATGGGAAAATACTTTGGAACTTTTAATATGATTTGAAAATTTGCTAAAAATTGATAAAGCCAAATTGAGATTATACTTTTTTGCATGTTTTTCTGTTCAAAGATTCATTTTTGATATGTGAAAAAAAACTTAATATAAATATATTGTAAATTCTGGTAACTAAATTCGGAAGTTTATTCTTGGCAGTTTCGTTTTTAGCTTGGGAAAAAACTTGGAGAAAATATAGTCTGACTTCTAATAAGTAAATCTGGTTGACCTGTTCTATTAAACATTATTTATATAATGTATATACACTTAACAAATATGAATAACTATATTTAAAAGCTCTTCTTTTAGTTATTCACTTGGCTAATTGCAGAACTAGTTCTTAATGATGAAAGTCAATTGACCAATCGACTTATTGAATGATGCAAGAGCAATGCAAAAGCATAGACGTTGAGCTAATTAACTAATTTATTATCACAGCTTTGACAGGCATAAGGATGTTTCATAATGAAATGACAAATTTTATTGAATAATGCAACAGTTATTGGAATATAATTATATGAAATATAGTTATATGAAATATATTTATATGAAATATATATATATTATTCTTGTGATACTCGACAGCTTTACTGAAGTTTATTGAATTATTATGAACTAATGATTTGATTGACTAAACAGCACATCAGTAAAATAGTTAGGCGTTTGGACTGCTTTAGTTAAATTTAACTTTAAGCAGGCAGATTGAATGAAAAATTATTATTATCTTAATATTATTAATTATATTATTATTATTTTAAGACATTATGCTAAGCTTTAACACTCAGTTTAACTCTCAATTTTATATAGTTAGTATATTTACAACTAAAATTCATTTAATAATAATAATTTAGGCATTTGAGCTAATGCATTGTATGTTAGAGAACTAAGGAAGCAAGGAATTCCGGGTATCTTTGAGTCAAGCTAGACCGCTCTCTCTTATGATTAATCCTATTACTATAACATATAATTATTCCAAATCAAAACTCGTTTTTAACACATTTAATATAAAACTACAAAAGTATTTAACATAAAACAAAAAAGTCACTTTTTCTTCCTCATTTAACTACGATCCAAATATTCATGGGCAACTTTTTTGTGGAACTCGTGTATTAAATGTATGTTGCCAAGGCTAGCAAAATCTATTTGTGTCACGTTGCCAAGTGTTGGACCATGCCCGAGCCAAGTTTTCAACACACACACACACACTTTCACACTCTCGCGCGTGGTTGTGCGAGCTGTTGCCAGTGGGCAAAGCACACACACAGAGCAAAGCCCAGGCACAGAGCCCAGTCACAGGAAGGAAAGGAAGTTATGCCCCTCGCACACGTTGAATTATGAAAATTATAAACAAATTAGCCCGCACAGCTAGGATAATATAGTGTGGCTTTGTTGTTGCAGTTGCATAAATTAGCGCCCCTCAAGTCGTCAGGCGAACACCCTTACAAAATCTACCCACCCCCACCCCCTCCCCACACCCCCTCTCACACTGCTTGTAATCTGCGCTAAATCTGCTTGTAATAAGTTTAAAATAATTGGAGCAATGGGTATTAGCGGTGCTAGCAATGCGTTATAATAGCCCTTAGCCCAACTAACTGTTTGGTGTCAGTCAAGTCGGAGTGGTTGGGGTTGGCTGGTTGTGTAAGTGGCTTAAATTGTGATTCTGGACCATGGATTAGCATAACAAATGAGAAATTATGTTGATGCCATAACAAATTAAGGACTCCACAGGAAACAAAACATTTGTGAATTTAACATGAATTAAAATAGGAATTGAGATACCACGAAATGTCTTCTTTCTATTGAGGACTTATTGTAAAAAAAAAATATTAAATATGGAAATAGAATACAGAAATTACAAATATATATTAAATGAAATAATTCATTAAAATAATTCTGGAAAAATCTTTTCATATAATTGATATTAAATGAAATAAATTGATGAAATATTAAATTTATATATGCATATAAAATATAATTAAAATATTATTATTTATAAAAATTTAAATATTTATGAAGTACAAAATAAAATACCGCAAAAATGTGTCTTATATTGTAAAAATTTTCGAAAAAAAATATAATAATTTTTATACATCTTTTCAAATAATTCATATTAAATGAAATCAATTCTTGATACATTTAATTTATATATACCCAGAAAATATTTTTTAAAAATATATTGAAAATAAATACAATATATAAAAATAAATAAAATGTATAAAAAAAAATTAAATAAAAAATATGAAAATAAATAAAATATATAAAAATAAATCAAATATATAACAATAAATAAAATATATGAAAATAAAGTATCTAAAAATTAATAAATAATATCAAATATATAAAAATAAGTTAAATATATAAAAATAAATAAAATATATAAAAATAAATAAAATATGTTGAAAATATTTATACAAATTTAAATATTTATGAAATATTAAATACTGCAAAATTGTATTTTATTTTGTAAAAATTAAAAAAATAAAACATAATAATTTTTTTTTTTTTAACTTAACTAACATTTTTATTTAATCAATAAATATCTCAAGAAGCTTATATAATATATTTTTAATCTAATTCTAGTGAATTTATAAGCAATAAAACTTTTATTAAATTTTAACAGCATTTTATTATACCCTGAACCCATTGAAAATGGGAAATCAGGGTATAATATCTAATATATATTTTATATATATATATATTTACTAAATTGAATTTAATATGTAAAAATACACTTCAAAGAAATCTCTGTTTAAAAAAATCGATTTGCAAAAACGTAAGCAAATTGTGATCACATGCAGAAAAGTTGACTGTTGCGATGTTTTAACAAATGTCATTTGCAGGCATTTGGGCAGCTGTCACACAGCCTAAATACACCCAACCAACCAACCACCCACCCACCGAACAAACCCCACCTGCACCCTTTTGCTGACCAGTCACGCTCACGTAACTGTACAGGTGCAATCATATGCGTGTCTCGGGCAGCAGTGACCATTTAACCAAATGTTGCATCAACCTGGTAATTAAAGCCATGCGCGGCCGCAAATGTCAGTTAGCTGCCAGCAGCTAACAGCAGTCAGCAGGAGCCAAAGCGGAACAGGACTAGGTACAAGGACGTGCCAGCAGTTGCCAGCTTAGCTGTCCCCTCTAACCTAACCCAACCAGATCAACTAAACTCAAAACTCCAGCGGTATGTGTGTGTGTGTGTGTGTGTGTGTGCTAGTTAACGCTGGTGTTGCCTGCCATTGGGAGCTGCAGCTGCTGATTGCGCTACGTGGCCATAACCGGACCACGGCACAAGCTGTGCCACGGTCCAACAAAATGGCGACGTCTCTGCTGCATTTCATTTACTTCAATGACAACGGCAATGGCTACGGCAGAGGCAACGGCAACTGCAGTAAATGCAACTGCAACTGGAATAGCATTGGCCATGGCCATGGCGATTGCAACTGCATTCCGCATTGTGCATTGTGAATTGTGAATTGTGCACGTGCATTGTGAATTGAGCATTGTGCGTGTGCATTAGCGAAGCACAGGACATTCAAAGAACGTACAGCCGCCCAATGCCAAGCTTATAGCTTCTGCGTGCGCACAGTGGTGCGAAAATAAATTATATATCGAAATCAATAACTTGAAAATATTTTCAATTCAAGTTTAGTGTAAACCTTTTTTAAAAATAAATTAAAATTTTTAAAATTAAAAATAAAAAATCTTAAAATAATGAATATTGAATAAAATTATTCAAAAGCAGCAGAAAAAATATTTTAAAATATTTAAACATATTTAATAAATTATTAAATTAAAATTAAAATAAAACAAGTAAGAGTGCTCTAGTCGAGACGGCTCGACTACGAGATACCCTGAACCCTGCGAAGAGCCAATCTTCCCAACATTATATTCTTATTTTACATATACAAATATTGCGAGCAACGCACACACACACACACATGCATACACACGCACGCATAAGCATGCGCTCTGCTGACTGCGCAGCTGACGCAGCGACTGCGCTTGGGCTGCAATATGCCTATTGTATGGGAAATTAAATGTTTAATAACTTTTTTTGTGGATGGACTTTCTTAATCAAACTTGCGCAGCGTAATCATGTCATTCATATGTATGTATTTGCTAAAGCACAAGTCTCTAGTATTTGAAATACGAATTTTGCAAGTTGGGGGCGAAGGAGGCGTGGCATCCAAAATCCAAAAATGACAAAATGTCCGCATTCATTACACAAATCTATACAGTAAATTTGGAGTCTCTAGCTCTTACGGTATGCTTAGCGGAAGAAAAGTTATCGATTTTTATCGACAATAAGGAAACGGGATGAGTTATCGAAAATCTAAAAAAAACTCGTACTGCGTAGGCTATAGACGAGTATTCTCTGAAAATTTCATATATCTAGCTTTTGTGGTTTACGAGATCGCTGCGTTCATACGGACGGACGGACGGACGGACGGACGGACGGACGGACGGACGGACGGACGGACGGACGGACAGACGGACAGGGCTATTTCAACTCAGCTCATCGAGCTGATCAAGAATATATATACTTTATGGGGTCTGCGATGTCTCCTTCTGCCTGTTACATACATTTCACAAAAACATTATACCCTGATTTCCCATTTTCAATGGGTTCAGGGTATAAAAATATTGATATATATTTAGAAAAATTTTTTAATAAATTTTTTGTTTGGTTTTAGCTCATTAAAATTTGAAAAAAAAATACATAATAACACTTATAGATCATAACAGATCATAGAATATATAAGTCTTTTAAAAAATATATATTTCGGATCCATATTAGAATTTGTCGCCAATAAAATTTATATATATAGTAAAAAAATATATAAAAAATATATATAAAAATATATAAAAAAAATTTATATAAAAATATATATAAAAAAAATATATAAATATATTTGTCTATAATAAAATCCATATCAAATAAGGTGAATATTCACAAAGTACACAAAATTTTGCCAAGATTCTTCATGCATATGAAGCTCTGAACCACTGTGTACTGGACAGCTGCTGTACTCAACTTCCGGTGTGCACGTACGTATACATACACACACACACATACATATATAATACATATATATATATATATATGTATTGAGCAATCGGACAACCTGCTCAACATGTTAATGTGCCAGAGCGTCCAGCATGGAATCCCCCACAGCCGCTTGACTTCCATTAGTGGGTTGAGTGGGAGCATTTCGAATGGCGGAGTGGTCGCAGTTGGGAGTATGGGATCGCAGTTGAATATGTATAGCTGGAAGTGAGGGAGTAATTCAGCTACGTGCAGCGTCCAAAATTGGTCGGTCCAGTCGAGGCGAGGCGAGGCGAGTCAAGTCGAGTCGCGTCCAGTCCAGTCGAGTTGCATATAGTCTCACATCGCACTCACACTTTTGCTCCATTGCTATTTCGCCTTTCTCAAAAGTTCATTTTGCATTCTTCGCTCTGTCTGCTGCGCTTTGCTTTTGTTTTTGCTTTTATTTCATTTTATTTTGTTTCATTCATCTTTATTTTTATTTTTTTTTGTTCTCTTTTGCTGCCATTTCTATTTGATTTTATTGCTTTTGCCTTGGCTCTGGCTCTTGTTTTTTTTTTTTCTTTTTTTTTTTTTTCTATATACCATCTAGGTTTTCTTTTTTCCGACTGTCCGACTTTTAGGGGTTTTTGTTCATTTTCGTTTTGTATTATTCTCTGTGTGTGGCAGGTTGATACGACTGAAGCACAAGCATAAAAAATGGAATAGATTCCATGGACTTGTGGGTATTTGAGGCTTATGGGTTTTTCTTCTTTTGACATTCGTTCATAATATTTCAAATTATTTGTTTTTCAATATATGAAGAAAAATGTTTTCTATTTGAGTTTATAAGCAAACAAAAATAATAAAGTATTTTTAAATCTGTGTCTATAAATATATCTATATAAATATCTGTATCTAATTAAGTCTTAACTAATTAAATAAATTGTTAAAAAAGTATTTAAATATTTTAAGTATTAAAAAACCACAGATAAATAATTCTTGATTTTTTTTAAATATGATTAGATTTTTAAAGGGCATCTAAAACTCTACCATAACTGATATATATATCTATATGAATAACATTTTATATTTTTTATTTTTATTTTATTTTTTTATTTTTTTTATAACTTCTAAAAGAAATTTCATTAGCAACTGGTGCATGGGGATTTCTTATCAATTTTATGAGCTCCGAGAGACGTGAAAGAAAATGAGTGTGTGTGTATGTGAGAGAGTAGATGTATGTGTGTATATCTGAGCGTATGTGCATGTCTGCATGTATGTGTGGGTGCTGATATCAATAAAGCAACAGCCAGCGGGTTGCTGCTATGAAATCAGAATCTAATTACAGAACACCAAGAGCAATTTGTTATACCATTTTTGAAGCTTATTTAGAAACTAATAAATATTTTTAAAAAATTAAAGAAAACAACATATTTATATAAAAAATATGAATAAAAACACCATATATCTATAGAATAAATAAATAATATATATTTATTATATTAAAATATTAATAAATATATATGAATAAATATATATGAATAAATATATATTAATAAATATATATAAATAAAATAAAATAAATAAATAAATTAAAAATAAATTAAATTTAAATAATTAAAAAAAATTCTAATACAATAAATTTTACTACAATAAATTTAAAATTGATTCAAATAAGTAAAAAAAAGATTTAAATAAAATAAAAAATAGTTCTAAATATATATAAAAATAATTTTAATTAATTAAATAAATACAAAATAAATTTAAATAAATAAAAAAAAAAAGTTTATAATAAACAATACAAATAAATTTGCCTAATTAAATTATTATATTTGTATATAAACATATAAAGCTACAATTAAGTACAAGGTTTATAGCTCAACTTATTTCTGCATTCTATAAATAGAAAATGCATTTTTTATCTCTATGAGATTAATAAAGAGGTTTTCTGATAACAGACTTGACAGCTAATTAGCTAAATATATACTATGAGATATTAAAACACTTAGCAGATGACTCACTTGAAAGATTATCAAACTACAGTTCCAGACTATATGTTGTTAAAGCAAATCTTTAATTCGTATCAGTTTGCAGCTTGACATTTGAACTGATTAAACCCTTAAAAAAAGTAGAAGAAGCAGAAGCAAGTAAAAAGCACATGTCAAAGGCCTTAATTAATCGAGTTCATTGCCTGACCAGCACAGAAAGCTTGTCAGGTAAAAAGTAAAAAGTTGAAAAAACAACAACAACCAGATCAAAAGGTAATGCAACAACAACAACAACAAAAAAGCAATCCAAATGAAGTTGACGTTGATGACCTTCGTTTAAGGTTCAGTGCCGGCTGCGATTTATGCAACTGAGCAGCGGGTGGCAGGGGGCGTGTGTGAAAGAAAGCACTGAAAACAGAAGTAGAAGAAGAGTAGCAAAGACCAGGTAACTGGTAACTGGTAACTGACACCCTATCAAACAAGACCACCCACCCGTGTGCCTAGCTGCAGCCACAACCGCCCCGTGCGACTGTCACTCATGCAAATGACAGGTAATTGACCTCATAAAGCACAAACACACTCACACACAAACACACACACACATACACACAGCTAAAGAGAGTGAGTGGGCAGGGGATGCAACAATTTTTACTTTCCATACATTATTTGATGTGCGAGCAGCAAGTCCGTTGCCGTTGCCGTTCCAATTCCCCTTGCACATGCTCTCTCTTTCTTCTATTCTTCTCTTCAGTTGCGTGTTGTTCTTTGTAGGCGTTTAACATTTTTGATATTTATACACTAACTATGAGCACTATAATTATGTTGGCAAGCCTGTGAGTTATGCAAAACTATTATTAGCATGTACAGAAAGGAGTAGAGGTAGAAATATATTTTTCAATATTTTTTTATGTATTCTAAATTTTTTATAAATATTGTTATATATATTTATTTTTATATTTTTAGATTTTTATTTTATATTTTTTATATATTTTATTATTAATTTTTTTATATATTTTATTATTTATTTTTTATATATCATTTTTATATATAATATTTATATAGTTAGCAAAGGACTAATTTGATCTACAGAGCATTTCACATTCGCTGCATCGAACTGCACTTTTTTTTTGCTCATATTTTTTTCGTTTTTTGCTTCTCCCATTTAAGTGTAATTTTGTAACTTTTTTTGTAGACATTTGTCACGTTGCTTTGTACGTGAAATTGTAAAATGTTAATGTGCCAGACGAGCGGCAACTTATTCTTTTTCCGCTGGGGTCGCTTTAAGTGCGCGGCTATGTGAGGAGAGCAAAAGAGATGGAGGAAGAATATATTCGGGCGTAAAAGGGAGTGAGCTGCGCATGTATTCATGTTGGAAAATGTGTATGTATGTGGTTGTGCCTACAATTTCTGCTTACACTTAGCATATGTGTGTGGGTGTTCGAGCAATTACGATTAATTGCATTTGATAAAATGCCATTAAAAAATGTAAAACAAAAAGTTGAAACGTGTTGTCTTCGAGCGAATCCCAAAACAAGAATTACAAATTTAGTCAAATTTATAGAACTAAATCTTATCATTATATATATGTTTGTATTTTTCTTGGAATGCGTAAAACTATTTAATATATTTCGCAACATTTCCGATTCATTTGGCATTCAACAAATGTGCCCCTAAAATGCTGATATATTTCAACAGCTTAAAGAAGAAGAAGAACAACAAGAAGAAGTTGTAGAAGAGGAAGAGAGGCACAAAACATGCAAGCTAAATCCAAGCGCCATGAATTTATGAATTTCATGCGTGTTTATCAGCAAAACATGCCGCTGGGCCCGGTCCGAGTAACAGCAGCAACAACAACAACAACAACAAGCAGAGCAGGCACAACGGTGCCAACAACAATTGTTTGCGATAGAACGTGTAGGCAAATCGGAGTGGCCAAGCAACAAGCCATGCAAAAAAGAAAAAAAAAAAACAAGAAATGAGGGAGAAAGCGTAAGAGTGAGCGAGTAAGAAGCGTGTGGGAGTGTGAGTAATAGCATAAGAGTGTGAGTAACAGCTTAAATGAGAGCGTGAGCGTGAGAGCTGAGAGCGTAAGGCACGAGCACAAATTAGAGAGCGAACAAGTGCATGTGTGTGTGTGTGCTTCAGTGAAGCAAAGCTCAAAAGCGAACAGGCGCAAACGAGGCGTGAAAATCACAAACAAATCATAAAAAGAGCAACAAGAAGAAACACGACAGTAAGCAAAGTAGTGTAGAACACAAACATATAAACATATGTACAAACATACATATGTATATGCAAATCAAGCGAAACAAAAGCGTTGAGCAGGAGCGGATTCTAGTAAGAGGGGGGTGTGGGCGAAATGATTCATGGTCGTGTTTATCAACAAACACGTTTCATGAGTTGCCTCAGCTGCGCTCAGCTGCCAAAAGGAAGCCAAATGCTGGCCATGCGACGGCATACACAAACACACACAAGTCCGCAATTTCACAATACACTCTCACACACACACACACTGACATATAGAAGACATATGCCATACATATGCATGTAGATACTCGACGTTGGGGCTGAACCTTAGGCAAGTGCACTGGAACTTGACACATGTTTCAAATGTCATTTCGTTTTGCCATACATAAATATCACGCATTTTTCTATACACACACACAGACACACACTAGCATCTATATTTACACACATGTGTGTGTGTGTGTGTGTGTGTGTATATACAGAAATATATAGCTGCCTCTAATCAAATGCAGCTGACGTTGTTTGAACTGTAGCCGAGCCCAATGCAGCTTCAATTTTAGAGTGGACCTTGTCATACAAAGAAGAAAATATAATAATTTAATGTGAAATAATATTTCTTAATTATTATTTTTATTATTAATTCTTATTTTTATTTAATTTTATAATTTTTTTTTTATTTATTATTATTTTTTTTTTATTATTATTTTTATTTATTATTATTCTTATAATTAAGTCATTTATGTATATTATTTGTTAAATTATTTATAGTTTATAATTTAATTTGTCATTAATTTAAAAAATATATAACACAAATTTAAAGGACACACACTCGCACACTTGGTCCACCCTGTGATTGCTTCACTCTGCTCGCTGGTCTGCTCAGTCTGTTTATGAGTCATTTGGGCTCAATTGCAACGGCACAAACCGGTTAGGGTTAACCGAAAATGCAAACAGACTCGCAGCTATCTGTGTGTGTGTGTGTGTATATGTTGTGCGAAGCACTCGGGGAGCTCAAGTCTCAAGTAATTCATATGAATTTTATATGCAATTGCATCAATCTCAATTATAGAGGGCTCGAGGGCAATCGGACCAGACGAACACCCTTCTCTTTCTCTCTCTGTTTGCTCTCTTCGGCCTGTCCGACATGCAATACTAATAATGATTTTTATTTAGGTAATTGCTTTGCATCTGCTGCAACTTTCTGCAGGTGAGCTACGCATTTATTTGCATCCTCGACTCGACTCGACTTAACGACCAAGTCAAAGTTCAATGGCCACAAACTGAAGGACAAGTTTGGGTCAATTGCTAATAAAAAAGAAAAGGAAGAAACAAAAACAAAAGAAAAACAAAGCAGCAAAAATACAGATAAGAAATTTTAGAAATAGAGCCAGCATGAAACGTAGTTGCTGCTGCTGCTGTTGCTGCTGTGTGGGCGAGCGTAGATAGATTGGCTGAGATAGCTATCAGCCAGCTGCAGCAGTCGACAGTCAGAAATTCATCAATTAAGACGATGCAGAGAGCGAGAGGGACAGAGCCTGGCTCAATGGCTTTGAGTTGATTGGAAGGTTGAACGACGTCAAAGACAAGAAAAATCAATTTAAATGATTACGAATTGAAGGAGACAAATAGTCGACTGCAACAGAAACACACTAGGCCGTTGGCAGCAGACAAGCTAAAGACAACGGCACAGCGGGAGATAAGTCATAAAATCGACTAACTTCGTCTGCCACCCGTCTGCACTGCCAACAATTGAAGCAATGGAAATATAAGTAAATAAGGTAGGAATACAAATTAGTTATGGTATGATTAAATATAAATAAGATAAAAATATACATTTAAAAAAAGTCAAATTTAAAAAAATTATATAATTAAAAAAAAAATTATATTATTAACAAAAAAATTTTTAAATTACTTAGAAAAATTAAAAGAGTAATAAAAAATAAAACGAAAAAAAAAAAAAACAAATAAATATTTAAAATAAAAAAATATTTACAAAAAAAAAAAATAAATAAAAAAATAAATAAAAACAAAAAATAAATAAATAAAAATTAAAAAAAATATAAAAAAAATAAATAAAAATAAAAAAGTCTTTAAAAGAAAAAAATATATATATATTTAAAATAACAAATAAATATTTAAAATAAACAAAATATTTAAAAGAAAAAAAATATTTAAAATAAATAATAATTATTTAAAATAATAATATATTATTATTTAAAAAATAAGTAATACTCAAAAAAAAAAAAAATAATAATAAAATCATATAATAATTATAAAAACGAAAATAATATTAATTTAATAAATTCTTTTTTAAATATTTAATATTTTTTAATTATTTTTTGTAGTTTTATCAAATTATAATAACAACTTTAAATATTTATTTTTTTATATTATTTTATATGTATTTATTTAATTATATTTATTTCATTATACTTATTCAATAATATTTATTTATTAATACTTCATTTAATATATTTCTTTATAAATATTTCCACTTAATAGATATTAACTCCTGCTACTAATATACACATTAACTTTCGCACAGTGTAATTGCTTTGTTGCGCATATGACAGAACAAAAATCCGCATATCGAGAATTTCCAATTCAAACAGACAAACAAATTTTAATTTCTCCTATACGCTTACTGAGAAAAAGAAAAAAAAAGAGAAAGATGAAGAAAAACAAAGAGAAAACCCCCCCAAGCAGAGCTCCTCTAACATATTGCCATGTCTCAATTCTGGTGGCGACTCTGCTGATTCAACTGTTCGACGCAGTCGCTTCATCTTTATTTCATGTTTCAGACTTCATTTCGCTCGCTTTTTTCCAATTTCAGTTGTTGTCACAACTGGCAGCAAACGATTCATACCCGTCGTCGTCGTCGTCGTCGTCGTCGAGAAATGACAAAGAGCGAAGCTACAACAAGAATACTGAACGAAAAGTATTGAAAAAGAAAATAAATATATAACAAAAATATTCAATGCTGACTGATTCATACTCGTTCAGAGTTGACTCACAGATTAAGGAAGGTTTAACTTGTTGATAGAGATATATAACATATTATCAGATAACATATTATTAAGAAAGATATGATGGATAGGTTTATAACTGATAGATATATGGATGAATATATGATCAATCAATATATATGATCAATCAATATATATTATCAATCAATCAGTCTATTTTTGCAACTTTCGATGATTTTGAGTATATTGTTACAGTTAAAGATAGACCTTAATACATATCTGAACAGCTCATAACAATTCATCTATTACAATTATATTCAATCTTTTATTATTCCAAAAAAAATTTATGTCCCAAGCCAATATACTCCTTTTAATTTGTAAGCGCGTATTTAAAAAGAAATCCTTGACTCCTACATCTGACACTTTGAGTATTCTGACCCCATCTCCCTGAGCCCGAGCCCCTCCCCTGCCCTGGCCCTTGCCCTTACCCCATCCCTACTCTACCGCAACAGCAACACTTCTGCAACTTACAAAGGCGTTGAGAAATTTGTTGAGTTGCGCTACAAGAAAACTTCTGGTCGGTCTTATTGACTTCGAGACATTGCTTGCAACTTTTGCTTATATTATTATAAGACCAAAAAATGTAAGTTATATATAATATATGAATTTAGATTCCTATTAAGAATTTTTTTATATTTTTTAGTAACTACGACTATTTTCAGGAACAACCAAAATTTTTCTCAAATTTTCCTTCTCAATAAATAAATTAAATAAAAAATAATAAGAAAAAATATAATAAAATAAAAAATAATGAAATAAAATATTATAAAATAAAAAAATAAAATATAATAAAATCAAAAATAATAAAATAAAATTATAAAAAATAAATAAATAAAATAACAAATAAATAAATAAAATAAATAAATAAAATATATGAAAATATAAAATAATAAAATAAAAAAAAATAAAACAAAGTAAATCATAGTATAATAAAAAACAAAAATTACAAAATAAGAAATAAAATATAAAATTATGAAATAAAAAATTTGAAACAAAAAGTAATAATAAATTACAATACTACAATAATAATACACAAAATAATAAAATAAAAAAATAAAATATATCCTGATCTTAACATTCGTTTCAAATTGTAATCAAAATATTATGTTTATCACATTTTGTTATCAAACATTTAGTTGCAGCTATATTTATAATTTTATATTTATTTTCATTAACTTATTTATTTAATTTTATAAGCTAAAAGCTTATGAATTGCTTAAATGCTTTGTTTGCAGTCATCTTATAATATTTATTTCATACCTTTCTCATTTTTAAATAAATATGTTTAATAAACATATACAAATTCATCCATCGCGCAAAATTATTATTCCGTTTTTTATGCAAACTAAAAATTTTATTTTGATATTTTTGATTTTCAGATATATAAATATTGACATACATATAACTATAAATGTTTGATATTGAAACTAAAGTGAAATTTATTTTTTATATGTGTTATATATACATATATCTATATAAATAAACCTATATATATATACATCAGAATAAACAATGGAGGGTGTCTTGAATAATAGATTTTTAGCTTTTGATTGCATTTGGCGACAACATTTTGCGCTCGTTGTCAGGCAAAATAAAAAAAAAAAAAAAAACAAAAAACAAAGCAGAAACAAACAGAAAACAGCAAAGGAAAAGCGATGAAAAAAAAAATTGAATTCTAGGAATACGAAACACAAATTGGAAATTGCCAAGGTATTAACGTGACTTTTGTGGGTGTTTTCATTTGGGGTTTTTCATTTCCAATTTTCATTGGCTTTGCAAAACAAATTGCATTGGCTGACAAAAAACGGCATAAAATTAGTGAAAAGCCGAAAATACAAAAAAAAAAAAATAAATAAATAAAATAAATTAAATGAAGAAAAATTGAATTGACAAATCAAATAGTGTTGGCTCTGTGCATTCGGAAAATAAAATTAAACAAGAAAATAATTGGAAAGTAATTGGTAGAAAGGTAATCAAAGAATTTTAAATCATTTAAAATTATAAAATGAAAAGTAAAGTAAAAAGAACCAAAGCAGAACCATAAGCAGAGCCTGAAATGAGTCAAGCCAGAGCCTTAGGTAGAGCCAGAGCAGAAGTAGAGCAGAGCCTGAGTTGAGTCAAGGCAGAGCCAGAGTTGAGCCTAAGCAGAGGCAGAGCAGAGCCATAGGCAGAGCCTGAGTTGAGCCAAAGCAGAGTCTTAGGCAGAGCCTTAGACAAAGCCATAGACAAAGCCATAGGCAGAGCCATAGGCAGAGCCATAGGCAGAGCCATAGGCAGAGCCATAGGGAGAGCCAAAGCAGAGTCATAGGCAGAGCCATAGACAGAGTCATAGGCAGAGCCAGAGGCAGAGCCAAAGCAGAGTTATAGGCAGAGCCATAGACAGAGCCATAGGCAGAGCCAGAGGCAGAGCCAAAGCAGAGCCAGAGCAGAGTCATAGGCAGAGCCATAGACAGAGCCATAGGCAGAGCCTGAGTTGAGTCAGAGCAGAACCCTTGGCAGAGCTATTGGCAGAGCGTGAGTTCAGTCAGGGCAGAGCCAGAGCAAAGCCATTGGCACAACCAAAGGCTGAGCCAGGGCAGAGTCATAGGGAGAGCCATAGGCAGAGCCATAGACAGAGCCATAGGCAGAGCCATAGGGAGAGCCATAGGCAGAGCCATAGCCAGAGCCATAGGCGGAGTCAGAGTTGAGCCAGAGCAGAGCCATTGGCAGAGCCTGAGTTAATTTGAGCCAGGGCAGAACTAGAGCAGAGCCATAGACAAAGCCAGAGCTAAGTCAGAGCAGAGCTATAGGCAGAGTCACGGGCAGAGCCACTCGAAAAGCCACTCGCAGAGCCGCTGGCAGAGCCACCGGTAGAGCCTGAGTTGAGTCAAGGCAGAGCCAGACTTGAACCCGAGCAAAGCCTAAGCAGAGCCATAGACAGACCCAGAGTTGAGCCAGAGCAGACCCAATGCAAAGCCAAATATTTTCAAATAAAATAAATGTTTTATTTTATTTTTGATTATTGAACCCAGAAATGTTAATATTTGTTATATTTATTTTATTTTATACATTTGTTCATCTTCACGACTCGCGCCCAACTCCAAACGCAAACTCATTTCACGCACAATTCAACATTAAGGCAAGCAGAGATATTGTTGAGCTTGGGTAATTATGTTGCTTTCATTACGCAAGATCTCATATCCGACAGGGTGGTTCGGGGCTGGGACAGACGCATGCACGACCCTGCATGCCCCTAAGCATTATCACACAAGCTGCTAATATAAACATTACGAGCAATAGCCACGCCCACCCACACACACAACACACACAACACGCACAACAGAAACAGAAACAGAAACGCTCGCACGCAAAACTTAAGTATACAGCTTAATTATCAAAGAGAAACTCCGACAAACATCAAAATGAAAAAATAAATAAAATATATTATATATTAGACTCAGCTGAATATAAATAATGAAAGCTAGACAAGAGATTGATTAGCAAGGCATGAAAAATAAAATATATAAAATAAGTATAAATAAAATATATTCAAATAAATTATAAATAAAATATATTTAAATAAATTATAAATAAAATATATTCAAATAAATTATAAATAAAATATATTCAAATAAATTATAAATAAAATATATTCAAATGTATAATAAATAAAACAATTCAGAATTTCTTATCATTCTGTTCATGAATCAATTAATATTTTCAAAATTATATTAAATTAAATACAGATTAATTTTGATTCATATAAACGAAATGAAAGAGATTAATTTTTCTTTATAAAAACAAAGAATATAAATAAAAATTATGCTTTTTTTTATTTAATATGATTTATTTCTTTTAATTTTCTATATAAAATCAACTCAGCAATAAACTGATAATAATATATATATATATATATATATATATATATATCTATAAATTCGATTAGAGACTGATTATAACGTGAAAAAAGCTGAAGTCAACATTATTCATTTGATTCAATAACAAATCTGAATCAGTCGTAAAATTGTTCAACAGTGCAACAGTTTGATTTATTAAAAAATGAATTTAATTTTTAAACAATTACTAATTCTCTCATTGCCTTTACTTATTAAAGCAAATGATTCAGTGACATATAACACGGTTGGTTTACATGCATTTAATGAAAAGTTATTTAAATCTCAATCAAATCATTTATGCAGTGCTCAAAAACTTCCAGGGAAAACGATGAAAAGTGTGGCGCGTACTGCTATCAAGTGGTTAAACCACTTCTAAACTATGCAAGATCCGCAAAGTTAAAAGAAGAGCAATTCGACGAATTACAAAATACAATTCGCATGCAAGAAGCGAATATAGTTAGTTTAAGGGAAACCATTAAGCAAAAGGATTTTCAGCTAACACAACAAATCGAATTGAGCTCCTCATATAAGAGAAATATCGAATTGCTCGAAAATGAAGTAATTCTTATAAACGAACTGCGAGTCAAGGCCAATGAGAATGATAAAGAGCGTACTCAGCACAAAGATAATGAATTGATTCTAACTGAAACCAAGCAATTGGAATTGAAACTGTCAGAGTGTAAAGCCTTGTCCATAGTCTCCAACTGCCAAGGCAAACCAACTGGCGTATATGCCATTCAAGTTCCTGACACGGAACCCTTCTCTGTGTCCTGTGACTCGGATTTGAGCGGCTCTGGCTGGATTGTCATACAACGTCGTATTAACGGAACTGTAAGCTTTAACAGAGGCTGGCAGGAGTATAAGAAGGGATTTGGAGACTTGCAAGGCGAACACTTTCTCGGACTTGAAAAGATCCATTTGCTGACGCACTCTCAGCCCCACGAGCTATACATACATATGGTGGACTTTCAAAACGAGACTCGTTATGCACACTATGACAATTTTGTTATTGGCAACGAATCGGAATCGTATAGCATTAAAATGATTGGAGATTTTACTGGAAACGCTGGTGACTCTCTACAAAACCATATGAATATGAAATATTCAACACCAGATCGAGATAATGATTTATATTATGGAAGCTGTGGAACCAGCTACGAGTCAGGATGGTGGTTTAAAGATTGTGGTTTTTGGTAAAAAGGATACAAAATCTATTTAAATTGTGCAGTTTGTCTGATTTCTTGACCGTTTCAGTAATCTAAACGGACGACACACATCGAAAGATGTTGGCGTGGGTGGAAATAGAATTTCGTGGAATAGTTGGCATACGAAACCACTGCGATTTACACAAATGATGATCAGACCGAAAAATACTTGAGGAAATATTTATTTATTTCTTGCTCTGTAAATTACGAATACAATTTTCATTAAAATTTAGAAAATAAATATGTTTATATATTTACAAATATTTTTAAAAATGTATATCAACTGATATTCTTCATGGAATCACAAACTGATAAGCCTTGACTTTGCCTGTGCAAAAAATATATATAAATAATAATAAATATGTATTTATTTCATATCAAAATTTAATATATATATTCGAGGTCAGGGTTCACACTTAATCTGTTTTTTATTTGTCATTCATTCATTGCGTCATATTTATATTGAAATAAAATATATTAAATATTAATTTTGCACATACAAAATATTATCTTTTAAGAATTGAGCAAAGACATACAAAATTTATATTAAAATAAATTTAAACAATGAATATAACTACTTAATACATCTCAAGAATTTTAAGTTTTTAATAATTATTTATTTTATTTTTTATTATTTTTTTTAATATAAACAATAATTAATTAAATTATTTTTATTTGTGTTCTTTTTAAATTTATTTAATTATTTTTTTAAATATTTAGTATGATTTTTTAATTTTCTTTTTTTGTTTTTTTTTTTATTTTTTTAAATAATTTGTATATATTTTTTTTTATATATTTTTTTAAATATTTTTTTTTCAAATATTTTTTTTTTCAAATATTTTTTTGTTTATTTTTTTTTTTCAAATATTTTTTTGTTTATTTATTTTTTTTATATAATTTTTTTTAATTATTTATTTATTTTTTATATAATTTTTTTTTTAATTTTTATTTTTTTTTTCATATTTATTTTTTATTTTTTGTAGTTTACAACAATTTTCAGTCGAATATATTTGGGCATAAAATAAATTAAAATTTTTGAAAAATTTCTTTTCTATTTTTAATTGAATTTCATTTAGTTTTATGTTTGCTTCTCGTGTTCGCTGTGTTTCGGTCCGCTGAAGCGTTCGATGTTCGTTGCACTACGTTGCAAGTTATTAACCCCGGATGACAATGCATAATTCGGATAGAAAACTTTAAGATGCATTTGGCCAGAGTTTGGCTAGTGAAAAGTGGATAAGTAAATTTGAGAAAAATTAACAAAAAAAAAAGGCGAGTGACCATTCAATATGTTAGCTATTTGTTAAAATGTTATTTAATAATATTTTAAATATTTTTATTTAAATTATTTCTAAAAATTTTTTAAGGTTTTTTTAAAATGTTAAGTAAAGAAAATATTTTTTTAAACTTTTATAGGCTTACAATTTATTACCACAATACAAATTCCCAACAATCTAAGTCATTTTCTAGCCTTCATAAATTATAAATGAAATAGAAAGAGCAAAAAAAAAGGTAAATGCCAAACAATTAGTGAATATAAGAATAGACTGCGGCCAACAATAAAACGTAATAAAAACTCAATAGAAATGGTTAAAAAAAAAAAAGAAAGGAAAAGTATTTCAATGGAAAACCATTTAGCTGCGATGCAAACCATAAAAAAAAGGACAGAGACTCTAAGCGGCAATCAATGATAAAAGGGCCAAACGGAAGTCGAATGCAAAATTTAAGCATAAATCGCGCTTACTGTAAACTTATATACATCTATATATATCTATGTTTATTTATGCACATAGACAACAGACTTTGCTTTATCTCCAGACATGGACAAACATGGCGTGGTATTTGGCAGGACTCTCGGTTAGCATAATCAAGTTGATCAGCAAACAAAATGCATGCAGCGAGCAGAGCATAATTTTCAAATTCAAGTCGCCGTTGCAGTTAGCTAAAAAGACAACGGATATGAATATGCCCCAAGGCTATCAGACAGCATAAATGTGTACATAGAAATTGCTTCGAATATATACATGTATATATATATACAGACAAAAGCAAAGCACAAGACGCGCTTAAAAGACAAACAAAACGTGGCTAAATGGCAGCTCTTCATATCATTGCATCCCGCAGGCCCCGTATCGACCGATTCACGTTAGCCACAGCACAGCGTCTGCTCTGCCACTGATACGGGCAAATCTGTTTGGGCGTTAAAAGTACAAACTCTAACCTATAAACAGCCACCCACAGACTCACGCACACACACACACACACACACACCTATATAGATACCCACCCACCCACACACACAGCAGAGTTTAGAGCTGCGCAAAGTTTTTTCCCTGCCATTTCTGCTGCATCATGATGACAAACATTGATGCAATGATGATGTTCTTGCGTTTTCACAGTCTCGAAACTCCAGCGTGACATAAGATTTTAACAATTTGCATAGAAAATGTTGTTCAAGCTCGATCTAAGACCATATTTGATAATATATATATATACAATGTGAGTGCTTAAAAATCATGTGAACACACTCTATAAGCTGTTGGTTTGGCCAAAGTATCTGAACAGGCCTTTTAAGGTTTTCTTAATCCGAGCTCTCCTTTTTCTTTTTGCACTCTCATTTCGTATTTCACATTTAAATAGATGAATATTTTAGCGAAATCTAATAACATTTGTTCATATTGTCCTTCCTTAATCAACTATTCTACATCATGGTGAGTTTCACTTTATCTTTGCTGTTCTATTAAGTAATTTAATTATTGCTATTATTTTTTCTAATCTTCTCTGATATTCTCTTTCTCTCTCCTTATATTTTGTCCAATCTACATATCTTTAGGCCAGCCTTTTTTAGTCTTCCTTCTAGCTCTCTCATTCTCTTTCTACCTCGGTCTCTGTGGGCGTCTTCCTTCCCTCCTCTCTCTCCCCATCTCTTTCTGTTTCTATTTCTCTCTTAACTCCTCAATATCTTTCTCATTCTCTCCATCTCCTTATCCCCTATCTCTTTCACTCTCTTCCTCGTTTTCTCGTTGTTTCTCTATCACTCTTATTTTCATTGACTCTCTAAATTTTCCTGAATATCCTAATATGTATATTTTTCTGTCTCCATTCCTTTCTCATTCTTTCTTTGGCCCTCATTCTCTATCTCTGTGTTTCTCATTTTCTCTCTCTCATTATTTCTCTCTCGCTCTCTATTTCTTTCGTGCTTTCTCTCTCGTCCTCTTTCTCTCTCGTCTTCTTTCTCTCTCCATTTCTCTCTCGTCTTCTTTCACTCTCTATTTCTCTCTCGTCCTCTTTCTCTCTTGTGCTCTTTCTCTCTCGTCCTCTTTCTCTCTCTATTTCTCTCTCATCCTCTTTCTCTCTCTATTTCTCCCTCGCCCTCTTTCTCTCTCTATATCCCTCTCGTCGTCTTTCTCTCTCTAATTATCTTTTTTTCTCTCTATTTCTCCTCTCTCTCTCTTGTCTTCTTTCCCTCTCATTCTAATTTTCTCTCTCTCCTTTTGACCCCTTCTTATTGTAATTCTTCCTTATTCTCTTCTCACTCTCAATCCCTCCTTTTCATTTACTCTTTATCTCTCTCTCTCTCTCTCTTTCTTTATTGTTCTCTCACTTTCTCTAACGCAGTCTCTCACTTAATAAATTTGTTTGTCTATCTTAAATTCTCAATTTAATAAAGGATTGTAAATTTATATAGCATTATTAATAAAAATTTACTTTTATTGCTAAAAATTTTAAGTACACAAAAAGGAAAGACTTTAAAAACGACTTTTATATTCTCTAGGACACTCAATACTTATAATGTGTATACTCTATCACAATGAAAAGCTCAAACAGTCTATGCTTCGGGTTAGGGTTGCTATAATACCTCTTCTTACCAATAAATTGCTCTGGCAATCGCAGCCCAATGACTTTCATTTATCTGTGGGCTGTGACAGGGCCGTAACCATTTCTTCCGCTTCATATTACAAATCTACAGCTGATGCGATTATAGGCGAGAGACGGCAAAAAAAAAAAAGAAATAAATAAAAAAAAAAAAAAAAAAAAAATAATGAAGAAGAGTCTGAAGTGAATTCGTATGCCCTGAAGCGGTACAAGCACTGATATATGTACCATAAAACAGAGAGAAAATGAACATAAAAAAAAAAAAAATAGAAAGAAAAGAGTAAAGTGCAGACTATTGGTACTCGAAGAAGGTGGTGGGCCAATGGGGGCGGGGTCTATGATACCGCGACCAGTTAATAGCATTGCCCGTCTACGCCCACGCAATCAGTGGAAACATTTTTTACGTTTGTCGAGATACTTTTCGCCCCATGCAAAAAGACAGCAACAAGACATAAACACAGCGAGACATGGTTATGCTGCAGTTGGCCAACTTGTTGTGATGCTGCCAAAGGGCAAAACCACTTTCAGCCTCAGCTCTGCAACATATAACGCAGTTGCCGAGTTTTTTCTCTCTATCTCTTTTTTTTTTAGGGGTATAGCACGGCAATATCATGGAACGGTTCAGAAAAATTTGCGGTTCGCTGCTCCCTTACTATCATGTGCTAAAACTACTCAAATGGAATGGGCGAAAGTGCTTATGCAATGATGATCTTACACATGGCTCTGAATACAATATTTGAAATGTGTACAAAAAAGTTTTTGGAAATTATCAAATATTTCATACATTTTATTATTTAATAAAAGTATTAAATAAAATTTAATATTGTCAAAATGTAATAAATAAATTTAATCAACAATAATTCTTTCTAGATTACAAAAAAACTTAATATTTTTAATAATACAATACAATACATGTTTATCCATTTTGTTGATTTCTATTTTATTATGATCTATAAAAATGTTTTTTTTTTTCGACTTGGTTTTTGTTTTTAGCCTAATTTGCATACTACAAAAACTGGAAATGTTGTGATGACATTTGGATGCCATGATTAAAGCACTCTTGTTTTTATTATACTTAAATCTTATTTTAGTTGTTAAATTTTAGTATTAGACTAAATTTAATATTTATTTTATTTATTTTTTTGTATTTTAGTTATTTATATTATTATTTCATTTATTTCATTTATTGATTTATTTTATTTAAATTTATTATATTTATATTTTCTGTATTTTATTTATTTTTTTTTGTTTCTTGAATAATTTTCTTATTTGATTTATATATTTTTATAATATAATTTATTTTTATTTTTTGCTATATTTTATTTTGTTTATTTATTTATTATAATTGTTTTCAGTTTAGTTTTTTTTTTATATATATAATTTTTTAATTGTATTTATTTATTTTTATTTGTTTTATTTTTAATTATTTTAATTTTATTTTTATTTTTGTATTTTTATTTATTTTATTTTTACATTGAATTTAAATTCGTTTAATAAGTCAATTTTATAGTAAAATCGGTTTTCCAACTAAATATATTAAATTTTCAACTATATATACACAATAAATATATTTTATTTCATAAATTCCCATGCAAATAAGTGTCTTTAAATCTAAAGATATTAAAAAATAAAAAAACCTCAAAGATTTGTAAGCTTTAAGAACCGGCAAAAACCAAACCTACTTAGGCAAATGCTGGCAATTTCGTTGAACTCGTTGGGCCAAGCCAATGCCCACATAGTTTTGCCGAGTAAAACAAGTGGGTGGCCAAAAAGTTTACCGATTTAACCAATTTTCAGCAGTAGCAGCCCACAAAAACCATTACATTGACCGCAACGGGACAGGAACAACAAATAGCAAACGAATAGCAGCAGCTGCTGCTGCTGGCATTGTAACTGAGGTAAAGTTGGGGCTTGAGTTGAGGGCTGTGGCTAGGGGCTGCATGCTGTGGGCTATGGGCTATGGGCATGGCCAGTGCTAAGCCAGTTCACTGTTTAGCGCGCTGAGCCAAGTAAAAACTGATCAAACTATATTTTCAATAAATAATGACAATGTGGCTAGGCAGACAGACGGCTAGAGAGACTTTGCCCGACTGCCAGTTTGTGTTTCAGCTAACAGCTTCATTGATTTCGCCAATTCGCAGCAGCTACTCGAAGTCTGGCGAACAGGCGACGCGACACCAAATCATAAAATGGCAAGCAAAAAAAAATATTAAAAACAAACACAAGCCAAAAACCCACACTTGTGTAGCTTAGTGTAAGTGTCTGTGTATGCCACGCCCAGCATTTGCATGCGCGCCAGCAACTCCTTTAATCCATGCCATTGCAGTCAGCCAGACAGCAGACAGCAGACAGACAGACAGACAACAAGTCGACAGCGCAACCTGCATGGACTAGCGGGACTTAAAACCGACTCAGACGATTGCAAAGTTGGCCCTAACACAAGCACAGTGGAGCCAAAACAATGAGTTTTTAGCTATAACTAGATCAAGGCACTCAATGTGGTAAGCAGTTTAAATATATATTTTTAATAATTTAAATGACGAAATTTATTAAATAAAAAAATAATATTTATAAATAATATATAAAGATATATAGATTTATAAATAATAAATAAAAAAATAAATGAAAATAATAAATATAAAAAAATAAAGAAAAATAATATATGAAAATATAAATTTATTAAGTAAATAAATAAATAAAAATATAAATTTTTAAAGTAAATAAATAAATAAATAATAATAATAAATAACATAAAAAAATGTATATAAAATAAATTTTTTTTTTGAATATTAGTTTAAATAAATACAATAAATATTAATATATAATTATATAATTATCATAAAATTTTATAAAACTTTTTATATATTATTTATTTATTTGCACAATTTAAAGCATCATTTCGAAAAAACTCATTATTATTCCACTGTGCTGAATTTTTTTTGTCTCGAACTTTGGTCGGCACATACGCGTAATAAATTGCACAATGGGGAGCACTCGTAGTTTTGGTTAGAGAAGTGCCGGCGTGTGAATGGTCCAAGAGCGCAGTAAAAAGCTGCACATGGAGTTTTTTTTCCGGCTAACATTTGGCGGTCTTTCGACTTTTTTTATACGTTTTTTTTTTTTGGCTAGTTTATGACCCAAACGCAACACACACAAAAGTTGTTGTTGTTGTGCAATTTTTGGCAGACATTAGCAAATGTGTATCTATTTTCTATGTTTTTTATAGCTACTAGACTTTTTGTTGTCTGTTGTGAATTATGTTAATTTAAATAGGAATTCTAAGCAATTTATAAAATTATTTATATATTTATATTTTGATGAAATTTGACACAAAACAAATGTGTTTTTAAATTTGAATAATAATTTTAAGGGTAGGCCCGAAAGGCAGGTCGGCTGGGCTGTGATAGAGTTTTGTTAGTTTTTAATTGGATAAATTATTCCAAATAAATCTTCAATGAAATGTGCTAAAAATAGTTTAGGTATTCACATAATAATTTAATTTATTTGTTGTAGTTCCTCTATAATTTTTTAATATATTTCCCAAATATTTTTACTATATTTTCAATATAATTTTAGAGTAAAATATATGCTTTGCTTACCTCTTTCAACTCTGGAAATATCTTTTGCGTAGCCTGTAAGTAGAGAGAATAGAATTAAAGTTAAAAAAATAATAATTGTGGTATGTCTTAATATATTTAAAGCCCACACACACAAATATGCAAATCACATACAAAAAATAAGGGTGTCCTGTTAAAAAAAAAGGGTCCGAAGGACTTCACCTTGTGCGAGCGACAGGGTTCAAGAGTGCGCAAAGTATTCAAATTAAAAAAAAACTACTTGAGTACGCAAAGTGCAACGGACAAAAATATTTCCTTCCTGCTGGAGCTAAAAATATTAAGAAAATAAATAAAACAACAGGTCGCTCCCTAAGTTAAGTTAAGAATTCAAACTCAACTCGCAAACTTTAAATGAACAGCTAAAGTAAGCGACGTAAGCAGACCTAAACATTCAAGTTATGTTTCTCGCTTTAGGATATTTGATATTTTATATATTATATTAAAAATTTAATTTAATTTAATATATCAATTTTAGAGTCTAAAAATCTATAAAATAAATAAAATATGAAACATTAGATTTGTTGTCATAAATTATATAATTTTATTTCGTAGTCCATATTAGTTTTCATTTAAACTTCAAACAATTTACAATTATTTGATCTATTTTATTTGTATTTGTATAATTTTCAATAAATGCTTAAAGCAGATATATTAGCCATTGTTCTTGGCATAATTAGTGTAAGTTTCCATTACTAATATGAATTATTAATTAATTTATTAATTAATAACAAAACTCAAGTCTTTGCCGCTGACATGGGAGTACAAGACAGCTGTAATGCCAAAATCAACTTTTATTCAAATGCAAAAAGATTTTCTAGCAAGCACAACAAATCAAATGAATGTTTGGAAAAAGCCTAAATTGAAATCATTAGCTCAAAGCAATCAAAATGTTGCAAAGACAACTTTTCGTCCGACTCCCGTGTATCCTTGGCTGTCAAACGAGCAGTTCAAAGACTTTCGAACAAAATTGACAACACATAAAGATGAAATTATATCAAATATTCCGCTCAGAGCACGTAGTCGCATCAACGATAATTTCGAAATTGACCCTCGCGGCGCTGTTAACTATTATCCTAAGTGTGTATTGCAGATTCTTCTCTTTGCCCTATATGTATATAGTTTTATATGTAACTCTATTTGTAGCGGACCACTATCCCAAGTATGTGAAACGAAATCAACAATGTACAATATACCCAAAGTGATGAATTGGCTGAGACGTAATATGTATGTGAATGTTACGTATGAAACATTGGGTACAACAGTGAATGTTCGACCCATTTGGTATGATCTTCGATTTTATATCTACACCGTTGGTAGATCAGAAGAATGTCATACTACCGATTTGACTAAATGGAGAACGTATCAGGAGTGCGCATTGATGCGCAATCAACGCATGGAATATGAGATACCCAAATATCCATTGCATCAGCGTGGCTATAATTTCCGTTGGACAGACACAATGGACGAAGACCCCTACGTCATGGACAAAACTTACAAGCCCCGTTATAATTGGGGATTTTATTGGGATGAGAACGATATGTATTTTAAATAAAGCATATAAAATATTGTCAAAATTATTGATACGGTAGAACACGTTAATATATCTTAATGTATTTTAAAGAACTCTATAATTCAGGTTTCTAAGATTGTTTAATTCAAATATATTGAGAATAATTAATATATATTCATATTAATTTTATTTATTTTTATTTGATATTTCATTAGTTTTTTTTTATTTTGAATTTTTTTTAAACTAATTTTTAATTTTTTTTTAAACTAATTTTTAATTTATTTAAAAAACAATTTCATATTTTTATTTCAATTTTAGTTATTTTATTTTATTTTTTTTTACTCTATCATTTTATTTAAATTTTATTGCTTATTTATTCTATGATTTTATTTTATTTTATTTTTTTTTTCCTATATTTTTATTTTAATTTATTATTTTCATTTTAGTTTATTTCTTTTTTCCATTGGAATATTTTTATTTTCGCATCTAATTAACGCTAAATTGACATTTGCATTAATATAGATTGGACAATAGCGAATCAGAATAAAATTTCGCTTTAATTGCAAAAAGGCAAAGCTGCAAAAAAAAAAAAGCGTGTATTACAGAATTTTTGGTTGACTGGGAAAAGGCGGAGGCGGAGGCGGAGGCAGCGTCATGGGCGTGCAATACAAATTGCCACTGAAACTGGATTATTTGTTAGCTGTGCGTGCAGCTATCGAATGTTGTTGTTGTTGTCGTTGATGTGTTTTGTTGTTGTTGTAACACTAGCAAAATGAACATTAAATATTATTTATAATTATTATACAAATGTGTGCGTGTATGTGTGAGAGTGTGTTATGATAATTTATTTGGCTAGGCGTGATTCACACACATATGCAATTAAATGCATTGCACGTTAATTGAGTTTAAATATTTTATGGCAGCCGCCGTTGGCCAATTATAAATTTCGCCAAATTGCAATTTACGAGTGTTAAACTGGCTAAAAAACAAATGGTTATTGTTAATTATAATCAATGTATTGTTAAGATGTCATCAATAGTTAGCAACTGAGGAATATCTATTATTAGCAGGTGAATTGAATATTTCGAGAGAAACTATATATAAATTTGTCTATATATGTATGTGTATGTGGGTATGTGGATATATTTAAAAAAAATATATAATATAAAAATATATATTAGATAAAAATATATATAAAATAAAAATATATATTTAAAAAAAAAATGTATAAAATAAAAAATATATAAAATAAAAATTATATAAAATAAAAACTATATAAAATAAAAAATATATAAAATAAAAAAATATATAAAATATAAATTATATAAAACAAAATATATATAAATTACAAATATATAAAATAAAAATATATAAATAAAATAAAAATATATAAAATAGAAAATATATAAAATAAAAAATATATAAAATAAAAAATATATAAAATAAAAAATATATAAAATAAAAAATATATAAAATAAAAATTATATAAAATAAAAAATATATAAAATTAAAAAAATATAAAATACAAAATTTATAAAAACAATATACAAAATAAATAATTAAATTTTTTTAAATATATTTTATTTTACCAGAAATTGCCGTTCTTTCAATTTTATAATTGTAATTGTAATTGTAAATTGAATATATTTTTTATCTCTATATTTGTATATATATTTATACACATACATATATACATACACATATAGAGTAATTTTCCTAGTATCTTTTTCCTACATTTGCCTTTCACATGTGCAGTTTCTTTGATCCTTTGATTGCACACAGCACAAAATGCCATTTCTACTCATCATTAATGTTCTTCCTTTTCAGCACACACACACTCTGTGTCTATCTCTCCCACACAGACTGCCAAAGGCCATAAAATCTGTAGCTGAAAAACTAATTCATTTCAGATTTTAATTCATTAGATTTTTTTTTTCTTTCTGTCTTCGTTTTTTTTCTTCTCTTTTTTAATGGCTGCGGCCAGGAGAGCGACACTCTTTTGTCTCGCACAGTCTTGATGGCATTTTAGCTGCGGGCAATGCCAACAACTCCAAACCCAACTCCATCTCTCCCACCCTCAAAGTGATGCCGACAAACTGCATGCAAAAGCTGCAGTAGAATGTCAAAGTGGTATGCAAAAGCTGCCATGGTATGTGTTTTATTATAGACATACATATATCTACACACACACACACACACACATATGCATATGTAAGCGTGTGTGTGCGCAGTAAATTACTAGTAAATCCAGCGTGTGCACTCAAGCTACCATTTATTTCCACTGCCAGTCGCTAAGTAATTGAATCAAGTTTCTCCAGCTCACTTTCAGTAGAAAAAGAGAAGAAGTGAAAAAAAAACGGAGTAACTTCAAAGAGTTATGTGACAATTGCGACTATAATGAAAACAAAGCTCATTTAAAAACGCAAACATTTCTCGAATTAATTGTTATTTAGAGCAGCGCAAAAAACATTTGCAAACAACAAAACTCTCTCAAGTAAATGCAAAAGCGTTAAAATTCTACTAGATATTAAATTTATTTTATTATATAGGTTGACCCCATATGAGTAATAGAAAAAGGTATGGCAATAAAAACAAGAATAATTGGATATATGATATTGTTTTTGGTTTTATATTGAAAATATGTCAATGCCATTGATCATGAAATAGTAGAACATTGACATGATTGACTCTGCTTTGCTATCAGTGTATTAAAAGCAAGGTCTCATTTTGGGATGGTTCGAAGTAAGCAAAGGGTTGATTCTTTATCGTTGTCCCAGTTTCCTGTTGCCCCAAATTGATCTTTACTATGTTTACTTTAGTATGTTTATTGGGTCTAGTCTGTCTTCTATGCCTACTACTCTATCTACTATTCTACCTACTACTCTATCTACTACTCTACCAACTACTCTATCTACTACTCTATCTACTACTCTATCTACTACTCTATCTACTACTCTATCTACTACTCTATCTACTACTCTATCTACTACTCTGTCTACTACTCTATCTACTACTCTATCTACTACTCTATCTACTACTCTATCTACTACTCTATCTACTACTCTATCTACTACTCAGTCTACTACTCTATCTACTACTCTATCTACTACTCTATCTACTACTATATCTACTACTATATCTACTACTATATCTACTATTCTATCTACTACTATATCAACTACTTTATCTACTGCTATATCTACTACTAAATCTACTACCAAGTCTACTTCATTATTTACTACTAAGTGCACTACTATATCTACTACTGTATCTACTTGTCTACTACCATGTCTACTACTTTATCTGTTACTCTATCTACTACTCTATCTACTACTCTATCTACAACTATATCTAATACTATGTCTACTACTACTACTACATCTACTACTATGTCTACTACTACTTGCTCCGCTATCTCTTCCCCAATACGTTTAGCTATGGCGGCTATATTTGCTTCACTTCGTGCCCATCTCCATCTCAATCTTGTCTGATTCTCCAAAACAGCACAAACAGAGCACAGAAGCTATGATGACAATAGACTTCAGAACGGAATTCACGCCAGAATTTTAGAAATTTTGTTTATTATTTAGACACGTTCGGTCAGCATAACACGATTCATGCTTAAATGGCATTCTAAATATTATATTTCAACAGCTAGACATTATAGATAACTAAAACAATTTCTGAAATATAGTTATCTATAATAGTATTACTCTTGTTTGGTCAGCCCACTTAAATTACTTTGCAAAAATGTCAATTAAATGTAATTTAATATTTTATATTAAATAATAGCTGAATTAAATAATATAAATTATTAAATTACAGCTAATTGACATTTTTATAAAATTAAATTTGTAGTAATTAACAGCATTTTTTACTCCATACCAAGTCCGATTTCTAAAATATCTAAACTGCAGTCAGGCATTTTAAATAATATAAATATAAATAATAAATTCAATCGACATTTTTATAAAATTAAATTTTAATAAATTAACCGAATTTTTCATTTAATTTTTAATCAATTTTCTAATCAATAAACTTCTCTAAACAACAGTTAGGCACCTCAAAATGTTATTAATACCTATCACAATTTGGTTTTTTTTTTCCTCCTAGACAAACTAAAAATCTCTTACATATAGACAGATTGCATAACATTTTAATTTAGCCAACCAGGAAATTTCCTGCATCATTTCACTATTTTCTATTTTCTCTTCAACTTTCAGGCTTCGTTGCGCATATTTAAATTAGAAGAAGACGAGATGCAAAAGTTCAAACAGCTGCCAACATCATTTCCAATGCAATTTGACTAATCGTGCATGGCAAACGAAAAGATAGTGTGGCAATCTGTATATATATATATATATATGCATGAGCCTCGGCACCACAATGCGTATACGCAATGTGCGCTGTGAAAGCTGTTGTTGGTTTAATTACAATTTACAAGGAAATATATGGAATATGTGTTTCTCTGTGTGTGTGTGTGAATTGGCAGTAGCATGCATTCAGTTCTTCATTAATAATAATTGTTGAAATTCCATAATCATGTATAATAATTATTATACACAGAGGGGATGGAGAGAGAGACAGAGAGAGAGGGAGAGAGAAGGGGGCCTTTGGTGGCTTTTGCCAGGCCATTTGGTCAGCTTTTGCCAGCAAAAATCCGTGTGGCAAACGTTGTGAAAATTATAAAATAAAATAAAATAAAATCCATTGTAATAGAGATGAAAGTGTGCGATTACCAGATACCCTGCATAATTGCCAGTTTATAAAATATTGTATTTCTGTTTGAAGAGCTTTGTTTGGAAATCAATATTTAGCAAAAGATTTTTCGAGCTAAATAGAGATAGGCAAAAATGAGCAACTAAAGGTTACCCTGTATATTGTTTGGTAGATTTGTTTTGTCTGAAATTTTTCTTTTAATAATCAGAGCTGAAAATCAATTTGAATTGATAGAGAGATATCAATAGATATAGGCAAAAATGATCGTCTTGAAGATGCCCTATATAATGGCATATTTTAGGTATAAGATTTATTTGAATTCAAATAGGTTTCGAGGTAGTTCTCTAGCATCATAAGTGATCGACCAGAAGTTACCCTCTTTAATTTTCATATATTATTATATACATATATAATATTTTTATATAATATTTTGTATTTATATATATATTATATTTTTCATATAAGAAATCTATTGGCATACGTTTCGAGCTGGATCGATAGAGACATAAGTCATCGACCAGATGTTACCCTGTATAGTTTCTTACGTACTTTGATTCATATTTCGATATTTCATCACCTACTTTTGCACATAGGAACATATACAGAAGATACCCTGTATAATTGAATATATATTTTTATATTTATTTCCTTAATTTCATTTGTTTATTTTTCGAGAACATTAGTAGAAAAGTGATTTGAAATAAAATATTTATCGAACTTGATCAACAAAGCTAAGTAAACGAAAGGCATCTACTGTAGAGTCACAACAACTCAGCTATTAATCCAAAAATATGTATATATATTTGATATATTCTCCTAATTTCTGTCGACATTTTCACACCTTCATTACTCCCACTTTACATATATCAAATGTCTACAGGGTATCAAAATATAAGCGAAAAAAAATTTGCTGCTGTCGCCGTGTTGTGGTCTCTGCATATCGTCTACGAGCAGCTGTGTGTGTGTTGTTGTTGCCTTTACATGTTATATGTTATTGTTGTTCCCATTGCAATTATTGTTGTTGCTGTTGTTGTTGTTGTCATCGCTGCCACAATGGCAACCGCCTGCACATTGCACAAATGGTGTGGAAATTAAATTGTATTAAGTAATAAATGTTTAAAGCTTGTGCATTGTGCAATGTTAATGTTTATTGAGTTTCCAGAGGGGGAAAATGGGGAAAGCTATACGGCTGCTGCTGCTGCTGCCGCAGCTGCAGCTGCTCCTTTGCCCTAACACTGCACAGTGGGGCAAATTGAATAAGATGAAAATGCGTTTCAATTTAACTTAATATACTTTTATAAGTGGATTGCTCAAACATGTTTATTAAATGATTTTGATTACTCAGCCAATTAATGATTTATCAGTATTTGGCTGTTTATTATTATTTATCAATTTGTTTTTTTCTTTTTATTTATTTACCAACGGCTTGTTAGTTTTATTTATCAGTTTTAAAGGTTTCTGATAAGATTATTTACTTTGGAGTCGCTTAATTGCCACCATAGATTATGCCTACCTAAATAATAATAATTGATAGTTAGACACAAAATAATTTCAGCTTGAATCTTATCAAATATTAAATGTTAATTAAAAGTAAATAATTTATAAAAAGTAATCAATAAGTAATAAGTTACTAGTAGTAAAAAAGTTAGTAAAGAATTTTTCTATATTTTTATTTATAATAATTATATTATTTATTTATAATTTAATTTATTATAAATTTATTATATCATTCAACTTTTCTGTATTTATTTTGAAACAAAAGAAAATTCTTAAAAAAATATATATATATTTTTATTTGCATACTAAAAAAAGGTTTTCGTATCAGTGTGCCAGCTGCCTTTGCAAGCTGCTCAAGGCGTTTAGCTTAAGGCTATTAGGGCCAAGGCAACAATTTGGCTTTGTTGAAGTCCATGTCACGCAGATGTAGAGAGTAAATGGAGAATATTTCCTATTGTGTACGCACGCAGCCTCTCAAGAGTTTCTTTTAGCTTTAAATGCGAACTTTCCACTTAGATATCAAATCGAAATGTGCATTTATTAGGTTTTTTATTTAGCTACTTGCATTTGTAGGCTATGCAATAAGCTGGCTATTTAATCAGATTTATTTATATATTTTATTAGGAATATTTATGTTTTAAAATATTGATAGAAGCTTTAGAAAAGTTGAATTTAATATGAAAAGAAAATTGATTGAAATAAAATAAATGAAATAAATTTATTAAAGTACTAATAATAATATATAAATCAACTAATATAAAAATGGAAGAAAAAAATATATATATATAAATATTTATTTATTTTAAAAATTAAATTATAATAATAAAATTAAAATAATTTTAGTAATAAAAATAATTAAAATTATGAAAATATATTTTATTAAAAATATATATATATAGAATTGTATTTTAATAAATAATAATATAGAAATATTTTTTTTTAGTAAATAAGAATAAACAATAAGTAACATCCATAGATTTTATTTTATTTATTTATCTTTTACTTATTTTTAAATATATTTTAAACTCAATAATTTAATGTGAATTCAATAATAATAAAATATATTACAATTTAACCTAATTAACATAAAATATAGTTCAACTATTTGACAAAATTTTGAAAGCAAGTTAATTATTGTTGGTCACATGCATAGCTAATCATTTGGTGCGGTTTCAAATCTCTATTGTCGAAGAGCATTCGCTTTCAGCAATTTTGTTGCTTTTGGCGTAATTTGAGACCGCAGAGAAATGGATTATAAATCAATTGCAACCCCTTCGGGAGTATGAAACCCGTCACCAGAGACAGAAAGAGATGGAGAAAGGGAGGTAGGTAGGGCAGGCAATCTACCCTACAATTTAACCCCTAAGTAGACCACATAAATAATATATTAATAACAGCCCTCTTGTAATGTAAATGTGCCCCAACAGCAGCAGCAGCAGCAGCCCGAGCATGACTGGCACAGTGAAACAATTTTTGGAGAGCACTTCAGCGCTTGAGCTTGGGTCTCGTTTAGTCTCATAAAACAAAAGCATAATTCAATTAAGTATTACCACCAGAACCAGGCCACTCTGAGGCCCACACAAAACAATTGCCTTATAATGCAAAAAAAAAAATATAACAAAAATGAAGAGAATAAGAAGAAACTACGTTTAATGGCAAACAAAACGATAGTTTTTAATTATTTGTTTAATTCATGTGCGGGCGCTCGACCACAGCGGAAAATGAAATCACAATTCAGATTTATAATCTTTTTTTTTTTCGGCTTGACTTACATTGTGGGTCATGAACTATGTAAAACTTTATAATGAAAACAAACAAAAATTGAAACTCTTGACCGAAACTCTCAAAAAGATTGACCCAAATGTGGCACAGAAAATGAAAATTTCTAATAGAAATTAGAGAAATTAAAAAAAAAAGTTAAAAAAAAGAAAATAAATAAAGAATATAATAAATAAAAACTAAAATAAATAAATAATAAAAAATATAGAATAAATAAATAATAAAAAATAAATATGTAATACAAAATAAAATAAATAAACAATAATAAAAAAAAAAATATAAATAAAATACAATAATAATAAATAATAAAAATAAAATAATAATAAATAAAAAAAATTAAATGAACAAATACGAATTAAATAAATAAGTAATAAAAATAAAATAAATAGTAAAAATAAAATAAATAATAATATAAATAAAATAAATAATAATATAAATAAAATAAATAATAATATAAATAAAATAAATAATAATATAAATAAAATAAATAATAATATAAATAAAATAAATAATACAAATAAAATAAATATGTTGTATGAATACATAACAGAAATATTGTTTATTAATATACTAATACTCATCTAGTTCTTCTTACTCTCAAATAAGTAAACAAAAAAAAAATTAAAATTGATTTCTTTCACACATTTTGCAAGTTGTTTATTGAATTATTGTTATTGATTGTTATTGATTATTAAATATTTATTATTATTATCCAAATCAACTAAAATCTATTGAAGCTCTTTTAGCCAATGCATCTTAAGAGACAATAGAAAAACTTTTTATCTATGCTTCATAACAAAAGCAAATGCTCAAAACAATCGACTGCAATCTGTGAAAAATCCAAATGTCTTTGTTCAGCTTAACTATAATCAGTAAAATATAAGATGTCTTAGTTAATACCTACGATATTTTAGTTTAGTAGAATATTAAATCTTGAATAAAGTTTCACTCTAATAGAAAATACACGACACTGCTAAAATTTGTTATAAATTCAGACAAGAGCTCAAAACAACTTTCCAAAAAATTCACCAAGCATAAACTCTAGCACTCAATCATAAGTTTCAGACAATAGAATATTTCCTTTCAAAAATTTAGTTTTCTTTTATAAAAAACTAAAACAAATTCTCAGATATGCAATATTTTAGACTATATATCTTCAGTTAAGACACCTGTATAATTGCAAAACTTGAATTGAGCTTATTACAAAATCATTTTCTTGACCTCGCACAAACATTTTTTTTTGCTGGCTTTGCATTAATCTTGATTCTTTTGCAATTTGTAAAAAAAAAAAATTAATGTTTTATTATAATGATGCCACGCATTTTCAGAGGAAATGTCAGTCAGCCAGTCAGTCAGTCTGGGACTACGGTTCGTTTGGGCCGCTGTGCATAAATCACATTCAAATGAACTGAAGCGTGCGTTTGGCTGCCTGGCGCTGTCTCTGCTACCCGCCAACATCAATTGTTTGGTAATTGTTTTGACCAAATATTATATGTATATATATATATATATATAAATTTCAAATAAAAAAGGGTAAAACTGAAGCAAAATGCTTTGCCGGCTGCAATTGAGCGAGTGCTTGCTTTTTATTCCATTGTTTATTCCGCTTTTCTCTCTTTTCATTCCTACGCCTATTTAATTCAATTTCGACTCTTTCTTTTTATTTCTCCATTTTTTTTTAATAAAGGACTGTTTGCGCAGCTCAAATAAAAAAAGCGCTCGCAACGAGCGACAAAAGAGAGAAATTGAGATTGAACAGCATAAAGCTGAAATCCGCTTTTAACGGATTTACATTTAAATGTCGACTTTGGCAAGTCAACCAAAATCCCTAAGGACTTTTAAAATAAAGGCATAAAACTATATTTTTATTCTTTAATTATATGCTGGCACAGATATTCCTTAGTTTTAGTATAAAAATAATTTTCATATGCAGCTTTGGCTTAATATATGAAATGTTTTCTTTTTTAACAATATTTTACAAAGTAAAAAAATATTAATTTTAAAATTTTTAATAATAAAGTCGAACTTTATTTGTTAACAACAGACATTTCTCTGTTGATTCATGTTCATACATATTTTTATATAGATTTATATATATTTTTTATATTTTTTTGTATTTATTTTTATTGTTTTATATTTTTCTATATTTTCTTTTATTTTTGTATATTTTTTATATTTTTTTATATTTATATGTGTGCTTTGCAATGCATAAACAAATAGTTGCTGCCAGGTTGTAGCATTTTGTTTTAATCCTCATGCAAATACAACATATCAATAAAAGTGCCAAAAGTTATGGAAAGCGCATGAAAAAATATACATAAATATATATACATATGTACACATAACTGCGTTTGTTTATTGTACAAAATAAATATCAAATATATATATTAAAAAAGAGTAACATAAATCTTCCTGAAATCCGCTGAAACAGAAATAGCATAAAAGTATTTCTCTATTTTCTATTTTGGTAAAAACAAATAACTCAAATAAATTTCTGCCGTTTGTGCATTTATCGCAGCCACTGTGCCACTAATTGCCTGTGCGTCAACTGTGGCTCGCTGCTGTCATTGACTCGGATTTTCCACAATAACCGGAAATTCGAAACGCAAAGCAGATAAATATATAAAAAAAAAAACAAACAAACAAACCTTGCTATGAAGGGTAGCAAAAATTGTGTTAAGCAGCGCGTTTCCACCATGGCCTTGCCAGCCATAGGCGAACATGTGCGTTCGCACTGAGCCAAGCATTTAAGCCACACACGACCGCCTCAAGACACATGCGACCCGTCGCGTCGCGCTCTCGAATTACAATTCTCAACACCAACAAATTTATTATAACTTGGTCAGCGAGAATTGCCAACCAAGCGCAATTTCATAAGAATGAAATTTTAGTCGCTGTCTCGGTCTCGTGTTCAATTTGCTGGAACAGCTGATTAAATCACTTAGAAAATGAAAATAAAAGCTAAATAGAATAGTTGAGTTTTGGAATTAACGAAGTTTCAATACACTGAAGATGGGAATAAAAAATTTGTAATTTTAATTTTAATATATTATTATTGTTTTATAAAAATTTATATATTTTTTAAATTTTATTTTATTTATATTATTATTTTAATATATTTAATAAATTAAATATTTTTATAGAATTTTAATTCATTGTTTTCATAAGAATATATTGAATACCAAAATTTTATTATTTATATATTATTATTATATAAAAATATATTAAAATTTTTTTTTATTTTATTAAAATTATTATTTTAATATATTTAATAAACTAACTATATTTTAAAAATTCTCAGATATATAGTTATTTATATCTATTAAATAGTTAGTTAACTCTCAGTAGAACTATTTTTCTCTTTATCTAAAACCTAGTTCATAAAGTAAACTCATATCTCTAATTTGTTTACACTATATATAAACAAAACTCTATTTTAAATTTCACCAACATATTTCTATTGTTAGATTAGCTCGTATATTTATAGCCAGACTCAACCTAGCTCTCTCTCTCTCTGATCAATAATACATATACATTTCACATAAATACATTCACATCATTTCCTACATTCCGTCAGACAAACCCAAACAACCCTTTTAATGTACAGTGAACAAAATCCATGGAATTTCGTTAAATAATTTTCAAAGGAACACGAAACTTAATAAATTTCCCTCACTTTAACCCTTTTTATGGTCGCTGGTCTCTGGTTGATTGCTGCTCGTTAATCAATTTTATGCAAATCAAATGAAACATTTTTCGAAGGGGAGGGGCGGCGACTCGACTTGCTAATGGGAAATTATTTAGCCAAAACTAAGCGGAAGTGAATGAAAAAAGCAAAGGAACACTTTCCACAGCTGATTGATTGATAAGTGGGCATATAAAAAGTATATAATTCCGTGTTGAAAAATAACAACAATTTATTAGAGATAATAAATATTTTCAGTTCAAAACGAAATGAAAAAGGGGTTCAAGACAACTTTATCCATGACTACAAAATGGGGCTTGGCTTAGCTATCAATAATGTTAGAAAATGCCTTCAACTTTGCATAGGTAGGCAGTAGGCAGTAGGCAGTAGGCAACACAAATTTCGTTATCGATGGGCCAAACAATCCAAAATATTTTGCCACAACTCACGGTTGGGTTTGATACTGGGGTCTCGGTCTAGGTCTGGGTCTGAGAGTTTGACTTTGACACAACAACCACAACCGCAGCAGCAACAACAACAACAACAACAACAATTATTATTAACAGCAATCAGTTGTGCCGTGCTATGCACACAATGTGCGCCCCAAAGGCATAAGGGAAGCGACAGCCAGACACCGATACAGATACAGATACGGACACCGATACAGCCACAGATACAGATACAGACACAGACACAGATACAGATATAGATATACGGCCACATAGCTACAGTTACAAACACGGCCGCCGCATCGGCAGACATCCGAGACGCTGGCTATGAGCATAATGAGCAGCATTAAAACTAATGAAAATAAACTTTGCCACACAGCAGCTGCAGACAACGAACGCAGCAGCTGAAGCAGCTGAAGCAGTTGAAGCAGTTGCCACACAATGCCCAAAAAAGCGCGCAGCACAAAAACTCGACGAGTCCTCAGCAACAGCAACAGAAGCAGCAGCAGCAGACACAATAAAAATAAAAGCAACCCCAATACCTTTTTCTCTCTTTCTCTCGCTCTCCGCTTTTAAGATATATATATATATGTGCTCACAGAAGGCATAACCCCAAGAATAAGAAAATTGCGAGACAAACTCAAATGGGAAAAACGCATAAAGACGAAGGCGGCTGCCAGAACAATGAAGTGCCAGGCAGACAACAACAGCAAACAAATTGGGAAAGATATAGTTAAGCGAACTTGTGATGCTCTGTATATAGGAAAATTATAATAATATGATGGAATATTTAAATAGTATATAAGAATATATAATATGTAATAATATATAATAATTATTAATATATAATATTTAATATTATATTCCCAAAACAATACTTTATATATACTAAATAAATTTAAATTAACTAACACTCAATTAAGCAACTTTTTACTAAACCAAACTGACAATAAATAAATATATTCCCACAACATCAGCAATGTCCACCACAAACCCACAATATCTTCCATTATAAAAGAGTATCTCAAGCTAAAAGCTTTGCCGTAAAGTTAAAGATACACACAGCAGACGACCGAAAAGAAGATACATTGAAAAGTAATTTTTGTTGTTGTTCGCATTTGGTTGATGGAGCAAAAGTTTTGCTGACTCCACGTGAAACTATTTGGCGCCAGTTTACTTAAAATGAAAATGAAATACATTTATTAATGTGCCATCCCAGCCGAAACGAAAAACACCTAAGAAACAAAAGGTACAGCCTGCCTCGCTTTGCACCTTGTCGTATCTCTGTTTTGGGCCAACAAAATGTGTCTGCGTGTGTGTGTGTGTGTGTGTGTGTGTGTGACAACAAATAGCCAAAAACCAAATAGATGCACATAATTTGCCGTGTGTTAAATGAAAGTCGCTAAACAGCTGTCTGCACTCAGATGCTGTGTGTGTGAGGGTTCTGATAATGTGACTTCTTGCTTACAACTTCTAGTTTTATACCCTGTAAACTAGGGAATCTCTAGGGAATAAACTATTCTTACAATATTCTAGGAGAAAAATGAAACAGGGGAACAGGCTGATTAAGTTAATTTATCATTAATGCATACAATATCATTTATTATTAATCTCATTTTGCAAATACAAATTGACCGAATCAACCAGGAATCAGTTAATTAATCTTTAGGCTATCTAAAATACAAAATTTAATATAAATAATAGATTATATAAATAAATTGGCCAACATTGTTATTTAAAAATTCATGAAAAAATATTTTTTTTTAAATTTCTTTTAATATTTGATTTATTGTTTCATAATTTTAAAATAATTATTTAATATTTTTTTATATTTTTTTTTTTTAAATATTTTTTTTATATTTTACTTTTTTTATATTTTATTTTTTTAATATTTTTTGTTATTTTTTTATTTATTTATTTTTTTGTTTATTTTTAATTTTAAAAAATTTTTTTGTATATTTTATTTATTGTTCAATACATTCTTTTTAATTTTTTTTTTAAATTATTAATTAGTTTTTATATTTTATTTTAATTTTTGTTTAAAATTATACATTTTTAAATATATTATTTTAATATCTTTTTAAATTAATAATTTTTTATATTTTTTTTAAATTTTGTTTGTTTTCTTTTTTTTTTTTTATTTATTTTTGAAGTTTTTTTTTATATCATTTTAAAAAAATGCTTAACTATAATAATTTTGTTATAAAAACACATATATAAATCATATTTAATTTATATATATCATTAGAGCGCATCTGTTAGTCGCTCAGCTCGGTCAAAGTATATTTTGCTTTTCTGTTTTTGGTTTTTGGCCTTTTTTTTTGGGTGTTCTCAGTCACATTTCGTATTCGTATCTATGGTTGAGAGTCTGTGCATAATGTATCTGTATCTGTATCTGCGCAATGTCCAATGCTTGTTTGTGTTTTTCTCGCTCGTAACTTGACTTGACTTTCATTATTTACTCCCTTAGGCCGTTCCCTTTACACCAACGGGCAAACTTTTCTTCTCTGTCTCTTACTGTTGCTTTTTGTTTTATTTTTTTTTTATTTTTGTTTTCCCTTTGTCTGGTGCTGTCTGTTTGTTTATTTGTTTATCTGCCTGGTATGTGGCTTACCGCGTTGCTTTAATAATTTAATTAAATTTTTTTCTGTGGTACCGCATTCTCTATGTGAGGCACTTTGATTGTTATTTCGGCCATTTGGCATAATGAGGCGGCATAATTTGCACATAAAAGCTAATTTAGGCGCATTTTTAGTTGGCAGCTTCCTTATTGAATTACATTGCGTTAACACAGATACAAACGCACACACACACACGCACTCTCGTAAAGTGCTGTCGTCGGGTTAGCGAAAACCATTGCCACAGTTCCCAGGGAAAATTGAGTAATATTCAAATACAGCAAACAGTGCCACAGGCTTTGAAATATCCCCATCAAACAAACACCTGGCACGCCGTGGCTTGTGTGGCAATCTGTATCTGAAATAATTTATTTCGCGCCTTGAGCTAACCAAATGCCAAAACATCAAGTTCGCAAAATGCAAATGGAGCTTAATAATCGATTCGAGATTGAAATGCTGCGATTTGAGTTTACGTAGAAAATCGAATTTATATAATCTATTTCTATTTCTATCTCTTTAAATAATGTCGGTTGAATATTTAATTAAATAGAAATCTTTGGAAAATATTTAATGTTTTTAAGGTACAATTAGATTTTATGTAAATTATATTTCTGGAAATATAAGCTTAAGATATTTGGTAGCTTGTTAATGTTTTTATTAGGAATGCTGAGCTTATCTTACGATGCCCGCAAGTGGAAAACGAAATGTTCCTCTTTGTAAATTCTTAAATTAAAATTTAAAATCCAAACATTTACTATTTTACTAAAGAATTCAGTTTTTTCCCACATATGCAAACATTTAAAGTTTACAATAAAAGATGTTAGCAAAAGCTGCCTTAAAGTCTTTTGTTAATATCAGAAATCTAACATAAATATCCAGCTGTGATTTAGAGAGACTTATATAGGATTTATGCCAGATACAAAAGCGTTTTTATATTAATATATATATCTACTTGCTTTTTGGCATTGCTGTCGTTGACTTAGTAACCGCATTTACGCATCCTGCGACACTTAATTCAAATCCAATTGCCAGAATAACCAAAGCAACGCACAAGCCATTAAAGAAAAAAAAATATATATATATAAACAGGGAAAAGAAAATATCAAATTTCTTGTTTTTTTTCCCCCATATTTGCTTTTGCATGAAGGGGATCACAGAATATTGCAATTGTGAGTCGCTGGCTTTATCCTGTTACCTGTCACAGGTAACGACGCACACGTGTAAGGTGTGTGTGTGCTGCACACTCCCCCTTAGCAAACCTGTTCTTCGTTTACTTTCAGGGCTTGTCAGGCGTTTGGCAAGTCACGCCCTTTTATTAAAGCCACTCATCAATTTTGAAGCGCCTGACATATGCAGCCAGCTTAAAGGATTTATCGGCAAAGTATTCAAATATATATATATACATTTCTATATCTTTATATATATGTATATATTTATCTATGTAATAAGTGCGTGACAATAAATGTCATCTGGCATTGCATTGCATTTCGAGTGCTGACTGTAACACATTTGCAGCATAGCTACCGCATGTATCTGTCAGATACAAAACAAATAGCTGCAGATATATTGGGCCAGCAGTCAATCATATGTGGGAAATCGAAAAAAGAGAGGACAACAAAAACGAATTGAGGAAATGGGGCCAACACAACACATCAGCTAGAAGTGGGCGTGTGTGACAGTGGGCGGTGCGCGGTGGGTGGTGGTAGGGTGGTCGGGTGGGCGGTGGTTGATAGGTCATGGGTGATGGTTGTGTATATTTTCTTTTTGTTTGCCTATTGCACTTGACACGTACCGCAAATAAAAATAAGAAAGTTGTGTTAAGTTTGGCAAAGCCGAAATTGTGATACACTTTATTTTTTTTTTTTATATATTATAATATAATATATTTTTTTTTATTTTTATATTATAATATATTATATAATTTTATTTTATTTTTATATTATAATATATTATATATATATTTTTTAAATTTTCAAAGAAGTTTTCTTCACTTGGAAAAAGACTCTAGGAACCAAGGGCTACGTTTCAGACTATAAGAACAGGGTGATAAGAGTAATGTCATTCATTATATAAGTGTGTTTCATAGTCTTTGCATTAAGCGTATCGACAAATCAGAAGTAATTCTAGTTAGGGTATTAAAAGCTTTCTTAAAATGTGTAAAGTTTGTCTCAATTTTCATTGTCTTTATTTTAGTCCTGGTTTTTTGCCCATCCTTAGCTCATTTGTGATTTATGACAAATTGCCAACGCCTTTGCCATATCGGAAATTTAATATATATATATGTATATATAGATATATATTTACTGTATATATATATATAACATTTTTTTAAACGGCAGTCAGCAGCTGCTTATCAAATAAAATATTTATGTATATGTCGGCGCGTACTAAGTTTGTATGTGTGTGGTTGTAGTTTTCGGTATTTCACAATGATAATTTCATCATAATGCGTCGGATTCTAGTTATGCGTATTGGTGCGTCTTTCGATATTTCGCAATAATTATCTTCAGCATAAGCCTTTGTAAGGGCTGTGATTGGTTGATTAAGTTGTCGGTTCTAGGAAGTCCTGTTTTAGCGCGGCGGCAGCGCTCCGTCGCTGTCGCCAAGCGTGGTTCGGGCTTGAGAAATAAGAGACACAAGAGTTAGTTGTGTTTGAGTTCTCAGAGCGACCGAAACTCGCTGCGCTTAACCATGGAAAACAATCTTAACGCTACAACATCAGAAGTGGGATCTGGCTCGCTACCTAATATGACAAATGATCCTTGGCGAGTGCCGGACGTATTAGCGGGAGCGCGTTAGCAATTTGCTTCGAATCAATTTATCGTGTGTTTGCGTCGTTGTGTGAACATAGTGTAACAATAATATTGAAAAGATCTTGTTGGCGCAGACGCATCCGCGTGGTGTGCTACAGTAAATATAATTCTGGCGGAAAATAACATAAAAGGCAGTGCTTTGGTAATGGCTTTGAGTGCAGCGTTGGAAGGCAGTGCGTCGCAGAGGCTCTCACAAATATGTTATCCTGACATAAATTGGACCGAGCTTAAGAAAATTTTTGTACAGCGCTTCACCAGCGTAGAAATACCAGCTATGTTTTTGACAATGTTTGATTCTGGAGCGGAATGTTCGTTGATTAAACAAAAGATAAGTACTCAGTTAGCCGGTAAAAGAATTAACAACGTATTTATGTTGAAGGGTATTGGAAATGACAGCATTTGTTGTACATTGCAAATACTTGGCAACGTAAAAATTAATTAATAATTATCATTAATTGATTGATTGAGAAATACTGTGGCAGGGTTTTCTTGTCATTGTATCACCGGGAAAATTTGAAATTGTTAGGCCAAAATCTGAAAACTGTTGTTCAAATGATGATATATTTTTTTAAATTGGATACTGATCTTGTCGGCGAAGATAGGGATAAATTAAACGATTTATTAGAAAATTATTAAAAATCTTTTATAAAGGGAATTCCTTCTTATAGAGTCAGTACAGGCGAGATGAAAATTAAGTTAGTAGACCTCAGAAAAATTGTTCAAAGAAGACCATGCAGACTTAGTCCAAATGAAAGAGAGTTGGTACGCGAGAAGATTAAAGAACTAGTAGAATGCAATGTCATAAGGCTAAGTTGCTCAGCTTATGCAAGTCCTATGATGTTAGTGAACAAAAATTACGGGTCTCATTGATTGTGTGTCGATTACCGTGAATTAAATACGAATACAGTCTTAGATAAATATCCGTTGCCTCTAATAGCAGATCAGATAGCCAGATTTCAGGGAGCGAAATATTTCACATGTCTAGATATGGCAAGCGGATACTATCAAATCCCTTTGCATGAAGAGTCAATAGAGTGTACGGCTTTTGTCACTCCAGACGGCCAATACGAATTTTTGTCAATGCCGTTTGGTCTTAAAAATGCACCTTCAGTTTTCAGCGTACAGTGATGCATACGCTTGGGGAACTTGCAAATACATTTGAAGTTGTCTATAGGGATGACGTATTGGTGGTGGCTGCAACAAAAGCTGAAGCTTTAGAAAGATTACAGATTATTCTTGATATTCTCACGAAAGCTAGATTTATGTTCAATATTAAAAAGTGTTCTTTTCTCAAATCGACAGTTTAACATTTGGGATACGAAGTGAGCGCAGGCCAATTTCGTCCAAATTCACTTAAAGTTTCAGCGTTAACTGCTCCACCGCCTCCTCAGTCAGTCCCTGCTTTAAGACAATTTATTGGATTAGCGTCTTACTTTCGGCAATTTATGCAATGTTGTGTTTAATGAAGCCTTTGTATCTTTTGACATCGAAAAGAACGAGTTTGTTTGCAAGTCAGAACATGAACAAATAAGACAAAAAGTTATTTCTGTACTTACACAGAGGCCAGTTTTAGTTATTTTTGACGCTAAATATCCAATCGAATTGCATACTGATGCAAGTGCTCGTGTATATGGAGCCATCTTGCTACACAAAATTGATAACAAGCCGCATGTCGTTGAATTTTTCAGTAAGGCTACTTCACCTGCAGAATCACGGTACCATTCTTATGAATTGGAGACCCTTGCGGTTGTCATGGCCATAAAGCATTTTCGTCATTATTTGATGGGTAGATATTTTGTGGTTTTTACCGATTGCAACTCACTTAAAGCATCAGGAACTAAACGTGACCTATCTCCCAGAGCACAAAGATGGTGGGCTTATTTACAGTCGTTCTCATTTGATTTGCAGTATAGAGATGGTAAACGAATGGTTCCATAGCATGTCTAAGTATATACGAAAGTTTGTTGAAAACTGTATTACTTGTAAGATGTCATCCAATACCAAAGGTCAGCACACCTTGGTACACGATACACATAGACGTAACAGGAAAGTTGAGTGGCAAGTCTGATCAGAAGGAATATGTTATTGTCCAAGTGGACGCTTTTACCAAATTTGTTTATTTAACACACACACTTAAGATTGATGCTGACAATTGCATAGGTGCTGTGACATCGTCGGTATCTTTGTTTGGCTGTATCTCTCTTTGGAGTACCAAAACCGCATAATAGCAGACCAGGGTAGATGTTTTGCTAGCTCTAAATTTAGTGAGTTTTGTTCTCAACAGAAAATAAGTTTGCATTTGATTGCGACAGGCGCAAGTAGAGCTAACGGACAGGTGAAACACATTATGAGCACTTTGAAAAACTTACTGACGGCAGTTGAGGCTAGCAGCCGATCTTGGCAAAACGCATTAGGTGAAATACAGTGGGCCTTAAATTGTACAGTTGGCCTTAAATTGTACAGTAAGTCGAGTAACAAAGGCAAGCCCTTTAGAATTGTTTATTGGCATTGTGAATTGTGATTTGGCAGAATCAAGAGCTCGAGCAGTGCAAAATATATCAGCGGCAGCAGTATATAGCAAGAAACGGTTTGATAAAACCAAGGCTAAGGTTGTTGGATACGAAGTAGGAGATTTTGTGTTGTTAAAGAATAACTGTTGAAAGAGACAGTATGGATGAATGAAGAAGCTGATAAGAAAAGTTGAAAGAATTGGTCTTATTGCAAGCACAAGTGCAAAACAAATGTTTTGATCATGGCGTGTGGCGCATAAGATGATGTAATGTAAAACCAGTTGAATTTATGATAATGAAAAGGATAGTGAAGAAAGTTGAATTGAGCTAAAGATTAATTTTATAGCACTTTAAGAATGAAACTAAAAGTTGAAGATAAAATTTTATATGAAGCCCTGAAACGGGAATAGTTGTGGTCAAAAGGGAAAATGTTAATCTTAAATTACTTTCGAAGGTTTATAAATGAAATGAATTATGCAGTAAGGCAGTTTTGTAAAAATACACGAGGTCGTGTTATTGTCAGAATGGCCGTGTCGGCGCGTACTAAGTTTGTATGTGTGTGGTTGTAGTTTTCGGTATTTCACAATGATAATTTCATCATAATGCGTCGGATTCTAGTTATGCGTATTGGTGCGTCTTTCGATATTTCGCAATAATTATCTTCAGCATAAGCCTTTGTAAGGGCTGTGATTGGTTGATTAAGTTGTCGGTTCTAGGAAGTCCTGTTTTAGCGCGGCGGCAGCGCTCCGTCGCTGTCGCCAAGCGTGGTTCGGGCTTGAGAAATAAGAGACACAAGAGTTAGTTGTGTTTGAGTTCTCAGAGCGACCGAAACTCGCTGCGCTTAACCATGGAAAACAATCTTAACGCTACAACATATATATATGTATACGAAACGGCAGCTGCGCTTCGAGATTTCCCTTGCGGTTTGCCACATTTTAAAACGGCAGCGCACTGATAATTGTGAATCGGTATGTGTTGCTTGTATATGTTAATGCATGTGTATGTGTGACTGACTGTGTATAGACTTATGGCAATTAGTGTATAAGCTTTATATGCGGTTGCATGACGCATTGTCAATTCGTTTGCATTCTAAACTAACTTCTGAACTGAGGTTTAGGTTGAGGTTGAGGTTTATCAATTATTATTATTGATTCAATTATATTTTTAAGCTCAGTATGCAGCAGAAGCAAAATGTGGGAAAAACATGTATTTTCGTATAAAAACACAATCAAAAAAAATTTAAAAAGAAATAAAATAAATTTTAAAAAAATATATTAAAAAAAATAATAATAATTAAAAAAAAAATAATAATTAAAAAAAAATAATTAAAAATAAATGAAATAATATAAAAAAAAAAAAAACAAATAAATTTGTAAATTATAAATTAATTAGTAAACATTTTAATTTGTAAATTTTTTAAATATATAAATTTTAATTTAATAATTTTTATATATATATAATTTTTAGTTGTTTTTATCATTTATATTATAATAAAATTTAACAGCATACTAGTCCTGGTTCAATTATTCATTCAACTTTGATCTGAGCTCACATAAATTCAATTCTATTTTTACATTTTATATCCAGTTTGATTTCCCAAAAGTATTTAATGAAAAAACGGATTAAATATATATAATAAAAAAAAACACAAATGCCTTTGTTTTGTTCATTTTTTATTCACTCTTAATTTATGTGAGCTAAAATAGAAAAAAAAAAAACTAATATATAATTCATGAGGATTGTGTATTTATGTATTCAGGCGTTTGATTACAACAAAATGTTTTCAAATGTGCTCGTTTTTTTTTTTTAGTTTTGTTTGCTTTGCTTTGTATTATTTTTGTTTAATTGTAATTAACAAAAATAAATGTGGTTTTTGTTATTAATAAATGCAATCGCTTACATCTATTTGTTTTTAAACCGTATGTAAATAAGGGAGCAATGCATTTTTCTGTTTTTGCTTTTCATTCTGATTGAATAATTGAATGTTAATGTTAATGACGTTACGCATAACCGACTAGGACTTTAATTTTTCATTATTATTTAAAATTACGTATTTTAAAGTAATTTTAAAAATTCTTTAATTTATTATTATTTATTTATGTGAGTAGCTTACAAGATTTTTTTATTTATTCGGATTTATTTATCTGAGTTAACTTAATCTTAAAAATTCTTTTATTTGTTTTATTTATTTTATAATTTATTTATCTGAGTCAGCCCTTGCTTTAAGCAAATTGTAAAGAACGAAGAAAAGTTATCTTTAAGTTTCTTATGCTGCTGAAACTGTTTATTGCGACCTAAAAAAATATATATAAATATTATAAATATAAATATTATCATTTAACTGTTTCTATAATTTCATCATTAAAGTTTCTATAAATTCTTAACATAAGTATTAAAATAAAAATTCGTAATAAAATTATAAAAACATTTATATATGTATATAGTATTTTAAATATCTGTTTTTCATTATATTTTAGCAAATAATTTCTGCAAATTTCATAGCTAATCTTGCCACATCAAATGCGATCCGTAAACAACAATGATTCATGTTAAAACATTTGTCAAACTCTTTCAATGTTCGAACAACATAAACAAAAGTAAAAGAGAGGCATGAAAAATAAGAAAAGAAAACGATATAAAGCGACACGCAATAAGTGCCACCAAAGAAGATAAGTAAAACGAGTATTTGTGCTTAGTAGTTGCTGCCAGTCTGAGTCTGTATCTGTATTTGTATCAGTATCTGTATCTGTATCTGAAACTGTTGCTCTTGCTGTATTTATGTATTGTAGTTGTTGCGCTTCCGCTGTGGCTGGTCACTTGGTCAAGCGAGCGAGCGGGCGAGCGAGAGAGAGAGAGTGAGTGAGAGGCGGCGGTGGAGGGTGGGGCAAATAACCACAGACCAAGAGGAAGCAGAAGATAAAGCTAAAAGGCAAAGGCGAAGGCAGTTGCCACCGTGTGAGCCAAAGCTGCCAGACGCAGTATATTTGTGGCTGTATCTGTATCTATCAATATGTATCTGTATCTGTATCTGTATCTTTGTAGTTGTATCTGTAGTAGCATTTGTTATCTATGACTATATAGCCAAATCTGTGTAGTATTTGTTTATCATTCTAGATATAGAAGACAATGACCCTTACGTTCGATACGTACGAAAAACATTTCGTACTCAATGCGAAATTTTCTTTCGGCCTCTTTGTCTTTTTCTTTTCTTCTTTTTTTTTTTAGATTAGCCGGCAAAAACGAGTGGATTAACCGGTTTTCACTTGGTTTATTGTTGTCTTTGTTGTCGTCGTTCTTGTTGTTGTTCTTGTGGTTGTTGCTGTTGCTGTTGTTTGTTTTTGGTTGCTTCACACAGCTAATTAGCTGAGTAGTTGTTGCTGTTTGTCTGTTGGTTTGCTGAGCTGCCCGCCCGTATTTTGTAATGCTTGACCAGCAAATTAAGCCAAGTGGCTTCTAATTGCTACTACTACATTATTTAGTCTCTTGTGCATTATTTTTAGATGAAGCTTGAATTTAATATTGGGAATATTTTACATTAATTTTGAATGTTTAATAGGCATAAATATTTAAATATAACTTTGATTTTCTATATTATTTCTATCTGATTTATTTTGCACTATGCAAATTGACTTTTTGAGCTACAGAATTTGATTTATATATTTATTTATGATTTATTTCTATTATAGATACTTTTTTAATACAGGAAAAACTATATACCATAATATTTAAAAAAAAATTGTTTAATTTTATTTATTTTTATTTATAATTTTTTTTCTATTAGAAATACTTTTTAATATAGAAAAAAATTATATACAAAAATATATATTACAAAAAAATATATATTTCAATTTTTTTATGTACTAAAAAAATTATTTAATATTTTAAAAATAAACAACAATTTTTTTATATATTAAAAAATTTGCATTTTGTATGCTTTTAGTATTTGTGTTTTATTTAATTATAATCTGTGACATTTTCATAAATTATTCAATCATTAAAATCATTTTTTATTAAATAAAAGAAAAAATTTCAAGAGCAGACAAACAAAAACTTGTTATATAAAAAGAGTTATTTTTATTATCGTTTTAAGCGCTGCACAAAAATAATTTTTAATTAAAACGAACATTAAACATTGAGTCTTCAAGCATAAACAAAATGTATATAAACATATAAATATATACATACATATATATACATATATCCATACACTTGTCTAATAAACCCTCTGCCACCCAAATAGCACTTGACTGTGCACACACAGCCCACAGAACAACAATTAGAGTCATACAAAAGCCACAATAATACAGATAGGGAGAGAATTGTGTGTAGAGTAGAACTGAGGGCGTTACGAATGCCCAAGACCCATAGACAATAACATTGAAATAAATGCTCAATCATGCAGAAATTAAGTTAACATTTTCATAAAAGCACACAAATAATTACGCTATGTGTGTGTGTGTGTGTGGGGAGAGGGGGGTGGGGACATTGGGTGGATTGTGTATGGGGGGCTACGCTTCTTTTTTGTACTCTTATAATTTTAGTACCCACTTTCCTAATTACTTGGCATTGTTCTTTGTACTCTTATTTCACAAACGGCGACTGCATTTAATCGCTTTGCTTATTTATGTGCGTCTGTTGTGTGTGTGTGTGTGTATATATTTGAGTGTGTGTCTAGATGAAATTTATGTTTGGCTTTGCTCAAATGGTTTATTTTCAGCAGAATTCTATTGAATTTAATTTACCTTATAATACGAGAGTTTATTTCTTATTTTATGCTGTCATATATTAAGCTCAAGGGGAAATTTTGTTGAATTTGATACCTTGATTTGTTTTTTTGGTTTATTAATATAAAAAATAAATTAATTTAACAATAATATTAATAGAAATTTTAAAATAATATGAAAAGTTTCATATGCTAAAATTATTTTTAAAAAAATTTTTTTATTTTTATAAAAACCAAAATTAAAACCTCAAAAAAATATAATAGTATTAAATATAAATAAAAAATTATAGAAAATCTATGAATATTATTTTTAAATATTATAATATATTAAATATATTATGTATTTTACTATTCTATATCATTTTATATGTTGTATATAATTTATTTATAATATATTTATTTTATATATATATTTATTTTATATATATATTTATTTTCTTATATATTTGTATAAAATAATTATTTTTATACCCATAATCAACTAAATTTTTCCTTTTCTCAATTCCTTTTCATATTTCATTTTAATTTAATACCTAAAGCAAAAAAAGTAGTATTTCCACGCCCATTTGTGCGTCTTGTTCTAAGGCTCTTAACCATTTTCTTTGTAAACTTTCAAGAAAATAAAAGCGAAACACTTTATTTTTAAGGCCATAGAACTTTGTTACAGCTACAAAATTTTACAGCTTCTACAAAACGTGCCTCACAATCAAGGTTTTAGCAACGGCAGCAACAGCAGCGGCAGCGGCAGCGGCTGGTGCTACCATGACAGCAGTCGTCTTTGCAGGTGAAACAATAGATACGCTTTGCTCAGCCCGCAGGTGTCAAGGTCTTGACAATAGCAGCCAGTTGTCTCATGCAGATATAGCTATATACCTATATACCTATATATACATATATATATATATATATATATATATATATCTATACATTCCGGCATATATTAACGACTTGACTGTGTGAAACTGAAACGCGAACAAAGCTGCTGTTAAATAACGCTCCGAATTGAGTCATACGAAAGTTATGTATGCGGAAATCTGTCAAGCAACTGGATATAAATATGGAACGTATTATTCTTCTCAATTTAGGAGGATAAAAGAGAAAATTGAAATCTTAAAATATCATTAAATGAAGTTTGATATAAATAACATTTAAATGAAATGTTGCCTCCTTAAAATTCTTATGGAAAAATCTATCAAAAAGTAGAAAGCAGAATCTTTTTCTTATAAGAAAATATTTTTAATCTGAGATTTGTATTAAAAAAATAATTATATTTATTTTTTAATATTTTTCTATTAAAATAAAACAAAATTTATTATTTAAAAATAATTGAATTTATTTTTAAATATTTTTCTATTAAAATAAAATTCTATAAGTAAGAGAAAAGTCAGTCTTTGAGAATATATAATATATAAAATAATAAAAATATTGTATAAAAATTATATTAACTATATATAATATATTTTATATATTTCTATACAACTAATTATAACCAAGATCACTTTTCTTTAGCTTCAAATATATTTATGTATAAAAATTAATATAATTTATTATTTTTATTTTTTATTTATTTATTTTTTATTGTAAAATTATAAATAAAATTTTAAAAAATTGCATATAATATAACAAAATATTTTGTATATTTCTAAATATAGTTAAAGCCAAGTTAACTTACCATTTACGATGATAATGAAAATGATCGACATGAAAACCATATTTAATCCACATGTTGATGACATTATATGCAAATGGTATCCAACGTGTCGAAAGCTGTGAAATCCTTAAGTTTTCTATTTATTTTTTATTTGATTTAAATTTATTTTTATTTTTATATATATTTTTGGCAGTAGTTTAATTTGATTTTGTTGTGAACGTTTTTTTTAATCGAATCTCAACTAACTGCAACAAATTTCCACTTTAAATTTATTTCCATTTAAAATTTACTATTTTGCACACACATATACACCAACACGCACACATACACGAGCACCATAAAATTTTACACGCACGACGTTTTTTTTCTTATTTTTTTTTTCTTCTATTTTGATTTTATGATTCTTTATTTAATGCGATCTTATTTTTAAACCCGTCACGTACACTGCAAAAATTTTATATGTATTATGATTTATGATTTATGATTTTTATGCCGCACTTTTCACTTTTTTGCTATTATTATTATTTCATTTTTTTTTTAATCAATTGAAAAGAAAACGAAAAACCGAGTGGAAAAAAAACAACGCAACGAAATTTACAGTTTCAAATTTTCAACAAAGTTGTTGCTGCTGTTGTTGTTGGTGGTGGTGATGTTATTGCGGTTATTGTAGTCGAGCTGTAAAATAAGAAGATAAGAAAAGAAGTAAGTGGGGTGGGGGGCAATGTGAATGCAGCAGCTGTTGCTTGCGTGAGTGTCTTTCGAGTTCTTCTGTCGGTCTCAAGTCGTTGGCGTAAGAGAGAGATAGACAACATAAGTATTGAGTGCACACACACACAGATACACTCTTAACTTATGTTTATGTTATGTTTACATTTTGTAGGCGTCTTTTAATATTTTTAAACGTTATCTAGAACGAAAATGATGCATAAGTCGCACCTTCCTTTCCGTTCTAGCACTAAGCATATAAACTTGAAATTAAAGCACTCACAAACATAACTCAAAACAAAAAACTCACTCAACAGTGCCAATTGAGTACGCGCACAATTTAAAGAGCGAGAGAGAGAGAGTGCAGTTAATCAAGAGAGAGAGCGTGCGCTCTCACATTGCATAGAATTTTTATGTTATTGTTGATTTTGTTGTTATTGTTGCGGCGGCATAAACAAATAACACTACTAATAAAAGTGCATATATGTATATATATAAGAAACAAAAATGAATTAAAACATTTTGATAACATTTTATGTTAAAATTTCTGATTTGTTATTTTTTTTTATTGAGATACAAACAAGCCGCAAAGCCGCTATAAACAAACATTTAAAGAATTTTTTTTTTTACACATTTCGTGTGATTTTTTTATATTTGCATTATAAAGATTTACATTTCACAGTTTTTGTGGGTGCTAATTAAATATTATTATGCCGCCGTTACTCATTGCCTGTTACACACACACGCAAACATTCACTCACTCACTCACACATGCACACACACACGCGCATACTTACATGTTTGCTTATGCTTTGTGTATGTTGTTCTCTTGTGTTGTTGTTTTTGTGCGCGCATTAAATGCGTTGAAATGCAGCCATTTTGTCTTGCAATTGGCACTCACACACACGCACACACAACGGCTGTTGCAATTTCGTTGTGTATTAAGCACTAGATTTGGCTACATTAGCCGCCGCACATACATGTTATTGGCTTTAATTTTGTAGCTTGCATTAATTTGTTAATCCAAAACACACACGCGCGACGCAACGACGAATTACCAACGGCTTTTTTCCCGAGATTTTGCCAAGCACCCTACGCACGACCTTCCCGTCCAATGGTCTTTTTTGAACTCAAGAGCGCGGCACAGAACATAAACAGTTTGCCCTCTTGCTATGTTAATGAACAGGTTACCATTTTGAGTATAACAGCGGCTAGTAGAGTGTTCGTTAACATTGCTAAGGTTGGCAATTTGTTGTGATATTGTTATGCTAAATTTTTTGATTTTAGTCTTTTTTTAGTGTTTTATTAATAATTCAATAATAATTTTATTAATGACGCACAAATTGTTGTAGCTTTAGTTAATTGTTGTGCATTTTTACTTCCATTGGCGGCACATTTTGTATGTGAACATTTTGGTATTTTGAACTTAGCCAGCTGCGGTCACACCACAACTGTCAAACAATTCGGCATTCAGATTGAAGCAAACAAATAGAGCATTTTGGCATCAATTGAAATAAAATATTGAAGAAAATATATAAAAAGGTTTGTTTTTATATAAACAGAGAAATAAATAATATACGCAATGGCACACATCTGGTTGGACAGCGAAAATGCGGGCGCACAGAGTAAGTGAAGAAAATATGAAACTGGCGTGAAATTTCCTTTGAAATTTATTTTGTTCGCTTTCTATAAAAATGAATTTATAATCATATTTCTAGTGGTGCCCCGTTCGGCACTCAAGCTAATGGGCGAGCATCAGTCGGCCAAGAAGACCGTTTTGAGTAAATTGGATAATGTGCTCAACAACAAGCCAAATTCGACGCCCTTCAAAGGCGCTAGCCAAAAATTTCCCACGAGCTGCGCGCCAAAAATTTCCCTTTGCAAAGAAACTTTACAAAAACAACACCGAAAATTGTCGCCGAAGGCAGCGGCGTCCCAACTGCTGGGGCCCCACTTCAAGCCGCCCCAATCGACGCCAAATGTTAGCAATGATCTCTATGCCAAAAGCGCTGAGGCAGGAAATGATTTCGATTTATTCGATTTTATGGATTTTCCTTCGGCAAAGTGCGTTGAAAATTGCCAGAAACGTGAGTTTAATTAATTATTTTAGTTAAATTTGAATAATAATATAAATGTTCTCTTTTTGCTACTGCTTTCCTGCTTTCTTTTACTTTGTCTTGCGTATTCTTTTCTTCTCTTTTCTACACTTTTTCCTTCTCTCATATTTTAACATCTACTTTTTTCTGTTCTTCCTTCTCCTTAACCATCTTTCTATTCAACCCTTTTCTATTTTTCCCGTTCTCTTATCTTCCCTTCTCTCTTATTTACATTTTTCTTCTTTTCCTTTCTTCCCTTGGCTTGTTGTCCCTTCTCTTCTGTACTTGCCTTTTTCTAATCTTTTTTTTCCTTTTTCTCTTCTCTTACCTTATTATTCTCTTCTCTTACCTTATTATTCTCGTCTCTTACCTTATTATTCTCTTCTCTTTTCTTTCCGCTTCCTCTTCTCTCTTCTCTTCCCTCCGCTGCTCTTCCCTTCATATACCCTTCTACTCTCTCCTATATTCTTTTTTTACTCTATATTCTCTTTTTATTTCTTTATCTCTTCTCATCCTTCAGCCATCACCTTTAATAACTTGGAACCCATGCTCGATGAGGAGTTCATATCTAAATTACTGAACAACCCGACCGAAATGGATGAGGAAATCGTAAATGAAATCTCTATTTATCCCGATTTGGATGCTGACGATATAGCCTTGCCGCCTCTATCATATAAACCGAGTGAAATTGAAGCACTTTCAGATGATATATTCGACCTCCCATTACCAACTTATTTATGTTTCACAGACTTTGAGCGGGAACTTTAGGAGAACAAAACTCTTAAAATTAGTTAGATTATCTTTTGTTTCAATCACAATTGATTTAATAATAAGAATATTTATGTTCTATATATAATATAAGGCCAGCAGTTGTCAAGGCTTTATATATATATGTATTAAAAATTTATATTATGTTTCAATTATTATTTAGAATTTTAAACTTAAATTTGGAATTTAAAATGTTTAAAAATTAATTTCATTTGAATTCAAATCAACTTTGATTTAAGTTAAGATATAACTCAGTTTTATGAAATTTTCTATAATACAAAATAAGCTAAAGCTGATATATTACTATATATAATTGAGTCTGTTCTAAAGTCTGAAATTATAGAATAATTAGCTTAAGATTTATAAATTATAATTATAAGATTCCAAAGATTTTGTTTGAGAAAGTTATAGTATGATTACAATTTTCTCTTTGATATATATGTAGATCTTTTATAGGCCATTTATATCGGACATATTTGTATACCTAAATACATTTCGGTAATATATCAACATTGATATCATAATCCACCTCAACTCAACCCCAACTCAAACTAGAATGTGCCATGGGATATATAGACCCTTATATAGCTATAAGACTTTCCATGATTTTCTTATTCAATCATGATCTATATATATATATTCCATAAATATATAAACTCCATTTCAATTATCCTCTATATAAATTCATTAAAACATCAAATTTCTCATATTTTATATATAATTTGTATTTGTTTTTAGTTTGTGGACTCCGCTTAAATCAGAAAAAATCAAATTTTGCAAATTTTTTGCTTAATTAATTAAGTTAAAAAGGATTTCATTCTTTTTTCATCTTCAGCTTCTTTAGTTAAACTTAAGGATCTGCATAAATATACACTTGCAAAAATACAAAAAATTTCAGATACTGGAAATATTACAAAGAAGATATGATAAATGCTTATATAAATAAAAAACAAAGAGACAAAAGAATAGACAACAAACAAGAAGAGACTAACGAAAGACTATAGAAGAGAGAGAGAGGACTAACGGACTATTGCTATATAGATTTCATAAATCCAACAACAATCGGGTATAACATTCTCCTCTCTCTCTCTCTCAATACACCCAGATCTGCTCGAGTATGCCGTTATCCAGCTGGCTGGGTGGCAGCGCCTTGAGCGTTCTCAACGTCTCCATGTAGAAGGTCAGCTCGGAGGTGACGACGCCATGCTGCGGCCCCCCATTATTGTAGATGTTCAGCTTGAGCAGCTGCTCTCGCAGCTTGTCCTTGAAGTTCCGATGGACCACGTCGTAGATCTCATGGATTTGCGTCTCGGGCAGCACGCCAGCTATGGCCTCATGGAGCTTCACCAAATGCCTGGAGATATGACGAAATGTTTGCGAAGGAATTGGCGGCCGAGCATCCCAGGCCTCCAGCTGTGCCGTTATCCGCTCCGAGACAATACCGTGAATCTTATGCTCGATCTCCTTGATGTGGCCCTGATAGTCCCGCTCGATCGTCTCATAGCCGCTCATGCTCTCGAAGTGCTCACGCAGTCGCGGCAGCAGGTAGAGCACGAGCTGCAGAGCCCGCGAGACCAAGGCCAGATTTGTGCTCGTGATCGTCTTCAGTCCGGCCACACGCATCGCCCCGGCGCCAATTATCAACTGACAGCTGCGTGAGTTGAAGCAGCGCAGCAGATCCACGACATTCCTCGCATGATAACTGGCGAGCAGTGGCAGACGATGAGCACTCCCGCCGTATTCATACAGCATCTGGATGAGCAGTAGGGCGACGCTGACCAGGGCAAAGGGCTGTTTTCCCTCGACCAGGAGCACCGGATTGCCGCCAATGCCCGGAATGCCCATGAGGCTGCCGTCGAGCGGCGCCTGCTTGGCATAGTCGCCCGCCGACATGCGTTCCATGATCCGCTGGAATTCATGTGGTATGTCCACCTGACGCCAGCGCTCCTGATCCAGGAGTAAGGCCAACTTTTGTTTGCGTTCCGAGTGAAAGCGTTGTGCGTATCGCGAGGCCTGCACCTTGAGCGCCAGCTGGAGCGGCACGCTCGGCGCATTGCAAATGCTCAGCGTCGCCTCAGCGAACTCCTGCACCACCTGGGACAACTCCTGCAACTGCTGCTCCGTGGCCGCACAACGCTCCAAGCTCTGAGGGGAAACAATGTTCGCGCAGCGCTCGTGGCAATAGTGACAGACAGCCTGGAGCAGCTGCTGCAGCTGTTGGCTCAGCTGCTCGTGATGCACGGCACCGAGAAAGGCCTCCGAGTCGATGAGGTTGACGGCGTGCTCATGCGGATTCATGCCACCGGCGGCAGCATCCGCCGTCTGTTGCATGATGGAGACAACAGCCTTAATTCGCTCCAGAACAGCGATCAGTGCATGACTGGCACGCTGCAGCATGGCCAGCCATTCGGGCAGCGTCAAGTCCAGGGATTGCTCTCCGGCGCCCGTCAAGCACAACTCGTGATCTCCCCGGGACAGCAGCTCGATGAGCAGCTGCTTGATGATGGCGCGTATCGTGGCAATCGCCTCCTGCTGATAGCTCTGAACGAAACTAAAGTTCTGCTTGCGCAACAGACCCATGACAATGGCCACCAGCTTATCCTCCTCGGCGCAGACGCTGTCCGACTCCAGATCCGCATCGGCCAGCGGACGATTCAGATCATTCGCCGCATAGCGCTCAAATTCCGTCGTCAACATCTTGTCAATGAGCTTCTCCATCTCTCCGAGCTGCATGGGCAGATGCTTGAAGCAGTGCACGCCCAACAGCTCGGCGGACAGGATCTCCTGCGTGGTGCTAATCAAATCCAAGGCGGCCACATAATCCTGTGTGCCCAGCAGCAGCTGCAGCATCGGCTGCGTCTTGTGAACGGTGGCCATCAGCCGTAGTTTGTCCAACGTCGCCTGATAGTGCTGCCTCCGCTGGGCAAAGCGCATCACACGGAAACTATCCGTCACAGCACTCCCGTGCAGTTGAGCCAGCGCTGCTCGCAGCTGACGCACTTGCTCCGCCGCCTGCTGCATCTCAGCCAATATGGCGTGCTGTGTGGTCATGGCATGAAAGAAGGCAGCCGATTTCTGTGCCACCTGCTGGGCGATGCGCACCTCCACAATGTCCAGATAGTGGGAGAGCTGCTCCTGCAGCTGCCGGCCCATTTGCTGGCGTTCCGCCGTACAGCTAACGGCGGTTGGGTCGCTCTGCATATAGTTGGGAAAGACCTGGGCAAAGGTGGAGGCGTGATGCAGTTGTAGTTGGGATTTTAGAAATATCTCCGGCACGGGTACGGCGCCGCCCAGATGCTCCGGCGTAGTTTCCGTCGTACGGGACGTGGAAGTTAATTGTTGCTGTTGTTGCTGCTGCTGCTGTTGGCGCCGCTCGTGCCAGCGATAGCGCTTGCCTATGCTGCCCAGATAGACAGCGAAATCCGCGTGCGTGATGTCCGGCAGTCGTGGATTGCCCGGAATTTGAATACGTTCCACAAACTGTTCGCCCCACTTTTTCGTAAACAAATTGCTCTGCTTGCCACGCTGCGGATCGTTGAGCACCGCCGGCAGATTCTGTGCCGCCGAGTAGACGCCCCATTCGGGCGGCAGTTCGCGCGTCTGCTGATTCACATGATATTTGGCGACATGCGCATCGTAATCCCTATCCGAGACGCCATCTAGCGGCAGTGAGGCACAGACGCCATTGAAGCCATAGCGGCAGACGTAGGAGCCGCCTTCGCGCGTGCAATGGCGACTGCGCAAGTGGCTGTTGGGGAGGAGGGAGAGAGATGGAGAATGATCAGAGTTTTTTTTGGTAGAGAAAGGTGAGGAGCGGACTCACCTGACAAAGTCTGGCACGCTCTTGAAGGCCTCGCGCGTGCAGTAGTAGCAGCTCTGCCAGCTGGGCGCATTTATATTATTTAAATTGAAATTCGAATTTGTTGTTGTTGATCCAGTTGTTGTTGTTGTTGTTCCAGTTGTTGTTGCTGTCGTTCCAGTTGTTGTTGTATTGTGCTGAGCTGTGGCCATAACACATGCTTCTACCTGCTTTTAGCCAATTAAAATGTTTTATATAAATAAATTTTATATTTATATATTTTTATTCTCTCTTTATATTGCTTTCATTTTATTATTTATATTTATTTTATTTTTTTAAATTTGATTTATATTTGTTTATTTTATGTTATTTTTTTATTTTAATATGTTTTATATAATTTTTTTTTAATATTTTATTTTTTAATTTAATATTTTTTATATTATTTCTTTTTTTATAATTTTATTTATTTTTATTTTATTTTGTGCTTTATTTTAATAATTTTTATTATTTTGTATTAATTTTTTTTTAATTTTTTTTTTTTATTATTTTTTAAATTAATATTTTTTAGTTTATTTAATTTTTTTTAATTTGATTTTTTTTAGTTTGTTATTTTTTTAATATTTTTTATTTTTTTAATATTTTTATTTTGTTATTTTTTTTTATTTATTTGTTATTACATTCCTTTCAATTTTTATTTTATTATTATTTTCAATATATTTTTTTAATTTAATATTTTTTATTTTATTTAGCTGAGCTGTGGCCATGACACATGCCTCTACCTGTTTCTAGGCAACTTAAATATTTTTTTAATATATTTATATTTACATTTATATATTTTTCTTATAATTTCTTCTTTCTCTTCTTCTTCTCTCTCTTTTTATTGCCGAAATCTCGCCGCAAACGTTGACGTGTTCTGTCAATATTTGTTTTTATCTTTCTCTTCTTCTTTGCGTTCGCTGTTCACGTTGCATTTTGTCGCTTTGCCATTGTTTGTCTGCTATTTAAAATACTGCCAGCATAATTTCTATAGTTTAAAAGGAATTTGTTGTTGATTTTGCAGCTTAAAATGTTAAATGGAACAATATTATGATGACGTGATCCAGTGTTGGGCAACGTTGAAGCGGCGAGTGAGGGCAGTGCACGTTCAGAGTGCATGACGTGTTTGAGTACAATTTTAAATTAAAATATTCTTTCATAATAAAATTGCATATATATGCATATATAGTTGCAGTAATTAATACTCCATTTAAGCATAACAAATTTATTTATTATTTATTAAAGAATTATAGTAAAGAAATTCCTGCCTAGTTAAAATACTCAGTCGGCTTAGCAAAGAGCAGCTCTGTTACTTTTAATGTTAACCAACAACTCTTTTGTGACGTCACATTTTCGACAAAGAGCAACACGCACGCAGCAATTGCCGAAAATGTGACATCACAATTGCAAGTTAACAGACCACTGTCAAGTTAACAGACCTCATTCGTGACATAGCTTTGTCTCTCTTTGTGCACATCAAACATGTCGTAACGTGTCGCGACTGCCGGCAACAGAATTTCTTCAGCAACAACGTTTGACAGCACTGCACAAAACAGCTGTTAGGCTGTGCCAACCACATGAAGTGAATAATAAATAAAATAAAATCATATTTAACAGTTGTTACAATTACTCAATATTGAAATAAATTTTATAATAATCATAGTTAGCACTGCTTTTGCTGCCAATGTGCACGGCTCACATTTCATTAGGTGCTGCCACTGCCTTAGAGTGTTGTGCAGCACTGCACGAAACAGTTACAATAAGTCGACTGAGAGCAGCGGCAACATTTTCGACAGTTTTTCGCGCGCGCGTTCTTCAAACTGTGGCACGTCCCATCGAAATTAGATTAAGGAAAAATGCGACTGTGGCGCAAGCGTCGGCAACTGATCTTGATCGTCTGCTGCCTCTGGCTGTGCAGCGTGGCGCTCATCTATTGGTATATTGTCAGCCGCGAGCAGTCCAACATGAAGAACGGACTGCCGCTGCTGCTCTGGTGGACCAAGGATATGAGCTGGGCGTACGACGAGATACGCCACTGCCGACAGCAGTCATGTCGCGTGACGAATAATCGACAGCTAATTACGGAAGCGAGGGTAAAGAGGGGAAGAGTGAGAGAGGGATAGGGGAGCGGGCGTCTTGGCATCCGGCCTTTTGCTGATAAACAAAATTTGAATGTTGATTTTTTCTTTATTTAATTTTTTTTTATAATTTATTTATTTATTTTTTAGAAATTATTTATTTATTAGTTTTTTTTTTTTCTTTTAATTTGTTTTATTTTATTATATATATATATATTTTTTTTTAATTTTTTTGTTTTTATTTCATTATTTATATTTATTTTATTTCATTTTTTAAAATTGATTTTTTTTCATTTAATTTAATTTTTTTAAATATGATTAATGTTTTATTTTGTTATTTTTTTTTTTAATTTTTTATTTAATATTTTGTCTTTTAATTTTTAAATTTAATTTTAAAAATTAAATTTTGGTTTTATTTTATTTTATTTTAATTATTTGTATTTAGTATATTTTTTTAAAATTATTTTATTTTTTAATTTTTTATTTAATATTTTATTTTATTATATTTTTTATTATTTAAGAAAAATTTTATTGTTTAATATTGTATTATTTAATTTAATATTTTTGATTTTATATTATTATTTTATTTTATTTTACTTTTAAGTTCAATGTTATTTTTTATTTACTTTTTTTTTTTTGTTTTAATATTTTTTATATTATTTGTTGTTTAATTTAATGTTTTTTATTTTATTTCGTAATTATTTTTATTTTATTTTATTTTATTTATTTAAAAAAATTTTTTTTTAAATTTTTTTTTGTATTTTACTTTTTAAATTAATTTTTTTGTTTCTTTTTTTTTCTGCAGGTAGTTCTCTTCTATGGCACCAATATGAAGACATTTGATTTTCCACTGCCACGTCGGCCGCGTCACCTGTGGGGTCTGCTGCACGAGGAGTCGCCACGCAATGTGCCCTTCGTGCCCTACGCCGAATTCCTGCAGCATTTCAATTATACGTCCACATTCAGCAGGCACAGCACACTGCCATTGCCCACACAATTTCTGCCGGATGCCAGCGATCTGGGCACGTTGGATTTCTATCATGGATTCGCGGCGAAGGATACGCTGCAGTATAATAGTAAAAGTGCTTCGATTGTGTTCCTGCAAACCGATTGCAATACAATGTCCGGGCGAGAGGACTATGTGCAGGAGCTAATGAAGCATATTGCGGTGGACTCGTACGGAGGCTGTTTACGCAATCGTGATTTGCCCGCAAAGTGAGCGGAATTTATGAAATTTCTATTATTATTACTTTTTATTCATTATCCTTTGCAGTCTGCGAGATGATTATTTGAACAATTTGTATTCGGATGATTTGCTGCGCTTCCTGGCGCCCTATAAATTCATGATTGCCATCGAGAATGGCGTCTGCGAGGATTATATTACGGAAAAATATTGGCGTCCACTCATTGCTGGCATTGTGCCCATATACTTTGGTTCGCCCAGCATACGCGTATGTTGGAATACCCTATAAAATTATAAACTCTATAATGCATTGTATAAACTCTTATCTTTTAGGACTGGGAGCCGCACAACAACTCGGCCATCTACGTCGATGATTTTGCCAATGCTTCCGCGCTGGCTGCTCACCTATATTACTTGGATCAGAATGGAACAGCTTACGATGCGTATCGTAGCCATAAACTGAATCGTACCACACCCATTAGTAATCCCAAGCTGCTGCATCACCTACTTATACGCAAATATCAAGTTGGCCGTGGCACGCAGAAAGAAGACCAAACGCTGTTCCACAAATTCGTCTGCCTGATGTGCAAATATGCCACTGGAAATCCGGTAATCCAGTCAGCTAATCGGGAGCATTATAACTGTCCACTGCCACCGGTCTATGCGCCACTGAAGAATCAGAAGGAGCCCAAATATGCCAGCGATTGGCGCTCGATGATGAATGTGGGACGCTGTCAGGCACAGCTGCTGGACGCATTCTTTCGAGCGAATCGCAGCTACACAGCGACAGAGTTTGATAAAGAACTTCAGCAAATGGTGGAAAAAGACTTGTGCAATTAGCTAGAAAGACAACAACAAAAACAAAATCAAACCAAACAACTCAACTACCTTATAAGCAATATGTACTATAAGTAACTGACCCGCATCTAATGCTAGGCTATATATACTTATATATATATGACAAACTCAATACACAATCTGTGTATAAATCGGTCTATAGCTAAGCAAACGAAATTTGCCAGCCTGTTGCCTTAACTACGCGTGCTTTAGTGATATATGAGGGAACTATAAGTATAAGTATACTATACCAAAATACCTTTATAATTAGCTTTATATGATTCATATATATATATCATTTTGATCATCAGACACACACACACACATATACAACATTCCATATATGTGTAAGTATTGCCTTGACTGCATGCATATATAAAAAATTTTGAATTCTATATTTGTATATTAAAACTTGTTTTAAATTTCCCTTTATAGGCACAGCTCTGCTTATATATATATATGTGTGGGTTTTGATATATATTTATTTAACATTATTTGGTTGCTAGATATTATGTGTTGTCTGTGATATGAATAACGACTTTGATAACCTCCTGGTTGCTTTATCGATCCGCAGAGTCTACGCAAAGTGGTTTAAATCATGTCTTTAATATTTTCATAGATTTCTGTCTTTATATGTTTATATGTTATCGATCGCCTTACATTATATATATGATATTTTCGAGACAAGCTTCTACGTATGCTTGTCAAAAAATGTCCAGATAGTGAATGATTATTAGTCAAAAGACTGTGGCGGCGCTCGAATATCAGGGAGACTGAGAACAGCACATACCATTAGGATCAGAGCACTCAGAGCACATCTTATTAATAGCTCCGATTTGGACGGAGTACTGTTTACCATCTGTCACAGTGAGCTAAAACTCGATTGCCAACTCTACTAGTTCTCGTCTGTTGTCCTCTCTCTGACCTCGAAGGGAACGCACAGAGCTCGATTCTCTATTTCATACATTTTGCTCTTCAACTTCGCATTTGCTCAGGTGCTTAGTTTCAGGCTCGATCAATAGAAATAAGGGAGCTCTACATTCAGTGCGCTTCGAGCGCTCAGCCGAAATGATAGATTCCCCTTTGAAGTCCCACTATACACTATTCTTTTTCTATTACTCTCCGCTCTCTGCTCTCCCAAATAATATCAACATAGCATAGTGAGCAGAGGAGCGTAGAGTGAGGGATGCAGACACAACGATTCTCTACCTCTCTGAGTGAACGGTTATACCTAAATAATGTTAGGGTTTGCCATGCTCATGCAGGATTTTAAAGTTTTCGTTATTGTTTGTGGGGAAAGGTATGAAAGTGTTGATATGTATCAAGAATACTTTTGTCCTTTGTTCGTATATTTGTCTGTGTGCGAAAGTCTAGTTACCTGAGGAAAGTTTGACATTGTTCGATCTTGTGGACTGTGTATGGGATGCGATGATTCCAGTGGTCGAGTGTCTCCCAATTCAGTAGTTTGTTAATCAGTCTATATTTATATATATCTGACTAAGTTCTGAATCATATTCACCTATAAGCCCTTTCGCCAATGAAGTTCTTAGATTAGATTAAAAATCATTACCCAAAATTATCAGACAAGTTCATTTAGCTCAACTTCAACTTCTTTGACAGCTCAAAGGCTTGCTTCTTCTTTATTTTGATGTCTTCAAATCCCTGGCCTACATTTGCCAATACATTTGTGGATTCACCTCCTTTAGCTGACCCATGTTGACGATCCACATGCTGCCATTTTTCATCATTTCGATGGCTTTCATAATTTGACTAGCTGCCTGCTCGGGCGTTTGATGCTTGGCACTCTCGATGGCCTCCACCATAGACTCGGAATGACTCCATGTAACATTATCGCGCAGATTCATCATCATTTCGGTGCTGGTTAGACCTGGACACATGGCCATAAACATAACTCCGGTCTTCTGATAGATGCGCTTATCGCCCATTGAACGGGTGAAGCCAATGACGCCATGCTTGGCCGCTGCATAGACAGCAAAAGCTGGTGCTGGCTCCAACCCATAGACCGAGGACATGTTGACCACCATGCCGCCGGAGCCCATTTGCGTCTTGTCCATATAGGGCATGGCCATCATGGTCATGTGTATCAAGCCCAGCTAGACAGAGAGGCAGTTAGTCTATGATGAATCTATGATTTAGTTAGTTAATCTCCTAGCTTACCAAATTAACGCCCATCGTTGTCTCCACATCCTTGTCGAGCAGCACATCCTCACAGTTCAGCAGCACATCGATGTTGCCCATCATTTGTCCCATGTTCTTCATGGCCTGCTCGATGGATGATTTGTCCATTAGATTCACCTGCATGAAGACGACCTTAACGTTGGTATTTTCCGCCTGCAGCTTCTTCATCATCTCCACGTTCTCCATGCGGTGCATTATGCCAAGCATTTTCAGCTTCTGCTTTTGCATTAGCTGATGCATTAGCTGAAATCCAATGCCCGTAAAGCCTCCGGCGTAAACCACATTCTTGCCCGTCCAGTCGTACATCTTGTTCGATTGCTATGCAAATAGCAGTTGAGACTGCGTCTTTTATAGGCTGCTCCGCTCTGCTCGTCTATATCTCTAATATAATAATGTTGATTAACCTGTATAGGGTGTTCAGAGCAGTCAGAGGTCAGCTGCATTGGTCTGGCCGACCAGATGTTTGCTTTTCGACTATACCTGAGATAAGAACAAAAAGTTTGTTGACTTATTTTTTGCTTATATTCTTATCAAAGTCCAGAAGAGAAGTATTTTTTTGATTTATTTAGCTTTTGCGCAGCTTAGAAATGCATTAATCTTCAATCTATTATTTTGTAATCATTATACTTATTCACGAAAGTGAAATTAGTATATTGGTTTTGTGCAATGTCCGTCCCGCTGTCCGTCCGACTGTCCGTATGAACGCAAGCCTATTGAAGCTAGAGACTTGAACTTTGAAATATATAACCTCGTCTGATTAAGTGTCAACTCAACTGCCTATGGCTCTACTTGGGGTCTGCTTAGCCTCAGGTCTGACACTACTCTGGCTCTGCCTTTGGTGCTGCTTTGGCTCTGCTGAGGTTCTGCTTAGCTTCTGCACTGGCTCAACTTTGCGTCTGCCCATGGATCTGCTTTGGGCCTGCTTACGCTCTGCTTAGCCTCTGCTCTAACTCAACTCTGACTCTGGCTTCTGCTTTGGTGCTGCTTTGGCTCTGCTTACGCTCTGCTTAGCCTTTACTCTGGCTCAACTCTCGCTCTGCTTATGGCTCTGCCTATAGCTCTGTCTATGGCTCTGCCTATGGCTCCGCCTATGGCTCTGCCTCTGGCTTTGCCTATGGCTCTGCCTATGGCTCTGCCAATGGCTCTGCCTATGGCTCTGTTTAGCCTCTGCTTATCCTCTGCTCTCGCTCTCCCTCTGGCTCTGTCTATGGCTCTGCCTACGGCTCTGCCTATGGCTCTGCCCTAGCTCTACCTATGGCTCTCCCTCTGGCTCTGCTTAGCCTCTGGTCTGGCTCAACTCTGGCTCTGCGTATAAATCTCCTTATGGTTGTGCCTATGGCTCTGTTTAGCTTCTGTTTAGCCTCTGCTTAGCCTTTGCTTAGCCTCTACTCTCGCTCTCCCTCTGGCTCTGCTCTGGCTCTGCCTATGGATCTGCTTTAGCTCTGCTTAGGCTCTTCTTATTCTCTGCTTAGCCTCTGCTCTGGCTCTGCCAATGGCGCTGCTCAGCCTCTGCTCTGGCTCTGGTTCTGCCTCTGACTCTGACAATTTCTCTACTTAGCCTATGCTCTGGCTCAACTCTGGGTCTGCGTCTGCCTCTGCCAATGGCTCTGCTTAGCCACTGGATCATATTTTAAACAAAAATATTTTTACTAAATTCCGAATACCCCAAAAGCCTTTCAAAAACTTAAATTTAATTAACTAAAAACCAAAAAAATATTTCTTTAATTAAATTAAATAACTTTAATAATTTATTTACAAAATGCTGAACATTCTTGTGTTTACGCTTAAAAACTAATGAAATGTTTTAGACAATCACAGATGTTTATGTTAAAATGAAACTAGCGAACAAATTTTGAGTCACATAAAATCAAGATTTCATTTTGCATTGAGTTAAGTTAAGTGTTGAGGCCATGTCAGCTGAGTATTTCACTAGTTCTCTGAACAGTTAATGAATACTGGCTTGGAAAATACTCGAAAGTTGTGTTAAGACTATATAGACGGAAACATAATATATATAAATCAAATATCTAAGTTAAAACATAACAAATTCTATGAAATTCTGATATGTAAATGGAGTGAATGTTAAATGACTGTAAAGTGACTGTTAAATTTAACAGGCTGATTTGCTGTTCATGAAGTTAGTTTAAATGGCATTCATATTGAAATAGTGATTTGAAGTGACTTAAAAACAGAACCAGTGTCATGATAGCATTGGGTTTATGAACGGAAATCAACTAGAGTTGAAGTAAAATGAGAGCAATTAGGGGCAGACTCGTTGCCAAGTGCCTAGCCGAGATGTCCTTTGTTGGTGGTGCTCGAGTTGCTGGACTATCGGTTGAATCCATCGTTGACGACGTCTCCTCACGACCATCGGGCATGTAATCGCCGCAGGTGGGAAAATTATGTGGCACCGGCACCATTTTGTCATCGTCGCCCACTTTGAGCACCAGAGCCATACCAATTTCCGCATGGAATTCAATGTGACAATGGAAGAGCCAATAGCCGGGATTGTAGGCCTCGAAACGTATGATCGTATAGCCGCCATCGGGCACGGTAACAGTGTCCTTAACAGGAGGATTGACGAGGTTGCGTTTGAGCAGCTTAAACTGATCCAATTGCTTGATCTTCAAGGAGATGATATAGTTAAAGTTTTACTATATTTTGGAATTCTCTGCTTCACTTACCATTTCAATTGTCACATTCTCGCCCAAACGCTCCAGTCCGATGACGCGAAACGCATTGCCGTGTAAATGAAACGGATGATTGGCATAGAAGGTGAAACCTTCGTCAACAATGATCAGCTCGACGACCGCATTCAGCGGCACCTGCAGCACGTGATGGCACTTGCAGAACTGTTCGCGACAATCGATGCCCTGCTGGGCGAGCGTCGTCTCATTGCAGAAGAGCTCATCACTCAGTTGATGACGTTGCGGCAGCAGCGCTACCGAAGGGAATTTGAGTGAGATGTGATTCAACTGCGGCGTATACAACATATTCTCCTTGGTCACATTGGCCGCCATGCCATAGTAGTCACCGTGATGGAATTCCGGATTATCTTTGCGATAGAAATCGTAATAGACAAAGAACTTGTAATCGGCCTCCGGCTGCAGTGTGTCATCATCGATGCCAGAGACTTTGTCGTATATGGGCAACGCTCGCATCTCAGCCACGGTCTTGGTATCCGGATAGCCTGGCCCACGATTCATCACATTCAGCTCAATGCCCGTCGCATTGTGATCGTAGCCCAGCTCGGCGCTTGGCTCCATTTCGGGCGCACCTTCATAACGTAATATGGCCACCTGAAAGGCGGACGTAAACCGCTCGCTGCAATCCATCAGACCCTTGAGACGCAACCAATAGTTGTTCACCGCCTGATTGGCGTTCAGCACAAAGTCGAAACGTTCGCCCGAATAGGTGACAATGGAGCCCACCTCCATGGCCTCAATGTCATAGCCATCCGAGTTGATGGCAGTCAGCATGTGATTATCTATGGACACAACAATTGGGCAGTTCAAGTACTCGGCGTTCACGATGCGAAAACGATAGCGAAAGCCGCGCTTCACATGATACACCTGATGCGGTATCTGTTCCAATGGTATCTCATGCAGATTGCCACGACGTTGACGGGAATGCACCAACGACTCGTTGCTGTTGTTCGGCAGCTGCAGTTCCTCGTTGGAGAGGAGTTGGATGAGATTTGGTGGGGTTGGCGGTGGAGGAGTTGTGGTTGCTGTTTCTGAAGAGAATTTAGAAAACGTAAAGAAGGGAAGATTAGAAGAAGATTGTTATGTAAAGAGTTCATAAGAAGTTGATAGCTGGAGATCAGGGCTAGAAGCCTTACGAAAGTGAAGTGAGTGTATTAGTTTAGTACAATGTCCGTCCGTCCGTCCGTATGAATGAGATTAGTGTAAGACCCATTCGAAACTATATAGGAAGCAGACTAACAACATACCTTGATTCTCCGAATCCTTCCTTGATATCTTCTCTCCATTATTGACTGCTTCACTAGAGTTTAAGTTAAAGTGAGTTGGCTTGAGCTGAGGCAAAGATGAAGCAGGAGCAGGAACAGGAGCTCTAGTTGAAGCTGGAGCTGAAGCTGTAGGTTTAGCTGTAGCTGCAGCTCTAGCTGTATCTTTATCTCCATCTCTACCTGCACCTGCCACTGGCGCCTCCGTTGCCGCCGCCTCCGTCGCCATCCTATGCTGCCGTTTCATGTCCGCCCAGATGCGATTGTAATACCTGCCACGCCCATTGATGAGTATATTATGTGGCTTATTATCTCCCCTAGAATGATGATGATAGGCAAAGATGCTGGCGCCCGGCTCGTGTATCCAATCCTGCACGACGAGCACATGTTCGCTGAGATCAAAGTCGTAGAGGCCGCCGTGCGGCTCTGCATGCTTGGGCCTACGTATAATCAGAGGCCCAAAGACACCATCACCCCTTTGCATGCCCGTATGCGAATGCCAGAAATGCGTGCCGGAATTATCCGCCGGAAAGCTGTAGCGGAAGGTGGCATGTGGTGAGATGGGACACTGAGTTATATGCGGCACACCATCCATATAGGGCGTCTTCTTCTGATGCAAGCCATGCCAATGGATCGTGGTGCTCTCGCCCAGCAAATTGTTCTTGACATCGACGACAATCTGATCGCCCTCGCATACCTCGATCGACGGACCGGGCATCATACGATTGACCACCGTGATGCTACGCTGCAGTCCATCGCCCATGATGCAGTGCGGGCGCGAGCAATCGGTCAGATTCAGAGGACAATCGAAACAGGCCTTCGAGAAGGTCTGATACCATTCGACAACGAATGTATAATGACACGTTATGGGCGTCGCATCCGCTTGACAATCCCTCACGCAGGGATGCTGGCGATACCATTCGGCTGTCCAGATATCTTGCGTTATCTCTATATCGTCCAGTTGCTCAACACGTGACGTGGCCAACGGGCGACAGACAAAGCAACAGCTATTCCTATAGATACGTTCCGGCGGGCAGTTAGCATCGATCGGTGGACAGGTGCGCCTATAGCTATTGATTGCTATCTCGCCATTATCCCGACGCGCACACTCGAGCAGCGTACAATCGGCATCGTTATGCCACGATTCGCCCACAGAATACAGGGTATTATTGTGCTGGCAGTGGGTGCGCACGCACTCCCCACAACAGCTGCTCGCTGTCTTGCGTAGCTCAGTGCCCTGAAAGAAATTGAAAGAAATATGAATTTGAAAATCTATAAATTATATAAAATATATTCCAGTTAGATATAATGGGAAAAAATAATTTGTATAAAATATTTTTATATTATAGGTCAATTTATTTATGATGAATTTTTTAGATATTCTCTTAAAACCCAGAAATAATGTTCACTGAACTAACTCCAAGCCATAAATATAATTTTGGGATATATCATTTTTATTCCGAAATTTTTATCGAACTGCCGGATATGCAATCTTTTTAAATCCAAAAAATAAAATGATTTTCCTTAAATATATATTAAACGCATTTCGCTCATAAACTCCCCCTTGTTAGTTTAAAATTAAAATTTTTGGAATATATATATATATACTTAACAAAAAAAGTAATTAAATACCAACCACATCACAGTAAAACTCATTACAATCAATTTGTGTGACGACGATGTGTGCCTGCGGCTCAATGCCAACACCTGCGGCGCACGTGTAAACCAGGCAATTGTTTTGTGTATCGAACCAGACGGCTCCTTGTTCCTTCTGATGGGTAACATTGTGTTCCTTGTACTCACAGTAGGTGCTTGCTGGAATCGAAAAGGAAAGGTAGAAGGAAGAGTAATTAATTTTTGTCTGAGTAACAAAAATAAACTTGGTATTAAGAAAAGATGAGTTAAAATGTAAAAAATAAAATTAATTGTATTTTTATTGTTAAATATAGTAATGTAATTATATTTTTAAAATTTTTGCTATGACGTCCTCTTTTTTAAAATCCTATTTAAATTTCAAATAAATCTCCTTTTGGTTAGAAATATCTCAAAAATTCAGAATTTTCTGTTATTTCTTTAATATTTCATTTAATCTGTTCTTAATGAGTATTTATTTAAAAAATTTAGATTAAAATTAAATTCGCTAAAAAAATTTATATTCACTAAAAAAAATCATTTAAAAATAATATATATGATTTAAAAATAATATATATAATTTAAAAATGAATTTCCTTTCATCCATTATAAGTTAACGTATTTAAATCACAGCCAACCTAATACTTAGTTTCATATCAATTAGCTTTTGTCTGGCCACTGTCTGTGCACGTGTTGTCCATGAATTGTTTATTTGATAACCGTACGATAATAAATGTTTGATAAAACTGAGCATACAGAGAAACACAACAAAAAAATTAAAAAAAAAAAAACTAAGGCAAATAAAAGGTAAACAAAAAAAAAAACGTTTTGTGTTGTTTGCGCCACTTTCTGTTGTTCGAATCACGCGCATACGTTTTGTTGTTGTTTGTTTTTCACATTTTTATATATATTAATATATTTATATGTATATGTAAATGCAATTTTCCATGTACGTATTTTATTACATATTACTTAATGCGGATTATTATTAGCTGAGGTTTTTGAACCGAAACCTAATTTGCAGCTGTAATTTGCTTAGCTATAATGCGAGTAATACGTATTACTTTTATTTTTAATTTGAGAAATACCCTGTAATTAAATAGCTTCATAAACAATATATGGCATATGCTTTCCATTATATATACAATTTATTTAAATTTTTATTATTTACTTGTAACAATTTTATCCCAAAAAAAAAATTTGATTTTTTTACTAGACAGCAGAATTTTTAAATTATTTTTTATATTTTATAATTTTTATATTCCATAAATTATAATAAATATATTACTTCTTTTTATCGAATTTTCCAAATTTGGTGTTATTGGTGTTTAAATTAAATTCACTATTTTTTATTTTTTTTTATTAGAAAAAAAAACTGAAAAGCTTTAGAGCTTTCTTTTTAAATTAAATTAAAGATTTTTGAAATTTTATATACTTAAAAAAAAACTTAATAAGTATATCTATTTAAAATTAAGGTAAATTTTTTTATAACTTATGTATTTAAAATCCCTAAAAGATACATATCAATGTACAACAAATTTAATTATCAAAAGTAAACTCAATAAAAATCAATTAAAAATTGTTTTCTTTTTAAATATATATTTTATATCTCGATTATATATACGTAAAAAAAAAAGTATTTATAAAAATTTTATTTTTCAGTTTTCAAATATTTCTAATATAAACTATAAAAATCTGAAAGATCATTAATTTAATTTAAGACTTATGAAGACAGCTAAATAATTAATTTAAATAATTTAATTAACTGTTTTTGTTTTTGTAATAAATTGATATTTTGCTTATATAAATTATACTTCTTTAGAAATTTATTTCAATATCATTTATCATTATTTTACTGTCAATTTCTATAATGCCCTTTGTACTCTTTTCTTTATTTTAATAAATAATAGGGTATATTCAATTAGCTCGCTCAATAAAATGAAAGAAATTTTCCAACTGCCCTTATAGATTTTTCGCTTTTGTTAGTTTTGCATCTGGTGGAAAAGTAGTTTTTGTCGCTCGAATTTCACAAAGAAGCCGCAGCTGAGCCAATAAAAGCCAAGCTATAAAAACGACTTAATTTAAGCAAACAAAGACAATTAACAATTACTAAGCGCAGCGCAAACAGCATTTTGGACTTTATCATGCCCTGTAATGCGTGAAAACTAAATTCATTCATATTTTGTGGTTTAAACTTTTTCCATAGAGCATTCTGCAGTCGTATAATTTTTTTTGCTTCTTGTACAAAGTAATCTGTTAATTGGAAAATCAATTTCGCGACGCTATAAAAATATTTATACATTAAAGCATCGTTAAGTTTATGACTGTGTACACACACACACACACATACGTATGATATCAGGATTTAATAATTCACAATTTGATAAGCACGTACTTGATAGACCAAATCCTCTTTAACGTGATTATGATTTGGGGCATTGTAAAGCGAAACTGTTTGTCAGAATGTGTTGGCATTGTATAGATTTTTATGGGTTTATACGAAATGTTTAGAACTAACAGATTGATTAGACAAGTTTTTTTTTTTTTTTGGGCAAATCATATGAAGTATAAGAGTTAAAGACTGTGGATTTTTATTTAATAATTAAATTCAATAAATTATTTTTTATTTTTACTTTTTTATATTGAGATTTAACTTAAAGTTTTTTGTAAATGTTGATTGGATTTTTTCATTAGATTCTTTTACACTGTGTTAAGATGGGTATTATTAAAAAATATATAATATTATTTATATAATAAACAGGGTATCTTCTAGTTCGTTTTTATTCTGAAAAGTTAAGTAAGTTTTTAATATTTTTTTTTAGTTGTAAAATTTAATTTTTTTTATTATGTTTTATCATTTTCAAAATTATTTTCTCACAAAAAATACAGCATTGCAAATATTTTTAAAATTTTTATTTTATTTTTAAACTAAGCTTGTTGACTTTTAATTGATATTTTATGTAAATGATATATTTTATAATCAGTAATATAATAAACAGGGTATATTATAGTCCGTTTTTAACGTCAAACTTTATAATTATTTTTATTTTATTTTTAAATAGCAATTTCTACATTATTATTAATTTTTTTTTACAAATTTTATGATAAAACAATTATATATTTTATAAATTACAGAGTATCTGCTACTAAGCATGATAAATATTTGTTTATAATTTATATTAATTTTTTTAAATTAAATTTGTTGACTTTTAATTGTTATTTTGTGTAAATTAGAATTTGTTTGCATATGTTCGGCGGGTAAGCAAAACATTTTAGCCAGGCCAATTGAAATCAATTTCTTCGAGTTTCTCCTCGATTGCATAAACATGTGGAATATTAAGTAACAATATTACCCGATGTTTGCCATATAAATTAACTACACATACATATGTATATATTTATGGGCATTAACATAAATGCGATTATTACAGCACTTATTCTGTCAGCTGTGTCCGCGTTTTATTGACTGGCCATGTTAACACATTCATTGGCTCGTTATGGCCATTATTATGATGAGCTTTAACACTTCATATGTTTGATATGTAAGCGTGGAAGTACTTACGCAAATTTGCATGGCCCCCGCGAGAAGCCCCACCGACTCTCTGTCTGCTAAACATTATTTTGCATTGTTTGCCATTTGCATTTATGCTAAGTCCCTTCAATATTGGCCAAGGTCAGCAACAGCAGCAGTGGCTAAAAACTGTTAATTATTTGTTGCTATTTTGTTATTTTCACACAATGAGCATTTTGTGTATGTTTGTTTGGCTTATAATTGAGATGTTAATTGAATATTTCTATAGACAACTATTTTAGTTGTTGCTTCTTATAGATTTTGCAAATAACTAAGAGCATTGAGTTTTTATTGTAGGTGCAACAGGCTGCACAGCTAACAGCTATGCTTTGTATACAGAACTCTTCTTAAGAGTAACTGGCTGCAGAGTTAACAGCAGTTGCGCTGTTAAGCTAAAACTCCAATTAGTATTGAGGTTGCAGACTTAACAGTTCCGCTTCTTATACAGTTTGAAAGTCACTGTTACATTTGAATTGCATTATCAGTAACAGGTTGCAGAGCTAACAGATATGCTTCCTATACAGAACCCACCTTACGAGCAACAGACTGCAGTGTTAACAGGCGTAGTTATGTTAAGCTGAAGTTCGAATTCGACTGCTGCTCTATTAACATTGAGGTTGCATTTGAACAGTTGAAGAGCTAATAAGACCTGTTCTTAGACAGTTTGCAAGCCACTGTTACCATTCCAATTCCATGAACAGCAACAGGTTGCAGAGCTAACCGCTTCCTATACATTTTGTAAGCCACTCTCGGCATTTGGAGCGCATCTTAAGAGCATCAGGCTGTGGAGTTAACAGCAGCTATGCTGTTAAGAAAAAGTTCCTATTCAACTGTTGCTTTGCAGCTTTTACAGTTTGTATTGTAAGTATTTTTGTAAGTTATTTCTGAATATTAATCGTTTTAAAATTTTAATAATTTTATAATTTATTTCTTTAATTTTTTTTATATTTTTTACCTATTTTATTTATTTTTGAATAATTTAATAATTTTATAAAAATTTTAATATTTTTTAATAATTTAAAAATTTTAAGTTTCTAGAACTCTAGAAGTTAAATAAAATATTTTAATACAAGTTTTCTAAGCCTGCAGGCTTCAACTCTGTTTGCTGCCTTATAAGTTTTAAAGCCACTGTTATAACAGAGCTTAACAGCACAAGAGGAGTTCAGCTGCTAACGCTTACAAAACAACAACAGCAACACCACTGTTAAAAGACATTATAACTCAATCGTGCAGCAACACTAGCTATTGCTATTTAACAGCTCTCATGCTTGCATCTATTTATAGCCAGCTGCTCTACTCTTTCACATTATAATAATTTAACATTATGCTAAAAATTCCTTTATAACTATCAACTTACCCGCAGACTCTTTAACAGCTTTCAAGTCGCTGGCTGCTTCAGTCAAGCAGCATTCCAATAGCATTAATCCACAAGCTAACAGCAGTTGGGCTGTTAATGCCTTGCCTCTGTTACTACGCATTTTGTTGCTCCCACTGTAATAGCTCTTCATAAAGTTATTTTGTCTGCACGTTGTTGTTGCGCTCATTTTGTCATAATTATGATGTACGTTTATTTCGCTTGCGGTTGTTGCTCTTGATTTTGTTTTTTGTTTTTTTGTTGGTGATTTTTGGTGTGTTGGCGCCGTTGTTTATTTTGTACTTAAAAATGTTGCGGAAATTGTAGCTTCAGCAGTTGGGTTTTGTTGTTGTTTATCTTTGAATTCCAATTTGCTGCAAATCAGACAAAAAATTGGAGAAATAAGTATTGATAAATATAAATATAATTAATGTTGGTAAATAAATTACGTGGTAGAATTTTAATTGGACATAATTGGAAAATTATGTGTTTTTTATAATTATATATGGGAAATGTTATAAGCTAACCTTCAGTTAGTGATTGAAATTATTTTTAATAAAATTCTATAAATAGACTTGAAATTTGCTATACATTAATTTCCAGAAAATTTATTTGAAAAGGAAACTTAATTTTTAAATATTTAAATATTTATTTAAATATTTGATGTATTTAAAAAAATATTAATTAAATATTTAGCATTATAAAAAAAAGGAATATAAAATAAAATAAAACAAAATTAATTCAAAATATATATAAATTTAAATTAAAATTTAAAAATATTATTTTTAAAATATTAATATTAAAAAAAAAATTTTAAAAATTTTATTTCATTGATAATATATCATTTTTAAGTTAGGTTTTAAAAATAAAATTTTTAAATTATATATATTATACATAAAAAATATATATATATATTTTTATATTATTTCATTAATATCTTGAAAATATTTGTATTTATTCATAATTATTTATAATAATAATACTTCATAATATAATATGAAAATATTTTTTATAATGTAGAAATTTTTTTTTTATAAAAAATAAAATTATTTTAAGTTTCATATTTTTAGTTTTATCAAAACAATAAATCGAAATAAAATATTTGTATTGGCTTCTGTATGATTAAGGAATCAAAAAGAGTATTAGTAGTGAATATATAGCTTCAAGGTCTGATCACACATAGTATTATTTATGATATAAACACTAAAATTATTATCAAGTATTTTTCACATATGTGAATTCTCACTTTAACTTTGGCCTTCAAAGAATGTTTTTCAACATGAGATTAAAGACATTTGATCAAATATTTAATATTGACTGAGTTGAGTATGCGCCTCAGCCAAAAACAGACATAGATTGTATTTTTATTTAAGTATGATTTACGGTTGGCCGTTAATGCGAATATATATATATATGTATATATATTTATATATATGTGTGAGCTCTTGTGTATGCCCAGTTGGTCCAGCTCAGCTAGATGCTAGGCAATTGTAGGCTCTATCAGCATTTGGTCAGCAAGCCAAGTTGGCCCACACGCAGTGCACGTACAAATTTAATTAATTAGCACTCTGTTCTTCAAAACACACGAACACACAAACAAGTCATCACACACACACACACACATACCCTGACGAATCGCAACAGTCACGTACGTCTATAAGACCAAAGATGGAGCTGCAAATGGCAACTGGTGGTGCCCACTAGATGCTGCCCCAGCTCCAGCTGCTCGAGCACACAAAGCATATCAAGAAAACTGCGCATAAATTATGAAAAGGAAAACAGAAAACAACAACAACAACAGGAGCAATAAAGAGAGAAAAAAAAGAGAAAAAAGGAAGAGACGTTGAGTAAACATAAAAATTGGATAGGCGTCTTTTTCTTCTGCCTGCTTTCTTGGGGCCGGCACTGGCACATAGTTTAGTCTGGGCTTAAAGCTACTTAAAGATTAATGCCCCGAGTCGATGGCTGGACGGCTGCTGTCTGCACTGCTAACGCACTTCCGTTAATTAGCAATTAAGTGGCACTTCATTTAAGCCCGAAAGGGAACACACTTAATGTATTTATGAACATTCTTATCATATTTTATAAGACCGGCACCCGAATTATTTCGCTTTGATATAAATTGATTTAGCGTGGACTTTTTTTTGGGAGAGTATTTTAGAGAAGTTTAAGTGAGGTAGTCCAACAGGCATTGGGGATTAACGAAACGGAACATTAAACTCAAGAGCAACGGAACATTAAACTCAGGAACAATAGCGAATTGAGCTCTGAATTAGTGGACTAAATGTCACTCATAGTGTAGAAGTACTCTAGAGACTCAACTCAACTTATCAGCTCAGACTGATCAAGAGTATATCTACTTTATAGAGTCTGGAAAGCTTCTTCTTTCTTATAGTTGCTTAAGATGAATATGTAGATCTAAGAGCTTATCTACCCATTTCAGAAAACTTTTATAAGGGTATATGAAACACGTAATGAAAAGAGTATATTGGTTTTGTGCAACGTCCCTCTTACTGTCCGTCCGTTCATCCTCTCGTCCATCCTATTTGCGGGATCTTCACAATGAGACAGTTAAATCACTGTAGACTCCTTCCTGACTCCTTTACCAAAAAATATTCAACTGTTTTTACCATGAACCATGAACAAGTATTATTTATTTATTTATTTAAAAGCCAAATTTATTCGATTTATACATTTACATAGTTCAAAAAATAATTTTTCTAAAATGCAAATTTTTTGTTAGTTCCAGCTAAGTTCTTGTGAATATTCAGGCAAATTAATTAGCATGTAAAAAATAATTTATTTCGTTAATTAATGCTTTGAGTTATGATGCAAATTTTGTTGTAAATTGAACTGACTAAAAATCCATTTTTTAGATATTTTATTTAATTAGTTTTTTTTTTCTCTTTGGCCATATAAATATATATGTCCGGTTCTAGCTGACTGAGTGTCTAGATCATTAAAGATAATGAATGTTAATTAATGGTAATTAAATATCAATTGAACCATATAGACTTTCAAATTATATTGCGATTGTCGGTTTTGGCATTAAGCAGTTCACCTATTGACATCTGGTGGAATTTATTAAACCAGATTCAATTATATAAGAAAGCCGTGTTAGAGACTATTGTAAATGTATTATTGATGCTGACATCGAGTAATAAATTAAGTTTACGATTTGTTGTCTTCGTGTCGTACCCGGAACTGGAACATTGTAAGCGAGGCTTGAGCTTGAGGTGTTGACAGAGTCATCAAAATGTTGAACATTCATTTGTTATTCAAAGAGAACAGGGAGGGAAGGATGAGTGATCGTTAGATACTCTGTACTGAGTTTTTGTATGTAGATGGAGCTTAAACTATAGGATATCTAATATACCATCTATGAGGATAGAGAAGAAAAGAGATGGAAACAGAATAAAAGAAGAGAATAGAGAATAAAACATAGGGAAGGAAGAGAGAAGATAAGAGAAGGCAAGAGAAGGTTATATATAATGAAATATTTTATAGTATTATAGTATTATAGTATTATAGTATTATAGTATTATATTATTATAGTATTATAGTATTATAGTATTATAGTATTATAGTATTATAGTATTATAGTATTATAGTATTATAGTATTATAGTATTATAGTATTATAGTATTATAGTATTATAGTATTATAGTATTATAGTATTATAGTATTATAGTATTATAGTATTATAGTCTAAGATACCCTCACCTTCACCTAGTACAGGGTATTTCAAGTGCTTGTCTTTCATATACACAATCGATTATCTTTGTTCATCGCCGTGAACTGGGAATGTGATTTTTTTCTCCTTTCAGCCATGACTAAACGCATAATTAAGCGCTTTCAATTGTTAATTGAAGTGACAGTTAATCAATTTAATTAACATTTTCTATGCCTCCAACTAAAAATGTACCTTAAAAGTCACGTTGATGGTTGAGCTCTTAATCAGTGTCCCAAGTTAAATATTAGACAAAAATAAACAAGTAAACTATACAAGCTAAAAATAAAATTACTATTCAATATGGGCATTTACCTGTAATTCACACCTGCTCATGCGCCTGGGCTAAATTACATTTTGGAAATCACAAATCACATAAATATTGATTGAGGTCTATCAACTATTTGGATGATGTTTCGGCTGACCGCACATGTGAAAATTCCCTTTTAATTAATACGAAATGACGCAGCTCAAGGTTGAATGGGGGAAAAATTAATTCACCTGTGGTTGGGAATGCGTTCATTGAGAGGGCAGATATTGCCGAGATAATTATGTGTTAAACTATTTGCGTGCTTTGTGGATTGATACATGGAAGTCTGTGTCAGTTAGAGATAGGCACGTAAAATTTGGTTTATAAACGATTCTGAGGGAGTCTTAAGAAGTAAGATATATTGATATAAAGTCATATAACTATAAATTGTATATAAATATAGAGTTTTTCATAATCATTTCTTCAGAAAGTCCATTTCTTAATTTTCTACATAGATACAGATTTATTTATATTAGCATTTTCCTCCTTTCTCCAAAGAACGAGATCAATTCCTATTGTTTGTTTTTTTGTAGAAATTTTCACAGATTCCGGCTTACACTTTTGTTCCTCACATTTTTCACTTAAGCAAAAAATTATATTTAATGTCTATGGCACAAAAATTATTTTTTAGCTATAATAATAAATTATTATAATTTTATTTAAATATATAATTTTTAGCTTTTAGCAACTAGTCATTAATGTTGAACCTTGTTCAAATAATAGTTATTAAAATTTTTATTTGTATGTTTTTTTGACTAAACAATTTGTCAAAAAAACATTGCAGCTGTGATAAACCAACTGCTTAATACTCTTTTGTCATAGAAAAATAGCTCAGTTTTGAGTATTAAACAATATTTTTGAATTTTTGGCTATGCCAGAACATAAACTATAATACCTTCTGATCGTGGCTCTTAAAAACTCTGAAACATATAATTTTTTCAATTATCTAAGGATTATAAATTAATAATTTATTGACTGATATAGAGAATAGCGAAAAACTGTTCTGTTATAAACTTTTGCAAGCTGTAAGATTGTGATTACAAAGTTTCACTGTCCCTTTTGTCGTAACTATATTTTCAGTTTTATGTGGGGGAGTTTTCTTAGCCAGTTCAAGTTTAATAATAACGTCAATGCTTAAAAAAATATATATATTGGAACAAGTATAACAAGTGTAAGAAATAATAATATAAAAAATAAAATAAATAATATAAAATAAAATAAATAAAATGAATAAATAAAATAAAATAAATAAAATAAGTAAAATAAATAAAATAAAAAAAATAAATAAAATAAATAAAATAAAAAAAATAAATTAAATAAATTAAATAAAAGAAATAAATTAAATAAATAAAATAAATAAAATTAATAAAATAAATAAAATAAATAAAGTAAATAAAATAAATAAAGTAAATAAAGTAAAAAAAAATAAAAACATATAAAACAAAAATAAATAAACAAAATAAATTTAAATAAAATTAAATAAGAAAAACTAAAAAAAAAAAAAAATTAAAAAAAAATAATATAAAATAAAAAACAAAGTATATAAATAAAATTAAAATTAAAATAACCATTTACTCCCTAAGTTAGGGAAAAGTTTAAGCAGACTTCAAATTGACTTTGTTTAAAATATTTGTATATTGCATAAACTTTAACTATAAATAGAATTGTAATAGAATACACTAAGCAACTATTCAAACTAAAATTCTCTTTGCTTCTTACTTTCATACAAAATTTCGATTAATATAAATTTTTGCTTTAGGTCAACCAAATAAGTTGACCAAATAGTTTTGACCAGGCTACGTTGCATTGAAAATAGCTAATGAATTTCTACTTGTTTTATTTTCGTTGTCTCTTTAAATGACAAAAGTTTATGCTAATTTGAATGTAGCTACCTCACTTCCCGGCATACGACTTATAATCGAACCAACTTGCATAACACAATTTGTCAGCATCTTTTGGTTTCACATTTATCACAATTTTCTATAGATGTTATATATATTTGTTGACATGTCATTATGTGCGTATTGTGTATATTTGTAAATGGATTGCAGTTTTACGTTTGATTTATTGACGTATTTTTATTTTTTTTTACTTTTATCTATTTTTTGGCTCGTTAACTTGTACAAGATGGCATTTCAATTATTCAGATACGTCACTTTTGGCCGCATTTCTTGTTGAGAAATAAAAACTCGAAGAGTGGAAGATTTTAAGCTGCTTAACAATGCGATAATATGTATATATAAATATATCTCTGTGTGTGTGTTTTAATGCATGTGAAGTTGGCTATATTTAGGAGTTGGTTGCTTGGTCCGGCTTGGCCGATGGGAAAGTCCCATGAAAGCTTACGCATTCTATCTGTTAAGAAACTCTTTTAATGACTTGCATATTAATTATTTAGAGATAAGCAAGAGATGTCGCCAGAAGTATTTAAATGCATATTATCTGTCAGCGAACTTTAAAGAGAATACGATTTACTTTAAATTAGACTTGATTTATAGAAGTTGAAGTTAAGTGGAATTAGTTAATGCTGCCATTACCCCAAGTTGGGTTTAAAGAGTTTATAAAGAATTATAAAAATGTATTTTACACAGGGTATCATCTAGTCGAGTATATTTTTAAGTACATGTATACTTAAGTTTTTTTTTTTTTTTTTTTTTTTGAAAACTCTGCCATAAGCATGCCCTTTCATAAGGATTAAAATCTAAAGTTTAAATTGTATTCCAGGGTATCAGTTAGTCTCTACTGTTAGTTATATATACATTTCAGTTAATTTTGTACTATATGAGCTTAAAAAAAAGCTCCATATAATAAATATTTATTTAAAAAGAAAACAGGGTATTAGTTAGTCTAGTAAACCTCATATTTTAAATACACTTAAATAAAATTTTTAAAATACTTTAGGAAGTCTTTTAGAAACAATCCTCTTTCATTTATAATTTTATATCAAGATTTTTAAATATTTTACAGGGTATCTTGTAGCCTTGCAAACTTCTAATTTGATAAAAACTTAATTTGGTTTTTTATTTGTGAAACTTTTAGACTCATAAAACATTTTCAATATTAATAGATCAAGAGCTCAAACTTCTAATAGGGTATCGCTAGTCTAGCTTACCTCATACAGAAAACAAAAATGTTTGTTATATACTTTTGTAAGTCTTCTTTAAACAATCTCTTTGATCCAAAATTATAAATCAAGTTTTTACACTTCTTAGAGGGTATCATCTAGCCTTGCAAACTGCTAATTTGATTTATAACTTCATTTTAAATAAATATTTAGTAAAACTTTTCAATTCATATACCCGTTCAAAATTGATATATCATTAGCTTAAACATACAATAGGGTATCTACTAGTCTAATATCCTTCAGCTGTTCTATATATTTCGTGTTTGTTCTTGGAAAATCCGCATTGGTCAGTGTCCAATTAATGGAGCTAGTCCATTTGCCTCACGCTGTGCGGGGAAACACCGTTCCTCAAATCCGGTTACACAACAAAACGTCACAATTACCTATAGAGGAGGACTAGCAGCTCTTAAGACTCTTACGGCTGGCAAACGAAAATTCAAGATCAAAACAAAACAAGAAAAATAAATAATAATTCGAAGCTCTGAGCATTATGCTGAAGGCCAGCACATTGTAAGACAAGTTACGACGTGCCAAGCTGCAGGTAGCTAATAATCTTTTTTAATACCTGTTTTTTTTTATTATTATTTTTGATTTTTTATTTTATATTTATTCAAATTGAACTTTGAATTTTTGAACAATTTGAGAACTTTAAAAATGTGAATTTTAATATTTTTTATTATATTCTAAATACTTTGAATTGAAGCTTTAGAAAAAATCTTAAAAAATGATGAAATGATTTTTTTTTTTTTGCTATATACGAGACGATTCCAGCTGTTTTTTTATTGTTATTTTTTGTTACTTGATAATCAGGTAATTTTTTATTATTATTGTGACAATAAGATAATAAAAACTGAACAGATATAGAGAGGCAGAAACTCAAGCAATTGAGGTGAATGACTAAATACTTTAAGGAAATATCACTCTAAAATTTTTTAGCTATATTTCAATTATTCTATAGCTTAAATGAAACTCCGTTAAAACTTACTTGTTTCACTCTAGGCAATCCAAAATTCTTTACAGCTAAAATATATGATACATCATATATACGAATTATACAACTTTTACTTATCGCGTCCAAAATAGTTGTAAATAACCATAATAATTATGAGAATAAAACTTAAACGTAACGGTTTAATCGCATTAGATTAGAGCACGCTCTGCTTTGTTATGATTATGGCAACTACAGTTTGACAAGCACTGACTGGCGAGCAGCTAGCAAGGAGCTGTATATATATATATATATATATTTATATCACTTGAACTTCACCGCCAAACCGCTTCGTATGCGCGCGAGTCGCCGTTAAAATCGCAACTAACTCAATTTGAATGCAACAAAGGAGTTTTTGAAGATTCCAAAACGCGCTAAAACTAAAATTTACTTTTTAGCCTTTTTTATTATAGCGTTCGCAGTCGACGTCGGCGTCACTGTCGCTGCTGCTGCTGCTGCTGCTGCTGCTGCTGCTGCTGATAACAGTTCAAGTTACGACGATCGACGACGATCGACGCTCCGTTGCCCGAGAGAGCGCAAGCGGCTGAGCTGGCATTCGTGAGAGCATCGAATCTGTTACGTTCCCAACCGGTCTGTTGCTTTAATTACATGCGCTTGTTGGCCAGCGAGCACTGTTAACGCTTAACAGAGCTCTGTTTATCTATTCTGATTGGCACTATGTTAAACATCTTGTGAAACGCCGCCGAAACGACACAACGCAACGCTTCCGTGCCAACATATTTGATTGCAATCGCATAGTGTGTGTACATGTGTGTGTGTGTGTGTGTGTGGATTGCTGATGTCTGCTCAGTTTGTTCGCATTTATTAAAAGTTGTCGCATTGCTAATAAAACCAGGCTGCATATCACATGTATGTGTTGTTCTTTTCTGATTGGTTTTGCTTTTACAGCTCTATGTAAAGTACGCTAGCTTGTTTACATAACTGCCATTTCCTTCTATTTTCTCAACACTGATTCATTCGCAGTCATCTGATGATGAGTTTTATAATTGTCTTTCATTTTCTTGACATTGACTGAGTAATGCAATTTTTTGTGCAAATAATTATAGTTTTATTGTTATTTTTTTAGGTCACAAATTATAAATTAAATTTTCATTTTGATTTACATTTTTTTACATTTCTTTAAATATTTTTTTTTTGTTTCCAAAGTAAGCTCTTTATAATTTAATATTGCATCTGTTGGATAGTATTCCCTTATTTTTATTTTTAAATTTAAGTTTTTGTCGGGCTTCAACATTTTTTTGGTATTAAATTTTCTTTGATAGGAAATTTACTTGTGTGTTTTCTTTTTAAAGCTTTTGTAATAACTATAATACATATGTATGTATATAAATATGTATATACATATGAATAGGAATGCGATGTCAACTGTGTGTGTGCGTCTTAAATTTATTTTGTTTCATCCTCTTCAACTTTTAAAGCAGAGAAATATTTTTTTTTAGGTTTTTTCTCTTAGGTCTAAGTAGATTAATGAAAGAAAATATTGTTTAATATATTGAGCTTTCCAATTTTATTATACGAATTTAAATACAAAGGTGCGTATGAAATTTTACAAGCTACATCTCTGACTACTTTATGTTATGAAATATTTAATTTTTTTACTTTTAATATATTTTTGTCATTTTTATAACTTTTTTAATATATATATATAAACGAATTTATATCTTTAACTTTTATAGTTTTTGTTTTTAAATAAAAATTGCAATTATAATGTTTTATTAATTAATATTTATTTTTTTTAAATATATTTTTATTCAAATATATTTAAAAAAATATATTTTAATTTATATTTATTTAAAAAAAAAATATTTTATATTATATTTATTTTTTAAAATATATTTAATTTACATTTTTCATTTAATTTTTTGTTAATATTGAATCTTATTTAAAACCGACTCCAAATAATGCTCAGTGTAGACTCGAACGTTATTCACCACAAACGCACGCACACAGATGCTGAAAGCTTTCGCTCTGCCGCTTTTACTCTCTCGCTCATTTTGGTTGGCTCTCTTTGAGCAACGTGAAGTTGCAGCATCCCGTTATTCGGCTGGAGTAATGCGACGACGGAGCCAGCGACAGAGCCAACGACAGCGACAGCAACAGCGACAGAGCCAGCGCCAGCAGCAATAATTGTTGATGGCATGTCCTTTTGGCAGGCTGCGTTCAGTTCGTGTTAAGACGTGCGTGCGGCAGGAACAACTCGCCACTTGAGGGTTCTGCAGCACAACCAAGCTAACCTCTCACAGTGGCCAATTGCCTAGAAGAGTGTTAATAAGCCAGCGAATGTGGCTCTGGCTGTGGCCGTGTTGTGCGCGAAATACGTTCAGGTGCCAAAGTGGCTTGGACAACTGGACGACAGTGGGTCGAGTGTGTGTGAGTGTGTGTCAGTGTGTGTCAGTGTGTGTGTGTGTGAGTGAGTGTTAAAGTGTGAGCAACATATTATTTACGAAATACTTACAAGTGCTTCACGCTAGCGAAACTTTGCTTAAAGGATTAAAGCATCCGGGACACAGTAGTTGGACGAGGTAACACACAACAGCTCTATCTTTACTTTCAGCCAGCTTCTGTTTAGCCAAACTTTTGTAACTTCATTTTGTGGGTTTGCCTTTGTGTTGTTGTCGTTGTTGTTGTTGTTTGTGTTTTGTTTCGGCCAAACTTTAATGTGGCTAACTGTGTTTCTTTTGTTTTTGTTGTGTGTGCGAGTGTGTGTATGTTCTGCCTAGGGAGCTATAAAATAAACCAGCTCAACGGTATCTAGTCCTCCCCTATGTCAGCGTCAATTTATATGGGGCTTCCGATGCCCTTTATAACCGGACTCAAGAAAATGTTACTCTGAATTGGTTCCGACAAAGATAACATATGGGCTTGAAATGGCTTTTAAGGATATTAATGATTTAACTATTTGGCCATTTCTATACTGAGGGGCTGCAAATGGAGACAAACTTATCTTTATTATTCATGAACATTAGTCAAGGAAAATTTTAGCTATTTTCTTAAGGAAATCCCACGAGAAATTTGAGTTAAATAATGACAGCATTTAGTTTGGGTTGAATAAAAATTATTGAATAAGATTATGAATTATTTTAATTATTCATTAACGAAGTTGTTTCATGACCAACAATTCTAATATGTCTTAATGTATTAATTTTCTTGATGTATAAATTATATTTTAATTTAATTTCTTTAATAATCAGCACTAAAATCAGAAAAATTCTCGGTTTTTTTTCTCAAATTTTACTAATTTCAGTGAATAATAACTTATAATAATATTAAATGAGCTCGTAAGTAAATTTAGCATTAATTTATTAATATTAAATTTTTACCTGTAAGGCTTGAAGATATTTTACATCCAACCAATTAGTTTTGCCTGCTTACAAATTTTCGAATATGTTAACTCACAATGCTTAAAAGTAAATTTTATTAGAAAACAAATTGAGAAAGATATCACGACCAAATTTGATTTACGAAAAAGACTTCAAAAAATTATAGTCTGCAATTATGGGTTTCCAGATGCCCTAGCCTAAAATTAAGAAAATAAACGTTTTTTGGATGCATTACATCAAGACATCTCTGATTCAAAAGTGGCGTTACGGCATGGAAAAGAAGTACTCCAGCCCAGCTAAACTCCATTTAAAACTATTAGCAATAAATAGTCTTTTAAACAACAACTTGTCGCAAGATAGAAATAACTAAAAGAAATCGAGAGAGAGTTAGGGTTATAAAGATAAATAGAGAAAGAGAGAGAAGATGAGAGTCAAATTCAGATTCAGATCACAAAAATACTCAAGACCTTTTTTCACATTCAATTTAGAATATCTTGAATAATTAATGGACGTTAGGGCTATTCTGATTTCTGATTTGATTAAAACTTTTTCATAAACTTGACATATTATTTATAGAGTTAAAAAATATATATATAATTGTAAAAATATTTAAAGTAAAATCTATAGAAAACTATTCTAGATTTTTAAATAACTTTATGATAAATAATAAAGTTAGAGCTAGGAAAAATATAATTGAAAAATAATTTAAAGTAAACTCTATGTGAAATTACTATAAATTTAAAAAAAAAATTTTTTGAAAAAAAAAAATAAATTAATTTAAAAACAATTTAAGGAAGGGAGTAAACTCAAATTAAGTTTCGTTAGATTTTTTAATAAACAAAGTAGCAACTGAAATATTAATAATTGGTTTCTATATTATATTATATATATTTTATATATTTTTTACATTATATTTATATTATTTATTTATATTTTTCTTGCATTTTATTTTGTATTTGCAATATTTTTATACTCTGTTATATTTTTTTTATTTCATTATACTGTCTCTAAAAGGGTTTTCAAGCTTTAGCTGCTACCTTAAACCACCTTTGACACATTTCACATAATATATTCTATACCTTTTTTTTTTAACTCTTTTTTTTTTTCAATCTAAATTTAAGTTGCGTTGACAAAGTTATTTAAAGTCTGAGAAGCGTATTTTTACTTCGTATTTTATTGTTTGCCAAATGTTTTTTATTAGTTTGCCGTTTGATCACAAACAAAAAATAGAATGGAAAGAAACGAAAAGTTGTTAGTTTGTTTTTAATGCGTTGATATATATTTGGTGTGGCTATATGGCGGATAGCAACAACAACAACAATAAAAAAAAAACGAAAAGGTTTAATTTATGGGAGCATAGATTGGCCGGGGAGTTGCCTAACCATTCATTCTGGCCTAACCCTGTGGGACAGAAACTTTTTGGTGTTGTCAACTTTTGTTGGCTTTTTATGCGCGACACTGAGAGACATAAACACAGCATAGTCAAGAGTGCCAACTGCAAAGGACACTCGACATGAAAGGAGACGGGAGGGAAGGCAAGTCCTTATGCATTTATCAAAAAAAAAAAATTTCTTTTATGCTTGACGCGTGCGCGATTTGAAGGCTGTTTTTTTTTTTGTGGACTTTTCTTTTTTGCCCAAAATCCGTTTTGCCCAGTTATTCAGTAATTGAGTTACGAGCGTGTGCATCTGCAGGAGACGAAGATGCCAGAGCGTAAGCTAAACGGCCCAGACACACCAAATGCTGCACTTTTGCTGTCATATTGAGTGTCTGTGGGCATTGCGGACTGATTGAAACGAGCAATGTAATTAAGGTTTCGGTCCGTGCATGTGTGTGTGTGTGTGTGTGCTCTCTGGCCCGCCCATAAAACAAAGAGACAGAGAGAGAGAGACAGAGATCCAAGAGCCAACAGTTAACTTTGGCGCCAATGTTGGCCAACAGGAATTAAAGCATAGACTACAATTGTGCACGTCCTGAGGTTTACGACCCAGCAGAAAACCCAAGGCATATATGCATGTGGATTGGGCTAGATGTCTCTAATGGGGCTACACTTGTGCCTGCAACTGAGTGTGTGTGTGTGTGTGTGTCTGTAATTTGCTCAGCTCGTTGTGGTGTGTAATTTCATAAAAAGCAAAAAGAAAATTTATAATAGAGCGAATAGTTAAGAATTTTGCTGGAATTGGTAATCAAAATGCGTTCGTCGTTCATTGGTGCAACGACGCGTATACGCAATATGAATATTTTATCTGATAATTTCGCAAAGAACTGAACTGAACTGAACTCAATTGGAGTCAACTACAATGTCTGCCATCGTTAAATTATAATCACATCATTGCATACATCATTTGCTCGACAATTTTAATAAAGCAAATGCAGCTGACACTTCAAACATATGGACGAACAATTGTTAATGCTTCGGGGCGGAAGACCTTTTCTTTTTTATTTACCAGCTACAACAGCTGGCTCGATGGGCTTGATTGAAGGATAATCTTTTGAAATTGAATGTGTTATTAAATAGGTTTTTGTGTAATTTCAATAGATTTAACTATATTTGATGTAGAATTATAGAATTTTTAGGCATTTTGAGTTAGGCATCTCGAAATTTCTCTACTGCATTCGCTATATCTCTCTGATGAGCTTCAAGAATTAGTTTGGCATTCTATCTTTTCATATGATCCTTTTTTGAATTCTATGTATTTGAACTATTATTTGGGTTCTGAGAGACTTCTCTACTGCTTTCGCTACATCTCTCTAATGAGCTCTTCGAATTAGTTTGGCATTATATCTTTTCATCTGAGCTTCTTTGAATTCTATGTATTAGAACTATTATTTGGGTTCTTAAGTTCATAAAACCTTTGCTAAAATCGCCTAACTATTGCCTGTTTCAATTACCTCCAATGTAAACTTAATTCTACTTCCTTTAACTCCCCTTCCATGACCTTACCTAATTTACTCTTACCAATACTCAGTCAAATGAAGTTTAGTTCGTTTAACATAATCTCAACTAACTGCAATTCTACCCACTTCAATGTCCCCTAAACTTACTTAGTATTATAAAACTAAGCTCACATAACTTCATCAGACTAATTTGAATCCTTAGCATTTTCAGTATAAATACTTCGTTTAGGTCCCATACAGCTTCACTAAACTTCTATACAAGCCCATATAAATGTTAACTTATTTCACATCTTTCTTCATTAGAAAAAACTTAATCAAAATTTTTTTTAATCTCTAACTTAAAGTACATATATATATTTATAAATATTCAATTTATATATCATATATTTATATATTCAAAAAAAATTTTCAGAATAATTTTCAAGCTTTTTTCTATCAAATTCTCTGAGACAAATTAACCAGACTTAATTATACCTGAACTCACATTACAATAAGTACTTTTGCATAACTTTTACCTAAACTCACATATATTTACTTTATTAAAACATATTTAATAAACTTTTCCAAACTCTGTTTTGCATAAAAATTTTATTTATTCAAATTTGCTGGAATTCCCTACATGCCAATCCATGTCAAATTGTATAAAACCCTACTCTAGACAAACTGTCTCAACTTTGCTTAGCCTTAACTTTTACCCCCCCAGCCAACTAACTTCAAGTTAACTTCTAGTTAACCTGACCTCACTTTAACTTAACCTGACCTCACTTTAGTTTAACCCCAACATAACTTAAAATGTTATAGATTAGATTACGATGGATTGCCTAAGCTGAAAACAACTAAACCAAATAAACTCTATAGATTCCCATTAGAACTGCCATCAATCAGTTGAAAAACTTTTGCTTTTTTAATACAAATTTGAAAAAAATATGTTGGAGAATCCTTTTAACTTTCTGCACGCAAACGAAGCCCTTCAAATTAATTATAATTAATAAAGTTGTCTAAAAAAAAAAGTTTTTGTTGCCAACTTTGTGCTCAAAGATAAAACAAAATGTTTATAAAAAACATTTTTGTTTTTGCTAAAAAAAAAACAAGGTTAAAAATTGTGTTAGCAAAAAAATAAATAAATCAGGTAAAAGCAACCAAATTATGAAAATTCCAAGAAAAACTCAAGGATTTGAAAAAAATAATAACAACAACAACAACGATGAGAAGATAGCAAATGCCTGGGGCAACAGGCTTGACTAGAGCTCGCATTCTCGTGGGTGTAGCAAGCGCTACGGATGCGGATGCGCGTCTGCGGGACTGTTCCGCTATGCTGGCTGCAGTTGAAGCTACCTGGAGCTACCTGCCGGGCATATGGCCATTGACAGCATTTACTGCTGCTGCTACTGCTGCTGCTGTGTGACCTACTGACTCCCTGTGTAGCCTACTTTCCGGCGCCCGCGGCACCAAGTACCTGGCACCAAGCGTGCGGAAACTACGCTGATGGCCATGTCCTGACTTGACGCTGCAGCAACTCATCTTGCCTCTTCCTCAAATACTCTTTGGCAGTCTCATGCTGCCTACAGCTGCCTCAGCGTCTGCCTCAATCTCATCCCTAGACCCGCCTCAAGCTCTGCCTCATCTACTCGCTCCTCTGCCATGCTCCCTCCACATCAGCGCCTCTGCTGCATTGCTGTTGACAGAATTAACTGCAAGAAAAATACTTTGCAAATTTAATTAAACAAGCTGCGTTGGCTTGCAGCAGCTCATGCAGCGCCCCAATTGACGTCAGCGTCCCACATGGCCCACGGCCATCAATTGATATGTCCTCCATATGAGCAGCCCTTGATTACAGCTTTTTATACCCTTTTATATTATTTTTGGGCGAAAGTACTATCATTTAGTCATTTCGTTATGAGTTGTTAACAATTCTTTTGATATATATAGCAAGTGATTAAAATCTCACTCTGATTGCTTTTTTACTTTGTTAAAATTTGTCGGCTCAATTTTGATAGACTTTTTAAGTAGTATATAGAACAAATTTATCATTTATCTTTAAGTACTAGAAAAAATATTATTATTTAATATTTTATTAAAATATTTTTTTAAGAAGTGGAGCATAGAAAGTCGTTTAAAATAGATTATTTTATTTTATTTTATTATTATATTTTAAAAAATTTATTTAACTATAAAATTCAATTAAATATACATTTTTTTTTTATTCTAAAATTTTGTTTAAATTTTATAAATAATTTTTTTTTTTTAAATTTAAGAATAAAATAATATTAAATTATAAATAGATTAAATAAAATATAAACAGCATATTAGGAAAAAAATATATATATAAAATTCAATTACATATTAGATGTTTTTAAATATAAATAAATAAAACCATAAAAAAATTTAAAAAAATAAATAAAAAAAATAAAAGAAATTAAAAAGCTAAACAAAAATGTAAATATAATATATAAATTCTACTATACTATATAATAAACAATTTTTTTCAAGTTATATAGGAACAATTTTGGTTTAGTTTGGTTTTTAGTTAAATGATAAAAACTTTAACAAAATTTTGTTATTTTTTTTATAGGATAGTTAAATTTTTATTTTATATATATTTTTAAAAAATTTTATTTATTTTTTATTTAGGGTTTTTTTCTATTTTATAGGATAGTTAAATTTATTTTATATATATTTTTTATTTAGGGTATTTAGCTATCGACCTGCACACTCCCAACTTTGTTCTCTGTGTAATTGTGTTGATATTGAGATTGATTGTTTGTTGATGTTGCTTGATAATTACTTTGATGACTCGATATTAACGCACTGATAAAGTCTGATTTCGACCAAATTAACTTTTTCCCAGGTGTTTGAATTGAAGTCTTAAAGGTATTTTTAACTGTAACTCAGTTGAAACTTATCTCAAATGCCAGTTTATTATCAAAAGTGGAATAGAGTAAGAACTTCAAAAGAATTTGATAGCAAGCAAAAGACAAGCAATTGAAATTTGAATCTAGGTAGTATTATTTATCAGCATAAGAATTGATAGCTATTACTAAAAACAAACTGGTATGAATGTCTCAATTCTGTCGAAATTTTGAATGCCAAAACAATTCAAAGCAATTTTTTTTTTATTTGTGGCCAAAAGCTGTCAGCATGATGGACTGTTTAAACCAATATCAAACTGACATTTTGCCAAACGTTCATTGACAGTTATGTGGTCTCTTCAACTGCATATATATACATATATATATATATATATATATATATATATATATAAATCCACAGTTATCTATCACGTTCATATTTTACAGCTGTAAAATCGCTTGAACTGCGAGTGGGCGGGCCGAAGAGCACATTTAACTGCAATAGACATAGATATTTACATACATATACATACCATCTACTTAACATACATACAACTACTTATATAACTTATTCAGCTAGTTCGCCCTCTTCTCAAATGCAAAATAAATCAGAAATTGCTTTACTCACTGCCAGCTCAGTCGCTGCCACGCCCCCCCTTTCCTCTGCTTCTATGCTTTGGCCAAAGCGAAAAATTTTTCTCAACATTTGTCATGAAAATAAAAAAGTTATTTGAACTATATGGGTGGTAAAGTGGGCTGGCTTGGTGCGGGGGGAGGGGCATAAAGTGAGTGTAGGTATTTGCTTTTTGGCATTGCCAGGCCAGGCCAAGCCAGGCCAGGCCAGTCTAAGAAACTATTTTCCTTTCATTTCCCACAGCAAAGGCATTGCCGACAAGCACTTATGACATATAATAGTACATATATATATATATGAATGTATATATATATTTTATATATATATATATATATATATATAATCTTATATATATGTATATGCCTGCATAATATATGGCACGTAAAAGTTTCTTTTTGCTCACGCGTTTTGTACTTTTGTTCAGCTTTCAAATATCCATAAAATAGTTGTGCATATGCATTTTGCTGCAAGTTGCTATAGAAACTGATTTCTTACATACATAAACATAATTTCTTGTCAATATATTTTACTTTTATAATGAAATATTGAAGTTATTTTGGTTGTATAAAACATCTGTAGACCCTGAATATTTTTTAGAAAAATCAAGACTTACTTTAATTCTTTAAAACTTGATTTTGTAGTAGGTCTAAAAAGCATAAGCTTCAAAATATAATTATTTTATATATATTTATATTTAAATAAATTATATTTATACAAGTTCTGTTGAAAAAGTATATTGTGAATTTTTCAAAAATTTTTTATTCATAAATATTTCATAAATATTTTTTTAAGTTTGTAAAAAAATATTGAAATATTAAAAATATATTAAAAATAATATCTCATAAATATTTTCTCCTCTTCAAAGTAATTCCCATTAAATATTATATGGCTTTCCCAACGTGTTTTTCCAATTATCAAAGCACTTAATAACATACATTTTAGCAATCTTGTTCAATTCCTCCATGGGTTGCCGCCTTTATCTCTGCATTCTCAAGCCATGAAGTAAGCAAGTTCCTAAGTTTATAACAAATATTTTAATAATAAAATAATAATATGTTAATCTTAATATTTGTTTAAAATTATTTTAAAAATTTTGTATTTATCACTAAATTTAAGGCAACAACACTATTTTCATGAACACACCTGTATATATACATATATACCTCACTGCATATCACATGCCAGACTAACTTTCCTATCTTCTTGCTGTCCTTCAGCTGCAAACAATTTCCGCTTAATTGATTATTTATGTTTATTGCATCAATATGGTATATGCAAACACCTATGGATGGCCTCTAGGTGAGTTGTGCATATTGGAAACTATCTAATTTAGTTTCATATGCGAACGGCAAACGAAATATTTGTGTATTTGCAGTTTCAGTTCCAGTGCCAGTTCCAGTTGCAGTTGCAGTTGCAGTTGCCATCGATGTCATGTTTGGAAGTTGGGCAACGGCGCGCCGTTTAGTATACCTCGCAGGGGATTTTAATTAAAAGCAAATATATTTGCTTTTAAGTTAGCAAAACCACACAAACATTTCATGGCCAGGTTTTACGTTAGTCAAAAACCACCTTCCCGGCCACAAAATGTTTGCTTAGTTTCGATGCGAGGGCGTATGAATGAGGAGGGAGGAGGGCGAAGGTGTGGCTACAAAATGTTTACCTGATGAAGCATTCGAGCTAAACGTCAATTTTCTAATATATTGTTAGTTCTACATCATGTTGTTGTTGTTGTTGTTGGTGTTTTGTAAATTTGTTTACATAATTTTCATGTACATTTTATAGTGGATAATATAAGAGACATGCCAACTACATTAGGCTTAACTAGTTTATAAAAGCGTTAAATTTTACCATAGACTAAGGGCTGTGGGCATAAAAGTTACGCTTCACTTGTTTTCATTTTAAGCATAATTAGTTATGACCGGCTGTTAAAATTAACAAGCAGTTAAATATGTGTTCATGAAAGTTGAGTTGAGCTGTAGTTAAAATTTGATGCTGTCATATTGGTGTGAGGAGTTGTTGTTTAAGGGCAAGACTAATATTGATAATATGGGCTAACAAAATGTGATGAGATTTAGAAAGATGCAAGAATTAGAATATACTTAAGATTAAATGATTTCAAAATTGATATCATGAGAGGCCTATAAGGCTAGTTTTGCGAGATTCGCTAATCTAAAAGTGCAAAAAAATATAGAAACTGATGTTTTTGGGCACATGAAATATTATAAATCAAGACTTATTCTAAAAAAAATTCAGATACGATATCTATAAAATTTAAATTTGTTTCAAATTAATTTTATTTATTTTTTTTTTATAGAAAAATTAAATTATATATAAATATATAATAATTAAATTCTATATTTATAGATATAAAAATATTAAATAAATTAATTTATTTATACTTAATATATATATGAAATATATTTAATTTTTTTTATATTTAAAAAAAATTCAAATACGTTGTCTATAAAACATAAATTTATTTCAAATTAATTTAATTTATTTTTATTTTATACAAAAATGATATTTTTTATATATAAATATAAATATTAACTAAATTAATTTATTTATATTTAAAATTTAATTTATATATATTAAAAAAATTTTATATTTATATAAAATTTTTATACCATGTTTGTAAAATTTAAATTTATTTTATAATTATTTTATTTATTTTTTATATAAAAATTATATTTTTCATAAAAATATAATTATTATATCAATTTATTTAATATGTGTAATCTTGTTATTATTTTTAAAATAGCTTTAAATATTTTTGAAATATATCAAAAATCGAATAAATTAATTTGAAGTATCTGTTCATTAGCAATAAAATCATAAGTAATATTCATTATTTATTTTCCTCAAATTAGACTCATTTATTCAGCAACTGAATTACATATTACGCACAAGATTTATGGCATTAACATGTTCCTCAATCAAATTATATATATATATTCAAGCTCTATTATGTATGCCACACATAAACGTAATTCATCAGTTTATCAGCTGTTATTCATATATTTTGAAGACATATTTATGCGAATGCCTAGCCTAGTGCATTATGATTTCGTAATAAATCGCATAAAACACAATTCGATTTCTGATGCTCCTAATTCTATGCCCAACGCAGAGGGGACACGCCCAGAGCCATAAAGTTGCAACAGCTGCCAAGTAGTAATCAAAAGAAGGAAAGAAGAAGAAAAGAAAAAAGAAAAAGAAAATAACCTCTATAATACAATACTTATAAATACCTATATACATAATCACATTTTGGCAACGTCCAATGATTTCTTAGAGCATTAGATACTTTTTTCTGCATAGAAAATGTGAATTTGGGGTGTATTATTTTTGTTGAGGTGTATGTAACAGGTAAAGTAAGTAAAGAGTCGATGTTGGCCTGTTCTTTGCCTCGATTAGTCGTATCTCAGAATTCATGGATCTCTCTATAACTCACTCAGCTCAGGTGTATTTTAAATACTTGATAACTTTATGCATTTCCATGAAATCGATAAATATTGATAACAATCTTCACTACTTTCAGCATATCTGATAAGTCTAAAGACCTAAACATCGAGTATTCATACTCAATTACTATGCCTCCACAAAATATGAAAATAGAAAACATTAAAATCATAAAAACTCTTGCTTGGGCCAATATTTATTTTCTATAACAGCTCGACAGATTGGTAAGGGCATTTGCCAGTCGAGCAGTTGAGCTGTCTTGTTTTGCATTGTATTCATAATTAGATTTTTTGATTCCTTTGCTTAGGCATGGCATTTGCTTAGTAGCCGGCACAGTGCCATTCACTGGATGGACTACAGCAATATCTTTTGCTGCTTCTCTTTTTTCTCTCTCTTTTTTTTTACAGGAGGACAGAGAAATGAATTATGGATTTCCTGCCATTATCATGACTAAAATGTTTTTCCTCTTGAGATTTGAGGGCTGTGGAAAAGTTTGTTGTGAGCCGCTTTTGACAGAGCTTATTGTTGTCATCTTTTTTTTTTATTTTGTTGTTTTTAGTAAGTTTTGAAAGTATTTATATAAATATACTTGATGAAAGTTAGCTTGAATTTTTTTTATATAGAGAGGAGATATAGACTATTTATAGTATATATATATATAAATATATTTCCAAACAATGTCTAGATAATAAATTCTAAACAAGGAAAGAACTTCCCAATTAGCTTAGAAAATGTTGCTCATCACAAAAGTTGAACTTAGTAAAAATTTGAGGTACAAGATTTATTTTATTTTTATTTTATTTTATTTACTTATTTTTATAAATTTTTTTTTTAGTTTTGTATATAATAATAATGCATACAATAGTAGAACAATGAGCTACAAGACTGTTGAACAGCTAGAAATTAAAATCCATAAATTATAAAATATTTTTTGTTTTGACTAAATTATGTAAGTTTGAAATAAAAGCCTAGAAAAAAGGCTTTACTTTAATTCCAAAGAAAATTTACCATAAAATCACATTTATTATTACTTTTTGTATCAATTATGACAGTCAAAATGAAAAACTCAATCAATTTATTAAAAAGTCATTAAGTAAATGTTGCCTAACACAAAATTCAGATTCAGCTCTAACAAAGTTATGTAAAATTTCAAGTGAAAAACACTCAAAGAAAAATCAATTTAGGCTTGATAAAATTCTATTCAACAATTAAATTGGACTTTTTCATTGAGACAAGTCAAATAATTAAAAGCATTTCATAATATATATATACTTTAATATATTTAGCTTATATAACAAATTTGGTAATTCCTTTTTAGCCTTGTCTGCTGACAGAATCAGTTAGAAAAATCATTTTTTTGTGTTGCTATTCCTTTTGATATCGACTGATAAACTGATTTGCTTTCTGGTTGTTATTATGGCCATGTCGCTGTTGCGTTCAATGGCGTTTTGACCTTGTTCTGCAGCTGTGGCTAACTGACATACAACAGCAACAACAACAACAACTAAAACTTGCCATTGATTTTCAGCTGTAATTTGGTAGCCAAACAATGCGAGATGCAAACTTGTATATATTTATGTGTCTGTTCCCTCTGATCAGTTGCCAGTGCACTTTCCCCTTGCCGCTTTCCACTTTTCCGCCTTTTTTCCATTATTTTGTTTCGTTTGTGTTGTTTCTTTTTAGTTTCTTGTTTAACTTGTTGTACAATGTTTTTTAGTTTTTGCGTAATGCCAAACTTTTAGCCAGGCATCTGGCGTTAGCTGCATTGTTTTGCCAAATGTTCTTTCTTTTTTTTTTTTATTTGCTGCCAGAAGGCATACACATACACAACATGAATATTAAGATGTGTATGTGTACTTGTATAAATATGTATTTGAATAGATAGTCAGTTACAGAGTTACTCAGTTACTTATTTACTGTCAGCAGCAGCAGCAGCAGCAATTTTGTTGATTTGGATAGCCTCTAGCTGAAATAAATGCTTTAAAAGAAATTTAAATTTAGAATTTTCTATCATATTTTAGGTTTCTGAGTGGAAAATTGGTTCATAATAAGTAGAAATGAGTGTGGAAATTGCTTGTATACCTTTTAACATATAGTAAATACTGATAAACCCAGCTCATTGTATCATATTTCATGCATATCTTTAGAGAACTCTTGAGATCGATTCGTTTTAGATTTAAATATCAAGTACTTGGTTCTTGGTTATTCACATGGATCACATGTGAATACGATTGGTATTAAATGGATGTTCAAGTGAAAATTATTCAGTCCTTCAAGTGGCAATCCATGAAAGCCTCAACGAGCTGTTGATTGACTGAATGTTGAGGCCAAAAGTGCCACCAACAGGCGGCGCACAATGCGGCTAAGACAAAGCACCAATGGCAAGCACTCAGCACTCAAGCACATTTTCCACCTCTCGCCTCCTCCTCGTTGTCATTCGTCTGTCTGAAGCTCAGACTCTTCTCAAGTCAATGAATGAAAATTTCCTACGCAGCAGAGATTGATGACGCACTTGAAACGATGCCAGAGCAGCAGCTCCAGGTCCAGCTACTGCAGCTGCTGTCTAGATTCGATTACTTGTACTCGTACTACCACTCGTTTATATATTCAGATTGTCTGACTAGTCAGATATATGGCCGGTGAGTGCTTCAGTCCTTGCTAGTTGATTAACCATCAGCAGCTGAATGGCCTTTGCCACAGACTTTGTCCTCTGTGCGACGCATTTAACCAGCATTTTGTTATTTTGACATCGAGCACATGGCCAGCGCGTTGCCCAACTTGGCTTGAATGTTATTACCGGAATGTGCACAAGTGCGGCCAAGTAAAAAATTTGCATACCAAGCAAAGTGGTTGACAAAAAAAAAAAAAAAAAAAATGAAGGAAATAAAAGCAGAAAAAAAAAAAAATGTTCATCGTTAAATGCGCTGCAAGTGGCAACGATGCCCATTCGACTGTTGGCCATAAAAATGCCTCAACGACGTGATATATACCCTCCTGATTATATACATATTTATATCTGTATATATGTATGTGTGTGTGTGCGTGTGTTTGTGTGCGCCTCTGTTGAAAGCTCTTTTCCCCCATAGAGGCATTTTTCTTGTACTTTCTTTTATATATATATATATTTTTTTTTACTCCAGCAATTTCTTTGAAATTAATTCTCTTGGTTTTGTAAATTTCATCTAGATTGACCTCATGCTTAGGCAATTTTATTGTCATGTGGCAGGAGCAAAGCTGGGCGCTGCAATTTATCTAGTTTAACTAGAAATTGCAGTTGCTTTTCTCTCTCTTGTTCAGCAGTTTTTTTTGCTATGACTTTTGGTCCTTCTATGTGAATCTATCTACTCTTTTCTATATTATCTCTATTTTCTATGTTTTACTCTGTCTATGTTACTCTTTATAATCTTTACTGTTTGGCTTTTTTTCTGCTCTACTATTCTCGATGCTCTCTCTTTGTCTACCGCTCCATCGCTTTTTCTCTCTCCATCTCACTGTCAACGTTTATCCCTGTCTCTAATTATCTTTCTCTTTTCTTTTTGTCTTTCTGTTTCCATCTCTATTTCTCTCTCTGCACTCTCTCTATATTTCTCTCTCTCTCTCTCTCTCTCTCTCTCTCTCTCTCTCTCTTTATCTCTTTATCTCTCTCTCTCTCTCTATCTCTCTCTCTCTCTCTCTCTCTATCTCTCTCTCTCTCTCTATCTCTCTCTCTCTCTCTAACTCTCTCTCTCTCTCTATCTCTCTCTTCTCTCTCTCTCTCTCTCTCTCTCTCTCTCTCTCTCTCTCTCTCTATCTCTCTCTCTCCCTCTCTCTACCTATCTCTCTCTCGCTCTCGCCCTCTATCTCATTTTCTCTTTGTCCTTTTGCTCTCCTAGTACTGTCTTCATCTCTATCTACTTTAATCTTTACTTTAATTTAGTCGTTCTGTCTATATTCTAAATCCTTCTCACTCACTTCAATTAATTTTCAAATACAGCCTTTCTGTGCGATTTTCATGAATTTCTCAATACAATAGACCCAAGGACCCCATAAGATTTGACAAATGACTAGTTTCCTAGTCTCCTAGCCTGCTCGTCTCCTATTGACAATAGAATACATAACGCTCGGAGATAAATTTGAATATATTTGCGCATCACAGTCAAAACACATAAATTATTGCTTTAGCAACTATTTATTATTTCAAATTACGCGAAAATCTAAAACTTTGACAATAGAAAGTGAAAAGCATTTTTCTTTTTGTCTTTCAAAGAACCATTTGTCAGTTTCGCATCTATGGCTGGCTGCCATTTATTTGTACCACAACTTTTGCTCATGTTTCACTGACTATCAATCAGCACAATCTAAGACAACAAAAGTTTTTGCGCCCCCACGCCCCCACGCCCCAACTGCCCCCAACTTTTCTCTGCTGGCAATAAACATTCGCTCATGTTTAATGTGGGCTGACTGAGGAATTTCTTTTAAATTCTGGCCAAAGAACATGGGACGGAGCTGTCGAAGCAGCTGTCATATTTACATATCTGTGGTGTCTCTCACATTATTTGGCATTTGATACTGACAATGGCTCCTTGTATATATTAAATTAATGGAATGTCGATGTGGAAGTCGAAGCCGTTGCCGATGCCGTTTATGTGACTTTACTTTGCCGTTTATTGAATCTATGTCATCTCACACTCTCGGCTCGACAGTTGTTGCCAAAGCTGTGGCACCCAAAGACCTTGACAGATCTCTGCGTGGATTGAATTTTCAAATCGAATTTAAATATGAACTGCGCTGCATGAGTGTTGATATTGAAAAGTTATATACTAGATTAAATGTGTAAAATAGAATAATTGTATTGCTGTTTTTAATTTTATTTTTTATTATTTATTTATTTTTTATTTTTATTTATTTTATTTTGTTTTTATTTTTATTTTTATTTTTATTTAATTTTATTAATTTCTTATATTTATTAGTTCCTATTTGATTTCCTTTAAATATGATTATGATATATATATTTTATACTTTTATTATAAAAATTAAATAAAGTTTCGAAATATTTATTTATTGATTTAATTTTTTATTTATATTTTTTTTTTTTATTTTATTGAATTAATTTCTTATATTTATAATATATATATTTTATATTTTTATTATAAAAATTAAATAAAGTTTCGAATTATTTATTTATTGATTTATATTTAATTTTGTTTTCTTTTTATTTATATTACATATTTATTTTTAGTTGATTTATGTTTGATTAGCAATATTCAATTTCTGTTATATGATATAATTATCAAAAATTTGCAATATATAATATTTATACAAAAAATCTAAAAGCTTTTAGCTTTTTTTCCATTTTTATTCATTTAAATATATTTAACAATTTTTTTTAGTATTTTTAATATTACTTAAAATGAAAAGAAGTACATTTAATCATATATATGACTTGCAAAAAGAAAAAAATATAAATATGCGCATTATACAAATTAGATTCATATAATATGCATATGAAAGAAAAATAATTCATTTCAGTATGCTCTAGCCTAAATACTCTTGCAGTTATATAGTTAAATATTTGCCGGCAGTTTTACTTTGGCAATCAATAAAATGTATTATTTGAAATTTTCATATATTCTTTAAGCTCCAAAAAGTATGCTATAATAATTTGCAAAACATAGAATAGAATTGGCATGTAAAGCAGTGTAATGAAATAGAACTTATTTGTAGGCCATTCGAGTCAAATTATATGATTCTGAAAGTATGTTTTGTATATATTTCAATTCTCAATCATAATCAGTTGGTTAGAAAATGCAATTGCCAGTTGGCTCTATAGAATTTACATTAGCTAAATCTGCAAGATATAACTCAAGCCCAATTGGATGTGATTAAAAGTTTGTTTCATTTATAGTTGGGTTTTAAAAGTAACTAAAAGAGCCTTTTATATTGTTAAAAATTAATTGAAAAAATTGTTTTCAATCAACAGAAAAAATGAGCAAGGCATACGCTGCTGGTAAATTCATAGAGAGAGTTAATAAACATTAGCTAACAAAAACTCTCACTCTCTGTGAAGAAAGAACAGTTTATTTCTGTATCTAATTATACAGTTTGTTAAGCAATATTTCCTTTACTATGTTTGCCAAAGACAAAATTAATTTAGAACTAATTTTTCTGTTTAAAATGCGCACCTGTATCACCTGAAGTTTTGTTGACATAGTCAAATTTTATGCTGAGCTGCACAATTTAAACACATAAATGATAATATCCATTGCAAGAGTATAGAAAGAGCTCTTGACCCACATATTTTATGCATTGCACTCGTATCTCTAAGCACACACACTCAACACACACACACATATCACTCTAGGCTAAAACCCAATTTGGGTTTTGCGCATTACTTTACAAAAATGAAAAAATAAAAAATATCCCCCATTTCATATTTATTCCCTCTTTTTTTTTGCAGTCAAAGGATATGCAAAGCAAACCAAAAGGACGTGAAGCAGCTGCAGCTAGCGGGCTATAAAGGACTTAACTCTAATTAAAAAACATTTCGCATTTGTGTTTGTGTCTTTGAATTAAATAATACAACAAAAAGATAATAGAAATAATAGATATTAATAACAAATTAACATTAATTCAACAATGTGTTTATGTGTTTCAAAATGTGCGTGTTAAATTATTAAGGGATTTGTGAATTAAACTCCTTGAATAGTGTTTGGGCATGCGGCTGCTGTTACCACAACTGTTGCATGCAACATGGATGGCGAAAATCGGATTATATTAAATGTGGGCGGCATTAGGTGAGTGCATTTTAGCTATATATATTTGTAATATATATCATATTTTAAGGAAATGCTTCAAAGAATATTTAAAATATATTTCTATATGGTAAGATATGGAAAAATGTGGAAGCTTAGCCTTTTTATCTTCATTGCTAAGTTCTAAGTGCTAGCAAATATTTTCAGCTGGCATTTGGCATCAAATTACTGTTGTAAATATATATAATTTATATTTACATTGTGTAAAATAAGTACCCGGAATTTATAATTTATACTCTCCCGGGAATACCTGACACTTCAAATTTGGTTTTTTCATGTTGGGACACATGTCCTTGAATGCAAAAACCTCATTAGAACGGGATCTATTACTTAGTGTGTTTCCTTCAGCAGTCAAAGTGAGTTGATCTTTTGTTTACTCGGCGAATTTTACTCAATTTTTTGCAAAAAGAGCATCGGAAGGAGGTCTCTGAAGACATGGTTTCCCGAGCTAATACGGACCCTACCTTCATGAAACGCATCATAACTGGTGATGAGACATGGGTCTACGAGTACGACGTGCAAACCAGTCAGCAATCGTCCGAATGGCGATTCGAGAACGAGCGGTATCCGAAAAAACCACGCCAAAGCCGGTCAAAAGTGAAGGTTATGCTCACGGTTTTGTTTGATTACCAAGGCGTGATGCACTCTGAGTTCCTTCCAGAGGGCCAAACGGTTAATAAGGAATATTATTTATCCGCTTTAAGGCGTTTACGTAAAGCCATCCGCCGTAAACGGCTCGAATTGTGGAAGGACAATTCGTGGATTCTGCACTGTTCTAGCGCACCGAGCCTTGATTGTACGCGAATACAAGACCAAAAACTCAATAAATACTATCGAATAGCCACCGTATTCGCCAGATCTCGCACCCTGTGACTCTTTTCTCTTCCCAAAACTAAAATTGCCACTTCGGGGAAGGCGTTTTGAGTCGATTGAAGACATTAAGCAAAATTCGCCAAAGGAGCTGAAGGCCATCCCGCCGCCGGCCTACCAGCGGGCCATGGATGATTGGATTGTTCGTTGGAAAATTTGGATCGGCTGAAAAGGAGCCTATTTTGAAGGCAATCCAAAACATAATGATGAATAAAATGAAAAAATGTGTTTTTTTTTTAAATTCCGGGTACTTATTTTACACAATGTATATTTACAACAGACAATATTTTGGAGATTTAAAAAGCGAGACAGACAGAGAGAGAGAGAGATATGCATTGTAATATTTTTCGCAATGCGGTAACGATAAGCATATTAATTTTTATTGCCACCAATATACATGTCACTTGGTGCATGTTTTTCTGCCAACCGCATTGTAAAATTAACTACATTGATTTTGCGTATATTTACGTTCTTTTTTTTGTATTCAGTTGAAAAAACAAAAAACCACAAATTGTTACAAAAAATTAACTGGAATATGTAAATTGGATTGCAGAATTTACTAGAGTAGAAATATAATTAAATAATTAAAAAAAAAAAGCTTTAATGCATTGGAATTGTGAATAAATGGTAAATTCCAAATACCCAAAGCATTATTTCAACAAATATTTCAAGTAGAAAAGAAAAAACTGTTTGTATCATATATTTTATTATATTTATATTTTTTAATTTTATTTTTTAACTACGATAATAATAATAATACGATGAATCCTTTTACTTACTTTTATAAATGTATTTATATTTTACATATTTTTGTATAATATTTATTTATAATATTTTGGAAATATTTATAATAATTTATAATATTAAAATAAATTTCTTTTATAAACTTGCTTTGGAGCTTGACGAAATAAATTCTTAAAATTTCTTCAAGCAAGTTTGAGTCTCAAAAGTGAAATTTTCCTTAAAACATATTCGCACTATAAAGAGTAGACTTAGCTGTAACTCAGTTTCTAGCTAAAAATATTTATTTATGTAGATTAATACCTAGAAAATGATAAACGATATACTCGCTTTTCCACAAACACAAACAGAGCATAAAATTTTATCTTCAAAAGTTTTCTACTTCAGCTCTGGCAACAAAATGCTTTTGCTCAGGCTGAATCAAAATGTCTCAACTCAGCTATATAATATATCTATAAATATATATATATATACAAATATATATATGTGTTTAGCTTTTTTTTTTATTGCAATATTGATTTACACATGAAAATCGCTTCACGTTGCGTTTCTTTTTTCTGGCCCAAGTGGAACACGCTGGGAAGTACTAAGTACTCTGTATGTGAGTAGAGGGGGTAAGTGCTGCAATATGTATATGTCACACTACTCGAATGTTTGTTCAAGCATTGTGCACAACTTTGCGACTGCATAGGGAGAGAATCTATTTGTATAAGTGAGTGTATGTGTGTGTGTGTGTGTCTGTATACGTGTCTGGGACTTCTGGCTGTTACACCGTGACATAAGGAGGTAGGAGGTGAGCCGCATGCTTTTTGTAGCATACTTATGCGGGTCAGAGCTGCCCGACTCTTTTGCCTGAGCTGCATGGCATCATGCTGTCACATCGCAGATGTTTTTAGCACAAACACCAACACATTCACTCGCACATACACACACACACGTGTACAGAGCAACTCAGTTACATGGCCGAACTAGTTCTTTTGTGTGTATATTTTTCGCTAAATATTGTTTGCTATTTGTTAAAGTTTCACATTGAATAAAAGTTTTCGGTTAAGCCGAAAGGCAAGGGCAGTCACAACTTATGTGACTATGTGTGTGTTTGTATGTGTTGTGTGTGTGTAGTTCATCATAGTCTTACTCTGTTTCTGACTTGATTTTTATCTGTTTGGGCTTCTCAGAAAACAGTTTTTTTTTATTTTATATTAAGAAGCTAAAATATATTTTGAAGCGGTGGTGAGGTTAGCTTGAATTACCAGGACAAGGTTTGCTACTGACAGTTCCCGGACGAGCAGTATCAAGTGGCATTGAGTTGTAAACTAAAAATATAATACCAATAAGCTTTGGTAAAGCAAAAATATTAAATACAAATATTATAAAAAAATATATATATTAAAAAAAAATTAACTAAGCAAAGTAAAAATCTATATAAAGTAAAAAAATAATATAAATAATGTAAAAAAATATCAAGAAAAATAATTATAAAAAAAAATATTGTAAGATATTAAAAAAATATATATTATAAATAATAAAATGTAGTAACACATCTAAATAAAATTAATTAAAAAAAATTAATAAAAATAAGTTTAATTTATATAAATTCTAAACAAAATATAAATAATGTAAAAAAAAACTAACAAGAAAAATAATTCTATAAAAAAATATATTGTAAGATATTTAAAAATATATATATTGTAAATAAAAAGGAGACATATCTTTATCAAGTAAACATATTTTAAATGGTTAAAAAAAAAAGAAAATTAACAACATAACAAAACACGCTGTTAAAGAAAAAAAATTTTTAAATATTTTAAATAAAAAGTTTTATATAAATGTTTTCCCAAAATATTAGTTACATATATATGAAAGTATTAAAAGAGCTCGATTTATTTTTACTTTTCTCTGAATATCTATGTAAATTAAATTTGATTTTTAAAAAATTCAATGTCTAAAAGCTTGCTAATAAATTCAATTGCTTAATTATAGAAAAACAATTTTTTAGTATTTATTTATAAGTAATTCGCACTAAATAATATTTAATTTAGTTTTAGTTTGCTATATATTCAATATTATTAATTAATTAATTATTTTAAGCATAATATTCCTTATACGATGCCCCCAGGACTCATTTGTCCTTGACTAAAACTCTGTCATTTATTGGGATATATTTATTTATACTTATTTTAATTTATATTTTTATTTAAACCTTAATTATAAGCATTTCGCCAGCTGCCATAGACCTTGTTTCAGTTCAGAGCACTTAATCGCTTAGCTATGGGCAGTAAAAGCGTATTTAATCATCTCTCTTTTTGTTTTTATTTTTTATTTTTGTGGTTTGTCTGCAAACTTTCACTTAATCATTATACGAAAATCATTTTTTTCCTTTTTTTCCCTTTTTTTCGCTCTCTGGTTTTCTCTTTTCTCTTCTTTTTTTTTTTGTCATACAAAAATAATTCTGGTTTTTGTCAGTCGGAATGTAGCTGTCAGTAAGTCTCTGTGTTGGGATGCGTGATTCTTATCATTGTGATTACGTGATGCTCTCTTTGTCATAAAAAAAAGCGCACAGTCAATGGGCGGTTGCGTTGTGGGCGTGCGAGTGGCAGAGGTGGGTGTTGGGCAGAAGGTTGAAATGGCATACATGATGGGCGCACCATTGCTTCGCTCAACGCAGACAATTGCGCTCTGATTGTATCTGTGATACAGCAGACATACACACACTCACACACACACAGACGAACACACACACATGCAGGCAATAAAGTTTCTGCTGTGGTTGCTTTCAACACAAATACATTATACTTAGTGCCGTTAGTTGTTGTTGCTGTTGTTGTTGTTGCTTGTGCTGTGCTGTGCCATTCGTTGTCGCCATTGCTATTTTGTTGTTGTTGTTTTTCTTTTTGGTTTCTGTTGGCCTTTGCTTGTCTAGCAACTGCGCTGCCTCCGCCTCTGACAGTCTTGGCTTTGCCTTTGAATCTTTGATATTGTGTGCGAATTAAACGAAATGGCTAATGAAAAGTTTAACAGTCAATAAATAAAAGAGGGAGCATTCACGACTAGCACAAAGTGGGCGACCACAGACAGCCTGAAATACATATATATATATATATATATATATATATATATATTTATATATATATATATAAATATATGTATATATATACATGTTTGTGTGCCTGTGTTTTTGGCGCTTCTAACTGTTGACTTTCCCTACGCATTCAATTCAAATTCAATTTTAAGCCTAGTTTTGCAATTAAATTCAATTTGTATGCAATTCAACTAAACTCTTTTCACACTTTTTGTTGCCCAAAATATTTGTTGTTTTTTTTTTTTCATTCATCAAATTCATTTGCATATTTTAAATTCTTGTTGGATTCAATTTTCATGTTTATTCAAACTTTAATTTTATTTCATTTCATTTATTTTTGCAATCAATGAAAACGTAATTGCTTTTCATATTTCTCATATGAATTTTGTAGTTCAGCATAAATATTTCTTTAATTTTTTTTTGTGTGTACCGTAAATATAAATATATTTTGTGCTTACATTGCAATTGTTATTGACTGAGCTCAATTTTAATTCATATTGTTTTAAATTGAATAGGTAATAAATATTTTTTTTATAATTTAAATTTGTTGATAGATTTGGTTTAACTTGCTTAACTTTTTTTATGAAATGGATTTTTATATTTTTATTACAATTTCTATTGAAAAAAATCCAATTAATTTATTAAAATTTGTTTATACAATTATATTATTATATATTAATAGATATTATATATTATATATATTATAAGTTTTTATCATCAATTCATTTGATTTGTAGTCAAAAAAATGATACAAATAGTAATTTAAAATTATTTGTAATTATAATAAATGAATAACATTTTTTATTAAATATAAGATATAATATTTATACCTCAAAAGGTAACATTTTTTATTTATTTTATTTTTTATTCATTTTATTACTTATGTATTTTATTTTTTTAAATTTTTTTCTTTTTTAAATTATTAATAAATATATTTTTTTCCATATAATTTAATATTGCGTTTTCTTATTCAACAAACTAAGTCACATTATGCACCTACTCCAATTACCCTATCAAATTTAGTCCGTTTAACAAAACGGCGAGAAAAACTGCTGACAAGGATCTTGCGGTAAAAACCGCTGCAGCAACAAGAAGAAAAAAAAAAGTCAAGAAAAAGACATTGAAAATTCGTGGCATTTTAAGCGCTGAAGCAGTCGCTTAGAGCCAAGTGTCAGAAACAATGGCTCCAAAGACAATGCCAAAAACAACCAACAACAGCCAACAATTGCAACAACAGAGAGAGAATCTCCATTAGGCGGAGGCACCACGCTACAGGAACAGTCGGTAACAGGAACAGTCACAACGAGCTGCCAAACCGCAGGCAACAAGGGGCACAATTTAAAAACAACAGCTGCGCATTTCATTCTACAAAATTGTAACAATAGAAAGGAGCTAAAATTAATGATGAGCACGTTGATACGACTTGCAGAATATCCTGCATTAATCAATCGATTTGTGCTTTTGAGACAAGTGAAAAAATTCAAGCTGTGTTTGATAAAGTATTTTTTAAAAATATTTTACTTTATGATTTAATCAACTAAATGTTAAAAAATATATATTTATCAATTCTTAAATATTATAAAAATATAAAAAATATAACTAAAAATATTTTGTTTATATATTTTTTTAGCTTTAATATTTTCACAGATTGACATATACAAATATATAATGAAGAAAAAAAAAGAAAGGCATCCAAATCTCAATAGAAATATCTCTTAGTAAAGTAGCTCAAGCATGCCCTCTCTGCAAACCACCTTAGTTACAGGGTATCTCAAAGTGAAACAAAAGCAAAGTGTAGGCGCGAATATGAGTAATAAATAACTTGGCTGCTACTTGAATTGTTTTTTATTCTCTCCTATGGCTTTTCTTTATTGTGGTTTCCTTTTTTTAGCTTTCTAACTGTTTACAATGGGCAACTCGGCCCCTTCCCTACACCTTCCACAGCCCTCCTGTGTTGCTGTCAATGTGTTTGGCTCTACGCTTCATTAACTTCTTGTTATTTAATACACTTTCCTTTCGAATTTCCGTTGCGTATTTTCCGGCCTGTTGTCAGTCTATCAGAGGTTCCTTAAATGCCAAAAGTCCTGCGGGGAGCATACATAGATGAGTTTAGGGTCTATGATAAAATATTTGTGGTGGAAATTGAAAAAATAAAACATGTTTGCCAGCGAATAGGAGAAAAAAAGGGTCTTACAGCAAAAAAAAAAGTCCTTTAATATCCTTTGCTCTAAGCAACTCTTTAGCTGCCCGAATAGTCAGTTGACATTTTTTTTTTTTGAGGGCATTGCTAAAATGTTGTGGGACTTTAGACTTAAATTAATTTAAAACAACTAAAAAATAAATAATATATAAAAAATGTTTTAATTTTTACATAAATTTTTAAATTTTTTTAATGAATATATATTATTATAATAATAATTATAAAATTGAATTTCTAAAATGATAAAAAGAAATAGAAATAAATATAGAAAAATATATTATATTAAATCAAATAATTTATTTATTTATATTTTTAATTTTCTGTTAAGTATATATATTAATTAAATAAAAAATATGTAAAAAGTATTTAACTATTTAAAATTTTTTATTGGACAAAAACTTAAAAAAAAATTTTTTTCATTAAAATTAATTAAAAAAAGTTTCAAGAAAAAAATATAAATATTAAATAAATATATATCTAACAAAATATAAAAATATAAAAAATTCTATTCATCAAAAATAAATAAATAAAAATTGTTAAAAATTTAACAAATAAATAATAAAATAAATAAAATAAAAGACTTTTTATGAAAAATAAAATATTAATAAAACTTTAAAGAAATAGACGTTTACATAAGTCTCAAATAATATTTTTCCTGAAATTTAAACTCTGAAAAGTAATACTTTTAACCAGAATTTCATGTAATATGCAATGTAACAACGTAACCCAAAGCTTTTTAAATTTTGAAACATGAAAAAGGTCTAGAATGTAAAGTGCGCATATATACACATATTTTTAGACTTAAAAAAATAAACAAAAAAAGCTTATATTTGTTGTTTTTTTTTTTTTTTTTTGCTTTTGATGCAGTCTGAAAAAAATCTGTATATATATATATATATATATATATATATATATATATATATATATATATATATATGTGTTTATATAAATACACATACGTGCGACAGCTTCCGTTATACAATACTTTGGGTTAACAGGCGTATTGTTGGTAACGTTTTTTTTTGTAGATTGCTAGCGGGCGTGGCTGTTATGTTGGCCATGTTTCCATTTCGTTGTTGTTGCTGTGCCTTTTATTTATTTTCGTTGCTGTTGCACGCACAAAGGCAAATAACAAAGGATACACAGCCACAAAATCATGTTGTAAGCCTTGTCAGCTGGCGCACTCACATGTCTCCATGTCTCCAGCGTCCTTGTGCCAAGCAGAGAAGAACAGAGCAACATTCCCCAAGTTTTGCCTGAATGCCATATGCTATACCCACGTTTCTTTCAGGCCGACCCCCTTCGGTGTTCGTTGTGCGTGTGTTATTTTAACAGCAATTTTAATGAAGCGCAAAACCGTTGAAATACAATTTGTAAAGCACAGCAAAAAAAAAAAAAACACGAATATATACAAGCGCACCAAAAAAAAAGAGAAGCAACAAAAATCCCAGAAGAAATTTGAACAGAAATCTTTTGGGGCTGGAGGCGCTGGGGGCAGTTTTTTAACCATGCCAACAGCCAAATAAAATGGCTTATAAAATGTACTTTTTGGCCCGTTTGTTGTTATATTTGATGATTTCTTTTCTTCTTTTTTTTTTTTTTTGCTGTTCGCGCAGTTAATTAAAAAAGGGTTCCCGCAATGGGAAGCTTCTTTTATGCATACATATACTTTCGCATGTATATTCTTACGCATTTCAATGGGCCTTTATGTGGGAAATCGCAGCACGACCAACAACTGTAACATTAAGCTTACGTGTTGGAAGACGACAGCCATAATTGTCAAGCACTGATTATATACATATTTGCTGTAATGTGATTTTATCTTAAGGTATATAAGGAGTAGGCTCAGTTTTGAGCTAAAGAAAAAGGGTTTAATATATAATAAGAATAAAAAGTAAAAGAAATTTATTTAGTTTTGTAAAAAGTTATGTTCGCTTTCTGTTTTAGATTTGAATTTAACTAAAGAAACTTTTTTTACATTTTATACATATATTTATATACTTTTTGTTTTATTTTACAAACAAATTTCAGATTCACATTTAAAAAAATTAAAATTAAATTAAAATTTTAATTATCTATATTTGTTATTTTTGTATTTTGTATTTAGTTATTTATTTTATGTATGATTTTTATTTTATATGTTTAATATACATTTTTATTATGTTAATTAAATTAAATATTTAAAAATTTCTGACTTTTTCTTTTGCTGCTTTTGTAAAACCCTTTTTTACAAGCTGCTAAATTTAATCTAAAATAAAAATTTAACAAAATTTTAAATAAATTAATTGGCTTTAAATAGATGTAAATTTGTTTACTTAAGTTCTGAAATAAAGGAAAAAAATTTCTGTTCCATAAAATCTTCTCTTCAGTACAAATAATTCATATACTTTTAGTATTTATTTGGCAACTGCAAAACTTCACTTCTATATTAAATACAATTTCGCAGCAAAATAAAAAAAAAAACCATTTAAAAATTAGTTCAGTTCTCGGAAAGTAATATCAGCTGCTTTCTTTGCACTTTAGTTAAAAATTAATAATATACTTCCAGTACTTATCTAAAAAGCTTTGAATAATCTCATAACGTATACGTACGAGCATATTGAGCGCTTGTTTTTATTTATTTTTTTTTTTTATCAAAATCAAAGAGAATAGCTAAATTAAAAAAGGAAAGAGAACGAAAAAAAAAGGAAAAATAAGTATGTGAAGAGAGAAAAGGAACAGCTGCCATACAAGACTGCTATGTGTCCCATCATCATATTTCATTCGCTGTGCAGTCAAGTTTATTACCTGTTGGCAGCTTGTATACAACGTTGTGTATTTTTTTTGATACCCTGTATGAGTAGTGGGGTCAGAAAGGGGTGGCATGAATTTATTTGTGAAGTAGTAGAAGAAATGTTTGGAATAGTTAGTAAAAAAAAGAATTTGTATAACTAGTAAATGACGTAGAATTTACTAATAAAAATTTTAGTTAAATCTATTTTTGTTCTCTCATTACTAATTAAGAAAAATTTAAGTTTTAAGTTGCAAAACTACTATAAAAAAATTATATTAAAAAAATTATAAATATTTATTTTTGTATTGAAATTCAAATTGTATTATTTATTATAATAATTAAATATTTTATAATAATATATATTTTACAATTATTTATATATATTATTTTTAAATATTTTTGAAATTTTTAAAATATCGAATTATTATTTTTAATCTACAAAATTCTCAACATATCAAGTTAAATTTAATTTAATAGTTAAGTCACATAAATTAAATTTAATATATTTTTAAAATATAATTGGAAATAAAATAATAATATTTTGAATTTTATTTCGTAAGCTTTAAAATCTTAAGATTTTCAAAATCTCATTGCTTAACTGTATGCTTGTCATATTTACCCAAATATAGGATATCTTCTAGTCACATACTCTTCTACCTCTTCGCGCTATTTCGCTCTCTTGTTCATATTGCTAAGTGTCTGAATTCAAAAAGATGGTTAATACTACGTGTGCCTTGAGTGCTTCTCATATAGAGTCATGTTGCTGCTGTTGTTGCTTTTGTTTCTGTTGTTGCACATTGCACGTTGCACGTTGCCTGGATGCGGCTGCTGCTGATGCTGCTGCTACTGCATGCCGCCGCATTTGTTTGTCTTGTGTTTGCTTTTGTGTTGTTTGCTGTTTGCTGTTTGCCAGTGTCTGGTGCTGCGCGGCTGCCTATGCAAATATTTGCTACAGTTAATAGCCAAGAGCCAAGCCCAACAGCATCAGCACTGGGCGTCTAGCCTGTCGGCCCTGCAGCACTGCCCCCAGCAATCGCTGACACACCCACCATCCTTCATCCTCCATGCTCCATCCTCCCCATGACACCACTGTCATAGTACTCTCTATATCTGCTGTGTGCAACGCATCCACACTCTATACCAATGCGTCCTTCACTTTCGCTTTGTTCACATTTCCGCATCCGCATCCGTCAAATGGCGCGTGCATTTGCGACATGTGTAAACATCTACAAAGCCTGCGAAAACTACAAAAACAGCAACAACAAAGCGCGGGTGTTCGAAAGAGAAAAAAAAAAATGATAAAAACTCAAAAGACTGCATCGCTGCATTTTGCGTTTACATTTCCCAATGGCATCAGAATTCATCAGCTTCGCGTCGCCATCTACTTTTCCAGCTAGCACTTACTTAGTGCCACATCGTTGTGACACATTTGTATACCCTAAAATATAGAGACGAAGAGAGTATATTGGTTTTTAACATTTAATTAAATATAGAAAAAATATATATGCTCTATTTGTTATCTAATGGTAGCTGGTTAATTATCATATATTTAATTATATCACATATAATTATATCAATAATATATATATGTACAATTATATTTTTTCACATATGAATATTATTATATTGTTCAAAGAATTTTAATTTTATTTTGCAGATATCAAAAAATTTTCTAAATACAGTACACAGAAGTTCTTTTTTATATTTTCACATACATATATATATTAAATTGGTTTATTTAAAACTAAAAAAACAAATATATTTTTTAGCCTCAATGAAAATATTTTAAAGCTTCCTTCATGTCCTATGAAATATATTTTGAAAAAAAAAAATTTTTTTTAAGAATTTTGAATTTTTTAAATATTTTATTTTTTGCTTTATTTATAATTTTTTTTTAAATATTTTTTATTTCCCTTTTATTTCTAATTTTTGTTTTATTTTATTTAGAATGTCTAGAGTATTCTCTAGTCGATTTTGTAATGCTATAAAATAGGTCGAGTGCATTTCCACACGAATTTCTAGCATAAATCGATAATGCTTAAATTGACATTGAGATGCGAGCAACAAAAATGAAAAATAATAATAATAATAATGTATAACATGAAAACTTGATTTACGCAATTTTAAGATAAATTTCTTAAGATGTTTTCTAAAAAACTATAAAAAAATAGATGAAGAAAATTAGATAAAAATATAAATTTTTCTTCAAATTCTCTTTCCTTTGAGAGTATATTAAAATAAAATAAAATATTAAAATATTTAAATACTTATATATATTTCAAATATCATTTAATATAGTTAATACCAAGTTTCAAGTAAATACAATAAGTAAAGTAAATAAATATCATTTAATATTTTTAATACCAAGTTTCGACTAAATATTATACAAAATTTTAGAAATTATGTCTGTTCAGCTAACAAGATTTTTTTGTAGCTTTAACTTAAATGCAAATTAGTTTGCTCACTTTTGTTGTCCATTTGGCTTAGCAAAGTTTGTGTTAACCGAGAGCAAGCAACTGTGGTTATCCTCCCTATACGTCTATGTATGTATAGACAAGCAGAGCTGTCGACAGCTCACACGCAGCTCTCCCGTCGAACAATATTTGAGTTCTAATTATGCTCGAACTAGTATGAACGCCGAGATCAAGCCGATGCGCTGAGCGAACGGATGAGCAATGAGAACAAGGGCAGCGAAAAGGGCTCGAATGAAAACAATCTCTGGCGACTGCCGCTCTTAAATTTTGATTTAAGCGGATTGTACCGCTAGCTGCTGAGCTCAATAATGAGAAACTCTTATTTCAAGCCTCGTTCGACGGCTGACTTCAGTCGTTGTCTTACGATATTGCTAGAAATTTCCCACATACAAAAAGCAAGCTTTCAGTCTTGAAGTGATTTGTAGCTTGATTTAGTTTGAAATATATTGAGTTATGCGACAGTTATATAAATATAACTTATCAAACTAAATATAAACTAAACTTATTAAAATTACTTACATTTTTGAAAATTTATATAATTTATAATCTATTTATATATATTTATAAATAATTTATTTTATTTGTAATATTTTATACTTCCATACACATTGGTTATAAATTTCTGTTTATTTTTTTCTACCAAAATGTTTCTGGTGTTTGCACACAATTGAATGCCAAAATTTATGCTTTATGCGTCACATAAATTTTTGATTCCATCGATCAAAATGAGGTTAGAAAATTGCGCATTAGCTGTAAACTATTTAGCTGTGGTTAGAGCCCAGCTCGCCCATAGGCTGCCTGTGGCTTGTTGGAAGTGGAGAGGAGAGTATTGAGCGCCCAATGCTGACACACAGCTGGCTCAGTCGCATTGATAGCCACTTGAAATATATTGGGTTAAGTGCGATGCACTTATTTTGTAAATATGTGTGTGTGTGTGTGTGTGCGTGTGTGTGTTTGTTTGTGTCTAAAATGCACACAAATGCGCACTTGAACCACATTTTTGTGCGCATTTTTAGGTCAACCAAAACACGCAAAAGCCCAAACAACAAATAAATCGAAATAAATCTGTTGACAAAAAAAGAGGAATTTTGAAATAATTTTTAATTTATTATCAAATTAAATATTCTTTTTTTCTGTTAATTACATTAAAGCAAAATAAAAAAAAATAAAAAAAATATTCGAAATCAATTAAATAAATAAATACTGGACTTCTTTTTCAACACACTTTTAATTACTTAAAATATATTTTAAATTTAAATTTAATTTTAAATTTTAAAAATATATATATTTAAAAAAAATAACTTTAAATACATACAAAAAAAAAACAACTTGAGCATTATGAATAAATATATATACGCATAAAAGGAAAGGTGAAAGTAAAGGCATTAGAACAAAAATGTTGATGCGACTTAAGATGTCAGAGTTGTGGATGATGGTGCAAATGTCTTGATCTGCTTTACTTACACAGCTAATCCCCGTGGGTGGCGTTTCCTGCTGGGTTGTCTAAGCCTTTGTTAAGACAAGCTATTTCACTCCGCAATTGCCTCGTGCTCTTTGTGTTTGCATTCTTCTTTATCTGCAGCACAGCGCAGCGCGTCCCTTGCTATTTGATGGCTAATGATCAAAGTCAGGGTATTTCGTCCCTATTTTTTTTTACTTTTATTTCAGGGCTTATTCATAAAGTCAAATGAGAGTATATTGGTTTTAGGGCAAGGTTGAACTTTTGCTATCAGCTAGAAAGTTATTGGGTATACTTATTTTAAATAAATATTTATAAACAAAATATTTTATAATAATCAAAAGATTTTTAAAATTTCGAAATTTCGTATTTAAAACATTTTTAAATATATATTTATATTAAATTTAATCATTTTTTATGTATAAAATTTTTTTAAATATCTTAAAACTATTATTAACATTTTTAAGGCCTTAGAAATTTATCTCTTAATAATTATATATCAAAATTTTTGACATAAAATTTTTTAAATATTTACAAAATAAAAGCTATTTATTTAAACAAATTTTATTACACAATTTTAATTTTAAGCAACTATTGTAAGCGAGCATTATGCATTCAGTTACACCCGCCTTGCAGCATTAGCAATTTACTTTAGTTGTTTTTTCTTTGGCTAGGCAGGTGGTGGTAGTTGATGGCAGCGAAGAGCTAAAACTCTATGTATTCCTTTTTTTTGCCGCATCTATGTTAGGTGCTCGCCATTGGCTCATTTAGACCTTTTGGCAGAGCCATAACAATGTAATCGAGTGTATACAATGCGATAAAGTCGAATTGCTGCCGCACTCAATGTCAGTCCAAAAGGCAACACCAACATCAACAGCAACAGCAACAACAAGAGTGAAAAAATGTGCCGGCAAATTGGCCAACTTTGCGTTTTTTTTTTCCCATCCGTCCTTTGGCTGCCCTTGTCGCACATACCACACCACGTTCCGCTGGCCTTTTAATGAAGTGCCAAATGCTAAAATATAGTTGCGGTCCATAGGCATCATAATTGTAATTGGCCCTAAATGTAGTCGGTATAAGTTCGTGGTTTGTGCAACTGAAATAGTAGAGCGCCCAATCGGCTTTAGCTATGAAAATTGTGCTGACTTGCTGGCGGCCAAAGCGCAAAGAGGTATATTAGTATTTTGATAACGTTTAACTAATTTTGATTATATGAAAAAATATTGCTATACTATTAAGTAAAATAAATAAATAATACAATATTTAATAAATAAAATAAAAGTATTTAAGAAATATTAAAAATATAAAATGATTGAAAAATATAAAATAATATAATATTTACCTTAATATTATGGGTATACATGGATAATTATACAGCAATATATAAAATATATTTCAATTTTAAAATATTTCAAATTTAAAGAATCAATTATTTATAATAGTAATAATATACATAAAATCTAAGTTATAATTTAATTATAATTCTTTCTTTAAATTTTCTATATTATTAATTTATAATTTAATTAATATTTTATATATTTTTTTAGTAATTTAAAAAAAAAAGATATTTTTTTTAAGTATTTAAAAAATATATTAAATTTAAAGAAACAATTATTTATAAAAGTAAAAATATATATAAATAATTCTTTCTTTAAATTTTATATATTTTCTAATTTCTAATTTTATTATAATTCTTTCTATAAATTTTCTATATTATTAATTTATAATTTAATTAATATTTTATATATTCCTTTTTTTCTATATTACTAGCTTTTAATTTAATTAATATTTTATAAATTATATTTTTTTAAATATATATTTCAAAGTATTTTATATATTATTTTTATTTGTACTTTTAAAACTATTATATTTTTTTTTTTGTCAAAAATATTTTATATACTTTTATTAAATTTATATATAATTATTTATTTTATTTTAAGCTTAAGTACTTCTCCTTGATTTCTGTTTTCCAGTTATAAGACATACCTCTAAATAATTTCTTTCAAATATATATTTAATTTTTACTAGAGCAAAAACTATTTCAATCAATCAATTCTGAATGCCATAAACAAAGTCATAAATTATCTAAGTCATTCAGTTAAAAGTGAATTTATATTTCAGACACACTGAAAAGTGGGGGTATCTTTTAGTCAGGCACTCAATCACAGTTGTCGTGTTTTTCCACTTTGTCCTTGCCAACGGATTTGACACATTTAGTGTGCATTAAGCGTTGTTTTTTTTTCTTTGTCTGAGGAAAAATGATTTTCAATTATGTTTCGTGCTTCGGAGTCTGCTGCTTCTTCTTGTTTCTTTTTTTGGCTGGGCATGGGCCATTCGTAACGCTCTGTCGTACCTGTGCATTCGGCTCATTGCGCACGGCTGCGCTTTTGGCAGCTCCTCCAAGCCTACTCTGCTCCTTTTGCTCTTTTGCCACTCCCACAAACGCCCCATATCGGAATCATTTACAATTTTTCGTATACATTGTGTAGTAGGTATTTGTCGGAATGTTTCATATTTGAATATGCATGAAATTGCCATTGTGAAAATCAATTTGGAAAAAAAACGACTGCAATGAAAACAATTTCGTATACGACATGTGTGCCCAGGCAGCAGTTGGAGTTGGTTTTGGGATGTTTGATTATTGAAAAAAAAAAAGAAGAAAAATATATATATTGCATTTTGCATTGGCAGGGTATTAAGGGTTGCCAATGTGCAAATGGCGTAAAAACTACTGAAGTGGAAAGAAAAATTGCAAACAAAGGTTGTTGACTGACTTGACTGGCAGATATCCTGGAAAAAGTTGGATAAGTAAAACGAAATTGTTTGATATTATTTATTAAATATCCGATTATATATATTTTACAAAATTATTTTGAAAATATATAAATATATAATATATAAATAAAGTCTCCGACTTATGTTTATATAAACAAATAATTAGCTAAAAAAATTTATATGATTTTAATAAGAAATATTTCAAGTTTTTAAGTAAAAAAAATAAATAAATAAATAAAAATTGAAAAAATAATTAAAAATATATAAATTTACATAATTTAAAAAGTTTCAGTTTCCCAAAAATAAAAATATCAATTTTAAAAATAAATAAGAATATATAAATTTAAATAATTTATAAAGGTTTAATTTTCTAAAAAAAAAAAAAAGGTTTAATAAATAAAAGTATATAAAAATTTATATAATTTGAAAGGTTTCAAATTCCTATAAAAAAAAAATTTTAAATTAAATAAAAATATATATATTTATAAAATTTATAAAGATTTCAATTTGTTAAAAAAAAAACAATAATCATCTTCAACACAAATATATATAAATGTATATAATTTGTAAAGATTTCAATTTTCTTTTAACAGAAAAATAAAATATTTTTTTATATCTATTATTATTACATTTTTTTTTCCTAATATATAAAACACATTTTATATATCTAGCTCACTTTATCCATTGAGTTTAATCTAATTTAATAAATATATTCAATATTATTTCTCTTATTTCCTCTGGTTTATGCACAGGGTATTTTTTTGCTTTGTTAAACCTTATTTATATTTGTGCAGCTTAAAGAAAAAAAACAGCAACAATAAACAATCAAGTCAAAGCTTGAGCAAATCTCTCCCTCTCTCTCTCTATCTCTCTCCATCTCTCTTGCTGGTTTTTCAATTATTACATTTTACGTTTTACATAATATTTCAAAAGAAAAACTCACTTAAAATTCAGTCAAGTTTTCAAGCACCTGCAACTTATCTCTTGTAAATAAATCAAATGACTCGAAAAGCACTTTGCCATGGCGAATAAATTGTAGTCCAGGCTAAAGCCAAATGCAATTTACTGATTTTATATACATACATATATATAGATATATATTTATATATATGTAAAAAGGGAAAAAGACAAATTTCCAAATAAATTGCTAACAAATGCTTTGATTCAATTTCACCAACAACAACGAGGCAAACAAAATAAGCTGCAACTTTGCAGTGACCGCAAAACACTTGACACGCTCAGCTGCTGTCCAATATAAATGCAACAACTTTTGAACATAGCAAAAGGATGAAAGGCTGTTCGTCCTGCTACTGCTGCTGCTGCTGCTGCTGCTTTTACTCCTGTTGCCTCTTTTTCTACTCCTGCTGCTGCTGCTGTTGCTCCTGTGGCTACTGTGCGGCTACAAACAACTAAACAAAGCAACTCACATATAGAAAATTACAATAAATATACAACGTGTAAGCCTTTGCTACCCTGTATATTGAAGGCTGCAGCTAGATGGGTATTCTAATTTTTTGAATTATTACGAAAAGTTGAGAATTAATACGTAAAATTGAGAATTTTTTATGCCTGACTTATATTTCTAGTTTGCACTGAAACATCTGTTCATGCTTCTTTATGCTCTCTCTGTTTCTCAGTCATTATAGGGTATGTGTAGTTGTATACATACTATACATTTTTGTTCTATGTAAAATTACAGAAGAGAGAAGAGAGTATTCTATATCAATATTTGAGCTTAGAAAAACAGTTGAAAGTGTCGAGCGAGAGTCAGAGGGAGAGGGAAAGAAAGAGAGAAAAATAGAGAGAGAAAGAGAGTGAGATAGAGAGAGAGAGAGAGAGAGAGAGAGAAAAAGAGAAAGAGAGAGAGAGAGATAAAGAGAGAGAGAGAGAAAGAGAGAGAGACAGAGACAGAGAGGGTGAGAGAGAGATATCAGTATTTGAAGAAGAAGTCGTTTAAGACTTAGAAATATTTTAAATTATGAAAATCGCATAGAAGGGCAGACAAAATTTCTCCCTTTAGACTTCGTTATTAGAATAAGCTTTACTCAAGCTATACAAATATTATTATGAATATCAGAATTTATAGCTGTTATTTCCTTATCACTTTACATCAAAATCTTTCAGGAAATAATCAAAAAATCATTTCATTTACTATAATTTCCTCTCCAAATTAGAAACAGAAACAGTATTTATCGTAAAAAAAAAGTAATTTCAAATATATTTCAGAGTGTTTTTTTTATGTTCACTAAAATTAAATCAAATGGAAAATACACAGCAATGCCATTGACGAGTTAATGTGCGCGTAATGCTAAAATAGAAAATCCAATTTCAATTTGCCAATTTGCAAATTGATTTTCACATTCAGTGCTGCCCGCTTAGGAGTTCTTCTGTGGCACCTTGACAATGACGCTCTTGACCTCCGTATAGTTGGAGAGAGCATATTCACCATTCTCGCGACCATGGCCGGACATCTTGTAGCCACCGAAGGGTGCCTGGGCGGCCAGGGCATTGTAGGTGTTCACCCAAACGGTGCCGGCACGCAGACCGCCCACAATATAGTTAGCCTTGTCCAGATCCTTGGTGAAGACAGCGGCAGCCAGGCCGTAGTCTGAGTTATTGGCACGTTCGATCACCTCGTCGAGCTTCTTGAAGCGTATGAGCTGCTGCACCGGGCCGAAGATCTCCTCGCGTGCTATGGTCATGTTATCCTGGACATCGGCAAAGACCGTGGGCTGCACAAAGTAGCCGGACAGACCTTCAGGACGATTGCCACCGGCAACCAGTTTGGCGCCCTGCTGCTTGCCCGTCTGGATCAGACCCAAAATCTTTTCCATTTGCTCCTGGTTGACCTGTGGTCCCTGCTCGGTGTTCAGATCGAAGGGATTGCCAATGGTGCGCTTCTTGGCGCGCTCAGCGCTGCGCTCCACAAACTCATCGTAGATCTTGTCCTCGACAAAGGTACGAGAGCCGGCACAGCAGCACTGACCCATGTTGAAGAAGAGTCCGAAATGAGCTGTCTCCACGGCATAATCCAGATCCGAATCGGAGAGAATGATGTTGGGAGATTTGCCGCCCAACTCCAGAGTCACGCGCTTCAAATTCGTATTGCCCGAAGCAAGCTGGATTAGCTTGCCCACATCTGTGGAGCCCGTGAAGGCGACCTTGTCCACATCGCTGTGATTAGCCAAAGCGGCGCCAGCTTCACCGAAACCAGGCACTACATTGACCACGCCCTCGGGGAAGCCAGCCTCCTTGATTAGCTGTGCAATGTAGAGAGCCGTCAGACTGGTTTGCTCGGCAGGCTTTAGAATGATGGTGTTGCCGGTGGCCAAAGCAGGTCCCAGTTTCCAGGCCATCATTAAAATGGGGAAATTCCAGGGTATAATCTGACCACAAACACCCACGGGCTCGTGGCGTGTATAGGTAAAGAAGTCACCATCCATGGGAATGGTCTTGCCATGATTCTTGTCCGCCCAGCCGGCAAAATAACGCAGATTCTTAATAGCAATGGGCAAATCCACATTGTAGGACATACTGTAGGGCTTGCCATTGTCCAGGGTTTCCAAGCTCTAGTTGGAGATAGATTAGGTATTGATTAGTAAGGTAATTTGCTGTTGAAGTATGCTCAACTTACAGCCAAGTAGACCTGATCACGTTCCATAAGATCAGCCAGACGATAGAGCAAACGACCACGATCCGAAGCATCCATGCGACGCCAGGGTGAACCCAATCTATAACATTTAAAGTTAGATGAGTTAAATATTAAAATATTATAGTAGACTTATGTATGCTTATGCTTACTTGAATGCCTGACGCGCTGCCTTGACGGCTATATCCACATCTTCCTTGCCACCACCTTGAATTTCAGCAATGGTCTGTTCGGTGGTTGGGTTGATGGTGGTAAAGGTCTTGCCCGACTTGCTCTTGTGCCACTCATTGTTGATGAAGAGCTGTAATAGATGAGTTAAAGTTGTGAGAGATATAGAATTAGTTCAATATTAAGCTGAGTATAATACTTTTAGCTGCCTGAGTAGTTAGCCAAGAAAGAAGATGGGCTTAAAAACTTAATCTAAGCGAGGTTGGGATTGAGAACTTAATCTAAACATCCATTAGCATAATGTTTCCAGCTGTTTTATATCACAACGAAAAAGTTGGTTTGAAGTAGTAATGCAAATGAAATGACATAATTAAGTGATCAATGAACGATATAGTTTAGTGATAAGTGATCGATTTAGTTCAATTGAACAAGAAATGATTCATTTGCTTAGTTCGATGGATCAGGAATGATTCCATTTGCTCAGTTAGATCATTATCGATTCGTTTAGTTTATTGAGACGATGTTCTCTTAAGTTATGCAGTTGCTCATGAGCGACAAGTTCTTTTGAGCTATTTAGCTATTCATGTTCCATTGAACTAGTTGATAGTTCAAGGAAGTTCTATTGAGATTATCTTTCATTAATCATAAGCAACTGAATAACTGATGAATACAAAGCCTTTAGAACTTTATGCATTGTTCATGAACTACTGAACTAATTGAACTAGTATAAACAAATATACTAAATTGTTTGTAGTGTATCTTCTAGTCGCTAAGTCCCCACTAATCCCCTACCAATTTGTTTACACTTTGTGATTGATATACCTATATCCCTATTGTGCACACAATTTGATAAGCAATTTGAGTTAAGCTTCTCTATTATTGCCGGAACAAAGTTAATCAATAAGATTAATTAACTGTTATGCTCTGGTGTAAGCGAGCTGTTATCTAATTAGCTGGCTGCGATTAAAACTATGCTGTGTTTACACAGCTGGGCAGAGGCACAGAAACTTGCTGACACATTATATATATATATATATTATAATATATATTATATATATTTATATGTATATATACGTATATATATGTAAATATATTTAAATGTCGCTCAGGTTTCCTAAGTTGTTTATTATCAATCTCAGCATGACGAGGTAAAATTGTGAAATATCGAAAAAACAAAAAAAACTTTCCGCCAGACAGAAATTTGCTAAAGCAACACGTGTGGGGCAGATGACTAGACGAAGCCATAGATAAGCTAGTTAGCGGCAAACCCGAAAATATTGATGGAAGCTAAAAAAAGAATTTAACTTCTGGTTTGTAGATGAATTTTTATAAAAAAGTTAGTGATATACATATATATAGATGGGGAGTGATAAAAATGCTTAGAAAGCATATGAGTGAATTTATGTATATATAGAAATTTTATGTAGTTATAGGTACACATATGCGTGGGTGGTCTGAGACATTTGTGAACCAACATAAAATATATATAATATATATTTAATATATTTTTCAGATATAAAATATAAAATATATACATAATACCTCGTCTATATACATACATTAATATTTTCATGAACACAACTTATTGATTAATAGTTTTTTAAATTTATATATACGAATATACATCAATTATTATCAATCTCTAATATTTTATTCTTTTTTTTTAATATTATATCATAATATATTTTTTAAATAGATTTATTTAAGTATTTATTAAATTTAGGATTTATTCAGGATTTATTTTTTATTTTTTTATATATTTTTTTTTTATTATTATATTTTACCTTGTATATGGAGATATTTAATGATAATATTTTTAATATTTTATTCAATTATTTTTTACAATTATTCTATTTTAATATACTTTGTATATGAGTTTATTTCATGATAAAGTCAATCTCTCAGTATTGAACAGATTAATTGACAGGTAAAACAACTATGCACACATGCATATTCCCACTTAATCGCAAAACACATATTAAAAGCCTCTTATCAGTAGCTATTTATATGTATATAAATAACATATAGACAGAAGTTCATTAATGTACAACGAAAATTAATAAAAACACCATATAGGTATTTTCATATATGAACAATCGAAGGTCAAGCGCACACAAAATATTTAACACTTATCAAATATGCATAAAACGGAGCCGCTCTTTTAATTAAAATGTAAAGACACATAACAGCAGCTTAAAATGTCAAATAAAATTCTAAAATGCGCTTAAAGCTACAAAATTTAATAAAGAGAGAAAAGGCGCTGCTCTCTGTCAATGTGAACTACAAAGAGAGCGGTGGCGGTGGCGGCGGCGGCTGTGATATAACGAGAGCGTCAGCAAGCAACAACAGTATCAACAAGAGCCGGCAGTAAATAGCACGATATATTCTTTTTTGCTTTGCTTTGCTTCTCTGCCTATTCGCCGGTTTGCATGTGTGTTTCGCGTTTCTTGTCTGTTTTTTTCCTATGCTTAGAAGACACACACACGCGCGCATGCATATGTTTGTATGTATATACAAAGCAAATGTTTATCTAATGCGACATGGGAACGCCTGTTTTCTGCATGTAAGCCTGGCATTTGCATTAATTATAGAATTCAACTCAATATGTTTGCATTTTTGTCTCCCTCTCGCTTTGTTATTGCCTTGCATAGATATGGTTTGTGTCTGTGCTAAGTACGGGCAAATACGGAAAGGGCAGCTGCGTTTTGTCAAGGTCAAGCAAAAGAGACGGCGAAAAAAAACTTGCAATTCTCTTAATCAGGTTTGACATCACACATACATATGTGTGTATGTACAATACACTCACACATTATCTTGCTATTCTGATAACATAAGGCGTGTCATATGTACATACACACATACATATTTACATATATAATATACTTACGCCAGTGTAGAGCACATCGGGAGTTGTTTGCGGCTGTGGCATAGCCGAGTAGGCAGCAGCAGCAGCAATATTTTTGCATTCCGCACGCAGCAAGCCACTAGTCCTCAAAATACGCAACATTGTGAATATATTATATTTTTAATTAATTTGAATATACAAAAAACAAAGGAAAGACGTTCAGCACAGATCTTACGGAAGAAATGCGTGCTAGTCGTGCAGCAGTCAACTAGCAACTGAACAACTGCTGCTGCGACACTTCAGGCGAAAGCTACGGCTACGTTCTAAGAGACAGCATGCCGCTCACACACGATTGAGTAATAGAGTAACATCAGAGTGCCGCTCACTCATACATATGCGTCATACTCTACAGCTTATCAAACAGCTGCGAGCTAACGCACAGTTGTGAGAGCGTGCTACTGATCGGCAATTTACTCTTAGTGTTTAGCACATCAAGAGAATTTAAGCAAATTAAATGTATTCAAATAACATTCAAGTCGTTAAGATAACTGTGTGTGTGTGTGTGCTTATCTACTTACATGCCATTGCTTGCTCTTCAAGATTGCCAACAACAATAAAGCTTTTCAAATAATTTGTCAACTGGGATAATAAAGCTGTTTGCAAACTGAAAGTACTTGGAGAAGAGGGTGCGCTGTCACAAGCACGCAGGCAGTGCGAGCGAGACAGACATAGTGAGAGTGCACTGTTAAAAGACACCATAGGTTATGCAAAGACCAGTTCCGTTACTTTTAATGTTAACTAACAGGGCTCTTGTGACGTCACATTCTCGGATTGTGCTCTGTTATCTCAACTGAAGTTTGGCGGGCACTTAAACTGATATCCGACAAGTGGTCCAAAGCAACCAAAATTAACTATTTAGTACCAAATTCCAATAATAGGCACCATAAAAATGGTCAATGCTTAATTTTATTCCCTTAAGATAAACAAATTTGGAAGATAATGGCATAAACTTTGAGGCTTTTTGGCAGCAGCAATGATATGGCCAAAATGGATAGTATGCCAGAATAAATGGTTAATAGACAGAGCTGACTGAGGTTTTTGCCATGAGTAATGCTTATTTATGTCAATCTATCCAAATATTTAAGTATAATACACGTGGAAGGCACATAAATGAAGCTGCGGTTCACACCTGCTGCAATGTCAAAAACATCCGAAAGAATGCAATAAAACGTGTGTATTAGTTACAAAATCGAAGACGGAGTATGATTCTTGGCTTAAAGCCTCAAAAAAGATATAGTCTGCTTAAAACAGCTCCACAAATCTTGACAGAAGCTAAAAATGCTGCACGTCATCTTTAGCCCTCAGATCCTCAATATAATGATAAAAAGGGGTAGATATAATGATATGGATGGATGGGAAATGAATAATACTTATTAATACTATTCACTTTTGCAAATGAAAGTCTTTTAATATAAAATTAAAGCTATTCAACACGAAAGTAAACTCGTTCAAAGGATTACCTGAGCGATCACTGCAAATAAAACGACTTAGAACAAAAATAATTAGTAAAACCAATATATTGTCCGATTTGGGAATCTATATATAACTAGTAACTATCGGCACTTAACGTTTTTGTTTTGTCTACTGGCTTTGAGATAGATAACAGTGTCAAAATCGTTTGATTTTCATACAAAGATCAGCGCCCGCACACGAATTTCCGATAAAGTGACGTCACACTGTTAACTTAACAGGGCGCTTTGCATAACCTACTATAACTCAATCGTGGTGAGAGTGTTTCTCTTAACAGGGGGCATACTAAATAGAGCTCTTAACAGATTGAGCGCGAGCTAAACAAATAACAAAATAAATGGAAGAGAATAAATAACATTTGTGAACTTTCAGAGAATTATTGAATGTAAATTGTTTGTGTGTTATTATGATGATGATTTATTGTGTAGGATTTATTTTGTTATTAATGAAAATATTTAAAGATTTGGAAATCTGCAGAAATTTACAATATTTTCTTTTTATTAAGGTACATAATTAATTAATTGAATTAATTTAAATTTCATTAAAATTATATAAAAATTGATGAAAACAAGTCTTGTTTAATATAATCTCATGAATAATATTTCTTAAGCTTTTATCACGCATACGCAGCGTCGCTTAAATTCCAATCAGAAAATCTAATTCCCTGGCAAAATGAAATGAAAGAATGAAAAGTTTTTGTGTGTTTTTTTTTTATGCGTAGGACCCTGTCCACTTATCGATAGCCGCCTGTAGCTGCCGCCAGGGTCAATTACCATAATCAAACGGCCTTAATAAATGTTAATGGCAATTGTTGTGCGTCGGTTGCCATTTGTGTTTGTTTGCCGGCTGCTTATTGCCCAGTGACCAGTGCCCAGTGCCAATGCCATTGCCATTGCCGTTGCCATTGCCATTGCCGGCTGCTCTTAACAGTCGCATGAAATATTTAATTTATCCCATACAAACAATTTGACAATAAAGCACGAAACGCATATGAATGGCTCTCCCAAATGCAGGATGTCAACGCATGGAGCGTGCTATAAATGCGAAATTAAATTTAAAATAAATTGCTGGAAATTAAGTTAATTGAATTTAATTATATCTTTGCGAAAGTCGGAAATTCAATTCGTTTCGAGCAACAATGTGGCATTGGTTAGCACAGGTGGAAGTTTATCGACAGATTAAAAACATATATATAAACAACATATGTATGTATATTGATGAAGATGTACAGATGCGTGTGTGTGGGGCTATGAAGGGTGGGGGTGTTAAAAGTCCACAAAGGTTGTGAAGAGATGAAAAGTTTTTATATAAAATTTTTTTGTAAAGACTTTAGCTTTACAGGTGAAAGCAAGTGAAAAACTTAAAAGCTATATAAAAAGTATGTTTTTATTAAAACGGTTATATGTAGTGTATTGAGGGCTAGCTTGTTTCAAGTCAGCAAAAGTTTTAAAGCAATTTTTATGAATAATATTTCAGGAAGTTCTTCCAAATTATGCTAGAATTACAGATGAATATTTCAATAATACTATATATAACACATATAAATTTGTACAGGGTATTAAGCTGTAGGATATTTAAAATTTAATTTTATGTTTTCCAGTGAAAAAATAGTATCAAATGTATGAATTTTTTTAGTTTAATTAAAGGAAATAGAGCAAATATGAATTCTTATTGCTTTATATTTTTTATTGTTATTCTATTTTTATTATAATATATTTTATTTTTTTTTATTTGATTAGTACTTTTTTTAAACTTTTTTTTTTATTTATTTTATTTTATTTTATTAATTTTTTTATTGATTAATTTTGTTTATTTAATTTAATATTTAATTTAATTTAATATTTCTTTAGCTTTCTTATTTTTTATCATAGTATATATTTATATAATTTAATTATTAAACAATAAAAAAAAAGTATAAATATTTTATTATTGTTTTTTATGCATTTTCTTTATATATTTATTTCTAATGTTTATTGATTTATTAAATTAAATTATATATATTCTATTTTATATTTTAATTTGTTATATTTTTAAATATTATTAAAAATTTATGAACGATAATAAAATTTTTTTTATGTGCTTTACATTAAAAAAAAATCATTGAAATTTTGTTTACTTTAAGCAAATAAAACTTAAAAAGAGAGAAAGAATTTCTTAACAACTTTTATTAATAATTCGATTTATTTCAAAAAAATTGTACCATGTAAATTATTTTTTTCATTATTTATTATTTATTTTTATTTATATCTTATATTATATATGACTTTTTAAAAATATTATTTTTTAAGCAGTTCAAATTTTGTAGACAATTTATAATACATTAAAAAAAAAATCATAACACTTATTTTATGCATTATAAAATACAAATTTCTATAATATATATATGCAAATATATATATATATATATATATATATATATTTGTTTCCTAATACACAACATCTAAATTTAGTACAAGGTCAATGCACAACTTATATTTACTTAACGTGAACAAAATTAATGCAAACTCATCGCTTTTGAGGGCCAAAAGCAAACCTAACCCAAAGGGTTAATGTGTGCGCATTGCACGATTCTATGTATTATATATAAATGTGGCAAAAATAAAAAAAAAGCAAGAACATCTATGATGGCCAAAAGAGCACAAAAAGGTCAGCACAAAAGTCGAAATGTATGCAAATGGCTTATGGCTGGATTTACTTACACTTAGCCTTGTCCTTGTGCTCACGCGTCGTCGTCGCCCCCCTGTGGATTTTTATCACTTACTTTTTGGTAGTAAGATTCCGACCGAAGCGAATTGTGTTACGTATAATTTTTTTGTGGCTTGATTTAATGGCCAATGCGAAAGGGTCAAGACTGCACGTAAACACAGAGATAAATGCTGAGAGAGAGGGAGAGGAAGATAGAGTTATGGCAATGGTAATTTGTAAAGTTATATTGAGGCCAACGGGGCGTATGCGCACTGCAGTTAATTTGCATGCAAATCCAGTTGAATTTATTGGCTCAATTTGCTCTTTCATTGCAGATATGAAACCTATAAGGCGACGCTCAAGAAAATACCTGCAACGCGCCTCTCACGCCTGACTGAGGCTCTGGCTAATTATGATCCGGTGCTCAATGAATATTTCTTTGATCGTCATCCGGGTGTCTTTACGCAAATACTCAATTATTACAGGTGAGTTAAGGGGGTATTTGGTTGGTTTTGTTTGATGTGTGTGGTATGAAAAAGGGAGATTTTAGCCATAGATAATTGTATATAAATAGATTGTAATTGTATAGATAAAGCGAAGAATAACTATAAGTATATATGTCTATGTCATATATAAAACATGGAATGAGATTAAAATAATTATAAGTATATAGAAATATATGTAAATATAAGATAATTATGATATACAAATATGTGCTAGATCTACTAAAGAAATGTTTAATTCTTATCTTAAAAATTAATTAATACCTATTAAAAATTGCCTTATAGGGTATTCTAATTATGCTATACACTGCTTGGAGGAGGCAGCTCACTAAGCACTCACTCTAAGTGCGTCTTGTATGTGGAATTTCATTTAATGCAGAGTAGTCTCATTTGTATACCCATTGAATACATTTATTTTTATACCCTGAACCCATTGAAAATGGGAAAACAGGGTATAATGGTTTTGTTGAAATGTATGTAACAGGCAGAAGGAGGCGTGGCAGACCCCATAAAGTATATATATTCTTGATCAGGGCGACGAGCTGAGTTGATTTAGCCCTGTCCGTCTGTCTGTCTGTCTGTCTGTCCGTCTGTCCGTCTGTCTGTCTGTCCGTCTGTCCGTATGTATGAACGCGTCGATCTCAGAATCTATAAGAGCTAGAGACTTGAAATTTTTTATGGAGGTTCCTGTATAGCACGCGCATATCAAGTTTGTTTCAAAAAATCGATAACTTTGATCCTTTTAATGTTATCGATTAAAAACGAAATCGGAAACCAGTTTTAAAATTATGTCTCTCACACCTTTAAAGCTAGAGACTCCATATTTTGTATTTAGTATAATGTAGAGTTTATACAATTTTGATTTTTGTTATATTTTGGATGCCACGCCCCCTTCGCCCCGAATTTGCAAAAAACGTATTTCAAGTGCTAGAGCCTTGTGTTTCGGCAAATACATACATATGGATGACATAACCACGCTCTGAAAGTTTGATTAAGAACGTCCATCTACAGAAGAACTTATTCAACAATTAACTTCCCATAATATAGCTCTAACTGCAGCCCAAGCGCAGAGCGCTCGCTTATGCGTGCGTGCGTATGTGTATGTGCGTTGCTTATATATATGTATATGTTAAATAAGCATAGAATGTTTGGAATATCGGCTCATCGCAGGGTTCAGGGGATCTCCTAGTCGGGTACCACCGACTAGAGCTTTCTTACTTGTTTGTATAATAGCTTTTTTTAAATGTATGTAACACACAGCAGAAGGTGTAATGGATCTCTTCAAGTGTCTATATTTGATAATCTAAACTAAAGTATTTTGTGTGTACTTCAATAATTATTTATTTGATTATAAATTTTTCTTTTGTACCCTTCAAAGTAATCCGCAGCAGATATTATATAATTTTTTAAACTGACGGCATGTGTTTCAGGGTATTTCCTAGTCGGGCATACTCAAATTAGAATATTCATGCCTGCTCTCGTTTTTATAACATATCAATGGCAACTCATTTGCGTTTAATAATCGTTTAGTTGTTATAGAAAATATTTATTATATTTTAAGCAGAACGTAAAACACTAACATTTGTTAAAATATAACAAAAAGTTCTTGAGAAAAGTATTTTAGGAAAATACTAATATGTATTTGAGAAGATCTTTATTGCAATTCTTAACTCTGTTCAGAATAATTTTTATTTAAAATATTTTATTTCAATTTCTAATAAATTTTTGTTTGATTTTATTTTCACAAAAAATACATAAAATTATAAATTATTATAAAATCATAAAACTATTTGAAGTTCTTAAGCCTCCCACCCCACAAGTACTCATAATATATTTAGTTGCACTCATTATCACACGAATTACATGAAAATCATTTTAACTTTTCATACAAGCGTCTCAAAGTTTGGGCAAGTTTAGCAACTTTGTTGAAGAACAGATGATGACATCTCCATCGCTATAGCCACTTTGGGAGCAATTTAATTAGTATATTCACCAGGGTAATTAATCTTTGGCGACTCCAGCGCATTTACCTTGACTTGAAAGCAACCAAAATAAAATAAAGTGAAATAAAATAAAATGAAAGAAGCAGAAGAAGACGAGCAAGCTTATATTTTAATTATGCACCTCAAGCTAAATACAAGCAGTCATAAATCTCAACTTTTTTGGCTACAAAGTTTATCAAAATTCTCGGGTACAAAAGCCCAGCGCTCATTAGTTGGCAAAGATAAATTGTAAGTTAGTTGGCGGGGGCGGGAGGGCGTTGTACGAGCTTTTCACTCTTCGATAAGTTAAGTTACTGCAAGATTAATGACATGATTTTTTCCCCTATTTTATTCCAAAGAAAACTTGTTGAAAGTAACGGGGATTCCTTTACACAGGTCAACAGGATTCAGTGATTAAGTTAAGATAGTTTTGCGAAAGTTTTTTTAATATGTTAGAAAAGAATTTTAAATTGCAAATTATAAATAGGATTTATAAAATTTAATAATAATACTGATTAAAAAAATATATATAACCGAAAACTGTTGAGATCGATCTTATAATCAGAATATAAATCACAATTAGGATATTAATTAGTATATAATTAGAATATAAATCATTATTAGGCATAGTTTTCGAGATATTCCAGCTAAAACATGAAAAACAAGACAATAAGGTATATACAACATCTGGTAATATCAAGTCTAGGGACAGCTTTAAAAGACCTCTTTCATTATATGAAAGTACTAAACTAATGATTTGATGGTATATTTTTTGCCTTGCTGATACAGAGTTTCAAATATACTCGAAAAAAACCATGCTTAGAACTTCAATGCTAGAATATCTTGAGTACATACCAAATCTGAAACCAGAATAGTCTATCATAAACAAATCAGAACTCTTGCATGGAAGAAGACACTTATGCAGCGCCTCAAAAAAAATGCTTCGTAAAAGTCTAGTCTCATACTGGAGTACTAAATTCTTACACATATTCTGTTAAGCAGTGTAATCATGCACATACTTTTGCTATACACATGCATCACAGGCCACATATATGTGCATATATATATATATATACATATAGTGATCTAAGGGCTATCTGCACTATTGATTAGTGGAACCCTCTTATAGCCAATGGCGCTGGCAAACAGTTTTTCCAACTCAATTAACTGGCAATTGGCAAAAGGATATCAAAGCAAAGCAGCGACAAAGCTTTGAGAAAATATAAGCGAGCGACCCCACATTGCCATTTATTTTACTATAGTATATACATATATATATATCTTTATCTCTATATATATATATATATATATATGTGCAGCACAGCGGTTGCACAATCGAATTATGTATACGCCAGAAGCATTTTGCAATTGCTAAAGCAATTTACGTATTTTTGCTTGCTTTCCCAAGCATTCCATATTTATGACCCAAAAATTTGGGCTTGGACACTAAAACAAAATTGTGATTAGATATGAATATTGAATATAAATATTATATATATATATATTTATATATCCTTCTTTATCTATACCAAACACATAATTGTGAAAACTAGTTTTATTTTCGATTTGAATTGAATCCAATGGGAAATCAAATTTATTTTTTATTTTCACACCTTTCGGCATATTTGCCTTTCTATGCGATTTTCATTTATAAATATGATATGAATATGATTTTATATTATCCAATGAGTGCTTTTGCTTTTGTTGTATGAGGGTAAACAAAAATAAAATAAATATATTTATTTAAAGCCTTAAAATATTTTATATATGCTTTACAAATTGCTTAAATGGGCAACCTATTGCCTTTCTATGCGATTTTCATGATAACTGGCGGAACAAATTAACGAAAACATCTTTACACTTATTGAATCAAGATTTGAACTATTTTATTTACTTTAAATTTAAATTAAAATTGATTATCTCAAGCTTTTTGAGTAAAAAATGTTTGACAGATGATTATAACTGTCTTTCTATGCGATTCTCACACATTTATAATGAACCAATTTTACTAAAACTGAACTTTAGAGAAGTTAAATATTTATTCAAATATACATTTTCTAACATTCCTTCTACATTTTCTTATCCCAAGTCTAAATTCTTTGCTAAAAATAATCCCTCAATATAAATACCTTTTAAACCAATCGAAATGCCTGCTTAATTGCGCTATCAATTTAATTAAAAACAAAAAGGTGCACTGCAGTTGGACAGATCAAATGGATTGCCATGTTGGGCTTATATATATGTATCTGAAGTGGGCGTGACAGTGGGCTGGTGCGCATCGCGCATAATAAAAGCCGCAATTCACATGTCCACCCGCATTCATAATGGCCTTGAGTATTCGCTTTTTTTCGGCCTCATAGCTCGGTTCTTAGCTTAATTTCGTTTTTTTTTGTTAACCCATTTTATGGGTTTTTATTTCTTGTTTGGGGCATTCAACATTCGGGGCACGAAATGATTTGGGAGCTGGCACACACACACACACGAAAAAGCAGCGCAACAAAAGCTGCCAAAGAAAAGTTGCATAAAATATGCACAAAAAGGAACCAGCCAGGATGCATATGCCGCATGTGGCCATCAGCCAGGACAGTCCAAAAAAACAGAAGAGGAAGAGAAGCTATATATAAAAGAGAAAAATATATATGTATGTATAGAAGCCAGTCGAGAGATGCGATTACTTTTATTTCGCATAGCTGCCGCTGCCACAAAGAGACAACGGCTGTCCAGTAGCTGATATGGTATTACAACTTGGCCAGTTGCTGCGGACAGGCCCATGTCCTTGGTTACCCAAAAAAAAACCCCCAGGCCTCTGCCGCCTCCGCCTCATCAGGCCACATACCTCACGCACGTGCAACCATTTGCAGCAATTTGCAGCACATGAAAAACAAGCCGCATTTCAGTTTTTTCTTTCTGTTCTTTTTTTTGCACCTGCACAGGTCATAATAAAACAATGGGCACAGGTGCTGCTGCTGCTGGTGTGGCTGTGAGTGAGGTGTATCTTAGCAATGAATATGCCCGATATGCATATGCATAGTATATGCCATTGTGAATTTCAAGCAGACTATCTCTTTACCAGCTGAAGCAATTTGTCACGCTTTTCTTTTAGCTTTTGGAACTGTTAAAAAGTTTTTGTTAGCAAATTTTTATGCTTGATTAACGGTTTAACTATATTCAAATCTATTTTAGTTTAGTTTATGTTTTTAAATTCATTTTTGCTGGAATTTTGATAGCATAAATTCATTGAAAATGGGTATTCAAGGTATAATGGTTGGAGTAGGCAGAAGGAGGTGTGGCAGACCCCATAAAGTATATGTATTCTTGATCAGGACAAAGAGCTGAGTCGTTCTAGTCATGTCCTTCTGTACGTCTGTGCGTATGCTGTTTGCTTTGTATATATAATATATAATATATATATATAATAATGGAAATATCAGCTCATGGCAGCGTTAAGGGTATTTCCTAGTCGTGCACTCTCGACTGGAGTACTCTTACTTGTTTGCTTTAATATTTTTTATTTATATTCTATTAATAATTCAAGTCTTATTTGCCAAACCAAACTTAAGTTACAATTATTTTTGTATATTATAGATTAGATAGATTAAAAAAGATTTGGATTATAAATGATATATTTTTTATTTTTAGTCAAGCATATATATAATTTTATAGTTTTCGCTAATATAATAGAAGGCAAAAGTTAAGATTCCTTAAAATACTTGAAATTTATAAACTAACAAGAGCCAAAGCAGACTCTAGGCTGAGTCAGAGCAGAGCCATAGACAGAGACATGAGCAGAGCCATAGGCAGAGACATAAGGAGAGCTAGAGTTGAGCCAAGTCGAGCCAGAGCAGAGCCATAGGCAGAGCCAGAGCTGAGCTATAGGCAGAGCCTTAGTCAGAGCCTAAGCAATAGCTTAAGCATAGCCAGAGAATAACTTGAGTTTGGCCAGCGCAGAGCAATAAGCAGCGCCTGAGTGAAGTCAGAGCATAGCCATAGGCGGAGCCATGGACAGAGCCATAGGCAGAGCCTAAGCAGAGCCTAGGCAGAGCCAGAGAAGAACTTGAGTTGAGCCAGAGCAGAGCCATTGGCATAGCATGAGTTTGGCTAGAGCAGAGCCATAGGCGGAGCCCAAGCAGAGCCAGAGCACACAGCACAGAGTTGGGCTAGAGCAGAGCTATAGGCACAGCCATAGCAGAGCCAATAGCAGAGTCAAAGCAGAGAAGCTGATGCTGACGCTGAGGCTGAGGCAGAGGCTGAGGCAGAGGCTGAGGCTCAGGCTGAGGCTCAGGCTGACGCTGAGGCACAGGCAGAGGCACAGGCTGAGGCATTCAGCTTAACATACTAAATATTTTAAAATAAATAAAAATATTTACCACACACACAAAAAAGAAGAAGAAGAAGAGGAGCACTGCACTACACTACTGTCCAAGGTCAGTTGAAATAGATGACTAAAGAACCTCCGCAGCTGGCTCGCCTTTATATAGGCAGCGAGACGCCCACTCAAAGGCGAGCTCAACTCAAGGCATTTGCTGTTAGTTAGCTTTTACGCTCGATCAGTGAGAAAGAGTAGTTCTTTTTATTATCTATATAATATTTTTATTTAATTTAAAATATTTAGTATGTTAAGCTGAATTGTTATATTTATATTTACAATCATATGAAATTATTGTAATAATAATTATAATGTATAATTTTAGTCTAAAGCAATATATAGAGATTGGAATATACAGAGACTTAAAATCCGTTCTTTAACATCATATTGCAAATAGTTGATGGATTAAGCGTATTCTTAAGTCGGCCACATTCTGTTAGAGCAGTCGAACATGTTTTATAGAGATTATTATATTAATTAAAAATATTTTAAGAGAACATAATAATTATTAAAAATAAAATAAATACTTATAATGAATAAAATAACATAAATAACAAGTAAGAAAGCTCTAGTCGGCGGTACCCGACTAGGAGATCCCCTGAACCCTGCGAGAGCCGATACTCCAAACATTCTATGATTATTTAACATATATATATACAAGCAATACATGCACATACATACACACATACACATACGCACGCACGCATAAGCGAGCGCTCTGCTGACTGCGCAGTTAACGCAGCGACTGAGTGTGGGCTGCGCTCATAGGCTTTACTATGGGAAATTAAATGTTTAATAACTTCTTTTGTAGTTGGACGTTCTTAATCAAACTTTCAGAGCATGATTCTGTCATTTATATGTGTATATTTGCCAAAGCACAAGTATTTGAAATACGGATTTTACAAGTTTGGGGGAAAAGGGAAGGGAAGGGGGGTGGTATCAAAAATTTGACAAAAATCAAAATTGTATAAACTCTACATTATACTGAATACAAAATTTGGAGACTCTAGCTCTAAAGATGCGGGAGATATAAATTTATAACTGCGTTTCGATAACGTTTTAAATCGATAACATTAAAACGATAATAGTTATCGAATTTTTGAAAAAAACTCGATCTGCGCGTGCTATACACGAACCTACATAAAAAATTTCAAGTCTCTAGCTCTTATAGATTCTGAGATCGACGCGTTCAAACATACGGACAGACGGACAGACGGACAGACGGACAGACGGACAGACGGACAGACGGACGGACGGACAGACGGACAGGGCTAAATCAACTCAGCTCGTCGCCCTGATCAAGAATATATATACTTTATGGGGTCTGCCACGCCTCCTTCTGCCTGTTACATACATTTTAACAAAACCATTATACCCTGTTTTCCCATTTTCAATGGGTTCAGGGTATAAAAATAATAAAATTTTTATAATAAAAATATTCTTATATATATTAATAAATACTTATTTATATTCATGTATAGATATGACTATATTTTCTGTAATATAAATATATATAAATTTTTTTTAATATTTATAAATTAATTCATTTCAGAACTGGCAAGCTGCATTATCCCACGGACGTGTGTGGTCCGCTGTTTGAGGAGGAACTAGAGTTCTGGGGACTCGATTCGAATCAGGTAGAACCATGCTGCTGGTCAACTTATAGCATACATCGCGATACACAAGTGAGTGTCTATGTCCAAAATATAGAATTTTCTGAAATTTATGAAATTTTCTATTTTGTTTACCATTACAGAACACCTTAGCTATATTAGATAAACTAGATATTGAAAATGAGAAACCCACAGAGGAGCAAATAGCGCGTCTATTTGGCTTCGAGGAGGCTTTAAGCAACGGCGAGCTTAACTGTTGGCAACGTCTCAAGCCCAAGATTTGGGCCATGTTCGATGAGCCCTCTAGCTCAACGGGCGCTAAGGTAATGGCTTTATATTAATTGATAATTTATTAAATATTTATATTAATATTTAAAGATTATTTATATATAATAATATTATTATTTATATGCCTTTCCTTTCAGTTTGTTGCTGGCATGTCGGTATTCTTTATATTTGTTTCTGTGATATCATTCTGCCTGAAAACCCATCCCGGTTTTCGCGTGGACCTGCCCACCAGCTACAGCGCCACCGCTGGCCAAGATCCGCTTGCGTCGCCCATACCTCAGCAACAATCGCAGCTGCATCAGCAGCAGCAGCAGCAACAGCAGCATCAATATCATCAGCATAGTATAACGCCACCTAGCGGCAGCATTGGTCCAACATTTCGTGTCACTAACTATACGAGCTATAGCAGCGGCAATCTGAGCGCTGCTCAAGCCACGCCCATTGCCAGCATGAAGGGGCGACAGCGTCTGAAACGTGATCTTAACGTTACCAACAGTTTCAATGAGTTTCTCGAACAGAAACTTTTGGGTCACAATGGACGTCGACAACATGGCTGGATCGAGACCTATGGCCAGCCGCATAAGGCGTTCTTCTACGTGGAGCTCGTTTGCAATGTCTGGTTCTTCATCGAGGTGGTCATTAGGCTAATTGTAAGCTGATATAATATATATCTATATATATCATATGACATAATCTTATATTTCTCTAAATGCTTGCTTAGGTTTCGCCTAATCTGTGGCAGTTCATTAAGTCACCGGTGAACATAATTGATTTTACGGCCACTTTGAGCTTCTATACGGATGTTATGCAACGCATGGGCGAATATACGGGCCTGTTGGAGGCCTTCTCCATTGTGCGCATTATGCGTCTCTTCAAGCTGACACGTCACTCGCCCGGATTACGTATACTTATACACACATTCAAGGCCTCGGCCAAGGAATTGACGCTGCTTGTGTTCTTTCTCGTACTGGGCATTGTCTTCTTTGCCAGCCTGGCCTATTATGCCGAAAAATTGCAGGTGAGTTGGTATTGAAAGGTAAATTAGCTTATTTATGAGCTGACCCATGAAGAGTAATAGTATTTTGGATAACTATATTTTAGCAGCTGTTTAGGTTATTGATTTGATGAAGTTTTTGAAATATTTTGTAATATTTGCCATTTGATTATGAATTTTTTTACGCCTCTAAAATTTGTAGAAATAATTTTTTTAAATTTATGAAATTTCTAGCTGAATTGCTTATACATATAAATATATATATAAATTATATAAATTCAATTTTTTTTTTAATTTTTCTTATTTTTTATACATATTTAAAATATATAAAAATATTCTTTGCATTTATTATTGTTCAGCTACTTCAAAGTTTTTTTTTTGCCCCATTGTTGTGTTCTTTTGTTGCTTTACAATGCCTCCCAAATGTATACTACGCAATTATGTTTGAGCATGTGCTCTGCGGTTTTGGTGTCCCTAGATTGTTAAGCAGATTGACTGAGCCCGACTGACTACTGAAATACCCTGGAAAACTTTAAACAGTTTAACAAGTTGACTGATTATTAAAATACTATAACCATTTAACAGCAAAGCTAATTAACACGATTAAAGTACTTTAACAGATACTTAACAGTTAAAGTACTTTAACAGAGTTTTTAACATAAATACAAATGTTTATACTACATAACATATGGTAACATAAAACCATAAAAATATATGCTAGGGTAATATATAGGATAAATATATAGCTAGCTGTCAAATAGAAAATAATTGCTACTTCTGATCAGCTTATAAAGTTCATTAACCGAGTTTATATTACAAATTTTAAGAAATATATTATTTATTACAACATTAAACACAGATACTAGGGTATTTGAACTTCCATAAACTTCTTTGCTTTCTCCAATATAATTTTTTAATTTTTTTCTCAATTCCTTTGGTCTGCAGGACAATCCAGATAATCAGTTCAAGAGCATACCACTGGGCTTATGGTGGGCTATCGTCACGATGACCACAGTGGGCTATGGCGATGTGGCGCCCAAGACCTATCCGGGCATGTTCGTTGGCGCACTGTGCGCCCTGGCTGGCGTATTGACCATAGCACTACCCGTACCTGTTATCGTTAGCAACTTTTCCATGTTCTATTCGCACACGCAGGTGAGTGGGAGGGGGCCCGAAGGGGCACAGGGAATAGCTGAAGTAGTTAATAATATTAAATACTCTCAACAGGCCCGCTCGAAGCTGCCGAAGAAACGCCGCCGTGTTTTACCTGTGGAGCAGCCGCGTCGCAAACGTGAGCCGCCACCGCCGCATCGCGGCCGCACAAATGCCATCAAACAGACGACGCCGACGGTGGGGGGCGTGGCTGGGGCACATACCACGCTACAAACGCCTGCGCCCATGTTTAAGGATGCATTTGGCAGCGCCAAAATTGGTAAGTGCCAGACAAACTTTCTCTCTATCTATCTATCTGTCTCCTTCTCTCGCGTGATTGTCTATTCCATTCACACGCACACTGTGCCCAGCTGTTGTTGTAGTTGTTGTTGCTTAAAAGTTGTTTATAATTTGTTGTTGTTTTTCTTCTTCTTCTTCTTTTTTTTTTGTGCTGTTGTTGTTGTGTTGCATTATCCGCTTTTTCGTTCGTGTGCCTAGCCAAAAAGCCAACAGGGCAACAGCTCGCTACAACCAAAACACAAACAGACAACAGAACAGGCTCAACTTAATTTGCTCTACACACGCACACACTTACACTTACACTAACACACACACCCACACACACCAGACAACCACACATATGCCAGCCAGGCAGCCAGCCAGCTGAGCTCTCTCCAGCGACCAAAACAAATTTCATTCAATTTATTGTTTAATTATTTTTATTATTTATTCACCCTTCAGTGGCTCAGTGCATCGCCCCCAACTTGGGCTGTATGCCGACGCCCGGCGCCTCCCCGGGGCGTCTTTTATGCCCCGAGTATGCAAACTATGCTCCAACTATTATTCAAAAGCAGCTGCGTATGTGGCTTAGCTCGGCAGTTATTAATCCTGAGTGCTTTGTTGGCCTCTAGCCAGACTCCTATTAAAGTTAAGTCAAAAGCATTTCTCATCTGAGTTTAGTTTTCTTGCTTTTCTTCTTTTTCGCCATTTTATCTCTTTTATTACTTAATATTACTTTTTGTTAATATATAAATTTTTATATAGTGTAAGACTGTTTTTGAAACAAATACAAAATTTACTAAAATTTTTTTGGGAAATTGTAAAATACAAAAATATGTAAAATTGTTTTATAATAATATTTATAATATTTATAATAATTCTTTGTATTTATTTATTTTAATTTTAAAATGATTATTTTTTATTCCTATTTGAATCTTTATTTATTTATCTTAATATTAATTTTTATTTATTTCTTAGAAGTCTAGGCTTAGGTATATTTTTTATTTCTATATCTTAATTATTTTGTTTTTACATACATTTTGTTTATTTTTTTATTTAATTATTTATTTTTAAATTTTTTTTTGTTTTTATTTTTCTTAATTATTTTATTTTATTTTAATTTATACTTTCTCTATAACTTACATTACTTATATTATAAAAATATTTTCTTAATTTATGAAAGTATTTTCTTTGTTTATTTAAAGTAACTTAAATATTATCATTTTCATTTTTAATTATTTTATTTTTTATATTTCTTGTATTTGTTTTAATTTTTATTTAAATTAAAATTTGTTTATATTTATAATTTTTTTATTTTCTTCAATATATTTCTTTTATATTATTTATATTTTAATAAACATTTTTATATACATATATATATTTTTTAAAATTATTATTAAATTATTTTTATACCCTGAACCCATTGAAAATGGGAAAACAGGGTATAATGGTTTTGTTAAAATGTATGTAACAGGCAGAAGGAGGCGTGGCAGACCCCATAAAGTATATATATTCTTGATCAGGGCGACGAGCTGAGTTGATTTAGCCCTGTCCGTCTGTCCGTCCGTCCGTCCGTCCGTCCGTCCGTCCGTCCGTCTGTCCGTCTGTCCGTATGTTTGAACGCGTCGATCTCAGAATCTATAAGAGCTAGAGACTTGAAATTTTTTATGTAGGTTTGTGTATAGCACGCGCAGATCGAGTTTGTTTCAAAAATTCGATAACTTTTATCGTTTTAATGTTATCGATTAAAAACTAAATCGAAAACCAGTTATAAAATTATGGCTTGCACATCTTTCAAGCTAGAGACTCATTATTTTGTATATAGTTGCATGTGTATTTTATACAATTTTGATTTTTGTTATATTTTGGATGCCACGCCCCCTTCGCCCCCAATTTTAAAAAAACGTATTTCAAGTACTAGAGACTTGTGCTTCGGCAAATACATACATATGATTAACATAATCACACTCTGAAAGTTTGATTCAAAAAGTCCATCTACAAAGAAACTTATTCAACAATTAAGTTTTCATAACATAGCCTTACTGCACTATGAGCGCAGTCGCTGCGTAAGCTGCGCAGTCAGCAGAGCGCGTGCTTATGCGTGCGTGCGTATGTGTGTGTATGTGTGTCTATGTGTTGCTCGTAATGTATACATATTAAGAGAAGTGTAGAACGTTTGGAATGTCGGCTCTTCGCAGGGTTCAGGGGATCTCCTAGTCGGGTACTCCCGATTAGAGCTTTCTTACTTGTTTTATTTTGTCTTGGTTTTAACTGGCATAGATAAATCCTTTCTAATTCTTTTTCATTTATAATTGATTTTAAACAATTATTTTCTTTATTTTTCTTTAATTTGCTTTAAAATTAAGTCAAAGGACACTCTCTGGTTATTTTATTATTTGCTAAATGTAAATATTATTTTTTAATAACAAATTTCCATTCAAAACACGTACACAAAATACAATACTTTCAAACACACACACACACACTCGAACACAATCAGAACTCAGCATAATCATGAGCGTGTGTATGTGTGCTTTATGATTTATGTGTGTGTGTGTGTTAATACGCTATATTGAATATTTTGCATATCCTCTCGCAATCTTTTCGATGTTGTTTTCCGTGTATTTGTTTGTTTGTTTGTTTGTTGGCTTCCCCCCATTCCCCCTCCTCCTAAATTACATGCATACATACATATGTGCGTGTGTGTGTGTGTGTGTGTATGCGTGCTGTCATGTAACTGCAACTCGTAACTTTAACTGTAACTGTAAATGTAACTCGTAAAATTGTAACTGTAACTCGTAACTGTAACTACAAATGTATATGTATGTGTGTGTGTGTGCGTGTGCTTGTGTTTGTGCCTGTGCCTGTGCATGCGTGCGCGGCAAATGTTAGGCAATGTGAACGGCGTGAATGTCATTGGCCTGCATCTGCACAGGGCGCCGCCAGCGACCTGCGCGGCCAACTGCCACGCCCATACGACGGCATACGCCCACAGTCACGGCCAAGCTGCAAGTCATGGCCATTGTCCGCAGACGACGCTGACGCCGATACCGACGCCGATGCCGATGCCGACGATGCTGACGACGCCGCCGTTGAACGGCTGCTACACAGCAACGGCAACAGCAATAACAACGACTATGACGACGTCGCTGCCGCTGTCGGCCGCTGCTTCTGCCGCTGCTGCGGCTGCTGCCGCTGCCGCCGCCGCCGGTCCCTCGTACATCAGTTGTAAGTGTTGTCTTGTCCCCCATGTCTTTGCTTTCAACTTTCCTTCCACTCACTCAGACTCACACTCACACACACACACTTGTTGTCCCACTCGCACCTATACAAACATGCCTGCATGCCTGCAACGGGATTGATCAGTTTTTTGTTGTTTTTGCAAAGACACGACGAAATTTCATTTTAATGGCTTTGCGAAAACTTTTATGATGTCTCGTCCCACTGTAGCATCACTCTCTCTCTGTCTCTCTTCGTCTCACTCTCTGTCACAATTAGCTGTTCATGCTTCGGGGGGCTTGTTAAAATTTATCGCATGCTATAAATTTGAGTGCTATAATTTTGTCACTCGAGTATTCGGAGTCAATAAAAATAAGCACAAAACTTTTTCTTTTTTTTTTTAATGTTTCGTTAGCATTTTGAAAGCATTTTCCGCATTCGGCCCGTATTTTCGGCATTTCCTCGCTGCACACAGCCCTTTTACCCAATTTTATATTTAATTTTAATTACAATTTTATTATGATAGCAGAATGCCTCTTTTATGCCATATTTCAAATGCCCAGTTTTTCGTCTTCACACACACACACAGACATGCACACACAGACACACTGAGGCAAAGGCTTGGCAGCATAGAAAAGTTCATTTACCGTCAAACAAATTGAAAAACTTTTTCCATTTGCTTCGTTCGGTAAAGCTGTGGAAAATTTGCCCAAAAAACTGCCAAAAAAAAACCTGGAGAAAAAATAATAAAGGGAGCAGCAAAAATTTGTACGTCCATCCGATGTAAAAACGTGTCCAAAAATTTCAGCTTCACACAGCTCGCTCGATGTGCATTTTAATTAAAGGACTTAAGGACTGCAGCGCAAGTCAAGCGCAAAGTGCTTTCCGAAACTTCTCTAGCTGGCCAGCTGGCCAGCTGGACCTTCGAGCCATTTCACGCTGTCTCTGATTAACTTGACGAGTGGAAAAAGGGTAAAAAAAAAAGAATGCCCCACTTCTCCAGCTCCTCCTCCTGCTCAGTTTATTACTGAAGGTTAATCAAATTATGACTGGCGGCAAATATTATTTATAGAATCAAGTTTATTCTAGGGGAAGAGTTTATATATATTTATATATAAACATTATATATATATTACATCAAATTTTGATTGCATTTGAAGGTCAACGACGGTCAGTTCTTATCGCTATTTATAAAATATTTTGGGCATTACATTGCATGTGTATAAACTTGGGTATGCACAATTTTCAAGTCTTTCTTATCGCAATTAGAGAATTTTTTTAAATTTTATTTATTTATATATTCATATACATATTATATAAAATTTTTATATACATAGAGCGAGCAAATGAGATGAATACTCAGGCTGAATGGTGAGGCTGCGGCTCTGGCTGCTGCTCTGGCTGATGCTCAGGCTGCTGCTCTGGCTGATGCTCTGGCTGATGCTCCGGCTGCTGCTCTGGCTGATGCTCCGGCTGCTGCTCTGGCTGATGCTCAGGCTGCTGCTCTGGCTGCTGCTCAGGCTGCTGTTCAGGCTGAATGCTAAGGCTGGTGCTCTGGCTGAATGCTCAGGCTGCTGCTCAGGCTGAATGCTAAGGCTGGTGCTCTGGCTGAATGCTCAGGCTGGTGCTCTGGCTGAATGCTCAGGCTGCTGCTCTGGCTGCGGCTCTGGCTGATGCTCTGGCTGATGCTCTGGCTGAATGCTCAGGCTGCTGCTCTGGCTGCGGCTCTGGCTGAATGCTCAGGCTGGTGCTCTGGCTGAATGCTCAGGCTGCTGCTCTGGCTGCGGCTCTGGCTGATGCTCTGGCTGATGCTCTGGCTGCTGCTCTGGCTGAATGCTCTGGCTGAATGCTCAGGCTGCTGCTCTGGCTGAATGCTCAGGCTGGT